>OX328129.1:53781854-54981854 GCA_946811695.1 Gonocerus acuteangulatus | reverse complement strand
TTCTGATATTAGTTGATATAAGTATTAACTCTGTCCTTGTTTTATAGGCCTGATGAATGCTTGAATTTCTAGCCGAAACGTTGGCTAATAATACAAATCATTTTCTCATAAAAAATGTAGTTTTAAACAGATACTATGACCGAACCCTGGCAAATTTTACCTTCGCATCACCTACGGTCTACGATCTTATCTCAACGTGTTGCTAGAATGCAAAACACCCAGAGTGCCATGTGGAGATAGGAAAATGTTATTTGAAATTAGGAATTTTATGAAGGGGTGAATCCCTTCGTGTCGAAAATTGTTTTTATAAAATATAATAACAAAAACACACAATGGACGCTGTCTGTGAAAGACGTACCAGTAAAATATTCTGCATTGACAAGACCTAAAGTAGAATATTTTTAGATACATATTTAAAGACTTATTTTTTCAGTTAGCTGTGTGTTATGAAGAGTACACATTCTATGACGGCACATTTAGATGACGTTATCGGATCGACGTCATAAACAGAATATCCTTTTTACTGGGAGGGTGGAAATCGGCTAACGTCATCAAAAAATGAAACGTTACTGAATTGAATTTGAGAATTAAAACGCATGCGACTCGTAGATATCCACTGTATTGTAGTCAATCAGACCACACGAAGAAAAGGTTTTCTAATTCCGCAGACGTATAGTGAGTGTCTCGCGGCTTGGTGTTGTCCGTACCCTCCGTCATTCCTCATAGTGTAGGTGAAATTTCAGGTGAAACTTAGCTTCCTGATCTCATGCCTTTGGGAGTATGACATTCTAAATTCACTTTCAGTCGGTAGAAAGAGCGCTTGAAGTTTTGGCTTAGTTTTATTCAAAGCATTCCAAACCACTCTAAGAATCTTCTTAAGGTACCAGCTCCATTCAATGGGGATCGGTAATAATTCTGGCCAACTCATTTCTGTCCTGCGCACTCCTCGCAATGTATGAGAGGCCAATCCTCTTCTGTCCCTTACGTTCTCCGTCTTGGACCTTTTCTACCATCAACTTATATATCTCAGGAAGGCATATTGCCTATTGAAGGCTGCTGATGTGGCCACGTTCATTGCGCGTACGTCGTAAAACCTCCTCATTGGGAACGCGATCAGCCCAAGGTATTCTCAGCATTCGCCGATAAATCTACATTTTAAAAGCTTCCAGTCTACACAGCAAGGCACTTCTTAGTGTCCACGACTCGACCCTATATATTAGCACAGAGTATTTAAGGAAATAATACCGTATTTTGTCACTCAGAAAGCTTCGCATTATTAAAAATGTTGCCTTCATTGTATGTCATTTCAATTGTAGTTCTTATCTCTAGATCCGGGCTGATATCCTTTCCAATCCAACAACTCAAACATCTGTACTCATGATATTTCTTCTGTACTCTAAGAATAATCAATACAAAGAAATCCGCTAAGATGATGGACTTGGTGTAAGCCGGACATTATTAAGAAAAGCTTAATAGGATGTGTAGGTACTTGGGATAAGATAAGTCTACCAGTTGATACAAGGGTTGTTTACTATGTGCCAAGACAACCCTTTTCTGTTTACTAGGGGCATTCAACCCTCCATCTCCCCTCAGCTACTGGTCCTGTTAGTAAACAAGGCTGTTGACCTCGTTCAGGCTGAACATCTCAGGCGTTTATTGTCAAAGAATACCTTTAGAACAATCTTGATAATAGAGAATTGTTTCAGGAAGTTCTTGTCTTTTTCTTCAGAAGGTAACTCCGCTATTTAAAATTACCACAGTCCTCAGCAAAGGAGGAGGTTCAACCAGTGGTGCGTCATCTAAGTGTTTTCATATAGAGTTGACCCCTGTCATTGTTTGAAAATCTTGTAATAACTCGCCTTCTAAGGAATGAAACAATACTTCCGAAATGTCAAGCGCGGCTTTCTCCGTCTGAGGTAGTCCCATAGACATTTAAGTTTGAATCATTCTCTTGGGAAATTTATTATGCTAAATTGATGCAAAGGTAGTGAGAGTTTACATGAATTGAGGCAAAACATAAATGTACACATATGGTGGTAGAAAATATTAGTTATTTAAATTATTGAGTCAGCTGGTAAGGCAAAAAAAAATATTTAAATTTTAACGTCCATTTATTATTAACTACGAATTTTAGAACGGGTTATCTATAGGTTACCACCCTTTTCTAGCCAGGATAGGGGTGATGCCTTTTCTTCTAAAATAAAAGGCAAAAAAATAAATTAAAAGAGTTAAACTTTTTACTATAACTAGAATGGTATTTGTTAGTCCTGTGGCGTAAACTAACTACATTGTTGAGAAATGTGCTTAGTTTTTTAGAGTGTAGTCTCTGCCTTGTAATACTGGTGTGTTCATATTTCATGAGTATGTCTCGGGAAAATGCAAATACGTTTTCCCCTACTTCCACCTAGCTTTGAAAAGAATATATTTTCCAATGAATTTATGGGAGAAAAATCTAATCTATATTCCGCGAGAGCGACAGTGGAAAGGTAATGTCTTAGCTCGGCTGTGACAAGACTGCGATGCGAACTATATATATGCTAATGACAGAGAATAATGGGCTTACAAGAAACTAGAAGGAATGTTGGTTATTCTGTTGACAAGCTCCCAGCGCCGCCCCCAAGCTACCCCAAGGAATTAGTGTTAATCCTGAAATGCCAGAGGGCTGGTCGATACTAAGGCCCTCCTGCATTAAGGTAATTGCTCAAATTGCTTTAACTACCTACCTACCTTTAAAGAAAACCATCATGTTTGGGAACATATTGCGAGGATGTCTTTCCGTATGTGCTCAATTACGTTATTGGGCGAATCAAACCAATTCTTCAATACAGCTTCGGATAAATAGGCATTTACAATCTAATGCACGCAACGCCAAACGCATTCCGACTATATAGGTAAATATCAATTACTTCTCGCTATTCAAATGCACAAATGTTCTTCAAGGGTGAAGCGGAAGAGCCTGAACATTGAGTCCTTATTCAAAGTTGACAGAATCAATGTGAGTTTTTCTTCTTCAATGCCTGGGTGCATATCTTAAAGGTACGTAGTGCGGCCAGACCTGTACATTGGGCATTTGAGGAGAATATGAGCGAGTGTCTCGGGTTTACAGAGAGTTGCATATAGTGCCTTTAAGATGCAGTCGCATCTCGGACTCCATAGAGAGTCTGAGCTGCATGAGGGCTCTCTTCTTTTCTATTGGTACCTCAGACCAGACTTTTACTCCTCTCCATTACTTAAAGAGCTTTGCTGACGAAACAGGTGGTTTTACTTAGGGTTAAGTACACGCTCAACGCGTTCCGACAATATGAAACTCATGAACATGTTTCGACGGTACCTGTGCAATATGGACTCCAGGAGCCAGAGCAACTAGCCTATAAGATTCCTGCTAGGTAAGGGATATTTATTGTATTAGATATGTCTGGTGTATTCATGTCAATCACATCCAAAAATTTTTCTTCTTTTGGGACAATCATACATCAGGGTCTCCAAGAGGTAGGATGGCTAGCACGCAGGATTCCAAACATGTGCAATGCGGGTTTGAGTATCACCCTAACTCCCGTCACAATGTATGTTTAGAAAATGGTGGCAATCTTTATTTAGCCCTACGCTAATTTTTATTTGGCCTACAATGTGCCACAATAAAAAAATTAATTACAATGAAAATAATTTTAAATTAGTTCTAATTATCTTCTCTAGTACTACTACAATTTATTTGAATGCTTTTTAATATCTTTATGCCACTTTATTCTGAACATTATCTGCGATTGTTTAGCTCGTTTTGTAGAAGTTTTATCATCTTATGTTATTACTTCATCCACTACATTGTCCCTGAACTGCTCAACGCTTTCATAAAAGTATACCTCGTTCCCTATATTAATATGGTTCTTGACCGAAGTGCGAGCAAAATTTACTGTCAGTACATTAAAAACTTGGCTCCTTTGTAAGCCACCAGTTATAATGAAGGCCGCATTAGATTAGATGGATTAGATTAGATGTGTTTCATGGATATATCAACAATGATAACCTCCTGAAGGTGCTAAAATCGAAGAAGGTATTTCTTTAAATATCCAGGTCGAGAAAAGGGAAGAAGTTATAAATAAGATTCATTGAATAAGTTATCCCCTACTCGTTAAAGTGTAAGCCCTGAGCTTGAAATATGAATGGAACTACCCCCAGAAATAAGAGAGCGAATGGGAACTGGAATCGATTTAAATGTAAATTCATGGAGGTTTAATAGGAGCTAAGTGCGGTGTGTTAGAAATGGGTCGGCAAGGAGGTAGGTACAGCTTTAGAGGTTATAGAGAACGTGCTTGGGTTACGGGGCGATGGTGCTGCTCCATAAGGCTGTCAAAATGGTAAAATCTGGAAAATCTGGACCGGTAGAACTGGACAATCTGGGATGTATAAGTTATATTATTAGTCTTATGAATTTTCTTGAAACATCCTTTTATTTTAAATACATTTAAATATTATACTACGTTATTATAAAGAGTTTTAATCAGTATGTCAGTTACTAGAGTGTTAAAATCTCATGGAAATGACTAAAATATTTTGTATTTATTGGATACGAGCATTAAAATCCGGATTTAAAATAAGTTTTTGTTAAAAAGTTTGGTATACAATTTTTTTTACTTTGCTTTTGCAGTAAAAATTTGCGCATGGCTTCGACCAAATATATATATATATATATATATATATATATATATATATATATATATATATATACATATATATACACACATACATATGTGTTTCATGACCTATGGGGTTACTAACATCAACCTTTCTCGTCAGCACTTTCATCATATCCTCAGCAGGCTTGTGTCATCATATGATAGATGGTCATATGCGAGAGTTCTTCTATTGAAAAGAATGAAACCCGCTAAACTACCACCGTTACATTAAATACATATAGCACTGTCCATTCCTCATTCTACCCTCCTCACTTTTACAATCATTCTGGTAGCATTCTAATTCGTAATCTATCTTTTGGGTGAATTTTTAATAATTCTTGAACCATTTTTTTCTCTGTACACCTATAATTTGTCAAGAAAAGGCCAATCATGAATTCATTTGACAAAAACCTGATAAATTTGAACATTGAGAAAATCTATTCCAGACCATTAAATTCTTATGCTTTTCGTCTCATTTCTGAATTCGAGAGAGAACAATCTGTTTGACAAACTTGTTTCCATATGACTTAATGCATCCAGAACAAAATCTAATTTACATTAGGCGAAACGATTGCACATACATGAGGCATATTTCTCCTTCTTCTCGTCGCCTTGAATTTCAAGCCAAAACGTTGGAAAAAACTAAAACACATTTTCATATAAAAAGTCTAGTTTTATTAAGATAACACAACCACACCCTACATAGATCTACTTTAGAAATCTAATTTGCAATAGTTGCAAGAACAGTACAAAATAAAAACGTATCAACTTTTTGGCAGGCCACAGGCATATGTTTTTATAGAGACCCGGTGGCTGTGATCACTTATTACTAGAGCCCGGAAGATAGGCATTTAGTTTTGGTTAAAATAGGCAGGCAAAAAGGCACTTGAAATACTGAAAATAGGCAGTACTGTAATTAAAATAGGCATTTATTAGGAGTGAAGGCAAAGAGGAATCTCACTCATTATTAATGAAAATATGTATTTTAAATACTCATTCATTGCTTTATTATCAATTTATCACAGAATTAGTGTACTTACTCTTACTTCCCCTTGTTACAAGCAACAACAAGATGCTTTTTCAAAGTATCAACTCTCATAGACCTTCTAAGAAAAAATGTTTTTCATTATAGAAAAACTTCCTCTGCATTATCTTATCATTTCTAAATCTGGAATACCAGGTAATTACACCATTGCCACAGCAAAAGGGGTGTGAGAAAGGAGACGTACTTCTCTCATCCTCACTTTCCTCCTATTCATTATGCTTGTGCATTCCTTCTACTAAGGAAGGCTCTGTTAGTTACAGAGGTTCAATCCATGGGTTGGGAAAATAAGCTTTCGAATTGATATTTGTGACGGCAAAATGTAATTTAATTTGTGAAATCTTTTTTGTTTTCGACGAACTGAAATTCGAAATTCGTTATGTGCTTTTTAAAATGTTTAAATCGCAGAAAAAAATTGCATAACGAGCAAAAAAGGCAAAAAAAGGCTTTAAATCTTAAAATAGGCAAAAAAGGCAAAATAAAAATTGTCTCTACACTTCCTAAATGCATGGAAACATATTTATTTCTATCTGATTCTTCAATATATCCATTCAGATAAAAAAGGCATTTTGCCTAACTTCCGGGCTCTACTTATTACCTATGGTCATATCCTAAAAACGTATGCTATTTAGTGAACTGATTCAAAAACTATAAACAAACAAAACTAGATTTATTTATAAAAATTCTTCTTTAATTAGCTTTCTATAAGTAATTGAAACAGTTGCTCTACTAGTTACTCAGTGCCTTGGGCCGTGGGTCTTACATAAATCCGCATTGTGTATAAGGGGACGTCAACATTTAAATAAATAACATTTTTTGGTAACTAAATGATACTTAAATTGCCCGATTTCGTCTTACATTTCGAAGCTCGCCTTAAAACTTTCCTTAAAAAAAAAGTAAATATTTTTTCCTGTATTATTATGGAAAAATTAAACAACATTGGGGAAGAATATTCATTAAATATTGCTTGAGAGCTTATTAAATGCTGCCGACGCGGATAGAAAGTGCGGCATGCCTAGGATATTGCTTAGAAGAGTATTTTCCAAAGTTTCGGAGCGAAGTCAAACTAATTCAAACTTTCTCAGGGAACAAATTCATTTGACGCCGGAACAAATTGGACTCGTTGCTAATTCCAGTTGCCTTGGGATCTCTGTTCGTAATTAGAACTTTCGGTCTTTTCAAAATGACATACAGAAATGTATATGAGCAATTTTCTCATGGTTTGTACGTTTGGTTGGCGCTGTCTAGCACAATTATATTTTTTTCTTCGATCATATAAGTAGGTAACTTGTTAAAAAAACATTTGGTTTTGTGCAATCGTCATATTTTATCATTTTAGCAACCAAGTATGGAAAAATACTCACAAACGAATTGAACTACTGAGAGACTATTGGCGCAACAAACGAAACAATATTCAGTCGTGTAGTTTTTTTTTTTTTTTTTTTTTTTTTTTTTTTTCCACAATATAGTAACCCTATACTGTGGGACTGTATTTACATTCTGCAGGTGCCATCTGTCGATACTGCCTGCATTACAATTAAAGTAATATATCTTATTTTATAATTACATTTTTTCTGAATTTTAAAAGTATGATAATAATACAATTAAGGTAGAGAAATAATAGCAACTATAATAATAATAAAAACAATAAAGAAACTAGTAACAATGTCAAAATTATAAATAATATTAATAAAGAAAGTGTTAACAATTCATATTATAAATTAAGTAAATGAAATAAATAAATTAAAAGAAATGAAAATGAATAAGTAAAGAAAGAAAGAAATCATTAAAAAAGAAAAGAAAATGTCCGTTGAACTGGATTGAAGTTAATGAAGATGGTCGTATTGAATTCTCTCAACAAATGCATTAAAGTATTCAAAATATTTCTTTATCAGTTGGTGCTTATTAACTGGCCATATGTCCCCAGACAGAACGACATGTTTAATTAATTTGATTCTTTCACCATCTAGAAGTGGGCAGTTGTATATTATATGGTCATAGTCTTGTATTGTCTGTCCGTCACATTTGCATTTATTGTCCTGTGTAAGTCTAAATCTGTATAAATATTGTTTCACACCACCATGTCCTGTTAGTACTTGAGTTAGTTTGTATGTTAGTTTGTTTGTATGTAGTCTGTCATCCAATGTCTGGAAGTATTCATACACATGTCTTCCTTTGGGTGATGTTCTCCACCGGAGATTCCAGGCTTCTTTTGCCTCCTCTTCAAGTAGATAGACTACTGCACTTCTGGGGGCCTTATTGAAGCTAATAGGTAATGTTTCATCTAAAGCAGCTTGTTTTGCGGCTTGATCCGCAATTTCATTACCTATAATGCCTGAATGACCCTTCACCCATTTGAAAGATATAGTTGTGTCTAGTGTCCTGGTTTCGTGTATTTCTCGGCGAATGTCTTCAGTTAGTTCGTCGGTAATGTGTATGTTATATATTTTTTGTAATGTTATTTTACTGTCACTGTTTATAATGTATGTTTTCTTAGTGGAGGTGTTAATGTATTTTAAAGCCGAAAGAATCGCGAATTGTTCTGCTTGATTATTTGAACAGTATGGGCCCAATTTGAATTTTCCTGTATGGATGACGGTTCCATCTTCTATTACAATAAAAGAGGCACCGACATTGTAGCCATCTTTACTTCCATCTGTAAATACTTCCCTCAGTGGTGTATTATCAGGATGTATAATATCGCTTTCTGGTAATACTATATCCCTAAGAGGAATTCGTTTGACAAGAGGGATTATATCTTCGATTTCTGATATTGGGAAGTCCCCATTGAAGGACCTTTTTTTAATTAAATTATGTTTTTTAATTATTTGTTCCTTTTTTATTGTCACTGGTATTATGTCAGCAATAATGTTCCTTAACTAATGTTTTGACTGTTTTATCGCCTAGCAACAATAATAACAATAAATAAATAAATGTCAGCAAGTAAAAAGTAGCTTCAAAGGAGATAGTCCTATAACCACGAATAACTTTTATACCGGAAAGTCTTTGGATTGACTCTAATTTTTTAACGTTTTGTTTTATTGCCAACCCTTTATGCCAAATTTCTATCCCATAGGTCAGAGATGGTAATATGGCTCCTTTATAAATAATTTTCAAGACTTCCGAATTTAAACCCCACGTTAGCTTTGCTGATGCAGATATCGCGTGGATTAACTTTATTAATTTCTTATGTAAATATTTGATGTGAGGTGTCCAACTTAATTTTTTGTGAATAATAATACCTAAGTATTTAAAACTATTAACTTTTTCCAAAATTGAAGAATCTAACCGTATTTCAAGAGGAGGAACGGTATGTTTTTTTGAGAAGATAACTTATTTTGTTTTTTCAGGCTGGAATGTGAGTTTATTATCTTTGGCCCATTTAGAGATTTTTGTTAGTGTCTCATTGCATATAAGTTGTAGTTCAAAAAATAAATTTGATTCAACTTTAATCAGAATGTCATCTGCGAACACAATAATTTGGCATTTTTCTGACGATATATTTTCGAAAATACTATTTATAATAAGGTTCCACAAAAGGGGAGAACAAACCGATCCTTGAGGTTTTCCTCTTTCAAGAGTCCTTGAACTGGTTGTCTGTCCTACCCTTAAGTGTGATCGCCTGTTCTTTAAATAATCCTTAATTAATAAGTATATGTTCCTTGGGCATCTATGATCTTTAAGCCCCTTGAAAATAGACGGCCACCATGCATGATCGAATGCACCTTTCACATCTAGGGATACGACTAGAACATGGGCTTTATTTGTTAAGGCTTTTTCTATGTCATTTACTAGAAATTCTAAGGCATCTATTGTAGATTTTTCTGGAATAAAACCAAATTGATTTTTGTTTAAGGGAGAATTTTTATTAATATATTCATATAAACGGGATTGAATTAGTTTTTCTAAAACTTTGCCTGCTACGGGGATAATACTTATGGGTCTAAATGTATTATTATTTTTAGGAACCGGTATTACTCTAGATATCTTCCAGAATGACGGGAAATGACTTTCTTGAAAACATTTTTTATATAGGGAAGTTAAGAATTTTGGAAAAAGCTTGAAAATTTCTTGAAAGATATCTACAGTAATTCCATCAATTCCTGGGGCTTTCTTTTTATTTAGTGATTGGATAGCATCATTGATCTCTGCTATTGTTGACGGATCGTCTGGTAGTGTGTCAGGAAGTACATTCATTGATTCCCTTAAGGATTTATGATGGTTGTTGTCAAGTTCAGGATTATCTTTTATAAAAAATTGATTCATTAAATGTTCTAAAGTCTCTTCTATATTTTTAGTGGAAGTTCCATCGTTTTTCCTAATTGTTTTTAGAGTCGTCCGTGGTTTAAATTTTTCTGCAGCAGGCTTATATGGAATTGACCAGGTATTACTTTTATCTATTCCCGAGCAAAATTCCTTCCAGGATTTAAGTTTTTCGAATTTAAGCCTTGAAGAATAAACAGATCGTTTTTGTAAGTAGTCAGATTTTCGTTGTTCCCGTAATTCCATATCATTTTTGGTTTTCTGGTATAATTTTCGTAATCTATTAGTTTCGCGCCGTAAGATTGTCAGTTCTTCAGTCCACCACGGTACACTTCTATTTATTTCCCTGTTAGATCTGATAAATATTATATTACAAGTTTTTTTAAGAGCTTTATTAAATTTAGCAAGAGTATATTCGATTCCTTTGGAACAGAGCATATTTTCTAAAGCACTATCTAATTGATTAATTTCTGTGATTCTTAGATTTTCAAATGATTTCGATAATTTTGATAAAATTGTATTTTCAAAAAGCTTCCAGTCTGCATTTTTAGTATGATCGATTTTTTCTCGAGGACATTTTGTGTCATTGAAAACCTGGCCAGCTGATATAGCATATGTCAATGTACGGTGATCGGAAAAATTTTCTTCATCCCTTATACACCAATCTTTCATAAATCTAATTAATGATCCTGAGCATATTGTCAGGTCAATATTTGTTGTACCTCTAAAATTACTAAAAGTAGTTAAATGTGACTTTTTATTTAAAATGAATAAATTTTTCCCCAAAATAAACGATTCTAATTTTTGTCCTCTCGGATTTGAATTTGGATTATGCCATAGCTGAGAATGAGAATTTGAATCTAGTGTTATTAGAATATGTTTTTGTCCATATAATTTTAAAATATGATCTATCTGGTGAATATCTTCGTCTATATTTCGTAATATATCAAAATAAGCATTAATTAGAATTAATTCAAGTTTATTCCAAATTATATTAACAACCGTTATATCTTCATTTGATAGATTCGTTACCAAGGCAGCAGTGATGTTATCATTGGTGATTATTATTGCAGACCTAACCTTGTTTTGTCCTGCTTCGAAAATTCTATATTTGTTTGGAAAACCATATGTTTTGTTCATGTTAATATAAGGTTCCTGAATACAGACTAAGTCGAGTTTACAGCTGTTAATTAAATACATTAAGCTACATGTAGCTTTATACGAATGCTGAAGGTTAACCTGACCAATATTTAAGTGAATTGAATTTTGATGTTGAAGTCTGTTAGCCTGTACTGTCTCAGTCATAGTCAGTATTGGAAATGAGTCTGTTAGCCTGTACTGTCTCAGTCATAGTCAGTATTGGAAATGAGTCTTATGATGGGCATTCTTTATGTTTTACTGAATGATTTATATCAACTTTAAGCTGAGGTTTACAATAATTATTAAAACTTACACAGTTAATGCATTTGTTGAGAGCTTCAGCCTTGCAGTCCTTAAGTAGATGTTGTTCTGCACATTTGGGACAGGTCGGTTCCTTCTTGACACAATGCTTCCTCAGGTGTCCTATCCTGGAACAGAAGCTGCACCTAACTACAGCAAGGTAGTCTTCGGCATAGCAGATGCTGAACCCTATCTTCAGTCTTCTTCCAAGCAGCATCTTCCGTTGTTGGGCACTTACTTCCAGAACTGCGTGTCTCCATCCTCCCACTTCACCTTCCTTTAGGTTTTTCGATATGAATGTTTTAAGAATTATTCCGTCTTCTTCAATTCCATTTTGTTCACATAGAGTAGGAATTAGGTTGGAGCTATCTATGTCTTGAGGTATTCGTTTTATTAAAATCCTGGGATTTAACCTCTTCATTGGTTCTGCATTTAAAACAGAACTTTGATTAGTGACTTTTATTAAATTGTCCAAATCATCTTTATTGTCCAGTGAAACTATTAACTTGACATCCTTGCGAGTTTTAATGGCATTAATACCCAATTTTAGCTTCCTTAGGTTAATTGTGGTTTTAAAAATATTTTTTATATTTTCGGTATTATTAGTGTCTGTAACATCAATAATACTTTTAAATTTATTTTGAGACAATGATATTTTGGTATCATTTCCACTTTATATTTTTCATAGATAAAGGAGATTTTTGAAGGATATCGGAATAAGATGGAGTGTAGGTAGAGGTTATAGAGTTTTTACCTTCTAAATCCTTTTTGAGCCAGCAGATTTCATCTTGTTGGAACTTGAAAATCAAATTAAGGGTGTCAATTCTTCGTAATATACCTTCTTTTAAACACTCTTTCATTCTATGATCACATAAACTTTTGAAAAAAGAGAGAGCTTCTAGCAATTCAGTTTCACCGGTAGCCATGTTGATCAGCTGATCGAGTCGTGTAGGTTATTCAATTTGTTTAACAGTCAGATGATTAAGATGTTTGAAAAAAAAGTGTTTCTGCTGTTTTTCTTTCCAATTGACATTGCGGGGAAGCATTCCTCAGAAACGCCCTTTTTTTGTTATTATTTATTCTTCAAGTAACTATGAGGAGTTTTTCTAAATCTAACTATCAGGAGTTGCTCACCAAAATTGTTTAAAACATTAGGTTATAATTTTGACTTTTCGAACCGGTTTTAGTTCATCTTCAGGCATCTTAAAATATTTATTTAGAAGTGGCTGTATGGTCTAATGAGTGTTGTGATCAAATTTTAATTCCCATATTCTCATAAACAGAGGTTTTGAAATATGCCGTTATTCACCGATGAGGTTGTATAGTTTCGTTTTCTGTAAGTATGAGAGTATATTGTTATTTTATTGTTGTCATGTGGGATATGTAGTTTGTTTCGTCGGTTTGTTAGGCCCTGTCATGAGATATTTATGTTTTGCGAAATCTGACCCGAACAAGTACAATTTCTTCTCGGCTGTTATCATGGCAGCTTGATGTCCACTCCTGAGAGCTATTTTTGATTGTACGCAATTTATTGTCAGTTAGTCGAGTCCTGCTGTCTTGTCAATAATTTATAATATTTTGTTTGATTGCTTGGGCCAAGTCTTGGTGTACGGATGATCTGTTGAGCTCACGTTGTCTGTCGTTGTTTTGATTTTTACGGCGCACTGACAACTGGGCCATTAGCGCCGACATCCTGGGACATGGTATGACAAGGAATCGACGGGCCGTAAGATGAGAAAAATTCCTGCCGCCGGAGGGACTCGAAGCTCCGGCTCCCGTATGAGAATCTAAGGCCTTAGCCACTGCGGGGAGACCCCTCACGTTGTTATGTAGCAAGTTTTTCATATGAATCTTCTAGGCAGCTTTTTCTCAGCCCTTCATGACCTGGAACATCGTAATATGCGCTTAATGTGAGTGAATATTTTAATAAGCCCTTTTAGAAGACGCATTGAATATGTCTTTTCATGCCTGAAGTCTGCAATCTGCCTTCTCCGCGTCAGGTTACAGTATTGAGATGGTTAATTTCCAAGAGTTAGTCTTAGAGTTGAATTGTATAGCGAATGACAGCCAAGTTTAAGCCATTATGGAGAGGAATAACATCAGCAAAGTTATGTAAAGCCCCTGAGGATATAGCCATAACAATGACAACTCGGTGTCTGACGTTTATACAACGATTCTCTCTTGTAGAATTGAGTTTGGACTGTACAGGACGGAATCATCGTCAGATTCACTTCCACGGCACAGAACTCCAATTATCAAACTTATGATTAAGGTCTGCTTGACAGTTCATGAAGGATTGTGATCTGAATTCTGCGAGTAAAAAGGTATAGTTACAAGGAGCTTAACTTCCTACGAATTAAATGAAAGGGATACGGAGAGGGGCGAAATAATTAAACAAGTGTTTGGCTATGGATCACAATTTAATGACAGAAAGTACAACTCATAGAAACTTCGTCCTGTAAGTGTATTTCCATACAATGCTTATATTATCTATTATAAGACAGTGACCCTATTTTTCCAATATATTCATCTGTGGCAGAAGGTCAATTTTATAAAAACACACTTTCTTTCTTCTGTACTCTTTTATTTGGCTCTACATGTTTCACGTCGCTGTGAAGCTCTTCAGGAGCACTTAATCTAAATAAAATAAAATATGGTTACAGCCTATTCCTTAGAGAACCTTCCGCAGGTAGGGCCACGTCTGGACTGATAAGATTAATCATGTCTACTGGGTATCAGCTGTTTAAAATCTTAAACAGCTGATACCCAGTAGACATGATTAATCTTATCAGTCCAGACGTGGCCCTACCTGCGGAAGGTTCTCTAAGGAATAGGCTGTAACCATATTTTATTTTATTTAGATTAAGTGCTCCTGAAGAGGCGCCACAGCGACGTGAAACATGTAGAGCCAAATAAAAGAGTACAGAAGAAAGAAAGTGTGTTTTTATAAAATTGACCTTCTGCCACAGATGATTATATTATCTAGTACAAAACAATCACTTGCAGAACTTCTAGCACCATTTTCATAACCTAAGTTGGTTCTATTGAAATTTACGCGTGAAAGTATTTTGTATGAAATATCCAATTGCCAAGATGGTACCGGATGTAAAACCGTTTTGAAATCCTCAGAAAATGTCTATTGAAAACACCCCCCTTTTTTTTATGAATATTGGGAGGTCACCAAATGAGTAGCTAGGTTTTAACGCTTTATGATGCCCATTCGTACTGACTAAACAGAAAGGACAGACCAACTGGTGAATATTCATACGAAAAACTGACAGGAGGTGGTAGCCCTTACATCTTCACACTAGGTAATCAAACATTTGAAACCCACATTCCTACATTAAACTGTAAATAATTCATTTTATTTCATATTAATGTTTTTAATTTTATAATTTATTTATTTTTAGTTACCTTGAGTTTATTGCTATTTTTGTAGAACTGAGTAAAATAAATAACTGTATAGAATATTATCGCGCTGATTAAATAGTGTCGACAAGCACTTTAGATGTATTTGTGGAGCTAAAGTATATATTTCTTGGATAAAGTGAGTTATTCGAATCGATAGATACTAGTACCCGTCTGGTTGCTAAGTATCGTCCTACGGCGTATATTCCGTCAATTAACCCGTGCATCTATTACATACAGAAGATATAAACAAATTATTGGACCTTTAGCACAGAGACAGCCGATAAACTCAGATTCTAGTAGTATTCACACAGTAATACCTTACCAGTTTTTGAGCACAGTATTCCATTCGAAGCCAGGTAACGACGGTTACAATTACATAATGGGTTTAAGTAACAATTTGTTTTCGCACAACTACCATTGATTCTGTAATACAGCCATATACTTTATCCGTGACGAATATATGCCTAGAGGTTGGACGAGGGATGTATTTTTCCAAGGAAGCCGCTAGTAAGTCGTGCAAACTTTGCAAGCTCCCGGCAAACTTCAAGTATTAATAGGAGGACGTGACGGCCCCTCTACCCTCCAATATACCACATATTTCTACCCTCTATCTCTCTCCCTTATTCCCTTCCTCTCTCTCACTCTCTCTCTCTCTCTCTCTCTCTCTCTCTCTCTCTCTCTCTCTCTCTCTCTCTCTCTCTCTCCCTCTCTCTCTCTCTCTCTCTCTCTCTCTCCCCCTCTCACTCACTCACTCACTCTCTCCGCTCATTCTTGCACTCTTACTCCACCCCTCATTCTCTCTCTAAAACATTTTACTTCCCAATAAATGCGATTTTTTCATGAACCTCTTTGTGAAGAAAATGCATATAAAAAGAAACACACAGCCTTATAGCTCATGGGTATCTCTTGATATAAAGGGCAGTCGGTTTCCAGCTTCTAAAACATTCTCATGAACATTGGAACATAATACAAGGAGAGAAAAATGAGGGATTTCTATTAAAAACAGGTTTTTTTTTTCTAAATAACTTTTAGAATGGCATATATCTGAAACATAAGCCAATAGAAACGTGCGGTTGGCAGCATTGAATTACATTTTTTGTCTAGCTTCACCCTGTATATATATAGTGAACGATGAAGATTAGAAGATATTTTTTAAAAGTTTTTTCTTTAGTTTTAATAAATAGAGAAATAGTAACGAAGGGTGATTGTCATGGTGACTGTTCTTGAGCTGTGAAAAACTCTAAAGGCTAAAAGCTGTTTCTTATGAATGTGTAATTAAATTCATATCTAGAGTCATTCATCATCTAAATTGGACTCGTTTTAATCTAGTGGAAAGATTCTGGGAGTATTTTTTCTTAATATTAAAAGAGGCGTGAGATTCGTTACATTTCAATGCTTTAGAAAATCGCTCTCATTTACTCGGATGATTAAGAAAAATACTTATAGCCTGGCGAATCGCTTCCAACGACCATTTGCAAAAGCCTGATCGAATCACAGGATTCGTCGATACCAAAGACTTATAGGTTTAGTTCTGCTTGACGTTTTTTACCGAGTGTCGGGATTTAATAAATTAAGTTCCTGGTTAGTGCCTAAAGTTGCGGTGCGTTTTCATAAATGAGTCACTGTTTATTATTCTGGCCGACATAAACCGGGACAAAATAGTTATATATTAAAAATATTTACAGGCTAGAGGAATTTGAAAAGAGATTCCGATGTAGTGTGTATGTATGTATGCATGTATGTATATGTTTGGTAGTACAATGTTATCTACTGTGTCGTGAGTAGTTCAGATAAGGCCCGCTAGAGTCACATGTAAAACATATGGTACTTAGATTGTCATTCTTAAACAAAAGACGCTAGGTAGTTTTCCAGCAGTTTGTGAGATACAGCCATGTAATAAAGAGATGCTATTTATTATTTAATCTGTGCGAGTTATTTACACCTAATTACTAAACATGGTGTAAGGTGTTTTACGCGTCTTAAGAAAAGAATAAAGGACAATTTAGCGAGCAATCAGGTGAGCTGTGAATAATTGAGTATACCTTTTTGTGAACAGTTTTTCAACATAAAACATGGAGAACGAATTTGTAATGCCAGGTCCTTTAGTTTTCGATGAGAACTTAGGCAATAACTGGAAAAAAATGGATACAAAAATTTGACAATTATATGATTGCATCAGGTAAAAATAAACTAAAAGATGAAAAACGGAAAATAGCATTATTTTTTAATTATATGGGAGATGAAGGTCTTGATGTATATAATAATATGATTTTTGAGAAAAATAAAGAAGATAATATGAGGACCCTGAAAGACGTTATTGATGGATTTGCAGCCTATTGTATTCCCATGATTAATGTTCCTATGGAAACTTATCGGTTTAATTGCTTGAAGCAGAAGGGGATGCAGAATTTTGACCAGCACTTGACTGATTTGAAGAAACAAGCTGCAAAATGCCAGTTTACTTGCAGTGGCTGCAACAAATCATATGCAGAAAGAATGATACGAGATCATTTGGTGCTAAACTGTCCAAATAAAGACCTTCAGAATAGTTTATTGAAAAAACCTGAATATACGTTGCCGGAGATTGGGAATGCTTACCGGACATACGAACTAAGCGAGCGTTTCATGAAAGATCTGCATACGAGTCGAGATGAAGTTTTTGCTATGAATCGTACGCCAATGACTGATGGAAGATCAACTCAAAAAACAACTAATATGAAGAAATGTCGGTACTGTTCATATATGCATGGTGAACTACCAGAGAAATGTCCAGCCTATGGTAAGATATGTAATTTTTGCCAAGGTCTGAACCATTTCGCCAGATGTTGCGAAAGAAGGAAGTCTAAAACTACCTTTTATGAAAATCGTGCCAGGAGCTCGGGTAACTGGGGATCAAGCGGTAAAGGAGACACTGGACGAGACAGGAAGAGAATCACCAAGGAGGATGCCCTGACGATGGAATCGAAGATGTCTGCAGGTACCAGCAGTGATACTCCACAAAAGGTATATTTAGATTCATTAATTACTATGAAATTCGGAGATAAGAAATGGATGTATCCAATTAGTATAGGAGAAACCGAAATTGAATTTAAAGTAGACACGGGATCAGATGTCAACATATTGCCCTTAAAGATGTTTAAGAAGATAGCCCCTTCTGGGATTCAGTTAAAGAATTCTAATAAGGTTTTGGTTGCCTACGGGGGGTTCGAGATAATACCTAAAGGATCTGTAGATCTTTTTTGTAAGCCTAAAGGACGAACCCCGTGTCATGTAAATTTTGTAGTAGCTGACGTAGAGTCTACACCTATTCTATCTCTTCAAACGTGTGTCAACCTTAAATTAATTTCCCAAATTGAGTCAATTATTGAGGAGCCTTGGAAACAGAATTTTGTTTTGCGCCATAAGGCAGTATTTGAGGGGATAGGAAGACTCCCTAATAAATATAGTATTAAACTATCTGATAATGCTGTACCTGTTGTTCGGCCAGTTCGGTGGATTCCTGAATGTTTGAAAGATAGACTGAGAGATGTGTTAAATGATTTAGAGGACCAAGGTGTGGTGGCAAAGGTGACTGAGCCAACTGATTGGGTGAATGACTTAGTAATTGTTGAGAAACCAGACTCTTTACTGAGATTGTGCTTGAATCCTATGGACTTGAATAAATTTGCCAGGCGTGAACATTTTGAAATTCCATCAGTTGAAGGACTAACCTGCAAGTTGGCTGGCAGTATTGTTTATTCCGTTCTGGATTTGAAACAGGGGTTTTATCACATGGAGTTGGATGAGGCTTCAAGTTTCATGTGCACATTCAACACTCCTTTTGGGCGATATAGATTCTTGGGGGCCCCTTTTGGTTTGGCAAGCAATCCAGAAATATTTCAGCGGGAGATGATCAAGATTTTCGGAGATGTAGATGGCTTAGAGATTTTTTTTATGACCTGATAGTACATGCTAAGACAGAACGTGAGCATGATTTAATTTTAGATAAGGCTATGGATCGAGCTTTAAAGAATGGCGTTCGCTTTAATTCGGATAAATTGCAATACAAAGTGAAGTCTGACAAGTATTTGGGAATGATATTTTCAGCAGAAGGGGCTAGGTGCGACCCTGATCGGGTAAAAGTGATTAAAAATATGCCTGAACCTCGAACTAAGAAACAATTACAGAGGTTTATGGGAGTCGTCAACTATTTAAATCCTTTTCTTCCAAATTTAGCTGAGCAGTCAGCGCCTCTTCGCATACTTTTGAAGAATGGCGTGAAATGGTGTTGGGGGGAAGAACAACAGCTATCTTTTGAACGAATAAAAGAGTTGGTATGTAATACACAAATATTGCAGCTGTTTGACCCCAAGTTGGATGTTACATTACAGTGTGATGCTTCAAAGGGATCACTGGGCGTGTGCCTCCTACAAAATGGTAAACCTTTTTCTTTTTCATCTCGTAGTTTGACACCAACAGAGCAGAGATATTCCATGGTTGAAAAGGAGCTGTTGGGTATCTGCTATGGAGTACAGCGATACCATCAATTTATATATGGGCATCCAGTAACAGTCCCTTAGTGGCCATTCTACGGAAAGAAATTCACAAGAATACGGCTAGGATACAGAGGATGCAGCTGAAACTCTTGAAATATCAGCTGGATGTCCAATACAGGCCAGGAAATCAGATGTATATAGCCGATTTTTTGTCGAGGATTCCGAATACTGAGCATGTCTCAGATGACCCATCATTCCTGGAGGTCGTACATTCGGTCAGTCTTTGCGATTATCTCCCAGTTAGTGAACAATTTCTCTTAGAGCTGAAGGAAGAAACTGAAAAAGACGATATCATTAATTGTGTAATTAGAATGGTTGATGGAGGCTGGGAGGATATGCATCGTACAGACTTAGGTGCGGACATTAAATATTATTATAAGTTGAGAAATGAGTTGTTTGTAAAAGAAGGTGTAATTTTTTTCAACGATCGGATTGTCATCCCGAAGGCTCTTCAGAGGGCTACGCTACAAAAAATTCACGATCGCTCGCATTGTGGCGTAAACAAAACCAGAAACTTAGCAAAAACTGTAGTTTTTTGGAGAAATATGGGAAGTGAAATAGAAAAATATGTGTTGGGATGTTTTGTGTGCAACAGTCATTACTCGAGAAATGTGAAGGAGCCTTTACTTCTTTCCGAGCTTCCATTGTATCCTTTCCAAAAAGTTGGTATAGATATATGCCAGGAGAACAAAGATTTATATCTGGTTCTAGAAGATTATTACTCTCGGTGGTTAGAAATAATTCCTATTGCTTCAAAGTCAGTAGCGTGCATTATAAGGAGTTTGAAACCTGTTTTTGCCACTCATGGCGTTCCTCAGTTTGTGAGAAGTGATAACAGTCCTTTCAACAGCTTCGAATTCCGTGAATTTGGTCGAGATTGGGGATTCACACTGGTAACTTCAAGCCCTGGATATCCCAAGTCGAATGGTATGGCAGAAAAAGGAGTAGACATAGCGAAACGGATTCTCAGAAGAAACAAGGATTGGCAGAGAGCGTTGCTGCATTACCGTTCAACTCCTTTGCAGTCTTTGGGAGGTCTTGCACCATCTCAAATGTTGATGAGTAGGAAACTAAGGTCAGACATTCCTATGGTTTCCAGTTCTTTAATGCCCAAGATAGTTGACAGAGAGCTTTTTGAAGAGATAGATGATTTGAACAAAGGGAAGATGAAGGTTCATTATGACAGATCAGGTACCAAGGAAAGAAAACCCTTCTTAGTTGGTGATAGAGTGTGGTATTGGAATCAAGAGGAATGGCGTACAGGCAAGATAGATAGAAGATTGAAGGAACCACGATCTTACTTGATCAGAGACGATGAAACCAGTGCTGTCTACTGGAGAACATCAGTTCATATTAGAGTCTTCAGGGAGTATAATTTTTAAATAAGAAAAATGTTTTAATGTTTTCTAGTTCATATTAGGAGCTCTAATATGAATTGTAATTTTTTTTTTTTTTTTTGTTCCCGCCTTGTTTTCTAAAGATATTTCTTTTCATTAATTTTTCTGTTTTGTCATTGAAGTTTTGTATTTATGTAATTTTAAATTTGTATATATGTATATTGAATCTGTACTATCGGTAGCTAAATTGAGGTGGGAGTGTTTGGTAGTACAATGTTATCTACTGTGTAGTGAGTAGTTCAGATAAGGCCCGCTAGAGTCACATGTAAAACGTATGGTACTTAGATTGTCATTCTTAAACAAAAGACGCTAGGTAGTTTTCCAGCAGTTTGTGATACAGCCCTGTAATAAAGAGATGCTATTTATTATTTAATCTGTGCGAGTTATTTACACCTAATTATTAAACAGTATATATATATATATATATATATATATATATATATATATATACATTTTTTTTAATTACTTCTCTGGGATTCAAATGTTTGATTTGTGATAAATTTTCTCTCTCTAGCGGCGTTGCTCCTCGCCGCTGTTAGTAAAGGAATTCTTTCTCGAGAGGAGCAACGCAGCTGGAGAGAGAGGCCGTAATGTCCACATGTCCTGGTAGCCAAACCAGTGTTACGTACTTGTTTATATTTGGGTTTCGAATAACTTCGTTGAAAATTTCGGTAGCCAAAGGGTGTGTTTTTTGTAATTTCTTAATGAGCTCATAACAAGGATTACTGGAAGGATCTTTCCAAAAAAAAAAAAAAAGAAAAAAGAACCTAAATAAAGAAGATTAATTATATATTAATATTTTTCTGTTGGTATGTAGTTTTTAATTCCGTTCATTAATGGGTAATATTGCCTTGTACCTTTTTTTTTTTTTTTTTTTTTTTTACAGTTTTCCTTTTTTTTAGGCCTAAATGCTTCGTAAATTAATCAGAAATGATGTCCAAGAGTGTTTATGTTTCGGAAAAATTTTTAAATGTTTTAAAAATTCGATTTTTCAACTAGAAGTCCCGAAACATTTCAAAATTAAAAACCATTTAAAAAAAAATTTTTTTATCTTATTACAAAAAATTATTTAAAAAAAAATAGACAGATAAAAATAAAAGTTTAATACATTAAACTTTAAAGTCAATTTTCTCAGAACTATGTTTTTCAAATTGGGCGATATGCTAGCGCCTTCAATTTTCACCCGAACAACTTCAAATTGTAACTGCTGCTTCCTAATGATATTTGCTAATAAAGTACATAGGAATTTTTCGATTCATTGAATTATTACGGTGTGATGAAGGATTTTCGGCGGATTATTTAATAAAAAATGAGGAATTGGTCACCAATTACGAAAAAAAAAAACTTAAAAAGGTTTTACTTACTTTTTCTTTAAAAATAATTTTAGTTTTTTGTTGTAGAATTAAAATTCTGCATGCAGACTCCTGTCCGTGAATAAAAAGTCCGACTCGCAGGAACTGCGTCATCTTAGCGCGGTTCCAGGTTTTTTTTTTTTTTTTATTTTTTATTTTTTTTATTTTTTTTTTTATTTTTTACGGCACATCTACATCTAGGTCATTAGCGCCGACATCCAGGGTGTAGCGAGGAATTTCACCAGCGAGCCGTGGGATGATAAAATTCCTGCCGGAGGTTGGGAATCGAACCCACCATCTCCCGCTTATGAATCCAAGGCGCTAGCCATTAGACCACGGGAGACCCCGGTTCCTGTTCATATCCCTATTCTCATTTGAAAAGCATAGAATAGAAACAGATAATATTTTCCTCGGCCTTTGTTCAAAGGGTTTTATGGCTATACCTGGGCTCAGGTCCGCAAGACCCTAGAATCCTCTTCTACCGATACTTCATTTCATACGTTTCAATGAATTGGAAAATATCAAATATTTTCACACATTCCTGTGTTCTTTTACTATAGTAATAATTCTACAGATAAAATCAATTAAAAAATAAAATAAAAAAACCAACAGCATAAAGGCAATTGAAAATATTCAAAACGTCAACGAATCTTTTTCTCTTGGCAAGCTATATTTCTAACAATGAATTGTTTTTCTTATTTTGCCTAATCTGTTTTATTGTAAAATACATTATCCAACTATAAGCAATTAAAAAATAACAAGGAATAAAAACAGACAAAAAGAACAATTCGAGTAAGCAAAATCAATTACTTTAATGTTTTAAGCACTTATTTCTCCGATTGACATCGCCTAATCAAAACTTTCATCAGAACCTTTTTTGTAGAGCATTTAGTAAGCTTTCTAATGGTATTCTTTCGTTTACCAAGATTCTCAACCTTTTTCGAGATATTAAGGAAAATATACAAAGTTACCAAAACTTTTTAAGTCTGTTAATAAAATATTTTATTCTAACCCTTCCTTAACTCCAAACGTAACCAAAATTTCAACATATTAGTTTTAATGAAATTAGAACATGCAGATAATGTTTCAACTGAATCCCGTGATTATAAGTACCCAGACCAAAAACGGTATTCAAAAACTATTTTTCCAATTTTCTCGAAAACGGTTAAATCTGTCGCCTTGAAAATGGTTTCATTCGTTTTCCTAGCCCAGGAATCATATAAAACGAGTACTTAGAAGCTTATGAACTCAAAAACGTAAGCGTTACGATTTTTTTTGCGCGAATTTCGCCCCAAACGCCATCTTCCAGTAGGCCGATTTTGCTGGTTAACGAACTTGACCTTTCAAATTGGACGAAGGATTTTTGTACCAAATTTCATCAAAATCGGACCATTCGTCTTCTAGCTAGAGAGCGAACAGACAAATATATATATATATATATATATATATATATATATATATATATATATATATATATATATATATATACAAATTTGAACCACCGTTATTTTCGGTCTCTAGGGGTTCTGAAACGCGAAATTTTCTAGTCGGCACTTCCGGATTGTTTCATTGTATCAACCCTATAAGCGGGGTTCCTCCCTACGGGAGAGGGAGGAACCGCGCTAAAAAGGCTTTCCGTTTGTCGGGAACAGTGCCACCATTTTGTTTTCGAAGAATTAAAACTTTTTTTTTTTTGATACTATAACATTACTTATGACGTAAAGAATGAAAAAATATTGATCTATTTGTTATGTATAAATATGAGAAAATGACGTTGATTTTAATCCCACAAGGTAGTTTTACCCCTTAAGAAGTATACATTGGAAAGTTTGAGTTCCTGATTTATCAGATTGATAGGTGGTTTACTAAAAATTATTTATAAGCCGGAAGCATCTTCCCTCCTCTCCAGGGAATTCCTTATCTTCATTTAAGATTCATACCTACAAGGGAAGATTGCTTCCAGTCCCCCTCAACCAATTTTAGTCTGGGAGTAGAACAACTCTCCTACTGACAATCTGAATATAGCACTGTAATTGAGCAATTTTTTAAATTTTGTATTGGTGTTGTTTCTTGTTTTATTCTACGAAATTCTGTCCAAGTGTAAAAAACCCTCTTTAGAAGTTAGATATTCGATTAGTATTATTCAGCGTTGGATATTTTTTCTTAGTTGTAGTCTTAGTTTTCTTCTTATTCTACGACTTTAACTACTCCCAATTTGGAATTTGTTACTATCTTAATCATATTTTGGTATTTTATAAATTTGACCGTATTTGTTTTTTTATTTATATTTTATAGTGACCCCAATCTTCTTAAATCCAATATTTTTCAGGCGGAAGGTCAATCAAAGAGAATTAACAAAGTCAATTCATTTATTCTTGCTCAACATGTTTCACACCTCAGGTGCCTCTTGAGGAGCCAAAAACTCAATAAACTAAAAACTTACTGCTCTGGCTAACCATTCTATTAAATATAAGCATGTATTCGACTTCGAAAATGTAGAAATTATAGAAAAGGAAAAAAACTTGACGAAAAGAAAAAAAAAGGGAAATATTCACGTAATAAAAAACAGGAAGAAAACGGTTAACAAAAAAACTAATATAAAATATTTAAATAGTATATCTTTTAATTTGCTAAACAAAATTTAATAAAATTTTATCTCTTGACAAAATCTAAAAATTTATTTTATTATAATGGACTTATCTTGTTCTGGATGATCGATTTTGGAATCTATCGATTTTACACAGCTGATCGACGCTATAAGTAGATAATAGTAACCTCATATTGGACGTGGTCATTGTACAGGAAGGTCCGCCTTAATAGAATTAGGCTGTAAGTTTTTAGTTTATTGAGTTTTTTTGGCTCCTGAAGAGGCACCTGAGGTGTGACACATGTAGATCAAGAATAAATGAATTGACTTTGTTAATTCTCTTATATTGACCTTCCGCCTGAAAAATATTGTTTTTTATTTCACTTGGAATTTTCTCATCACTTAAGTTGTATATTCTGTTTTTTTTTTGTTTTTTTTTGTTATAATAGTAAAAAAAAGCTTTTATTAAACAACAAAACATAAAAATGCTTGATGTATGGTTTATGCAGGAAATCCAAGGGCTTTTGCATATGGGCTAGTTTGGAAAAGGAATATTAAAAATATTTAAAAATTTAAAAATTTTAAAATTTTTTTTTAAAAATTTCACTACACAGTTACACCAATTTATTTCATCCCTACATGTTTCACACCTTGTCGGTGCCTCTCTTCGAATATTAAGTAAAGGGTCAGCTGAAAAATAATTAAAAATATTTCTATATGTTTCTTTATAAAATTAATAGACAAAACTAAAATAATAAAAGCGAAGGAAAAGAGGATTTTATTGCTCCAAACGAATTGAAGGGTTTTATATTAAAAAATAAATTCTGTTTTACTAAAAGGGTGTCATTGCCAAGCATGTTATTGTTTCATAGCACTAACCTAAAAGAATAATTAAATACAAGTAAAAATGGAAACAAAAACAAAACAAAAGTTTTCGCACGTGTTTAAATTTAGAAAATGTCTCTTACAATAAGTTATTCTCTTATGTATATTCCTTTATCCACAATTTATTGTAAGTATGTGTTTGACTTTGAAGAGGGTGAGAGTTCGTTAATTTGTAGCCGATGTCCAAGGTGTGTTTGTACACCAAGCTTTTATCACAACCTACAGCCTGTTATCGGCATTTCAACAGCATACGTACAAATCATCCTTATCTTCTGTTCTGCAGGGCCCATAAAATGTGTTCTTTCTATATGCGGCCGTTGGGTCGCATGGAAAACTACTTTTTAAGTTTTCACCTACCCCCGTTAAGAGTTTTATTTTCTAGCCCTTTTCGGATAAGCGGAAATTCGGAGTAATGCCATACATTTAAACATTAAGCGTCAGATTTGTCAAGACTTAATGGTAATAATTTACATGTTCTGGTATTCTGCAGTTTCAATTCGATCGGTGAAAACGTCACATCTCTATCACCTCCAACCACAGTCATAATATAGTGCAGTTTAAATTGCATTGCTGTAGAATACATAATTCTTGACAAAAAGTATGAGCGAATGGTGAAACATTGCTTCTGAAAGACGTTTTAGTTCGTCCAGTCAAATGGCCTGTGAGTTTATCTCTTTTTTAATGGCAATATGCAAATTCGAACTTGTATCCTTTTAGAATTTTTTGTTGGACAGTGAAATTGAAAAAATAAAAGAGTTTTTTTTTTAGTGTACATTAAACGACATAACTTAAAAAACGTGTTTTCTTCATTTATTCTAGTTCAGTAATTTTTTTTTTTTTTTTTTTTTTTTTTTTTTTTTTTTTTTTTTTTTTTTTTTTTTTTTTTTTTACGGCGCATCAACAAATCGTGGCTATTAGCGCCGTCTAGTTCAGTAATGTTAATAAAATTGTGAATGTTTTACGGTCTTCTGGATTATCATTGCGACAAAAACCAACGTTTCGCCAAGCATTCTCAGGGTTTCTGATGATTGTCTCTGGGTCCTATTTTTAGCTGGTCGGAGTGGTAAGCGGCCTTTCAAGATGTCAGATTGGCCCACCCTTTTCCCCGCTGTTAGATTCGAAGTTTCATAGTTTACTCAGTCTATAACTATCGTCACTGTTGAAAGACTGGGGATGATTCACAATTTCGATTGCTTCCTGTACGGTCGTCACCCTTGTGCTGGATTACTTGTAAATCTTTACAGGGATTGGGTCGGTTTGTGTTCAGAGATATATGTATACGTATATATTCTTAAATATTTATTATTTTTTCTGACAATTTGCAGTCCCTGTAGCACTTGGCTTGCCTTTGGCATTAGAACTGTGTATTTAGTACCTTTATTAGTACTACAACTGTAATATCTTACAATTTTGGGGGTAGAAATATGTTCTTCCCTTGGATGATATATGGTAATGGATACAGAAGTAGCTTGGTGATTTATTACTCCGGGCTGAGGTAGCCACTTTTCCACTCTAGGCAGCGACATTGCATTAGCATTGTTCTTCGCTGCAACCGTATTGATTCCATCCATCAGGGTCTCTCTCTCTCTCTCTCTCTCTCTCTCTCTCTCTCTCTCTCTCTCTCCCTCTCTCTCTCTCTCGCCCCCCCTCTCTCTCACCCTCTCTTTCTGCGTCTGTCTTTCTCTTTATTGCGCTCACTCTCTTTGCATGGATCTGAAGAACTTTGGATATTAAGAAAATCCAATTGGTTCCGTATTTACTTGTGAAAATTCGTATGATGTGCGTACTTTATAAACTGGGAATCTTGTAATTTTGGGTCTCTGAATTTACGTCCTTATGTCCATTTCTTTAAGGTAGTTCTGTCTTTTGAAGGAAACTTGCCAAAAGATGAATTTAGGATTATTTCGAAGGTAGATAAGTAGACTTATTTCCCAAACCTCGCCACGTATGGGGGTGTAACTAAGTCTGCGAGTTCCCTTTTAGGAAGGCGAAAAGACATTTGGAGTTGTTATTGGAGTACAGCGGGCATAAGAAGGGGAAGCGAAGCAAAGTTTTTACTTTGGGAGCAAGTTATTGACGTCATTTCTTCCCATCAGATCTTCTGAGAAACTCGAAAAGGGAGCTGGTTTGTCGAGTCCCCCCTGGCTCTTCTCCTCCAAAAAGCTGGAGTTTTTCTCCAGACTTCCAGAAGAAATGAGTTTTCCACCGAAAGGCAGGAAGGATTCCCTTAGGAGCAGTGTGTCTAGATCTAGGACAACCTTAACAACCTCATGAGACCCATTTTATTTTCCAAGGAATACATTACACTACATGCGACACTACATACGACTTACATGACATCATTTTGCTACTTTAGTGTTTTCATTGTTTACTTTTTTCTTCATTTTTATACATAGAAATGCAGACTTTCAAGAGAAAACGCAAATTTAAAAAAAATATTTCCATTTTTAAGTCATTTATTATTCATTCCAGCCATTTTGAATTCACCGGCTCCCGTTGATCACCAGGTTAAGCAAGTTAAGCAACGTAGGGTTTTGCCAATACCTGAATAGCTGACCGACCACGAGATAGCCCGGCGTTAATAGCCCAAATGTTGATACGCCGCGGCGCGCCGTTAAAAAAAACAACAGAAAAATGTATTATTTATCTTATATACTTAATCTCAACAATATTTTGTTTTTGACATTCTTTGAACCGACCTTATCTGCTACTTAGTAAATTGTTTAGTTGGCCGCTCAAAAACAGAAGAGTCAGCTGCTTGCGAAATCTCTGAAAGAATAATAACGACAAAAAAATACAAACTTAACAGAAGCAGAAAGATATTTTCTGCAGAATTACAGGCTTATATTTTATGCGAGATATACACTGAAGGAAAATTAGGAAAGAGACAAACCCCTAAAGAACTCAGGTGACTAAACGACACATAACTGACAAATGGCAAACTGCCTGGACACACAAGACAAAGTTGCAAGAGATTAAACCGACCGTAAAATCCTTAAAAGTCGTTTTCACTTAAATATGTTTTGGTCGTTGCCATTTGAATCATTCCCATTGGATCATAAAACATGTCAAACGAAATTGTTCATGTAACGTCCCATTATGAATTGAACCCATAGTTACAGACTGCAGAGAAAGTGAAGACATGAACTTACCAATTATGATACACGATTTGCTCTTACAGCCGTACACAAATCCATAATTGATTGAAATATCTAAAACTAAAAGTGGTTTTCCAGTAACTGTTACTGTTGCTAAGTATCTAAACAATCGAAAACATGTTATTATAATAATATACATTTATCTTTCCAGTGACGCTATAAACACATTCATAAAAGAAAAGGCATCAGCCCCATCCTGGCTAGAAAAGGGTGGTAAACTATAGATAATCCGTCCTAAAACTCGTTGTCAATAATAAATGGACGTCAAAATTTAAATTAAATTAGATGAAACACGTTTATAAATAATAACAATATTTTTGATTTATGTGAAAATGCCTTTGAAATGGCGTTCAGACATTGCATACACATCAGGGGTTAATCAGGGTAAGAAATGAGACAAAGTTGCATTCCCATTAGAACTTTGTTTCATTTCTTACTCATTGGAACTTTGTCTCTTTTCTTACTCATTGGAACTTTGTCTCATTTCTTCTCTTCAAATATTTGTTGAGATAAATTTTTGTTAATGTTCCATTGTCTGAATAAAAAGTCGTGCAAATAAGAATCTAAGAGATTCGTCCTTGTATCAAACTCTTTTCTATTTCTCATTTTAGCTTTTGCCCAGAGAGATCCAATTGTTTGTGTGTTGGCTCCAGTTATAGGTTCTACAAACGTTTTTGAATGGATTCACTGTCAGGTGCTCGTAATTCATAGAATTATTTTTAAAGTACCTATCCATTTGATGATAAAAAGTAACTGACAGCTTTAATGTACAAAGACCCGAAGGACCTAATGGTAATTCCCCTTTACGAAAATATAGCTTCATATGATGTCTTCAGGAACACCTCATCCTATTGTTTAGTATTCCAAAACTCTGTGGAAGTAACTACAACTCTATTTTATGATATCAGTTTGCTGACATAGTATCATGGGCGTATATAGTAAATAATTTCTGAGCCCATTTAGGGAGGGGGGCTGGGCACATTTGTGGGAATATAAAAAATTGAGAACTTGGTATAGTTAGCCAACTAAAACGATAATAAACACAAAAACCAATTATTTTTTTCTGACCTTATTTAATTTATGTTTAAGATTTTTATGACACATTTTTCCCAATGAACTAAAACTTCGGGGCGGGGGGGGGGGGGGGGCGCAGCCCCCTCAGCCCGCCCCCTTATATAGGCCCATGCACAGAATACAATACATGCCCCTGACATCATTACTCCGATCAAACCAGTAGATGATTTCTTTTTGCTTTATATAGTTATTCTTGAATAAAAATGTCAAATTATGAGCCTAAAATATCTGGGGCTGAGGCTCACTGAGTTTTGTCAGGTGCTAATCATGAAGTTGCTAGGAGTAAAAGAACATGTTATTGGTTTCCACGCGCAAAGAGCGGTGATTTTTGCGATGAAACCCAACATAGTTGTGGATGATCAAACGTTTTTGAAGATGAAAAATTTGATCATTTGTTCAACGACGGAAGCAAAGTTATGTAACCTAATATGTATATATAATCGTCCATTTGTAAAAATGGTTTATATGAACCTATATAGGAAGAAAAAGTATGACTTAGGGCGAAGGGAAGAAGCCTATCCGTGTAGATTAGAGGCGTGGGAGGAGCGAACAACTGACAAGGGTGATAGCTGATAGGAAGCCGGGGGTGGTTAGTTCATATCCCTGCCACCAGAGGGCAGGGTACCTTGAGCCACCTCCACCAGTAGCCTGCCTGCCGCTAGCTTGGGTCATGCATCTCTCTCTTCCTCTTACGTCACTATCAACATGGTCAGTAAACTTCACAAATATATTTTATTATTATAAAAAATATTCCTACTAATTAATAAGTTAATGTTCAATTGAAATTGAACATTTTAAATACTTGTTTCGAATAATGTTTTTACACATCATTATTTACAAATGATTTTCGGATGTTTACAAAATTTTCTAGGTGTGAAAAAATCTTGTTAGCATGACATATGTATTAAGATTTTATATCTCATTAAATTTATTAAAATCATCATTAAAGTTTTGAATGGCATACAGGTACATATTTTATTTGACGATTATATGCATTTTTCTCTTGATTTATTGAAGTTAACTAAATGATATTTTACAGATTTTTTAAAAAACAAAAACAAGAAACTCTGTTTCAAAATTTAGAATTATATCGTTTTGGACATTTAAAATTATGTATTAAATTCTGGTTTAAATAGAAATAGTGTGAAGAATGAAATGCCAATGCCAAGCCTTTTAAGATCACTTCTTGCCTTGTAAATGTATTTTATTTTTTTTTGAGGCCATGCTCTCAGGGAGAAATTTATTTAAAAAGATTTATTACTAGGTAAATCCATACAACATATTTACCAGTCATATTATTACAAGCTTTGGAAGCTGTTTTTTTCTCTCGAGATCACTCTTTTATGATCATCCAATGATGTCCTCTTTTACTGTATTCATGTCGACATAGCCATACGAGTCTAATGATCTTATGAGTATTACAATAATATATTCTTTATATGGACTCATCAATTGTAATTGATACACACACGTCAATAATTATTGATGTGTGTCTATCTAAACTAAAAATAAATATAGACTGTTGAAATAATTATTTAGTATATATATATATATATATATATATATATATATATATATATATATATATATCACAATGAAAATAAAGTAGAAAAATACCTTCTTTACAATATAATCATGATATATAAACACTGAAGCTCGCGTTTAGAAATATTTATCTCTTAATGTATTTATAAAGGGTAGATTAATATTTCTATTAATTTTTACAAAGAACAGTAGTAAGTCAGTGGGATGAAATCAACATTTTTTTAATAGGAAAACTCTGGATTAAAAACATAATTTCTTCTTACTGTTTTTTTTTTCGTTTAAATTTATTAATATCAAAAAAATACATGATTAACTGACCCTTTGTTCAAATTTAAAGAATTATAAAAAAAAAGTGAAAGGTCAATAGTACTATATCACACACTTTGTGGTGCGGAACTTGTAGGGAAATTAAATAAAAAGTGTAATTATTATTGACCTCCGCCTTTTTCAATAATTTTCTAAATATAAAAATCGGTGATAGGTACTAGCTTAAGGTCAAACGTTTGTTTTCATCATACTCAAAGATATCTGATTGAAATATTTTTTCGGAACAAACTCGATGACGATATACACAAAGACTAACAATAAAACTTGACATTTCATTTGGTTATGAAAAACCGATCGTTCAAATTTACACACACACACACACACACACACACACACACACACACACACACACACATATATATATATATATATATATATATATATATATATATATATATATATATATGCATATATTCTATAATATCTGTATTCTTTACTGTCGGCTTATTACATATAAAAAGTTTAATATAGTGATAATATTTGGCAACGGCCATAGCCACGTTGAGTGCACCGGTTCCCTTTGATCACCGAAGTTCAGCAACGTCGGGCGTGGTCAGTACCTAAATGGGTGACCGACCACGTGCTGTTGGCATTATAAAAGAGCGGCAGCCTATAGATAGCCCGGCGTTAATAGCCCAATTGTTGATACGCCGTTAAACCTTAAAAAAAAAAAATATTTGGCACAGGAGTATCTATAGGTTGCTACCTTTCCTAAACATTTATAGTGGAGAAAAATATTTTTTCAACGGGCGGGATTGAAACCAGTATTTCCCCCATGATAATAAAAGGCTCTAGACACATGATCGGGAGGGTAACAAAATACCTTTCTTATTGTTAATATTACTAAACGATGAAATATTGATATTGTAATTTCTATAAAGATAACTTTATTGTTATATAAAGAAACTAATGCGACTCTTAATTAGGATCCGTCACGTTATAGTTGCTTTGCCATCCTTCGTTATCTCTGCTTTGTGTTTATAATAATAACCTCCTCGCATGCACACGTACTGATAAGGAGGAGAGAGATTACGAGTAGCGTGTTAGTACTAGGCCTTCTCAGGTGAAACCATTCCCGTGTACCTTATGGCTGGAGATGCCAATGGGAGAATTCTCTACTGGATGGAATAATACTAGAACATTCAGAAAATGAAGCTTAGTAAATACCACACACAAGTAAGGATAGATATATTTTAAGAATAAAAGAAAATTGGTCTTTTAACTATTAATGACTATTAATATGCCCGAACCGTATTTTCGGGCGAAAAGGCATGAAACAAAAAAACTCTATAAAATGTTGGCTACAAACGAAAAATAGTGCAGAGCGAGTATATCTAGCTTTATATTAAAAAAATCACGTGTTTGTTTGTCTGCTTATCTGTTTGTTCTATATACAAATCCACACATTTTGGCCTATTTCGACCAAACTTGGCACACAGGTAGGTCTTGATACGGGGATAGGCTAGGTCGAAAATGTCTACCAGCTGTCTGTATGTATGTTTGTTCCTTATACAAATACACACAGTTTGACCGATTTTGACGTAACCTTGGTAGATCTTGATAAGTGGAGTGTCATAGGCTAGGTCAAAATCGTCTAGGACTCACCTTTCGGAGGTCACGGGCTCCCGAACAGTTACAGGAGAGTGAATTCTCATAAGTCGTCACTTTTGAAAAATCCAAAGCTGAATACGCTGTCACCTTCATTGCTGCACTCTTATGTCTCATACCGATATTTGGGAAAGATTTCTTTTCAAATCTTTGACTTCATTTGAGTTATTAGAATATATTATTTATTTGGTTTCTAACTAAAAGATATACATGGGGGATTTCTCACAAGTACGTGAACTTTTTCTTACTTTTTGTACGAATGTGGACTTTAAATTAAGCAAATTTCATATGAATCGGTCTGTTTTTGAGCAAGATTGAAAGCAAACTGAAAAATAAGTGTGTGTGTTTATTTATAGATATACATACCACCATTGTTATCGGGGTCTATGCTTTATGAAAAGTAAAGTGTTCTAGTCGGCACTTCCGGATAGCGTCATTAGATCACCCTCGTAGGAAAGAAAGGCACTAAAAAAAATTACGAATGTAGGAATTGTCAGGGTTCAGTCGTTTTGTCTTAATGAAACTACATTTTACGTGTGAAAATGGGTTTTATTGTTTGCCGACGTTTCGGCTTGAAATTCAACACAACAAAATAAGCCTTGTCGAAGGCTCGAATTTCAATTTGTCGGAAAACAATAAAACCCAATTTCACATGTAAAATGAACCCTGACAGTTCCTACATTCGCATCACCAACGGCCAACGATCTCCTCGCAATTAATTATAAAAAAATACTTGTATTCAAAATCCCTGGAAAGTAAAGAGTAGATGATAATTGCTTTATTCTTCAAAACCCGTTTAATGTAAATAGTACTACCGTTTTTACTCTTTCAAATTCTCATTTGTAGCCATGTCTGTTTATTTAAATTTTACAAAGAATAAGAAACTGAATTGGTTAAAAATGCTAATATTATATAAAATTAATTAAGAAGAAACTAAGAAAGAATGTAAGAACATTCTTGGCGCCAGTATTGTAAAAATCAATAGGTGGGATTGGAGCCTCGTCCCTCCAATGTACCCCAGCATTATGGAAATATGAGGGGTGCAGGGAAGGAAGTAATAGCATACCGAATACAATTATTGGGGACAATTCTCCTTTTAGGGGTGATTTGGTTTGGGGGGGGGCGATTTTTTATGAATTGTAAATTGTTCGCTAATGATACAGCTTTTTATACGCTTAGAATATTCCGAAGGAATGTAGGCTTTTAGCTTTTGAAGTAGAAAGTTTCTTCTTAAATCTTCATCGAATATAGGAACGATCCAGTTGAGATCAAAAATAATTCTCGGTATATCTATATATAGATAATTTGTTTGTTTGTTCCCAAGTCCAGGGAATGCGGAAATGGGTATTTGTTTCCTGGACGTAAGTCTCAACAATTCCAAAAGCTAGATTTTTACAGTTCCGATCCTCAGGTTATTATTAATGATACATAATAGGTACGTCATCAGGTTTAATATTAATTAATACGCAAAAGAATTGGAAAATCCGCGCTTATACCCCTTAATTTCCTTCTGGACTTAATATTACAAAAGTGACAATACTCAAGAGAAAACAAGGTGGCAGCAACTGTCAAGAAAATCACTTGGATATCTTTACAACCCACAAGATTACGGTGTTCGCAACCCTTTCCTGTATACCCTTTACTTCTGGGGCCACTTTTGTAGTTTGTATATTTCTGTGAATATTTTGTAAATATATTATATATTATATATCTTGCTTGTGCTTCCTCTTCAAACGGAAGCAAAATTCATATACCTTAGTTTACAACATATCTCAATTCCTCCGTCATTATTCCATCCTGAAGAATAATAGGACTCAAGTTTATTTGATGATCCTAAGTAGTGCTTGTTCGAAAATATTGAATTTCTATTGATATTAAGCTGTATTTATACATATAACTACATTAACTAGAAGATAACAACATTTCAGAGGGTACTGTTATTTGAGTAATCTATATATATAAAAATCACGTGTCTGTTTGTTTTTCTGTTTGTTTGTTCCTTATACATATCCACGCCGTTTGACCGATTTTGACCAAACTTGGAATAATGGTAGGTCTTGATACGAGAAATCTCCTAGGCTAGGTCAAAAAAAATCTAACAGCTGTCTGAGTGTATGTTTGTCCCTTATACAAATCCACACCGTTCGTCCGATTTTGACTAAACTCGGTACACATGTGGATCTTAATCTGAGGAGTGTCGTAGGCTAAGTCAAAGACGTCTACCAGCTGTCTGTCTGTATGTTTGTCCCTTATACAAATCCACACCGTTCGTCCGATTTTGACCAAACTTGGAATAATGGTAGGTCTTGATACGGCGATTGCCATAGGCTAGGTCAAAACGGCTACCATCTGTCTGTCTGTATGTTTGTTCTTTATACAAACCCACACCGTTTGACAGATTTTGATCAAACTGGGCACACAGGTTGGTCTTGATCAGGGGAGTGTCATAGGCCAGGTCAAAAACGTCTACCAGCTGCTGTCTGTATGTGCTTTTTTTTAAAAAAAAATAAAAATCCACACTGTTAGACCGATTTTTACCAAACTTGACATACATGTATGTCTTGATAAGGGGGGGGGTGTTATGGGTTAGGTCAAAGTCGTCTAGGACTCCCAGTTGGGAGGTCACGGGTTCGAAACAGTTACAGATTCGTGTTATTTGATTTTAATAATACTTATTTGGTTTCTAATTTATTTAGGCTTTTCTATATGCAGCAAGTAGGTGTAGCATGGCACGCCGGGTAACAGCTAGTCTATTATATAAAAATGAATCGCTAAATGTGTTGCTAAGCGCAAATCTCGAAAACAACTGAACCGATTTCGCTAATTCTTTTTTTATAATATTCCTTGAAGTACGAGGATGGTTCTTACGGAGAGAAAAATTAACAAAAATTGCCTGAAAAAGTCTAAAAACAACACTTTTCTATATTCCCATTCAAAAGATTTGTAATAGTACTTAAAAGTCAATTTGAACTATAAAGTTTAAGTGTTAGTGGAGGGGTTCCGGGAAGGCAAAACAATCCATTATTATTAACTAAGAATTTTAGGACGGGTTATCTATAGGTCACCACCCTTTTCTAGCCAGGATAGGGTTGATGTTTTTTCTCTTTTCTAAAGAAAAGCCACCACCCCATAATGGGAATCGAACCCACGATCATTTGCACGGAGTGTTAAGTGCTCACACCCACCGGGCCTTAAATTTTAATTATAAAATGTAGTTTTATAATTAAAACTACATCATATGTAGGATCTTTTGTCGAAAGATCCAACCTATGATCTTTCGACAAAGAGAAATGTGGCTCCAGATTCTAACCTGTTCCTGAAGTTATTAATTACATCATTCAATTCATGCTTCCAAATGGCATCGTTCAGAGCAATGGAAATAGTTTTTTTTTTTTTTTTTTTTTTTTTCCCCCCCCCAACTGTTTGGCTATTAGCGCCAATGGAAATAGTTAAACATAATGCTGTAAATAGTCAACTATTTAATTAATTAAGCTGGATGGTCTATTGAATGAGCAGAATGAATTGTTGAAATTACAATTTAAATCACACATACACAAATTTCGAAGTAATAATCACGCTATTGTCATCAATCCTGATAAGGAACCATCTGGAGAGTACATTCAGTGCACCTGCTGCTGATGACGTTGCTGGAATCATGGTTGGTGGCCGTGCAGCTAGGCGAGAAATCGAGATTCGAAGAAGAAATAATAATAGAGTCCATGGCTGATACACGCCATTCATACGACGCCGACCAATATCCGCTAATGTTCTGGAAGGGACAAGGCAGGCGGATATTGCATAAATATTAAACAATGAGATCCCGCAACAGGTACAGGATTATTATTTAACTACCAAAATATTCGCTACAAATAATCTATATGGCAAAACAACGTTTGCTGGGTAGTATTCAATAAAGCTAAGCACCTACTACATAAATAAATTATCATTGGAGGGTTGGAATCCGTTTGCTAGATGATTTGAGGCACGGGTATTTTTCAATTAAATCTAAAAAAAATGGTTTATTTACTACACCTGTTACTGTCGAATCTATGTAGATGTGTGGTTATATTTTATATTAAAGTTTCATGTTTTATATACTACAGAGTGGCTCAATAAAAGCGTTACCTATTTATTTTTGAAGTTATTTATTGCCGCCTATGTTCTCTAAAAGAGGAAGCCGCCTCAATATCGACCTGTTATGCATGCTTGCCTACTATCGATTTTCTCCGGTGATTCGATAGCCTCGTGGTTTTTACTGGCCTCACCGTAAGCCGAGGGTATGATGTCGGTTTTGGTGTTATGACGATAGGCTTAAGGGGTAATACTTGTGCGATCAAAATCCAAGTCATTTTCTTGAATTGTTAAATAATAAATAAATGTATATTTTTTAAATCCTTATATCTAACGTTTTATAAAGGATGTTAAAGTATCAAAAAAAAAAAAAAGTTTCAATTCTTCGGAAAAATGGCCCAATGGCGGCGCTGTGCCTGACGAACGAAAACCCTCTTTTTTCACGGGCGATAGTCTGAAATGAACGATAGTTTTTTTTTAATCTAGAACGAAGAACTAAAATTATTTCGAAAAAAAAGAGGTTAAATATAGTTAAGTACCTAAAATTTTTAAGAAGTGTTAATTTTTTCAAAAATGGTGAACATTTATTCATTTTCTATTAAAAAATGCGTCGAAAATCTCTCGTAAAATTGTTATAATTCAATGAATCGAAACAATCCTACGTACTTTATTAGCAAATATCATTAGGAACCTGCAGTTAAAATTTGAAGTTGATCGGGAAAAAATTGAAGACGCCAGAATATCGCCCGATTTGAAAAAGATAGTTTTGAGAAAAATACTTTAAATTTTAATGTTCTGAAGTATCATTTTTTGCCTATTTAATTTTTTTATACTTTTTTGTAATAAAGATAACAAAATGGGGTTTTAATTTTGAAATGTATTGAAGGAGGATCCAAAAAAAAAAACAAAAAAACTTAACAATTAAAAAGGGGCCAACCGGAGCTCGCTCAAAAAAGTATCTTTAAATCAGGATCGCATTCATTCGGCAACGGGATTTTACTGGGAAAATCGTATTTTTTGCCCATTTAAAATATTTTTCTTTGCATAAACACTTGGCAAGCTTGATTCTAAGCTATTCATATACATTAGACATAGGATAAGTATATGGAACACAAGCTAAGATGTGGCTGACCAAGTTTATGTTAAATTCCTTTTTTTTTCCAAGCCGAAAACGTTAGTTAGTAAGCGTGCACTGGAGTTACTGACCGTGAAATATAGCTCTCACCTAGCCCAGTTAGCAGTTTTACGGTTGAGGCTTGTTTGGTATGTGATAGTTGGTATTGTACATAAATGGTTCTCAAGGTATTTTCACCAACACCGGTACAGTCCATCTTTCGAGACATCTTTAACTGGTGAAATTGACCATGTCTTCCGTTTTACTTGTCAACAACAGCGCCGATTATACGCTCGGACAGACAGCTGTGTTCCTCGTCTTCTGAATTGCTGATATTCCTTTGAACGTTTCTGAGAAATTTTTCCGTCCAAAGGATTTTACACAATCAGAATTAAATATTTTATCGACTCACATCATTCTAAACTGTGCAAAAATGAATACGGGTATTGCTTATTTTGTGGCTAATTTACTTTACCTAGCATTTTTATATTATTTTTATTAAAGTGCATTAATTAAGAGATTTAAAAAAAACAAAAAACCTTTTAATAATATTAATATTGTTAGCCCTTGTGGCGATAAGAAGTCAAGTGGTAGTTGGGAAAAGAAACAACTCAGATCTTCAAGAAAAATCTATATTGCTTCGGTTGCACTCTAACAGTCTTCTTCAGATAGAAAAATATACATAATTATAAACGAGAATAATGTAAGCAGTAACAAACTTTTTAACATCATGACAATGGCTTTTTAACATCATGAAACATTCTTTTTTATTGTGTACATTAGGTAAACCAATTTTTTTTTTTTTTACAATTATCAGAGTTTCTGTTCAAAAGCATAAACTTAGAATGTAAAAATTAAAATACTTTAGTTGCTTATTATTTTTTTTTATTAAACACAATAGTTTTTGAAACAATTAATACCTTGTACAATGCACTCTGTGAGCCTAAACCTACGTGCGCCTGTTAGGCAGACTATGTTGCCACTGGTTTTATTTATTGGTTACACTTGAGAATTATACACAGGGGATGTGCAGTGCTGCAATTCGTTGTTGAAGATGAATTGGCTGTGGATCAAAAATCCTTCTCAGCAAAGCATCCCACTTGTGCTCAATAGGATTTTTTTTTTTATTTTATTTTAAGAGCTTCGCAACGAAGGCGACTTGCTCTTTTTTAAAATACAAAAAATACAGTTTCATACAGAAATACAAACTTATGGAACTAAATACAACAAGGATTGAGGTCTGAAGACAATGGGTGATGGGCCAGGACGAGAATCACCAAAAACCTAATGAACAATTTTTTTTTCTGTGAGTTCGAGCGTTGTCACCAAGAAATCAAAATTCCACCCATGTGGGTTGTAATCGACAATAATTTCTTCTATTTACCGGACTGCTGAAAGGTTATATTCAACAATATAAAGGATGGTTCGTCCTCCAATATAAATCTGTTACGAATTATCAACTGCTCTATGTGCTTCCTTCCAAATTGGGGTTTACTTCAAACCAAATTGCTTTAAAAAAAAACTGAGTAAGCGGTTATAAATTTAAACAAATATTTTTTACTAATATATATTAGTGTGAACATATTCTTTAGATTCAATTGAGAGAGTATTGCGTGTGAGAAAGCTGGTCATGCCGAAGAGTCATACATTTCAGCTGTTTCCTTGTTAGTACCGGCCCCGTAGAGTCCATAGTGATATTCTACAATCTACACGCACTTGGTAATGATTCGTAGCCTATGTAGAGCAAGGTCAGTCCTTAGTATCGAAAGTATATATATATATATATATATATATATATATATATATATACATATATATTACATGTATATTATATGTAATGTACAAGTGTGTGTGTGTGATAACATTTTAAATTTTTTTAACAGATCAGAACTTTTTTGGAGCATGCTATATAAAACGTTGAAAATCAGATAAACATTTTTAGTAATTTTCTCCTTCTTTTTTATTTTGTAATTCAGACATTGGAATGAGCCTTTGGCCAGTAATATAAAAACAGTAATATTATACCTCCTAAAAGTCAGTCACTTTTCCCTGTCCAGAAAAAGGTAATCCTATGGCCTCTTTAATGAATTCTAAAAAAAAAAAACATATTTTGCTTATATTGCATTTTAAAATACGAGTAATGGAAAGTGTAAAAGTTATGAATAAGCATTTTGATCGATACTCGTGCTTCAAATAGATAGAAATTTTTGGAACAAAATTCTAACTTTGTTTGGACTGGTTAGGAGGTGAACATATCAAAAGTCCCCGCCCGTAGCCTTTGAGCAGCGGGGGAAGAGGGGATTTAGAAAGTCCCATTTTTCGGGTTTTCACTTGTATCTCGGAAACCCTGCGTCCTAACGACATGACTATTCTATAACAAATGAAAGCTGCTTAAATTTGTTACAAGTTCTACTCAATGAAGTTTTTCGAGATGTCTTTAGTTTTCGAAATATCCGCTCTTGAATGTCTGTCATTTTGGGATAGAAAAACACTTTTGCCGCACATTGTTTGCCGTTTTTGACCGGATAACTCTTTTTTTTTTGCCGTTTTTGACCGGATAACGATGCACCCAAAAAATAAATAACGGCTATAGGGTTGTAGAGCATTGAATTTCCTTCAACAATTATATATATACATACTTTTTCTTCCATTGTTGACCTCCAACTTCCAATATTCTTGTTTTTTGTAGCCAATAGGTCATAAAAACACACCTTTCACTTCATGTATTTTATTATCTGCACCCTAACCGTTTTCGAGCTATTCTGCTCTTCCTTAAAGGGTATTTCTTGCTAAATTGTTGATCAAAATCTCTTCACAATATCCCTCCTCCCTACATTTTGGCTTGTAGGTATTATTCACTTTTTCTTCCATTGTTGACCTCCAACTTCCAATATTAGCAAAAAATACCCTTTGAGGAGGAGCAGAATAGCTCGAAACCGGTTAGGGTGAAGATTATAAAATACATGAAGTGAAAGGTGTGCTTTTGACCTATTGGCTACAAAAAAACAAGAATATTGGAAGTTGGAGGTCAACAATGGAAGAAAAAGTGAATAAAACCTACATGCCAAAATGTAGGGAGGAGGGATATTATGAAGAGATTTTGATGAACAATTTAGCAAGAAATACCCTTTGAGAAGGAGAAGAATAGCTCGCAACCGGTTAGGATGAAGATAATAAAATACATGAAGTGAAAGGTGTGTTTTTAAGACCTATTGGCTACAAAAAACAAGAATATATATATATATATATATATTACTTTGCTATTTTATGTATTTTCCTTCAAAAGTTAACAAAATTTCAGTGATCATCATGAAATCTGAAATTTGCGGGTTTCCTCACTATGGAGAAGGATCATAGCATATTATAGTACCTGTCGAAGAAAAACTATGGCCGATTCTGAATACATATCTTTCTTGAGGGTGAGAAAATGCACAGGAATCACATTCATCCTTGTGGGGCAGTGTAATTAGATATGACCTTTGTCGATTTGATCACTTGTTCCCGAATCGTAGGCACCATGAATATATTAGAAGAGTTAAAACTCTGACACTATCTATTACACAAGATAAAGTGCTGTGACACCGAAATGTCATTAAATATACATCCTGATGTCCATTTGTACTCGCCAGTTCCTCCTAGCCTTGAACATAGTGACGTCCCCTAGGAATAGGGGAGGGATCGATTTTACACTTCTCGTTACGTCATTCTCCGAGCCCCCTTGCAGGGGTAAAGCCGATGCCGTAAAGTAGTGTCGTGGATCAGTTTAGTCAATCCATTGATTGTTGTCTTTTCAATCAATTCAATTCAAGAAAGAATCCAATCTAAATCTCACAAACTATCACTTCCGTCCTACGCGGCCACCCCTGGCTTATACCGTTTATTTATTGCTAACCAAAAAAAAAAAATTATTAAATGACCTTTTGCTCAAATTTATAGAATTATCGAATAAGGCGGAAGGTCAATAAAACTGGCCATTGACTGAACGAATCCAATATGGTGTCAAATAGTCAGCTGATCGATAATCGATTTGTCATATCATTAAAATTGATTTTAATTTTCAGATGAAATATAGTTAATTAAATCGATTATCGTTCAGCGGACTATTTTACACCATATTATATTCGTTCAGTCAATGGCCAGTCTAGACGTGGCCCTGGAGTGGAAGGATCTCCTCCTCAAGTTGAGGCTGAAGTTGTGTTTTAAAGGATATTCCCCTGAAGAGGCGCGAAAATAGTGCGAAACATGTAGGGTAGTTAAAATAAAAAGTGTGAAAGTGTGTGGCGTAGTTTTATTGACCTTCCGTCTTATTCGATAATTCTATAAATATATATATATATATATATATATATATATATATATATATATATATATATATATATATATGTTTTGTCTTAATGCCCCAGTATAACATAGTGAGAACACAAAATTGGCTAAAACTCTGGCTCCGAACAGACAAGACTCTCGGTGTTAAGAGATATTAAAAGCTCAATCAAAGTCTGGCGTGATCATCAGTTGTCTTTAAACGGAAGAGACCAAGTTGTCATAACCAGCCTATGAATTGGACACTCACTAATAACACATTCTTACTTATTGGAAAGGAAGGGCAGACCAACATACTCATAGAGTAATGTTGCCCTGACACATACTGGCAGACTGCAAAATACCAAACAGTTTACTCGTGCCACATGACGTACATTACTCGCAGAAGGTAGCCCTAACATCTACACAATATTACAGTATTTAAAGAACACTAATTTATTCTATCTAACCAATGTCCTTTCTACTCCTTGTGCTTTCATTTTTAATTGCTTGTTTCAATGACCTTTGAATCCGATTTAATTACGCTAGCGTAGTATATTTTATTTATTTTGTGTTTTATATTTGTATTGTAATGCATTATAATTGTAAATGAATTGTGTTTTATGTTTGTATATTATTTTCATTCAGTTTCACATAGATCTTGAATTATATTTCATTTCGTTTTGTATGTATATTTTAGTCAAGTTTAAATTCCAATTGGGAAATAATTATCATAATGTAAATTAAGTTTATATATTTTATAATCTGTTTATTTAAGGCATGGATGCAAAACCCTTAAAATAAAAAAAAATAAAAAATTATATTTAGTTGTTTACGTGAACGTCCGAAGTTAGAAGAATCTTATATATATGCGATTATACGATTACAGCTGGTCGGTACAGAAAGTAATTCAGAAAAAAAAAAAAAAATCATTGAGGAGATCAAAAATAAAATATCAAACGGCAATAAAGCTTATTATGGCCTCGTGAACTCGTTGATGTCGACGCTGCACTCTAAGCGCGCCAAATTACAAATGGACAAGTGACTTATCAGACCTGTAGGATAGGACCTGATGGGTCTTAGAGTCTTCAAGAGAAATTGATGCGACGCAACATAATTATTGACCTATTTTAACGAGCCCATTAAAGGAAAAGGGTAATCTATTCTAAATGAGAGTCCAAACTGCAACTAATAAATATAATACTTTCGCTATTTCTGTTGGTACACAAAAAGATCTTCTGAGGGGGAAAATACAAAAACATACTCTACTGGTGTTAGGCTGACTGTGAGTTACCTCATAATAACTGTTAATATAAACTGAAAATCGTAAATTAGACGAAAAGAAAAAACAGAAACCTTCCTTTATTTGACACGAAAAGATCAATCATTTTTCGAAGAATACTGCCAATCAAATCGCAATCATTATATTGACATTCAACGATCAAGAAAATGAATGGAAGGAAGAAAATATAAGAACAGAATAAATTGAAGAAGATTTGAAAATATTTTCCATATAATAGGAAAGTTTCATTGGAAAAAGTAATTTAATAAAAAAGTTGCGGCGCTAATGGCCAAGTTGTAGATGCGCCGTAAAAAAAAAAAAAAAAAAAAAAAAATAAAAAAAAATAAAAAAGTTGACTGATTGATATTTAAAGAAAATCAAGATTGTCATAATTTCTCAATGACTCCTTAAAGTATTTCGTTTTATCTAGGGTATTATATTTGCTATTGCTGAAAGGTCTGAAGGTTTGTGAAAGCCATAAGTGTGTGGGTGGATTTGAGTGAAACACAGCTTCCAGTGAAGCACTGATAGTGGAGCTGCTTTGTAAGAATCAAACAAACATTGTGATGATAGAGTCCATTTTTTAACTTGTAAAACTCATTACCGCTGCTATCCGGTCAAATCAATGTCAAGTCGTGATCATACAATATATTTTATATACATAAACATATTTGTGTGTGTGCTAAATATATATATATACATATTAAAGGGCTCCTGCATCATCTTCAGTCGATGGAGGACACTCCTCGCCGGTGTGGGACGTTGAGGATCGTCTGTGTTTATTAATTTATTTATTATTTTTTCTTTATTATTTTTTATTTTTATTTTTTTTTTTACACATTTATTTTGTTATATATGTTATACTTTTATTGGACGTGGGTGACGAGATATACCTCTATGTAGTTACAGGAACTCTGTTTTAGTGGATGAAGTTAGAGAAGTTGACTTCCACTGGCTACAGTTTGGCATTTATTATTATATTTTGGATTACTGTTAATTTTATTTACTTATTATACTTTTTTTATCAGTTATTATCTTTTTTTTTATTTATTTATTTGGAATTTACAACAATGTATAAGATACATTTCTAGTAAATTATTGCTAGATTAAATTGACATGAATGTTCATGAGGTGGGAAGCTGCACAGTAGTAGTACCCACTAGACAGATTTTTTTTTTTTTTTTTTTTTTTTTTTTTACAGATACACTTTTTAGAGTTGATCACTTGGCCACTTGCGTTTCAGTCGCCGAATGGGGTTGTGAGGAATGTGCTGGGAGGAGAGAGTTTATTAAGGAGTTAGGATGGCCGTGTAGGTTCGAATGGAATTTACGGTAGAGGGATTTGGCTAAAGGTTGGATAAAAGGGATATTAAGGTCATTATGGAGGGTCAAATTGGAGACATAAAACGGAGCATCCGTTATTTTCCGGAGAATTTTAGACTGTAGGGATTGGATTTTGTAGGAGTTGGAAGGCTTTGTGGAACCCCAGAGTTGAATTCCGTAAGTACATATTGGTCTGAGAATGGTCATGTAAATGAGGCGTTTGTTTGTTAGTGAGAGATTAGATCGTTTGTCAAGTAGGTGCAGTAATAGTCTGTATCGTCGGCTGAGTTCTTGTCGCTTCTGGGTAATATGTGGCTTCCCAGTTATTATCAATTTTTTTTTTGTTATTTATTGTTAGTGTGGTCATATTTATATAAGTTATTTATTGTAAAATGTGGTCATATTTAACTAATTTCAGGTCTCACAGCAAATAGGCTTGGGTTTGCAAGCCTTAATAACGAGGGTGAAGGAGACGCACAATTGTAAACTGTCTCATATTTGAATATGTATTATGGATAAATTGTATAAAAGTGCTCTGTATCTCCTAATAAATAAATGAAATATATACATGCACACTAAAATATGCCTCCGTTAAAATTAGATAAAATCTAATGAGTGATTTCTATTTTGTGAAAATATTCAAACTCGATAGAATTTTTGATTTTCGTAAGCCCTACTCAAACTAAAGTGTATGCGAGCTCTTTGGCTCAAATTTTTTATTCTTCCAACCGAAATAGTCTATATACAATTCAAGGATAAAGGTAATGGAGTATACATCTTGGAGAATAATTTATAAAATTCAGTCAGCTGAAATTAAAAAGCTATGTCAAATATGTGTTTATTGATGAGGTTACCTTTCTGAAGAATATGTTCGTTTACGCACCAGCTGTGGAACGGACATTTCTCTTTCTTTTTTTTTAGGTATTTTCTGTTCCACAAAATATCATCAAAGGGAAATGATAGGCCTAATCAAGAAGAGGAAAGGAGATACCTGTGAGGGCAATCAAGAAATGGGTTATTGTAAACATACAATATATTTTTTTGCTTGCATTTCTTTCGTTTTTTCCCGTATTTTTCGTTTACTATTCTTCTGGTGCGCGCTAGTGGAAAAATTATAAACATAAAATCGACATAAAATTCAAATTTCTATAATAATTGGCTATAAAAAATACCCTTTTCTTGTGGAGATTCCAGACATAGAGTGTCTGGAGAAGAACTGCAGAAATGTGAGAGAAGGTGCATTAGGTTCAATGAAAGTATTACTTTAATGTAATACTTCTTATTCTTTTAGAATAACTCTCTGATGACTCAAAGCGATGGGAACTCTATGTAAGTTTAAATGGACATCACTTAACCAAAACTGGCCAAGTTGGAAATGCATAAAAAGGTAAGAGGGTATTTTTAGGTTGTTGACAAGGTATCAAGGGTCTAAAACGTGACCTAATACTACATCATAACTTGGCCAATTTTTTGTCAAAGTTAGTTTTATCGGGGAGTTATCAATACTTCTTCTAAATTTGGAGTGCTTGACAGTCAACGTTTCTCTTGAGGAGAAAGATGATGCGTGGGCATGATGCTTGGTTGAGTGTCGAGCTATTTGTCGGTTATTCTTGCGTGTATACACAAAGCCCTAACTCAACGTTTTTGTATTTTCGGATTATTCCCTATAGTTATAGGTTCACCTTTCCGAGACGATTCATTTGATACCACTCATGATTGGTTTCTTAGGAATCATAATTTAATTCCTACGAACATGATGTTGTAATTTTGTTTTTTTCACATTTCATGGCTAATAACATGTTTTTAGCGATGTTATCTAATAATAGTTAAATTCATTTTAGCACTTTCCTCCGAAGGAAAGTAGCTATTGAGGTCGGACTCATGACGGAATTTTTGAAAAATTTCTTCAAATCTTTATCGATCCTACCTAGTAGACACCGAAAATGACCCCCGTTAAAATTTATATATATCTATATATATATGCATATATATATATATATATATATATATATATATATATATATATATATATATATGTGTGTGTCTGTTAACACGATAGCGGCCAGAGTTTTTGTTTTTTCGTCACGAAACTTGGTATATAGCATTCAATTAGCAAACGATTGAACGAGTTCGTTAACCACCAAAGTCGGTCCACCGGAAGGGGGGTTTACCCCGAACCCAAAACACTTATTTGACTATGTCAGCCGTAATATTTGTTATATTTCAACGAAACTTGGTATTCGTAGTGCTAATATAGAGAGAAAAGTGAGATATAAAAATGAACTAAATCGGTTGATTAGAAGGGGGGGTTTACTCCAGACCCACAATACCAATTCGCCACTACCAGCCGTGATTTTTGGTATATTTCGACGAAACTCGGTATTCGTAGTGCTAATCCACAGGTAAATATGTGTTGTAAAAATAAACGAAATCGGTTCATTAGGAGGGGGGGTTTACTCCGGACCCACAATACCAATTCGCCACTACCAGCCGTGATTTTTGGTATATTTCGACGAAACTCGGTATTCGTAGTGGTAATCTACAGGTAAATATGTGTTGTAAAAAGAAACTAAATCGGTTCATTAGAAGGGGGGGTTTACTCCGGACCCAAATTCCTAATATATTCATACCGGTCGTAATTTCTGCTGTATTGTAACGAAACGCTGTATACGTCGTGGGTAACTCATGGGAAAGAAGTGTTGTAAAAATGAGCTGAATCGGTCAATCGGAAAGCGGGGGTTTAATTTGTAATATATTTGAATAGAAAAGCCGGCAGACGTAGGTTCACAAAGCCGCCGCAAGGAGCGCTTTCTACCACTAGAGTGACTGGATCCTGTTCCTGCGTTAGATCAAAATACGATAATATGAGGATTTTTGTATTTATTACGTAGTGTAGTAGGTACCATGTGTAAACATAACTCTGGATGCAAATTAATAATTGATCAGTTACTCATTACAAAATAAGAACTATTCACGTTTTTATTTTATTTATGTAGGATATTTTAAGCAAATTGTTCTGGAAAGCAGTCTACACTACCCAAATTCTGAGGAAAGTGCTTAGTTATGCAGCTCCTGCGTGACGGACTTTTTGTTTTCGAGAGAACATTTTTCATACTACTATAAGAGAATTGAAATCAAGAGTTCTTTGAAGTCAGAAAGAGTAATTTTCTACCGTAAGGAAGTGAGGTATAAGATGCATAAATATCAATAATAAATGCTTTTATGACTACTATATTTAGTGATCATAAAAGGAGAATACTTCTCTAAAAGGAATCTGTGGAGAATTTGGTAATACCTATAATCTATTCGTTCCAAGTAAGAAGTTCCATGGATGTTGCATACCTCTATGCCATAGCGCAAGCTAGTCTAGACTATAGTGACGTCATAGACTAGAGAACAAATCGATAGTGTATATATCTACCACTCAGCTGTTCTGTCTCTTCCCCAACTCTCCTCTCTATGTGGTTTCTGTTATGAAAATTAACGAAGCTCCTAATAATTTCGTGGTAATTCTGAGCTATTAGTTCCCAAACTTTGATATTCCTAAAACCTCACATACGCCTTCATTTCGACCTAAATAAGAATAAAAATGTTGCAAAGCACTTAAGCTGTATATTATAAACTCGGAACAATAGAACCTACCTTTAAAATGGCCTTAATTTACCAAAATCGTGGCTATTTAAATCTTTCGTTGCTTAATTTTTTGATATTAACGGAGCATTGCCTCCTTAATCTCCGATAGGATTAACGCATAAAGATTTTAAAATAGTAAAGGAATTATCTTTCCTAGTGAACTGAATAACACATTTAAACGAATCCATATCATATATAAACTGCGAAGTTTTACTCTAGGTACCATTCAGAAATCGAAATCTATAGAAACAGAAATATTCGCATTTCAAACAGTTATGAAGAATATTTTGGAAAACGGTTTAGCCATTTTGATTGTCTGCAGTCATTCAAACCAAATTCTTCTAAGCGTGAGTCTTTATGTGCGAAAGCGTGATCAGTTATGGTCTGAAGCATCAAGTTTGTTTTCTGACAATCTTGTGTCAATCTTCATTTTCTTATAAGATAATTTTTAGCTTCATTATTTGTTTTTGTCCCACAATTTCATCGCAGTATGAAGTAAACGATAGGCAATGAAAGAAAGCGCCTGTCACGCAGGAGTAACATTACTAAGTACATACCTCTAAAGGTTGTAGCGTACGAAGTATTCCTGAATAATTGCCTGAAATAACATATAAACAAGAAATCGACATAAACAGTTTTGGGTTGTTTTGTTTGTAATGAACACTTGAGTCAGTTATTAATTTGTTATTTAATTTTAGGCCCGGTGGCCGTGAGAGTTAAGGCGTTAGCACTTAACAGCCCGTGCCAAAGGTCGTGGATTCGATTCCCACAAGGGCTGGTTGCTTTTCTTTAGAAAAAAGAAAAGGCATCAGCCCTATCCTGGCTAGAAAAGGGTGTTAACCTATAGATAACCCGTCCTAAAATTCGTAGTTATTAATAATGGACGTTAAAATTTAAATAAAATTATTTAATTTTGTTCCGGAGTAAACCCGAACATTTAATGCCCCTATTACATGTTTTTTTAGTTCCTCATTGGTGGTGCATCCTGTCTACCGAGTTTCAATGTAAGGTACTAAAAATTGCGACAGGTACCTGCAAATACACGTCTTCTTCATTAGATATCCATAACGTTGACCTTATCTATCAGAAATTACGTCCGATATGGGCAAATTAGAAATTTGGTTCTGGAGTAACCCCGCCCCTCAGATTGGCCGTTTTTTTGGTTAACGAACTCGTACAGCTAAGTAAAATGTGTTATGGCAACTCTCTAAGCCAAGTTTTGGGATTAAAAGCAAAAACTATGCCGGCTAAAGGTGTTAATAAATTTGATACATATTTATATGTTCAGGGTTAATTTTCGGTATCTAGAAGCTAGAATCGAAAAATATTTGAAGAGAAGAGCTTAGAAAATTCTTTCATATTTGAGTGCAGCCTCAATAGCTACCCTCGAACCTCATTTTGGCTCCCTTAAAAAAGTAATACATCAATGTAGACACTAAACTAATTATTTTATTTTGTGTGAGATTTGTAAGTTGTTGGATTGTAAGTAATGGTTCCTGCGTCAAGAGACGGTCTCTGTTCCTAGTTCTGAGCAGGGGATCTTGACATGTTGGTGTTGACTTTGTAGCTCCAAAAAAAAAAAATAATAATAATAATATAACACTTTCTTGCTTTAAAGGATCCTCATCTCTAACCTTTACACAATAATATTCTTGTGTTTACACTACAAATATAGCCGTATCTCGGAATCAATTTTAATACCCAAACGCTCAACAAGCTATTTTTTTTTCTGACTTCTGGCTATATATTTTTTTTAAATTTTTTAATATTATTTTTTATTAATTTATATATTTATTTCATTAATTTTTTTTTCTTCTCTACTTATTCACCTTTTCTGTTACTAATATAGTTTCCCCTCTCAAGAGTTACTGCCTTTCTCGTTTTCCCGATTCTTACGTTGCTTAGTAATTTTTTTCATTATCAAATCTTGTATATATGTTATTCACAGTATCAACAACGGTGCTTCTTATTTTACACCTCCTTTCACGAAAAAATTGTAAACAGACCTTATTTGTAACTACATCAACTGACTTGTTCCAATGTATTTTATCTATTATTCTTAAGAATTTACAATGTATTTTATTTAATTACAACTAAAAATGTATCTGTATAATTGTTTCGAGCACATCACCTTAGTTGCGGGTGCTCATAAATAAATTAATTTTAAAAAAATATATAGCTCCATGGAAAATAATTGACCCAGCTGAAGTCATATCACTTTTTTAGCAGGTAATCTAATAGTCGTTCATAACTGTCCCATAGAAATGGCACACAACACCCAAAACGCTCATTAGTAGGTTTTGTAAACTTGTAAATATTATTCTAACCAGATGAAGCCAGGAAGGTTTACCAAGTGTAATAAAGAGGGCAACAGGTGGCTTGTCAAATGCAGTCTTGTCGTCTCCCTGTACCTCCGTCCGAATGGTGTCCGCTTTTAAATGGTGTCAACCAGTTTCGTTGGGGGTTCACTGGGCTTTACGGCTGTACGGATCCCATATTCCGCAAAATATCAGAAATAGTATTTGAGTTATATTGTCTGCCATTGAAAATAAGAGGAAATAGAGTCGATGTATTTAATAATATCGTTTCAGTAAAGTACGATCCGCGAGGACTGCGTATGTTAAGCACATTCTCAAGAAAGCATATATATATATATATATATATATATATATATATATATATATATATATATATATATATATATATATGCTTTTCTTAATTTCTGACTCAATTGTTCTAAAAAAATATTCTGATTGCCTGCTGGCTACTATAGGTTTCGAATGTAGCTATTGAAAAACAAAACAAAACAAAAAAAAAAAAAAAAAAAACGAAAATTACGGATTCCAGGTACACGTTTCTATTTTATTTCAGAAATGGGCTCGGGTTACAGTCGACAGTAACCCTATAGAGAGGGAGTTTATTCTGCATGTCTCATGCTTTGCATATAACATGCAAGTTTTTTTTTATTCTCATGATTGTCAAAAGTATAAGAGTTGAAGCCAGTAAGTTTGTATTTGTGAAAATGATAATATACCACTATCATTGGATCTTGGAGTAGAATGAGTGTTCAATTGCAAAAATTACAGCCATTTGAGACACAATAATGATTTAGATTCCGGGGCAATGGCTTTTACAGATTGACCGATTTTGACCGATTCTTCAAAAGTATGACCTAAAATCTTAGCTAGTGTGAAATTTTTCAATAGTTTTATAATAAGAAATTATGAATATATGATATTTTGCATAATTAACTCTTAAAAAGAAACTCAGGTTTCGTTTTTTTAAATAAATTAGTTTGGGCACAAAAGTAAATGTAAAGGGTTTTAACAAAATCTGCGGAAATACGTATTTATAAAAGTCGTGTTTTAGATATATTGGTGTTAATTTTATTTGTATTGGAATGGGAGCAGTAAAAATAGGAAAGATTTTGTCAGCCGACATGTATTTTTATTTTTTTTCTATGATTAGTTTTCAACAATATATTTAAAATCTGGAATAAAAGGGATGCCGTGACCTTTCGACGAGCTCTTTAACTTTATATCGATATTTTGTTTTTGTTATTAATAACTGACATGTCTAAAAGATCTTCAGGAGAGGTACAGCTTGTTACTTTACAATGTTTATAATTATTATAATAAAATTAACTTAAATAAGAGAGGGAAGCACAATTTCATCCAGCAAAACACTAATTATCTGGTTGTGTGTTTATCTCCAATTTAAAATAAATATTTGTTGCTAATATGCTATATTATGAGAGGAGTAGATTGGACGCCTACTTTATGCTTTGGAAGCATCGTGGGACAAAGCATGCAGATGAGACTCGCCCCCAAACACAAACACCTGTTGCTATATTGCTGTCCCGGCGGAGTTTGTCTTTCGTCTGCTTTACAAACTTCCCCTCGAAACGACAAACACAAACTACCTATAAACGGTGCGACTAATTAGGAAAGTGGTTTGGTTATGAAGTGGACCCATTTGCTTGATTTGTCAAAGTCATCAAATACTAGACAAATATACTATTCCACGAAACTTTCATAAGAACTCTTATGAGAATGGACAATTTCAATAGACTAGTCGACCCGTGTGAAGCATTAGCACTCAGTGCTTCTCAAACCCCACCCTATTGAAGTACATACCGTATAGTTTGTACCGTGTAGCTAGTGTGCCATTCATTTAGGTGTGGGTGAAGTAAGGAATAGATGTGTCTTTAAATTTTAATTGATTTATATTTTTGAAACACAAGTTTAAGGTATTTACATATTTACAGCATATTTACATGTTTAGAGGGCCTCTTGGAAGAGTATGTTTGAAGTGATGATATGGTCATGTGTAATCGGTTTCATTTCAATATATCTCGAAATCGGATCGAGGATCGATAATTCGAGGGCGGGATTTCGAAAAATCGTTTTTTTTTTCAATTGTAATTTTTCGAAAAACATCTAAAATGTTCGTAATTTTTTAGAAAAGCTTTAAAATGATACCTCATTTATGAATACTGAGGCAAGTTGTGGCGTACCGACAAAAAAAATAGCCCTTGAGAAATTATAATATATATAGATACGTAGCTCTTTCTTACTCTTGAACTAATATTCTCGCAGTTTACACTTGTACAGCGAAATTGCTAACTAAATTAAAATGCTCGTCGATGCTGAGAAGAAACAAAGAAATATCAAAACTTACTTCATAGGTCCCTTTCCTACCTCCACCCGGGTTTTTGTTTTTTTTTATTAAATTTTGTGTCAACCCTTTAATAAAATTAACAAAATTCCTTCGAGAAACTAACATGCTATTGTCATTATAATCATCGAAGATCTTTCACACAATCACGGGCTTCTTTGTTATACACTTGGAGACCTCCATGAATTGTGTCAGAAATGTTTTAGATGCTTTACTGCTACGTATCTGATTACATAAATATAAATTATATAACTAAAATGGAAAATATAGGATAGAATATAAACGAATACGTACGTACGGGTGTATCTGTGGGCGCGTGCATGCAAGTGAGAGTATATGCGCGCGCGTGTGCGTACGTGAGAGTGTAAGTGAGTGAGTGCGTCCGTGCGTGTATGTGTTTATATAACAAAATATAACAGTTCTGTTCATGCGAATAATTATTTTATTCCTTTCCAATGAGTAACTTATCATTCAACTTGGGAGAGCAAAAACGTTATGATGAGTTTCATGATGTCAGAGTAATTAAACGATGCTTATTAGTTACGCGATATCTAAAAACCCTAAAAGTATTGCTATTTGTTTGAGGTCTGACGGCTGCTGTGAAGTATCAATTATTCAAAGGCCTACGATTTGAAAATTCAGCTTTTGGTAATAAGAACTATGTGTCTTAGTCTCTTTTAACCCTTAAGTAGGGAGGTGGTTTACACTAACGTAAGTAGGGAGGTGGGGTGCTCACAACACCCCAATGAAAAAAATCGCTCTCACAAAAAGGGGTCTTTAAAATTAGCATCTACTTTCTTATTTCACTTTTTTGAAACCCATTACCTATATTATATAACCAAATAATTAATTAAAATGCTCAAATATGGTATTTTTTTAATAATAACATTTTAATAGTTTTTGTTCATTTGTAATTTTGTTTTTATACAGTTATCAAAAATATTACTTAGTGGAATAATGAAAAATTCTTATTCAAGTTTAACTTGATCATTAAGGGATAGAAGAAGGCAAAACAAGTACTTAATTGAAAATATATTCTTGCAAAGTATACTAATTTAATCTGTAAAATAGTGCATATTGCTAACTCTAAATCTCCACAACAAATTTACTTCACGTCATTCATATGCAGAAATGTTTTACAAAAACGACAAAATATCGTCGTTTTCTTATCTAACCTTTGCTTTCTGTGTGTCTTCAACAAACGGTTCATCTACCAGACAGTCTGTGGTCCGTTTTTTGGTGCTGGTTCTGGTGTCATCTTCCTGGTCATTTTGGCCGCCTGATGTATTTAGGAATCCAAGATTCTCTTTCTCTCTTTTCAATTGGTGGTCTAATCAGTTCAAACCTAATGTCTCTCAAACATTCGACCCTCATCAGAGTTCGTACTAGGATTATTCGCTACATATATTATTGCCTGAGAGTTAATGCTGGCTATGTGGAGTATTCTAAAGAGACAATTAGAGGACACGCCGAACTACAGGATATGTAGTGCAAATCTTGTCAATGATGTCTTCTTCGCCTTTAGGTTAGATATAAAATTTTATTTCTAGCTTCTCATCTCAGCCTGCTATAGTGATTCTTCATCCGACTGTTCACTTGAAGTTTCGTGGAATGATTTTTCAAAAAAATATCTTTCCTCTTCATCCGAATCAATAGACTCAACTTCTCCATCATCTTTACATACCTACTTACTTAAAATCCTCTACATTCTTTCTTGATTTTCTTCATGTAAAATGTCAAACGGTGGTCGAAACAAAAAATTATATTTTAAATTTTTGTTACGTAAGTAGGGAGGTGTTGTGGGCACCCCAAGCCAATAAAAGACCCGAAAGACGGACAAATAAGGTTTTTTCTGATGCGAATGCAACCTCAATGTGAACACAACTATTATTTGGGAAGGTACCAAAGAGATGAAAAGGACTGAAAATCTTTAAATTGAAAATATAGAGCTAATTAAGTTATGGGGTGCTGTGAACACCCGGCCTCCCTACTTAAAGGTTAATCTCCGTCGCTGGATGATTTCATCTCCTCTTACATTCCGGGCATATGTCACCAGCGGTGCGGTTTTTTAGTCCACAAATGTTCTCCGGTGTGGCTTTTTCCCACAACAAGCATCAAGTACCAGCTGGGAAAGCCGGCTGTAATGCCGGAGAAAATGTGTTGTTGAAAAAACTGCACCTCTTGCGATATATGGTGGAATGTAAGAGGAAATATTTGTCTTAGTTTTCTGTATATTAACTATCTAGAAATTGTTTAAATCAAGGGAGAAGATAAATTTTACTTGCAGAGCACAAGATATGACGGCTTGATATGGGAGAGGAGAAGCAAGCCAGGGCTGCCATCTTCACAGCAATGAATATTTAGTGGCTTCCTTCTAACCTCCCCCCCCCCTCCCTTCTTCCTTCCCAAAATTCTCCCGACGCCCCCTTAAGCTAAGTCTTATTAAAAAGTTTTAGGACTTGGCTACTTTAGAGTGAAAGCTCTTGAAGGGATAGTCTACTAGAAGGGTGGCTGTCCTTCCCCTTCGTCTTATTACAAATTCATACTACCCAACAAATTTACTAAAACGTGCAAGTAATATAAAATTTATAATGTAAATGAAATCAAACAAATATAAAATTCAAAAGCACTATCTTAATATTCTAAGAAATTTATTAATAGATATCCACTACTTTCAAGGAATTTAACACAAGTTAAGTCTAAATAAAAACCGACCCGCAGCAGCGATTTTCGTTTTTCAAATCATTCTTGTTTGGGATGGTTAGTAAAAAAACTCTTAAATAATTTTCCTTAAATCGAATTCAAACCACACCCTGACTCAGTTGGTCCAACAAAAATGTATGCCTGAACCATTTTTTGAAATTTATTAAAAATGATCACCTTCCAAAATTTCAAAACTGAACAGACCTAGACCTGTTGATGAAATAGTTTTTTTTTTAACATAAAGCATTGCTATCGAAATGTACGCATGAATATGAAATGAATATATTTTATAAGAAATTTATTACGCTTATAAATGTTTATGGTCCACTTACCACTATTTCGCATCCATTATTAAGATATTAAAGAAAATATTCAAAAAGTCTAAAACAGTTTATGCCTATTGATTAATTTTTTTTTTTTTTGTAATTTTTAATGCGGGATATCACAATTCCAACACACTATTCTTTAATAATTATGAAACTTTTTTTGTTATTACTTTCCGTATGGTTTCTGATTGTCCGAAACTATAATAATTATAAGGATTGGGGCAAAATGGTCCCAAGCAACATTTTTAACAAAACTTAACTGTAGCTGCTATTTGTTTGATATTACGTGGGACTATCAGTTGAAATGGTTAGGGGCAACAAGATTAAGTAGCATACAGAGCTTGTAGTCATATTTTAGTAGCATTTCTATCATAGTCTGATTGTCCTACATAATATCCAGCATATAGCAGCTACAGTTAACTTTTGTTAAAAATGTTGCTTGGCACTGTTTTTCCCCGATCCCTTAAAAAAAAAAACTAGAATTATTATTATACGGAAACCTATCATCGGAAACATGGAAGTACGAACTTTTTACTAAAAAAAAAAAAAAAAAGAAAAAAAAAGTATTTACTGTTTGGCTAATTCTGCGGGTTTTTGTGCAAAATTTTGGCAACATTTGAACATTATTGTAGTTAGTAAATGGTGCAAATTTGACCGACCTTCCTTTTTGTAACCAATGGGTAACGAAACGTCGACATTGCTTGTCAGTACATTTTCATTATCTTATCGGATGGATTTGATAAGTAGGGGGTTCTCCTTATAATGTTGGAGAATCTTTAGTGTGCTATGGAATATTTTGGTTAATAGTATATTTTCATTGTACAGCTTAAACAAATAAATTATAAACGATATTTAAATTAAAATGTTTCTTATGCTTGTTTATTAAGCTCGGTAAATCGTACTATCGAGAAGTTAATCCTTACTGATTTTCTAATAAATTAATTAACCATATAGTACTAAATTTAATATTTTTTCAAACTTTACCAGTCGATACCAATCGGAGAATGTATTTCAGCGGCCTAGGGGTAAATGCAAGAAAGCGTAGAGATGTCAAGGCTAGGAGCCTAGGCTTGCTGTGCAGTACCTGACTATCACCGGCGGAGTAGGGTGCAATATATAGTGATCTTTAAGGTGTTTTCTGTGATTATTATTGTAAAATAAAGTGATAAAAAGAGACATCTTACGTATAAATATTATTTATTTACAGGTAAGCCCACAGAATTTATCATTTAAATCATAGCATTATTTATGACAAACACAGCATCAAGAATATATAGAAATACGTCTTTTTGGAACAAATGTTTTTGTTATATTATGTACACTCGTTCTTTTGATCCGACAGAAAATATTACTATTTTCCTTGTGATGGCATTATTTAAATAAGGCTTCAGATGTGCATTATTGCAAATTTTAAGGGAAATCCATCTGTAGACTTTCAGAAATTTTCTATTCTTGTTGGGCTTAAACTTATATTTTCAGAACTACGGTCAAACTGGTGTATAAAATATCTGAAAACCACCTCTACTAATTGTGTTAAAACTTTAAATAATATTATTTAAAACGTGTCGTAGGGAAAATACTTTATTTATTTATTTATAGAAATGACAGCTGCTTGACGAAACGTCTAATTTTATCGAAGTTTGAACTTAAAATCATGAAAAACCTATGGATATATTACCCCATCAATTCTTAAATCACATAGGTATTACAATTTCACGAGTAAATAGTCAAAATTGGTTGAGGGAAGCTTAAAATAATCTAGTGAACCACTTTTAAAATAGTTGATGCGAAATGTTTCATATCTTTCTAACTATCGACTATTCGACTAATGTCTAAAAAGATGGTCCGATTTTGATTTATCAAAAACAGTTTCAAATCACGTGATCATTAACGAAAGCCAGTAATTAACAATTAGTAATTTTATTTAAGTCTAGATACTATTTCTTTTTTCTTTCCTTGTACATTTAAACCTAAATTTTAATTTTAATTCACAACTTTGGAATATTAATTATATTTGTCCATACCGGAGCTATAATCACAAAACTATTCAAAATTGAATGTAACATCTCTAAACGTTTTAGGAATAAATTAGAGGTATCTAAAATATTCAAAGAAGACATAACTTATAAAGCTTTCAGAAGTATAACTTATTTAAACAATTAAATAATAAAATGATTGTCATAAGTTGTAGAACCCTTTTTCATGTTTTATTAGTATTATATGTTAACGTGTAAAAGTATTGAAATAACCAGTTTGATGAGCTAATCGCCTAAATTTACGCAGCTCATAAATAAATTTCTCACAAAAAAAAAAAAAAAAAATTGTTTGCATATATTGTGATGGGCCATTTTGAGCGGAGAAAACTGTATTATATGGTTCGGAAAATGTTTCGTTCCATTGAAGGTAAAATATGAATAATTTATGCTTTAATCTTTTCAAATCACTTTCAAAAATAAAAAAAAAAAGATTTTGCAAATGCGCTAAGATGACGCAGATTCTGTGAATCATACATTTATATTATTAAGATTTATTATTGTAAACAATTCTTAAATATTGTAATGCGGCCATTGCTATTATGTGGAGCCTCCTATTGTGCTCCAGATAGATTGTAGAGATATTTTAGGCTAGTTGCAGGCTCTTCCAGTGATTAGCCTGGATTCAGGGGGGGGGGGGGTCGAGGAGCACGAAAAGAAAACAGTAAATATTAAAGAGCCGAGCCGAGACTTCCAGATCAAAGTCCCTGAATATTTGATGGCCTTTTCAGGGGTCGGAGTCTAGTCTCTCTGTCGGCTTCGATTCCGCTCACTTCTATAATTAACTCGGGGATTTACAAAAATAATGATTCAAAATCTTTAATACTTTAATAAAAAAAAGCGAGGAAAACTAATTAAACCGCTGCATAATAATACAAGTTTATTTAAATGACAGAGTAAATGTCACATATTTTAGCATAGATATGCTTTAGCGATCACTAAACTGAAAAAAAAAGGTTTCACAAAAAAAGTGTCGCGCTAAAAAAATAAAATTATTCGGTGGTGTACATGTAATGTATATAGACACCTTTATTTAGGAGTAAAATATTGGAGAAATCTAGTGACCTATGTATTTATGTAATTTTTTGTTCCTTGCTTCCAATAAACAATGTGACGTTTTACGTCAGAGGCAAGGGAGACATATTTAATGTGGAAGATTTAATTTTATTGGATTAAGAACATAAGAGAAACCCTTCAAGCCGTTTGTTTTAGCAGGTTTCTCCGGCTTCTAGCTTTCTTCAACAAGTGGCACAATCAACAGTAAATATTTATAAACAATCAATAAATTGGGATAAAGACCTTATAATTCTTATCAATGTAATGCCAATCAAAAATGTTAGCTGGACTGTTTAAAAAAATCTCAAGTGTTCAAAAATGACATTTCTTTCCATCTTCCAAATGGTGGAAACCCGCCTATGACATTAACGTTATGGCGGAATTCAGAGATGCTAATGAGAAATTTTCATAGTGTCCCAAGATACCGGATTTATGTGTGTGTTTATTATATATATATATATATATATATATATATATATATATATATATATATAAATATATATATATATATATATATATATATATATATATATATATATATATATATCATTAAGGGACACCATTTCCATTTTTTAACTAAATTGGCTTAAAAACATGTTCTTAATGTGGATTTTTTGATCTCTACAATGTTATAGGGCACTATATCCTGCTCCCATAAATAAAGAAGATAAGACAGAGAAATAAAATCATGTCCGTTTTCATTAGAGGTAAAAGACACCATGTGGAGGAATTGATTATGTTTGACCATGATCAATACTTCCACTTACCTAAGAATGAAATAACAACGTGACAATTTTTCTTTAAACTGTTCCTATAAGTAACAAGAATCAAATTTTATTTGTTCAAAGTTATGGAAAATTGGCTCTCCTGAACAATTACAAATATGTGACATGGTGTCCTTAACCTCCGGGTTACAGATATATATACATATATATATATATATATATATATATATGTATATATATACATATATATATATATATATATACACACACACACACACATATACATCCGCCGTTGCTTAATTTTGGTTATTGGAGGAAACCGAGTTTTTTAACGTGGTCTCCGAATGCTGAGAGAATAAGGTTTGGAATTTCAGGAGTGTTAGTTTCGTCCCGTTGAAAACAAAATATTCAGGACCTGTTCGTTGGTGTAAAAACCTCAAATATTACTCTAGTAAACGATTATATGAAGATAGCATTCGACGCAGTTCCTAAATGTGAAACATTTGCTTGCTCGATCCGCTAGCGTAATATCTACCGACTTTCTTTCCTGTTTATGCGCTTTTTATGGCGGATTAACTTGTTGACCATTGCGCCCGGCTCTGTATAGGTTGCCACACTTCTTAAACTACCCTGATTTAGCAGGGAATTACAGCAGGCCTATAGATGAGAAAAGTCAACCTGCCATAGACAGAGACTCAAAACCACATCTCCCACATGAGAGTCCAGCGTACTAGCCATTAGACGACTAGGAGGTCCGGCGCTTCATATTATAATCCTATACTTAAGTCTGGTAGAGAGAGAAGCATTCGAGAAAGGTCAATATACATACCGTCGCATACATATACATACAGTGGTGCCAAACGCCCGATTTTGGGAAAAAACCTGTAGGTACTTGAATCTTTATGATTTTGGTATCGTTTTTAAGTTATTTTGTAGTACTGAGTCGAATGAGACCACTGCCAATTCGCTAGAATCATTATTTCGGAAGATAATAATGATTCTATAGTACGAAAACCGTGAAAAACAGCAAGTATATGATTTCAATAAGTCACATTTTACTCATTTGGTAGAGATATGTATCCTTCCAAATGTATTTGTGAATGCTGAGTTGAATAAATTAACAAACAATGTAATACAGTTAAAGTAGTTGGTCTTGACGTATTTATGTTTATTAAAATTTTCGCTTATAAGGAATACATTTTGGCATTTTTACACGAGATATTAGGTAGATCTTATTGTAAAAGTTCAGTTACTTGCTTTCACAAAGTGTTCAACAACTCTCTGCAGAAAATAGTAACGGTAAACTCATTTTTCGTAAAATAATCGCATCGCTTCATTTTATTAGGCTGTACACACATACGGCCGAGTACGGCGATGAAATTTATATGAAAGCAACTTCAAAACATGTACTTTTAGGTAACACAATGCGGAGAGCTCAGCTAAGTACCGCTTTTTTTCTACACCAAATAAACTACGGATAATTGAGTTCCATTACAGATATCTTCACAACCTAAATACACCAAGTTCGTGGTACATTTTGGCAAAAAAAGAAAATTCGTTTAAAATTTACATATACTCATGAGACTTCCTCGGTAATATCAATTTTTCAGGAATTAAATAAGTGGTATAAAATATTGTTTTACTTTTCACTAAAAACTGTGAGATTTTTACACAGTGAGAAAACAGTCAACAAAATGATTTTTTGTTATCATACCTATTAATAAAATGGAAAATCAATATTACAGCAGTATTCTACAACTAATTAGGTTTAAAAAAAATGTTAGTTCAAACGCGATTGAACACCTTCGGTTTTGGAGGTTTTTCCCTCTCGGCACCTCTGTGCGTCGTGTCTTGCTCGCCAAAAATGCGATCAAGCTCGTCCCCTTGGACTGTCATTGATGGCCTCACAGACATACAGTCGTTTATAACGCCCATCAGTTACCATACCACCCCACTGCCATCCTTAGAACTAATGGGAAAACTACTGACTTACACGATTTCCTCTCTAAACACAACACTTCGGGAAAAAATTGATTTATAAATAATAATTGTTTCAGCAGTTCATTACAAATATTAAAGGTAAAAACTATTCTTGTGTATTCTGTACTCCCTGAATACTCGTGCTTCGTCATGGCAGATAAGTAGTTATTGTATTACGTTAAATAATGTATCATCAAAATTAACGCCACTATGTTATAATTTTGAGGAGTCTATTATAGCATGGTTCCCGCTATGCTATATCTTATTTATCAATTCATAAGTAAACAATGTATAATGTTTCTGGACATTGGGGCGCTCCGGACCAGTCTCAAGAAACAGATAACCTATAGATAACCCCTTATCTATAGGTTATCAGTAACAGGAGATTAAGGGTTAGGAATATTATTCGGATAGACCATCACCAGGTACAGGGTACAATCTATGAGGGACAAAATCCCAGTTTATTTCTTTAATTCAAGGTTAAAAAAAAATAAAAATAAAATAATAAAAAATAAATAAAAAAATAAATAAATAAAAAATAAAAAAAAATAAAAAAAAAAAGTAAAAAAAAATATAATTCAAGGTATGCCATCATTGTTGAAATGAAGTTCAAATAGAAATAATATTATGAAATAAATACAGTTCGTTCACTGCTGACCTGTTGTCCTAGCAACGCTTGCTGCCTTGGCTTGCCTGCTCTCTAACCAAATAAAAATTCAAACCCCTCTAAAAAATCTTTTCTTAGCGAGTGTTTACGTCCATGCAAAATTTCAATTTTTTCTGTCAAGTGGTTTGGGCTGGGCGATGATAGGTCAGTGAGTTAGTGGTATTTGACAAATATATAGTAGATTTAAACAAATTATTCAGTAATGCTGGGGTACAATTTCCACCTTCCCGAAAGAAAAGCTGTCACCCTTAATGGAAATCGGACCAACAACCCTTGTAAAGAAATAATAATCATGGAGTTTATATGGATGTGGAGTATTCTTTATATTTGTCGCATTCATAAATGATACAAGTCAATCAAAACAGATATCGGAGAGAATGAACCCCTATCCCATGTAATCCACGTATTGCCTCAACAGCTGATCGGATTAACTGGTCCAACTGGTTTGGATGGGACAGGTAATTAGGTTGTGTAGAAGGGGAGTTGGGTTTGGATTGGGGGGGGGGAATACCTGGGTTTTGGGTTGTGGATCAGACCCCCCCCCCTCCCACAGAGCCAGGCCAGCTAATGGGAATTTAAACCCCAGATTTTTAGCCGATCTGGAGCTTCCCATAGGATCAAGTTAAAACCCCATTAACTTCTTCTTTAAGGTGGGAAATTATTTTGTCGTTTAGCCCTTTTGATAGGATCAGCAACTGCTTGTTTTCGTTTTTTTTTTTTCTTTTTATAAGTAATATAAATGATAGAAAGGAGTAAGAAGGATGAAGTTATTAGAAAAATGACTTAATATCAGTAATTCCGAGGTTACATGGGCACCATTAACTTTTATTTAAGCTAGTGTGTGATTTGGTGCAAGCAGTAAAAATTTTCAGATCTATTTTTGGACGTTTCGCATATGTATGTATTATTGTTTTTGTTTTTTGCAGCCTTCTCCCGCAGTAGAAGAAGGCAGCCAATGAGTATCCCGAGGCGTCCAAATGTAGATTCTTCTAAAAGTCTGTGTTGTTTTTTTTTTAGCAGAAACCCAATGATTCATTGCTTATAAATAAGTATTCAAACCTCTCATAATCTTTTAGTTATTCAATTTTATTGTCGAAAATCGAGGTAACAGTTTTTTTTTAACTAAGCTCAGAAGTTTCTTATAGAATATTTTAGTTTAGAACAAATATGAGATGTTAACACGATACCCGCCAGGGTTTTTGATTTTTCCCACGAAACTGACGCCCTAAATGTTAGACGGTTCATCAGCCGACCGAGAAAGTCAATATAAAAGTCTTAGAGAAGAATCCGCCTTAAAAAGTTGGTGGCTGTCAATCTTAAGGGATTTGCCTAAATCGATTGCTAGGTCGGACAAAGATCGGCAGCCCTATATAGTTCTTGAAGAAATCCTTCAGCCTATAGCCTATATACTTCTTCAGCCTATGAAGGCCTCCCTCTTCGGCCTATATAGGCTCCTTCTTACTTCGATTAGCTCGCCAGTTTTTATTCTTCTACCTTCCGGCTCTTCCATTCTCTTATATTTTAGACGGAACTTTATGACCGAGATATTCTCCATATTAAACAAATTTGTTATGAACAATAAATATGTCCATTTAGGCCAAATCAAAATGGTGGAATGGCTCTGATTATAGGACTGAGTTATACTTACAAAATAAATTTGTTGACAAATGTTTAAGGATGACAAGGCCTAAAATACTCGGTTTAAGGGCGGCTGCTGGTTTTAAGAATTTGAAAATGGCCTGATGGCCGAAACTTTATTGTGAAATCATCATGAAGATTAGATAGTTAGCCGTCGAGATGATAAGCAATCAGGGAATAGTTGGGATTCGGCTAAGAAAACATCAATACGATTTGTGTAAAAAATCTGTATTAAGGACGTTTCGGCTTCTAGGTGGTAGCTTTCGTCAGCTAAAATGACAAAAAACATAGGAAAAACCGAATTAATGAACAGAAAAGAGGTTTAACGGTAAGATAAATGATGGATCTCTTTTATCTTACTGTTAAAACCTCTTTTCTGTTTATTAATTCTGTTTTTTCTTTGTTTTTGGTTTTTGTCATTTTAGCTGACGAAGGCTACCAACGAGTAGCCGAAACGTCCTTAATACAGATTTTTTATACTAATCGTCTTGATGTTTCCTTAGCCGAATCCCAACTAATCCCTGATTGGTTATTGTGAAATGTGATGATATAAATAAATGACATATTTATGGTTTGAGGTATTGATCATAAAAAAGTCCGATTCGCAGGAACTGCGTCATCTTAGCGCGGTTCCGTTCTTATCTCTAGTGTTTATGAAGGCATAGAATAGAAACAGTTATTACTTTGTTTAGATCAATAGCGAAAGAGCTATCCAAATGAAATCTCAAACAAACCAGTCTTGAAAGGTCTTGATTTACAATCTTACCTGTATGGGTCAGCTATACCATAAGTACCATAAGGGATCTCTCTCTTTGAACGCTACATTTCTAACAATAAATTGATCTTCTTATTTTACTTAATCTGTTTTATTGTCAAATACATTATCTGACTATAAGCAATTTAAAAATAACAAGGAATAAAACAGACAAAAAGAACAGTTCGAATAAGCGAAATCAATTACTTTAAAGTTTTAAGCTCTTATTTCTCCGATTGACATCGCCTAATCAAAACTTTCATTTGAACCTTTATTTTTAGAGCATTTAATAAGCTTTCTAATGGTATTCTTCCGTTTCCCAAGATTCTCAACCTTTTTCGAGATATTAAGGAAAGTATACAAAGTTACCAAAACTTTTTATGTCTGTTAATAAAATATTTTATTCTAACCCTTCCTAAACTCCAAACGTAACCAAAATTTCAACATATCAGTTTTAATGAATGTAGAACATGCAGAAAATGTTTCAACTCAATCCCATGATTCTAAGTACCAAAATCAAAGAGAAAAAGAACAGTTCGAATAAGCGAAATCAATTACTTTAAAGGTTTATGCACTTATTTCTCCGATTGACATCGCCTAATCAAAGCTTTCTTTAGAACCATTTTTGTAGAGCATTTAGTGACCTTTCTAATGGTCATCTTCCGTTCCCCAAGATTCTCAACCTTTTTCGAGATATTAAGGAAAGTATACAAAGTTACCAAAACTTCATGTCTGTTCATAAAATATTTTATTCTAACCCTTCCTTAACTCCAAACGTAACATAACTTTCAACATATTAGTTTTAATGAAATTAGAACATGCAGATAATGTTTCAACTGAATCCCGTGATTCTAAGTACCCAAACCAAAAACGGAATTCAAAAACTATTTTTCCAATTTTCTCGAAAACGGTTAAAGCTAGCGCCTTGAAAATGGTTTCATTCGTTTTCCTAGCCCAAGAAGCCTATAAAACGAGTACTTACAAGCTTATAAACTCAAAAACGTAAGCGTTACGATTTTTTCTGCGCGAATTTCGCCCCAAACGCCATCTTCCAGTGGGCGGATTTTGCTGGTTAACGAACTTGACCTTTCAAATTGGACGACGGATTTTTGTACCAAATTTCATCAAAATCGGACCATCAGGGAAGCCAGAAATGAGCGAACAGACAAATATATACACATATATATGTATATATATATATATATATATATATATATATATATATATACAAATAAATATATACATATATATATATATATATATATATATATATATATATATATACATATACAAATTTGAACCACCGTTATTTTCGGTCTCTAGGGGTTCTGAAACGCGAAATTTTCTAGTCGGCACTTCCGGATTGTTTCATTGTATCAGCCATATAAGCGGGGTTCCTCCCTATGGGGGAGGGAGGAACCGCGCTAAAAGGTGTTTTACAGTTAATTAAACTTGACCTCAGAATTTTCTTTTTGGAGAAAAGAAGAATATAAAAAGACAATTCCCAGTAGCCAAAATTTATAGGTTTGTATAACTTTCGAACGTGTAAAAACGTTTTTTTGAAATTTTGGCTGAAAGTGAAACCAATGTTCTAGTCTTTCCAACAGCCAGTATCCTAACCGGAAATTACTCTATTTATGCACCGATTCCGATGCAAATGAGATAAGAACAATCAAATATCACATAAGAACAAACCTCACATGTATTTGTAGGGCATTTATTAATCCTTCGAATAGACGCTTTATATTCACTAAGGTTTAATGGCTTTATTAGATTTCCGACGTCCAATTACTGACAAAACGTGTATCATTGAACTCAAAAACGCAAGCTTTACGATTTTGTTCGCCCGAAATAACATGTTCCGCTGATCGGATTCAAAATTGGACTATTTTTGATGCAACTAGAGTGAAATCAGACAACTACATATATACGGATGATAAGTTTCATAGTTTCCTGGTTTTATGTTGTAACCGCGCCTTTAAAGAGCGTAGAAGGGGGAGAGCTTCTATAGAGCTGCCGTTCGATAAACCTAGTAGGACAACCCCTAACTCTAGGCCTCACTTCTAGGCTTCAACTAACAACTTAGTCTACTTCTAGAACCTAATTTATGCTCTAACCGCGCCTTTGAAGTGCGTAGAATGGGGAGAGCTTCTATAGAGGTGCCGTTCGATAAACCTAGTAGGACAACCCCTAACTCTAGGCCTCACTTTTAGGCTTCAACTAACAACTTAGTCTACTTCTAGAACCTAATTTATGCTCTAACCGCGCCTTTGAAGTGCGTAGAATGAGGAGAGCTTCTATAGAGGTGCCGTTCGATAAACCTAGTAGGACAACCCCTAACTCTAGGCCTCACTTCTAGGCTTCAACTAACAACTTAGTCTACTTCTAGAACCTAATTTATGCTCTAACCGCGCCTTTGAAGTGCGTAGAATGGGGAGAGCTTCTATAGAGGTGCCGTTCGATAAACCTAGTAGGACAACCCCTAACTCTAGGCCTCACTTCTAGGCTTCAACTAACAACTTAGTCTACTTCTAGAAACTGATTTAGTTGTAGCATATTTGCAGCTGAGCTCTACGGCATTCTTATTGGACTTATAAACATCCTCAGGATAGACAGACGAGATAAAATTGTATGCACTGGCTCGTTGAGCACTCTACAGGCACTAGCAGACCGATAATCTACTACTATCTACTATCCAGTAATAATAGGCATTTTCAAAAATATTCACTCACATAACAAATATATTACAATGTACTGGCTGCCAGGGCATGAAGGTTTAGGAAGAAGCTCCCTAGCAGGTTCACATGTAAAACTTGCCACAAGACAACTTAAGCTTTGCCTGTCGATCACGCATCTAGACTTGACGAATGCAATCGAACAAAATGCTTATATTGCTGGCAAGACAGCTGGACTCGAATAATAAATTACGTAAAATATAAACTACAACTCAAGAGTGGACACCAGCTATCGAGGCAACAGACGAGAAGACATTGTACTTGCTCGACTCCGAATTAGTCACAAAAGACTAACACACGAATATCACATGACAGGACATAACAAACCAACTTGTGATATATGCTATAGAGACTTCAACGTAAAAAAAAAAAAAAGTACTTACGGAATGAGGAAGACGATACAAATTAAACATTCCACACGACAAATTCTTGAGGGAGAGCATCCTGTTTTTTTTTAATGCCATTAGCGACGAGCAGCCAGTACATAAACACAATATTCTCCTACTTACACAACAATAAGCTATATAATCTCATTTGAAGACATCTTCTCTGAATAACCATTGGATTTCAGGCATATTACTGACATTCCCATACCACTGTTTATAAGAATAAGTGAATCAAATTTGTTCTTACAATGCTGGTTTATTAGACCATACAGGTACCACCTTTTTTTTTTTTTTTTTTTTTTCTCTCTCTTCATAATATCCCTATGAAGAGTGCATTTATTTACACATGTGCCAATGCCTTATTTGGCATATTACATGTAGTGATTATGTGAGTAATCACAGGTACCACCTTGAAGGAGTGAAATCGCCATAGTAGCGATCACTTATTAATAATAGATAAATTAAATTTTAACGTCCATTATTATTAACAAATAATTTTAGGACGGGTTATCTGTAGGTTATTACTCTTTTCTATCCAGGCCAGTGCTGATGCCTTTTCTTTTTTCTGCAGAAATGCCACCGCCCCATAGTGGGAATCGAACCCACGACAAGTGCTCACGGCTTAACACTCAACAGTGTTTCCTCCCTATTGTGTAAACGATAATTTATTAGCTACATACCTGTGGAATATGCTTAAAAATGGAATGAGAGATTGAATATTTGTATGAGAATGAGAGGTGGAGATAGTTATGGTTTGTGTGTGTATGTGTGTTTGTGATATCTTCTATAGAAGAGGACCGCATACTCCCTCGCCCTAGACTCTCCGAGTATATGAACCAGGAAAGGAGGTCACACAATATTGCCAACCACAATCGATTTCTCTTTCACCTCTCCATATAAATTCCTTCCGTATATTATCTGCTTTTCTATATGATCCTGCAGAGCTAATGTAGGTGCCGCATAATTATCTTGGGGGATATGAACAATAAATTCAAACATCCGTAATAGGCTTTTCTTTACATTTTAGCCATCTTAACTAGAAATTTGTTTTTGGCTGGACAAATCGACGAAGGAATATCCCCATTGTTCCAAATTGATTAAAACATAAATATTTATCATTTTTATAATGTTTTGAAATGTAGGGCGTAATAAAAAAAAATGTATTGGAGCGTACGGTTAATTGGCTTTTAGGTACATTTTTTACAGGTACTTATACATGAGTAATGATATAAAATTCTAGAGAATGCCTTAAACGGTTTTGAGAAAAAAAGAAGAAGAATGTTGCACTCAAAATCAACCAAGGGACTTCAAATGTTTCTACGGGTTTCATCTCTACATAGAAAAAGATGCTCAGTTTTGAAAAAAATAATTTAAAAAAAAATTCTTATATCATCCGAGGATCGCTTATTCTGTTAAACAACTGGAAACCGTTTGAGATATCGTGGTTAGTAGAGTGTAACCACTCGGAAGCAAAAACTTCGATGTGGACACTTTAGTAGAGTAAAACTGTATCCGAACTTTGGGAATAAATGATTTTGTCCCATCAAAGGTGAGTTTCTATTCCAAGATTTATAAAAAACGAATACATGGAAAAGAGTCAACTAATCGTAGACATTAAAAAAATCACAGTACATGACATGGTTCATACATTACGCACACACATATTAAGTGACTGGCTGCATTACTGGTTACAAAGAGACAATAAATAATTACAAAGTCAGATCAAAATAAAAGCTTGGAGTAACGAATAATACACTTTGACAAGAAGAGACCAAGTAGTACTGAAGAGACCAAGTAGTAGTAGTTATATTTACCGAATGAAAAAGAATTGCCAAGCTGAACATGGGTGGATTTATTCATATGTGTCTGTGTGTTCTTGTGCGTGTACATTTAAAATATAGAAATGTATATTTATAACCTTAATAATCACTTAAAAGTTTACTTGAAAAACCTATCCGATATTTATAAATTAGAATATTAAGCTTCTATTTTAACTGTTTATTTTATAGTCCACAATGCGTATCTTAAAACCACCTAATACCATATTTGTATAATTTCCAAAGATATTGTATACTTTATTTTTAACTGTTAATGGCAGTCCTGGAGAAGCATTAAGCTTTTGCTAGGTTTTGTTACTATTCTTATTACGTCTTTTACTCTTTGTTTTGACCATCGCGCACACGGCAAATTGAGCCATTTAGCGCGACAAAAGTATTTTGTGTTTTTATTTTAATGTTTTTACTTTTTATGTTTTCTGTTTTTAAATGATTTGTTTAATAAGCCTGAATACATTATTTTTTACATTGTTTTCAACTATTAGGAGTGTTTAGAATCGGTTAGTAATAAAATAAAACGTAGAATTATAGAAAACTTATCATCGAAAATTCATGATCTTCGGCAACTGGATTTCTTTTTGTAACCATTTTGCATGTTTTTTTAAGAATCTTTCTTCCATATAATTACAATCTTTCCATTTGGCCGTTATCTTAGTTACAAAGACTTTCATTATATATTTTATTTGTTCTTCGTATATTTGTGAGTTAAATATTTTATATTTATTCACAATATAAGTACACAATTTTTGATTGCACGTGAGAGCTGAAACTTTGAATAAACTTTCATTTTTCATCACAAAAATACAGTTCTTTTCTTGTTATATATAAAACGGGTTCTTCAGCAGCTATCTGACTACCTAAACAAAATTTAAATTTACATCAAAAGGGGGAAGAAGGGGGAGCTAAAATTGTCAAGACAGTAAAGTAGAAGCTTAAGGCTTTTTGAAAAAAAATATTTGGAACTGGAACTTTGTGGAACTTTTTTTGAAACCTCACTCAAACTTAAGTAATCAACAAAATATGTAAAATTTAGTAACCATTTCATTAATAATTTTTTTTCTTTGATATGCCTTTGTGTTATGACAAATATATTATATATTTATAAAGAACATACCACTAGGTAATAAATCCATTGTGAAAAGAATTTATGAAATTTGCACACAATTTTTAAAACACACCTAACTAAGACCGTAGTTGGAACAAGACTAGACAGTGGAAGTGGAAGAGACTAGCAATGGTTGCCTTCCTTATTGTCTTAGACAGTTCTGGATTAAACTAGATAAAAAACTCGTTCGGTTTTCAATGAATAGAAGACTCTAGCACGTGTTGACAAGTAAAACGACTTTTTACGATGACATCACATTTTCGACTTTTGTCGCCCTAAAGTAGGTGTTTTGCCCAGTGTGCATCGATCGGAATTGTACTTTTTTTCTACCCAGAAAATATGAATGAATCCGTCCGTTCATATGGACTTTAGTCTGTATAAGGAGGAGTTCTGCGACCAGGTGAAATATTTGGTACATTATCTCGTGCTTCCGAGTAATCAATCATCTGTTAGATTTAATTGATCTGGTGATAATTCCTAGGGATTTGGGCATATATGTTTGGTAGCTAGAGTTAGACCAATTACTCGACTCAATCAAGACTTGACTCTGAAACAGCTGAGGCTTGCCCTTTAACTAGAGATTGAGGAGCTTGTCAGGATGGGAGCTGTTTGACTAACCCCCACTCCCCTCCATCTGCATAATCAGGCCTAATGGATGGCAAACTACATCCTCTGCATGTGTAGCAGGCGGGGACATGTTATTGGGGATTGCGAGGAACCCCGGCTCTTCCTCTGGTCTAGTTGCTCAAACAAAGGATTCTTATGTTTAGCAAGTTTGTGTACATGTCTTTTAGGTACTTGTTGTTTTGGTGTAGTGTCATATTCTTATGAATAGGAATACTGAAAAATAAATGTGTAGGATCAGAAACATCTAGTATACTGACTGATCTCTGGGCCTATTATCTCTCATAGCTAGGACCAGCAGCTCTAGGTGCTAAGCTGTAAAACATAACAGGTCTTCTCCATATCGCGTTCTTTAATTGAATTTGGGTTCCTTGAACTAATTGTGTGACTATTAATTCATAATAATTATTTAAGTACCTGTTCTATTACTGATCAGTGTATAATCTCTTCAAAACTATAAATAATTATTATTATCATCATTATTTTTCTTAGTACGTAGTTAATATTATAAGACAGGGTTTCGTGACAAATTCACTATACGAATAACATAGGCCCCCCCAAAAAAGTGGTTTTTTCGAAAGACGCCATACATATATTCTTATGTATTTCGACACTCTGAATCCGAGTCCGGAGTCCGTTTCGCCTCATCACGTCAGGTTTAAGAGCATTTGAAGTTCCAATTTCGTATAAAGTCATTAAAGAAGAAGTAATTTGAATCCGAGGCCTGTTTCACCCCATCGGCGCAAAATCAAGTTTATTTAGAGGACAAGGGATATCCCATGGTCAAGTGGCTAGCGCGCTAGATTCATAAGCGGGAGATGGTGGGTTCGATCCCCATCGGGGACAATTTTCTCATCTCAGGGCTCGCTGAGGATGTCGGCGCTAATGGCCAAGATTTGTCGATGCGCCGTAAAAAAAAAAAAAAAAAAAATTAGAGAACAAATATGTCTATTTTGGGAAAAGAATTTTGACTGCAGATTCATTTTTTGCAAAATAGACATATTTGTCCTTGAAATGAAGTTGATTTTGTGCCGATGGGGTGGAACGGACCTTGGATTCGAATTCAGCGACCATGGAAGCTCTACTTATTTCTACTATAACGACTTTATACGAAATTTGACCTTCAAATGCTATTAAACCGGACGTGATGGGGTGAAACGGACTCCGGATTCGGATTCAGAGTGTCGATGAAATCATTGTGCCTTTGGAAAATACCATCTTTTTTTTGTGTGTGCCTGTGTATTTGTTGACCTTATACTTCCTGGTATAGAAGTGCACACGTGTTATTTTAGTTTTATATTATACAATAAAGAAATTAATAAAAAAAAAATAAAGGATTCTTATGCAGGAGGTTCGAGTCCCGCCTAAAGTCAGCCGAGTTCTTTTATCTATGGGCTCGTTAAAAGAATGGAGCTGGCGATACTTATTAGCCTTTAAATTATTTCACATTTGACCTGAAAATCTTAGGACAATTCCATTTTAGCACTTTCTCCGAAGGAAAGTAGCTATTGAGGTTCAAATCTTTATCGATCCTACCTAGTAGACACCGAAAATGACCCCCATCTATCTATCTATATATATATATATATATATATATATATATATATATATATATATATATATAAGAGTGTTGGTTTTTTCTTCATGAAACGTGGTATATAGCGTTCAATTAGCAAACGAGTGAACGAGTTCGTTAACCACCAAAATCGGTTCACTGAGAGGGGGGGGGGGGTTTACGCCGGACCCAAAACACTAATTTGACCATGCCAGCCGGAGTTTTTGTTATATTTCAACGAAACTCGGTATTCGTTATGTTGATTTAATGAGAAAAATACGTTGTAAAAGTAAACTGAATCAGTTCATTAGGAGAGGGGGTGTACTCTGGACCCACATTACCAATTTGCCACTACTAGCCGTAATTTTTGTTACATTTCAACGAAACTCGGTATTCGTGGAGGTAATCAACAGAGAAAAATGGGTTGTAAAAATAAAACAAATCAGGTTATTTGGAGGGGGGGGGGACTCCCTCGGGTTACTCCGGACCTAAAGTACTAATATACTCATACCGGTCGTAATTTTTGCTGTACTGAAACGAAACGCGGTATACGTCGTGGTTATCTCATAAGACAGAAGTGTTCTAAAAATGAAGTAAATCGGTCTATTGGAAAGGAGGGTTTACTTTAAACACTGTTTCATTAGAATTAGCCGGCCAGACGTAGGTTCCCAAAGCCGCCGCGAGGAACGCTATCTCCCACTCGATCCTACCTAGTAGACACCAAAAAATTTAATATTAAAATTTATTTATCTATCTATATATATATATATATATATATATATATATATATATATATATATATATATTAACACGGCCAGAGTTTTTGTTTTTTCTTCACAAAACGTGGTATATAGCGTTCAATTAGCAAACGATTGAGCGAGTTCGTTAACCACCAAAATCGGTCCACCGGGAGGGGGGTTTACCCCGGACCCAAAACACTAATTTAACCATGCCAGCCGTAGTTTTTGTTATATTTCAACGAAACTTGGTATTCGTTATGTTGATCTAAGGAGAGAAATACGTCGTAAAAATAAACTAAATCGGTTCATTAGGAGGGGGGGGGGGGTTCACACCGAACCCACATTACCAATTTGCCACTACCAGCCGTAATTTTTGTTACATTTCAACGAAACTCGGTATTCGTGGTGGTAATCAACAGAGAAAAATGGGTTGTAAAAATAAACTCTGGGGGGTTTACTTTAAACTCTGTTGCATTATTATTTATTATTTATTTGATGTGTTCCGCCTCATTGGCTATCAACACAAAGAACAGCATCCTCTGAACCATTCATTCTAGAAAATCAGCATAGCTTATGTAATTGTATAAAATTTCAACTGTAAAAGACTTAGTGTTCTCCGTTAAATAGTACCTAGCATCTATGGAAGTATAATGTTATTTTTAAGTCAACAGTGCTTATTGCCATCTAATAAGGTTGTATAGTCCTGTGTTCTTGAGGTAGGTCAATATAGTATTGATGTACTGGCTATCATTGCCTAGGAGTTCTTGCTTATCATTCGGGATGTTCAAGTTGCATCGTGTTTGGCAGTCTGTCAGTATGTGTTTAATCGTAAGTTCTTTGTTACATATACTGCATATAGGTTTATCTCGTCTTGTCATTAAGTATTCGTGAGTTAGTCGAGTATGTCCAATCCTTAGTCTAGCAAGAATTATTTGCTCACGTCTGTTATCTCGATGACTAGAAGGCCATTCGTCAATTGTGTTTTTTATTTCCCGGAGTTTATTGTCAGCTAGTTGTTTCCATATGTAGTTCTGTTTCATTAGAATTAGCCCGCCAGACGTAGATTCCCAAAGCCGCCACGAGGAACGCTATCTCCCACTAGGGGGACTGTATCCTGTTCCTGCGTCAGACGGAAAATGAAGTTTTTGTGTATTTATTAAGTAGTACAGTATCATGTATTAACATAAATGTGGAAGCAAATTATTTACAAAATTAATAATTGAACAGTTCTCATAAGAAATGTAAATGAACAGAACTATTCGCGTTTTTATTTTAATTATATAGGTTATTTACAGCAAATTATTCAGTAATGTAGTCTACACTAAAAAAATTCTGAGGAAAGTGCTTAGTTATGCAGCTCCTGCGTGACGGCCTTTTTTTTCTACATTTCTTCAAATGTTTATAGAGGGGCATTTGAAATGGTTTTATTAGAAAATGAAAACGAGTTTGATTTCTGGAATCTGGTAAACTACCAGAGTGAGCTAATTTTTTGAAACTTATATTGTTACATCATTCATTTGACACATTTTATTAATGTTTGATATTCGTACAAACTATGATATTTACATTTTGGTGACGTTTCGATATAACGAAGTTTTTTTTAAAAAAAATTGTATTACCAGAAATAAACTGTTTTATGATTTTCGTGTGTTTCCCTAATATCTTACAAAAGGTTGGAAAATCTTTACATTTTGCAACCCCCCCCCCCCGGGAACTGATAATTGTCATATACAGAGATCATATTAATATGAAATACACATTTAAATATTAACTTCAAATAAGATCCCCGTTAGGATTTATTATGTTTATATAATAGTAAGATAAGAGTGATTTACGGTTTTCCACTACGAATTAGTTCTATTGCCTTCCTGATGGTTCCATTCCCCAGACCTACGGATGTAATAGCCTTCCTCACGACATCCCGTCATTTCCAACCCTCAAACTCTTAGTTCTTACTGCCTTCTTATCGTCGAGAAACTAACAACTTCCTAACCATTTACATAGATAGAGAAACTCTTTTTACGCCTTGGCCTGTCCGATCATCTGACGGTGACAGTATTTTAGCGCGTTTCCTCCCTCCGTCTATACGGCGGAAACCCGCTTATGAAGTTCACCTCATGACGCAATCCGGAGAAGCCAAAGGTATCAGGACCTATTAATCACGTAAATATCGGTGGGCTCAATAAACCATTGTTTATTTTCCGCTTCCCTTGGCGTTATAAGTTGTTCTTGGCATTATTATTCCTATAGCCGGCCCATGTTTGTTATATTGGACCATTCTGGACGCCTACCTACCCGGCGAATGGTGAGATACTTCCATGATTCCCTCAATTCTCTTCCTAAACCCTGTTTCCTTTCTTCTCACCTTTCAATGCCGTATACCTGGAGGTGGATGCCCTGAAGGTAAACCTAATTATTATTATTTTCACAATATGTTTGGGTTGTACCCATATTTCATCATATTTTGTCCTTTGCTTGTATCCGAGCTCACCAGAGCAACCACATTTTTTTTCCTTAATAATATCCCACATACTCATTTTACTGTTAAGTGCGGTAAACAGAGACAAAACTCTATAAAACAACAGACACACACACTTTCTAAGTTTTAAGCACTAATTTCCCCTTGATTGACATCGCTTCATCAAAAATGTAATGTGTTAATTTTGAGCGTCCAATTCTAAGCCTGGTCATGACTAATTGGACTCTTCTGCTAAAAGACAGCTGATAATCATTGCCAGGTTTTGATTATATTTTTAATTTCTCTTATTCATTGTCTGATCGTTTCCAGTGTTTTAGCCAAACTTGTTGCCGGGGTGTGCCGGTTTTGTTACACATGTCCTGTGGTTTTGCTTGTCCGATATCTACATTATATTTAAAAGAGGCTTTTCTAGCGTTGTTGTGTAGGCTTTCGTCCTATGTCATCATTCCGAGGTGTCAAAAGAATTGTAATGTTGTTTTGTTTTAATCTGTGTTTATATATACATATATATATATATATATACATATATATATATACATATATATATATATATATATATATATATATATATATATATCACTCACTCACTGTTGGGCGCTACAGTCCTTGTTGCACCTGGGCCTCTGCCACCATCCTGCTCCATTCCACGCAGCTGCTAGGTTCCTCCAATTTCAGATCCCTAGCGTCCGCATGTCTTCCTCTACGTCATCAAGCCATATATATATATATATATATATATATATAAGAAGGTATAAGAAGGTTATCAAACGTTTGGGGAATACTGATATAGGCCTATCCCTCAAACGATTGAAGGAGGGCTCGCGTGCTTGAAGCCAATCCTACACCCAAACCACTATTAGCATAGGATGGAGGTTAGGGGAAGTCTGCCCCTAAAACCACAACTAGGCCTCCCTGTCGATAGACTTACCGAATAAATATTCCAATGATGAAGCCAAACCTTTGTATACTTTCTTAGAATGTAATCTGATGTATACCAACAAAGATAAGCTGCTTCTTTCTTTACTTAACACGAACATTACTGTACATTCTACCAATTTTTAATTTTACATATGCAAGACTATTCAATTTTAGCCGCGTTTCCTTCAAAGGAAGGAAACCCGATTTTGAGGTTGGCCTCAGGACGGAATCCGGAAGTGCCAAATAGAAACTTTCACGATTATATATATTTATACATATACACACACGAATTTACCACCGTTTATATATGTATTTATCTAATCGCGCTGTAGCTGAACAATTGGCCGACTTAAATCAAATTTGATACAAAAATACTTTGTTTAGTTTCCAGAAAGTCGAATTCGTTAACCAGCAGACTCCGTCCACCGAAACATTGGCTTTAGGCCGAAATTCACCCAAAAATATCGTAACGCTTACGTTTTTGCGTTAATCGACCTATAATTGCACGTTTTAAAACAGATAAAGTTAGTTTTTTTCCATTTTCCTCGTCAAAGGTAATATATTTAAATAATTGTGTCCATTGAAGGGAGTGGTTCGCCTTTGCACAATTAGGGCTCTATTAGTGAAGTAGTAATTTTATATTGAAACAAATTATTAATTTTTACTGGTCCCTGTTTTTTTTTCTTTAACAAAACTTTCAGCATAACATATCCAAGAAATTAGGAGAATATATCCTCAAAATAAGGGAAATTTGCATTTTGCTGCGAGAATTACTAAATCACCCGGACCGTGATTATTATTTTCATCCAGACTCAAATTCGATAGAAAAAGTCCGTCACGCAGGAGCTGCATAACTAAGCACTTTCCTCAGAATTTGGGTAGTGTAGACTGCTTTCCAGAACAATTTGCTTAAAACATCCTACATAAATAAAATAAAAACATGAATAGTTCTCTTTTAATTTTGTAATGAGTAACTGATAAATTATTAATTTGCTTCCAGAGTTATGTTTACACATGGTACCTACTACACTACGTAATAAATACAAAAAACCTCATATTATCGTATTTTGATCTAACGCAGGAACCGGATACAGTCCCTCTAGCGCTCCTTGCGGCGCCTTTGTGGACCTATGTCTGGCTGGCTTTTCTATTGAAATATATTACAAAGTAAACCCCCCTTTCCGATTGACCGATTCAGCTCATTTTTATAACACTTCTTTCCCATGAGTTACCCACGTTCACCCAGCAGAAATTACGACCAGTATGAGTATATTAGTAATTTGGGTCCGGAGTAAACCCCCCCCCCCCTCCTAATGAACCGATTTAGTTTATTTTTACATCACATATTTACCTGTAGATTACCACTACGAATATCGAGTTTCGTCGAAATATACCAAAAATCACGGTTGGTAGTGGCGAATTGGTATTGTGGGTCTGGAGTAAACCCCCCCTCTTAATGAACCGATTTAGTTTATTGTTACAACACATATTTACCTGTAGATTACCACTATGAATACCGAGTTTCGTCGAAATATACCTAAAATCACGGCTGGTAGTGGCGAATTGGTATTGTCGGTCCGGAGTAAACCCCCCCTCCTTATGAACCGATTTAGTTCATTTTTATATCTCACTTTTCTCTCTATATTACCACAATGAATACCAAGTTTCGTTGAAATATAACAAATATTACGGCTGAAATGGTCAAATTAGTGTTTTGGGTTCGGGGTAAACCCCCCCTTCCGGTGGACCGATTTTGGTGGTTAACGAACTCGTTCAATCGTTTGCTAATTGAATGCTATATACCAAGTTTCGTGACGAAAAAACAAAAACTCTGGCCGCTATCGTGTTAACAGACATATATATATATATATATATATATAAATTTTAACGGGGGTCATTTTCGGTGTCTACTAGGTAGGATCGATAAAGATTTGAAGAAATTTTTCAAAAATTCCGTCATGAGTCCAACCTCAATAGCTACTTTCCTTCGGAGGAAAGTGCTAAAAGAAAGAAACCTGAAACGTTTTTTTATGATTTTTTTTGTATAAATCACATTCTGGTTTATAATCAATTATAAAAGAACAAAAGCACAGGAATTGTTGCCTTGTTCATGACCGTGCACAGATCCATCATATTTTATTAATAATAATATTCTAAATTTAAAATGTATCTTTTTATGTGGTTGTAAACCTCAATACCAGTAGCATTGAAAAATATAAAATTGGATCACTTTAAGTTGCTCTTACACAATAGATTGGTTTTGTCGGACGGTGCAACTTCCCACATTCTGTAGAATAAGAAATACAAAAGAAGAAAGAGTAAAGAATAAAATTACCTCATGCATACAAAAGAAGTTGCTTAATAGTGGAACTTTAGAAAAAATGTACAAGTTCCTCTGAGGTTATAAGCAACCAAAATCCAAATTCTATTTTTTTTAATGTTTTCTCTAAAAAAATTATATGATACCGCCTTGAAAGAGGTTTAATTTGATTCATCGTGATTATATTCCATCGTGAATCTTACTTGATTTTCTAAGTTTCTTTAAATTTCACAAAAGGATTATTTCTCGCGCCGATTTTGCCAAAAAAAAAACAGTTTTCCCTGAGCCGGATTCTGCGGGTTAACGAAGTTTTTATTTCGACTTAGACAGATTATTTGTGTTAAAAAATTATCCGGTATTGTGCAAATTCCAATGTCCTATTATTTTGTGATGCTTTTATTATGAGAAAAAACTTTTTCGTTTGATAATTTGTTACATTATAAAGCTTTTTGTGTAATTAAATTTTAATCAGGACTGAAGACTGCTGTATACGAACTGACAATAAAGGCTTGCTCTAAACGAGATCTTTTTTTTTTTTTTTTTTTTTTTTTAACCCTTTCAAAATAAAAATTTTGATGAATATAAATAAATTTGATTCTGAAGAATTTTATAAGAAGTTTATATTTACATAAATATCTATTTATTTCTTATCGAAATACTTAAGGCTCCAACATTTTCTGTTGTTTTCATTAATTATTTTCCTTAGGCAATGTTTTTACGAAATCATGGGTCATTATTTTTATGTTTACACCGCCCTGTGGCGTAAAGAGAGCTTCCGTTGGCCGGCCTATTTTGTTAGGTCGTCGTAAAAGGGGTTACAGCTCCTGGTTTTACGTCAGAGTCCGACACCCAATACTTCTCTAATGGAAAACGTGAGCTATCGCTATACATCCAGTATCATCGAAGGGGATAGAAATAGGCAATTCTCAGCCAAAATAGGGCAATATTTTATTCATATCAAACTCTTCAATGATGTTAGAAAAACTATATAAAACTAGCTGAATGTCCGTGGCAGATAAGTAGGTTTTTTATTGCATTTCATAATGTACCATCAAAATTAACGCTGCTATTTAATTATTATAGCATAGTTCCCGTCATGCTATATGTATGTTAATCATCAATTGTTAGTAATCCATTGTCAACAAACAGATAACCTAGAGATAACCCGTTATCTATAGCTTACCAGTAACAGGATTTATACCAGTACAGATTAAAAGTCGTTGTCAATAATAAATGGACGTTAAAATTTAAAAATTTATGTTTCTTAGATGTCATTTGGAAACAACCATTATATTTGCGAGAACTACCAAGAAGTGTTCTGACTGGGGATGCTGATGGATGAGGAGGCTGTGCAAGGGTTCGGGATATTATTACCTCTGAAGGACCATCGCCAGGAAAACTGTTTGGGAGACAAGTTGAAATGAACCTCAATTAAAATGGTGATTTTGTCCCTCAAAGAGTAAACTCTATGAAGGACAGTTTATTTCTATTAATTCTAGGACTGCTATCATAGTTGAAATTAAACGCAACTAAAAATAATACTGTGAAATAGATACAGAACGGTAACAGCTGTTCTGTTATCGCCCTAGCATGCAAGAGCACGCTCTCTTAAAAACTATGACTTATGATGTATTTAGATCATACATTATTTAACGCAATAAAAAACTACGTGACGGAGCACGGGCATTCAGTTAGTACTATCATAATTCTTATTTCTACTAGTTATACGTCACTTCACAGCCGCATATATTAATCAAAAAACTGTTTTTCTACAGTTCCTTTGATAACAATTCTTCTTCTGTTCCAGGGGGAAGTAATGCGGCTGAAGGCAGTCTCGTCTCAGGATATCACCCATAATGGAAATACGCTGAATAGCCTGTAAGTATTTATTATTTATATATTATATAGGGTGGCCCCAAAATTGTGTTTAAGTTTCAAGGTACTTACAGGAAATTATTTGATTCTGACGAAAAACGTTCCTATCAACATGGGTCCTGGCATGCTTTCTAGAGGCGCAGCCTGTTAAAACCACACTTTTCAGACTCCCAATCCTGGTAACTTCTCCACATGTGGCCTTAGAAGAAAAAGCTACTAATAAATGTTGTATGCACATTTTAGTACCGAGAAATCTAATTTTTCATCTAGACATTTGATTGGTCTATCTTTAATAATTAGTGTTTTTCCGACGTTAATCACTAATCAGCGTATATGACCTTATGACCACAGGGAACCTTGATCAAGGCGGGATCATTTTCATATTCACCAATCTTTCCTTTTAAGGATTCATTTTCGTAAACAGTTTTTGAAGAACGTTGAATCTTCAACTAGGATGATTGGTTATGCTGGTTCAACTGGTATTGTTTGTTGTAGTAACTCATTGGTTATGCTGGTTCAACTGGTATTGTTTGTTGTAGTAACTCATTGGTTATGCTGGTTCAACTGGTATTGTTTGTTGTAGTAACTCATTGGTTATGCTGGTTCAACTGGTATGCTTTGTTGTAGCAACTCATTGCAAATGAACCGTATAACAATAATAACTTGTTTTCTCTCTCTTTTCTTGAGGTACTTTAATATCATCCAGAAGTCGGACTTGTTAGAATATTTATATGAACAGGCACAGGAATAAGAATGACCACGCATAGTTCATAGTAGTACTAATTGGGTTCTCAGGTTATCTTTTCTTATGAAATCGACAGAAAATGTATTGTTCCCCAATCGAGCATTTAATGTCCCACATAATGAACCTGAAAGCTACTTTAGGCATGCAACCTTCATGACGAAGAATAAAATTAAAATCTCAGCCTGACGTTATTTATATTCATAAAAAAACAGTGCGTTTTAAAAAATAGCCTTACTTTTGTCTTATTTATCTAAAAAAAACTATCTCAGCTGTCAATTGTGAAAACTAATTTTTACTAAACTAATTGTCAAATATGTCCTGCCTTCCTGGAAATAATATAGATATAAATTTGAATTTCATTATAGAGAATGGTGGGGGAGGAGAGAGAGTAATAAATTTCAACAATCGGACAGACAGATAGAACACTAGTTGGAGTAATGGTGCCGATAAATTCCCCAGTAATTTCCAGTGAATTTCTGTATTCAGACCGACATCCGACTGAGATTACTAGAGTTCCCCCTCCAAATGTCTTACACCCTCCTCACAAATTCTAAAAGAATTCCCCCTAAAAAGGAATTTATTTAAGACTCATTCAGCGAATAAATTACATTTATATTACATTATTTTTTATAATTGTTAAAAACGCTTCAAATCTCGAATATTGAATCTTGCATTATTTTACGCACAATGTTTATAAATGTTTACTAATGTAGGTAATTTTTACAATGAAATCGATTAAAAAGGAAAATCCGTCACAAATAAGCTAAATCACTAAGCAAATTCCTCAGCGAGGTGGTTTGTTGATATCTCATTCCTGAAGAATCTTAATAGGAAATGAAATTTTGAATTTTAAAATTGCAATTTTGTTCACTTTTTTTAAATGATTGGAGATTTTTAAGTCTTTTCATTCGGTTTCCCGCATCAAAATACAAATAAAACGCGTATTTCAAGCATATTAATGTAAAACTCTTGAGTCCTACGATTTTTCCGCGCGTATTTTGCGCAAGAAACAGGCGGAATCGGATGATTAATGAACTTGGCATCTGTAATCAGACAAAGTAATTTTGATATCCTTATTGGACCAGAGCATATATATAGAGTAGTAGAGCACCCAACTCAACGAACTCGAAACTCGGAAGCACGTTAAAGATCTTCCAGTGTCGTCGTTCGAGGGGCGAGATTCCAGACCCTAGGGTCGCCCAGCGTTTAATGGGAACCTGCAAAATCAGACAGCTGGAGTAGAGTATTGACCAACTGTTTTCCTTAGTTTGCAGTATGCCTAAGAGTCTGATACTTGTACAGTATCTGTCCTCTGATACATTTTTTTTTTATGAAGGCTTTGAAATGACATACTGACATCTGCAAGGGAGTGTCGATAGAAAAGTCATTTTAGCGCCCTTCTAGTAGGTTCGTATCCCTAGTGACATTTGTTAAAGTTGCATGTTGGTAGTCTTTCCTAAGAAAATTCTTTTAATTTTCATGATACATCTCACCGCAATAGAACATTGGAGTGAAAAGTGGAGGATAAAAGTCAATCCAGAGAAATGCAAACACGTTACATTCACTCTCAACCGGAGATCATGCCCTTCTGTCTACCTCAAAACACTCCACTTCCAGTATCTAACGAGGTTCGATATCTAGGATTATACCTTGACAGCCGACTGACATGGAACCCTCACACGAGACTAAAAAGACAAGAACTGAACAAAAGATACGGACTACTTAGTCGACTTCTTGGACCCTCGTCTAAGTTAACGACAAAGAGCAAGCTTACGATATACAAAACAATCATTCGACCCATACGGACATACGGACTTGAACTCTGGGGTACGGCAAAAACATCAAACATCAACAGAATACAGGCATTCCAGTCAAAAGTCCTCCGTAAAATTATAAATGCCCTTTTCTATGTATCCAACAAAACCCTACACAACGACCTTAACATTCCATTTGTCCTTGACCTTGCTAAAACCCCATTCCAAATGTTCCACTTCAAATTGTCCAACCATCCTAATCCTGAAGGTTTATCCCAATCCCATCCAGACAATCCTCCCAGGCGGCTTAAAAGACAGTGGCCCCGAGTTAAACTCACATAGCCGATCCTATTTTGATCATTAAAACGTTTGTTTACCCGCCATATGAAGTACCAACAATGGTTGGCTTCTTCGAAATACTTCATTATTTTAATTTTACCGTTTTAATCAACTTGTATGTATTATCTGCGTCAACAAACTTGACGATTGAACTATTGATTTATGCACAGATTTCAAATAAACAAATAAAAAAAAAATAAAAAAATTCATGACGTGTTTCTAACCTCCTATATTTTTATCACGTATTGCGTTATTGAGCGAACGTCATAAACCGATTTCCCCCGCTTAGTTTAAGCAACAAGGAGTGAGACTCCTCTTTGTACGGGCATTCAGACGACGAAGGCTATTACCTGAAATAGAGCATAACTAAGAATTTCACAGAAGACTAAGTATTCAGACATTTTTATTAAGATGTATGGAGAGCTTTAAGAAGGTGAACTGAAGACATTACACACCTTGAGAAGCCATTCCACAAGATTAATGGTTCATATTAAGAAGTGTAACTTGAATTCCTCTTGCTAGTTTACACAGCCGATTTATCAGCTCCAATTACTCCCTAGTTCCCGAGCCTCAAATATAAATTGTCCTGGTTTCCTCCGGTAGATTTCAATTTAAACCCAAGCAGCTGTGAAAATGCTCTATGAAGATAGACAGCTTATTGTCCTTGGAAACTGGCTATTGGCTGATTTTGTTTAATGCCGTTTGGAGTTCTAAATTGCTGCCTTTCTTCTACTTTAAAGTACGAATGTTATACCTAGCAAACAGACAAACATACCTTCATATATTTCATGATAGTATTTTTCTTCCCTGGCAATCTTATTTTTCTGATGGAATGGCTTTATCTCTAACGGTGTTTCTCTTCTGCTACTTATTCCTGCGATATTATGCTTGATCCTTTCTAGCTTCGGTTTTTCTGAGGTGAGCAGTGTAAAGAGAGCCCATATCAGGAAAAATATCACTCCCTTGGCAACCACCAAAAATTTAACTAATTGCCTGACGATGCTGTGAAAGGAATCAAGCGAAATATCGCAGAAAAAAAGTTGGAGACGAGAAGCATCGAAGCCGTCCCTTCGAATTGAAAAATTATTGTATAAAGGTTTAAAAATTTGAAGTGCCGGTATTTTTGTGAGGTGTAGGGTCTGAAACTTGGCCATTTCTTATGGACACCTCCGAATTTCGTCTTAAGGTCGTCTTCATAAGCGAGAAGGATATTAGAACTATTATCTTTACATAATACGATTTTTCTTTTATTGTTCTATAAATTGCACTGATTTTCTGCGGTAAACGTCAAATAAACCAAAGGCTGGTGAAAATTCTCGCTGAAGATACACACCGTATTTTCCTTGGATTCGTTAACTCCCTGTCGGATAAGTTTGTTTAACATCTTTTAAAGTACTGAATTGCTTTTTTACTTGGTAACTCTTATTAGAAGAAAAGTTATTCTTTCAGCATTAAAATTCTTTCTTCCGACCTCGTAAAACTATTGGTAGAATCATGAGGTTTTGAGGGACCTCACTTAAATATTTAGTAGGTCCTTTTGCAGTAATTAATTTTGAAACATATTCAGGATATTCTTGGTTCATTTTAAGCAAGTCCTGATGGATCACGGACAGACTTAAAATGTTTTAAGCTAAAAGATGACGAAACATATATTAAGGTTCTCACTTGCATCTGATATAAGCATTATATGGGAACCCGCTAAGATGGAACAGTATCCGTAAGTCGAGCTTTTTTTATCGTTTGTTATATTGTTTAAATCTCTCGACATGACGAATTTCATTCATCCTGCTTGTGATGTTGTAGTATATTTTCTTCTGACTCATATTTTTAGCACTTACCTCCGAAGGAAAGTAGCTATTGAGGTTGGACTCATGATGGAATTTTTGAAAAATTTCTTCAAATCTTTATCGATCCTACCTAGTAGACACCGAAAATGACCCCCGTTAAAATTTATATATATCTATATATATATATATATATATATATATATATATATATATATATATATATATATATATATGCATATATATATATATATATATATATATATATATATATATATATATATACAGGGTGTCCCGTAAATGTCTAGTCATATTGTGAGGGGTGATATAGGACCCTTAGGGGAACAAAAAATGTTCTATGACGATTTCCCGAATTCTCGCCCCTAAGGGAGAAAACGTCGTTTTATTGTTTCTTCGAGACAAACGTGGTTTTTAGAAGAATAATCGTTGTAGCTCCGTCCCAGGTGGTTCTACTAGAAAGGAAGTGAAACCTATCGAAAGCTGAGTAAATTTACTATAAGAATAGTTGGGAGTAAACGTAAAAATGAATGAATGTAAGTATGTATATCTTACCAAAAGAAAGCTATTCTAAATTTTCTGACATTTTATTGATATTTCTTTCCAGCGTTACTCCTCAATGGGCGGGGTCTGTGATTTCCGGGTTTTAGAAAAACTTTCTCATTTAACCAGCTTTCCATTCATGTATCACAACCCTGTGTTATTGAAGTATTTGAACGGTTTAAGAACAAAAGCTTTAAAAAAAAACATGGATCTGTGAAAAGAAAATTATATTTTTTTCTTCAGTTTATTCAAAAATCTGAAGAGAAATATTTATTTTTATAAATGTTTACATAAATAGTAAGTAAATATTTACTTATAACAATAAAAAAAATTACTTCCACGAATATAACAAAAATTCCTAAAACAGTAAATAAATAAAATACACAATTTGTTAATTACAGTAACTAATACTGGGTCCAGGAGGCGGCCATTAAGGAACACCAACCATACATTAACCTCAAAAATTACTATTTTTTCCTAGATCACGCATTTGAACACATTTTTACAGGTATTTATATTTTTTAAAAGAAATGCTTTACCTTGAATTAATGTTGGTAATTACAAATTCTATCCCTCATAAATAAGACATACATAGTCCTGTAAAAATGTGTTCAAATGCGTGATCTAGGTAAAAATAATAATTTTTGAGGTTAATGTATGGTTGGTGTTCCTTAATGGCCGCCACCTGGACCCAGTATTAGTTACCTGAATTAATAAATTCAAAATAAATGTGTATTTTATTTATTTACTGTTTTAGGAATTTTTTTTATAATCGTGGAAGTAATTTTTTTTATTGTTTTAAGTAAATATTTATTTATTATTATGTAAACATTTATAAAAATAAATATTTCTCTTCAGCTTTTTGAATAAACTGAAGAAAAAAATATAATTTTATTTTCACAGATCCATGTTTTTTAAAAAACTTTTGTTCTTAAACCGTTCAAATACTTCAATAACACAGGGTTGTGATACATGAATGGAAAGCTGGTTAAATGAGGAAGTTTTTCTAAAAGCCGGAAATCACAGATCCTGCCCATTGAGGAGTAACGCTGGAAATAAATATCAATAAAATGTCACGAAATTTAGAATAGCTTTCTTTTGGTAAGATATACATACTTACATTCATTCATTTTTACGTTTACTTTCAACTAGTCTTATAGTAAATTTACTCAGCTTTCGATAGGTTTCACCCACTTTCTAGTAGTACCACCTAGGACGGAGCTACAACGATTATTCTTCTAAAAACCACGTTTGTCTCGAAAAAACAATAAAACGACGTTTTCTCCCTTATGGGCGAGAATTCGGGAAATCGTCATAGAACATTTTTTGTTCCCCTAAAGGTCCTCTATCACCCCTCACAATATGACTAGACATTTACGGGACACCCTGTATATATATATATATATATATATATATATATATATATATATATATATATATATATATATATATATATATGTGTCTGTTAACACGATAGAGGCCAGAGTTTTTGTTTTTTCGTCACGAAACTTGGTATATAGCATTCAATTAGCAAACGATTGAACGAGTTCGTTAACCACCAAAGTCGGTCCACCGGAAGGGGGGGTTTACCCCGAACCCAAAACACTAATTTGACTATGTCAGCCGTAATATTTGTTATATTTCAACGAAACTTGGTATTCGTAGTGGTAATATAGAGAGAAAAGTGAGATATAAAAATGAACTAAATCGGTTCATTAGAAGGGGGGGTTTACTCCGGACCCACAATACCAATTCGCCACTACCAGCCGTGATTTTTGGTATATTTCGACGAAACTCGTTATTCGTAGTGGTAATCTACAGGTAAATATGTGTTGTAAAAATAAACTAAATCGGTTCATTAGAAGGGGGGGTTTACTCCTGACCCAAATTCTTAATATACGCTTACTGGTCGTAATTTCTGCTGTATTGTAACGAAACGCGGTATACGTCGTGGGTAACTCATGAGAAAGAAGTGTTGTAAAAATGAGCTGAATCGGTCAATCGGAAAGCGGCGGTTTAATTTGTAATATATTTCAATAGAAAAGCCCGTCAGACGTAGGTTCACAAAGCCGGCGCAAGGAGCGCTTTCTACCACTAGAGTGACTGTATCCTGTTCCTGCATTAGATCAAAATACGATAATATGAGTTTTTTTGTATTTATTACGTAGTGTAATAGGTACCATGTGTAAACATAACTCTGGAAGCAAATTATTAATTGATCAGTTACTCATTACAAATTTAAAAGAGAACTATTCATGTTTTTATTTTATTTATGTAGGATATTTTAAGCAAATTGTTCTGGAAAGCAATCGACACTACCCAAATTCTGAGGAAAGTGCTTAGTTATGCAGCTCCTGCGTGACGGACTTTTTTTCTTTTTTTTTGTGTTTGGCATTCATAAGGTTTACAGCTGTAGTTTTTAGTCTAAATTTTGTATTTGTCTGTCTATTGTTCAATTGTCGTAATTTATTTAATAAGTTTCAAGCAATGCTTTTTCTTTCCTTTTTCTCCCCAAAATTGCGTTACTTAAATAATTAAATAATAACATTATTTTATATTCAGAATTATAGTGTTCCAAACGTAAAAAATGTTCCTTTTGAAGATTAAAAAAAAAATCGAATTAAAATTAACAAGTAATTTAATTGCATTTTTTTCTCTTGAAAAATTAATATTCAGGACCATTAAAATAAATACAGCCCAACGTAAAATAAGCGAAACTCCGACTCCAAGGGTAACGTGAGAACTCAATATCATCGGGCTTATAAGTCTTTTATAATAAGAATTGAATAAAAAAATTGAAAATGTATTATGTGTAGAAGATAGGTAACTTAATTGAAATGTTCGAATTATTTTTTGCGCGGAATATATTATATGTCTTCTATTATTTTTCTCTACTATGGAACTCCTAAAGAACATTTTTTAACCTCCTCGGACCGAGTAGCCAATACATAGTAATACATAGTTTCTGCTTCGAGTCTTATTAAGAATTTGTGTTTATACGTTTTATTTACATATTTGTTTCCGTGACCAATCAAACGTGCCATTGTTGATTGTTGTTGTTTTTGGCTCATATCTGTTAGTTGCCGAAATGATTTATGTAGTATGATTGTCGATTGTGAATTATATATTATTGTCTGTAAACATTCCTTTCTACACATTATATAATTTAATACAGTTTGTTTTTTTATATTTTTGGTCAATATTACAAAAGAAATCAGTTCGGATACAAAGTTACGTCTCAGTAAAAGTAGGGACATCAAAAGTCTGTAACTCTAATCCCATACTCTACATTATGCATTTATATCTGCCACAAGCAATAGAGAAGTAGTTAGTTGTGTCAGTAACTTGTGTACTTCGTGTGATTCATGAATGAATTAAGGTTAGATATAATAAGACTAATAAAGCCTTTTATCGTACTTATATCGCAAAAATAAAAAAAATAAAAATTAAACTATAATAAATCTTCATTTTAACAAGAACAGATTGAAGATTGTCAATCGAAGTAAATAGACAGAGTGAATTTAAAAGATACATTCAACATTAAAATAATAAATATACATGTATTTATGTTTATTAATCTATTTATAATAACAATACTTTTCTAAGTTATTTACGATTAAATCATATTACATAAAGCCGTTTTCAACTTCATTATAAATATTTCATCCGATCGTGAAAATATTAGATCCTTCAGAAGTTCAACACTTAAACTGCCCTATATAGCTAATGAAGACCATCCAAGCAGTAAGCCATGACCCCTGAGCATACATTCCAGCTGAACACAGCTCAGCAGTATATATAGACAGAAAGCAGCACTGTCTACACAGCCTAAAGATAGCCTAGGCCAGATGGCGATAGCATTCACCAGCAAGAGAATGTCTAGTTTCTCTACTACTTCGGTTTGTACAGCATCTTTTTCGTCATAGCCTAGTTGTCAGGTAGGTTGCATGTCTTTGGATTCTAACAAGACAATCTTAGCGTGAATTTTTGATCAATATTTTTCCCGTGTCTCCTCCCAATCCGTAGGAAGAACAACCTCGACACGATGACACAAAATGAAAGTGCTAGAGAGAAATGTTGACAATTAATATTATATAGATCCTGAAAAAATCGAGTGTTCAAATTCATATATATAAAGTGTGCGTATATAAATTTTTAAAGAAATATACATATGTGTTTGTTCGTGAGTTTAATATGTGCTGTTAATATTTTAGCGCCCTAAAATCTAAAAATTGTCAGATTTGTATGTTGTTCGGCATAAAAATACTATGGATGAAACAAAAAGAGGAATTCTTTAATCAGAAAAAATCACCTACCAGAATACTTTATTCGTATTTAGGGAATCATACAGATTATTTGTGCTTATGATGTATCGGAGATGTTGGTACTTCGGTTTATTTATGTTTTAATTTGTTTAAGGGTTAGTAGTAGAAATTAATCAATATAACGAGGCTTTAGAAACGTGAAGGAAAGAAGTTGGCTATTTTGGTGTTAGACAAATTTAATTTTACCATAAATATAGTTAGAATACAATAACAAATACAGAAAGGAGTATTTGGCTGTTTGTAAATAAAGAGAGCTATTTATCAGGCATTACTATATGCATTACAGTACACAGAGTGCTAATTCATCGACGAAACATAATTTAAAATTGTTTGGTACTCATTGGAAAAATGTCAGGGGAAGCACAACAATCTCCCAATAAAACTATTCCGAAAACAAGAAAATTCAGGTCTAGTAAAATGAATAGGATAACAAATAGTGAAGACGTTTTATATAACTTATTGATTTCATCAGGCCCTCATATTTCTAAACTTAGACCCCGCTAGGACACAAATCAGGCAAAGAAAGTTTACTTCCTGAAACCATCTGAATAACAGTAAACGGTGATTTTAGTGAGGATGTTCATGAAGACAGTGATGATGACAATCCGATGGCCGTAGAGGAAAAACAATATTTATTTAAATTGTTTAATGTCCATTTATTATTGACAACGAATGTAAGAATGTTAGAGAAAAAAAATGTATGAGTATTGCTAAAAAATAATATTATATAAATGTATATTTGTTCAAATTAAAAGATATTTAGATATCTCTCTATTGTAGAGAATGGCTAAGTAGTCTATATTAGCGCGGTTCCTCCCTTCCTCCATCGGGAGGAACCTCACTTATGAGGTTGACCTTATGATGCAATCCGGAAGTGCCGACTAAAACATTTCATGTTTCAGAAACAATAGATCACGAAAATACCGGTGTTTAAAAATTTTTATAAAAAAAATATCAATAAATCATAATTTTTTTTTAAAAAAATGCCATGTTTCTCCCTTATTCTCAGGCTTGACATTTAATGGAGTAAAGTTTACCTACTGTTTATTTTAGTATCCCAACACTTAAAAAGCCATGTCCAAAAAATCGGCATTTCGTTCTACGCCGCTCAGTGGACCTAAACGACATTTCGTGTTTCAAAAAAGGCTACAGCCTCTAAATCTTAACCTATTTCAATGCATTTTTTTAAAAATGAAAGTTAATAAAATTTAGAACAACTCTGTCAAGCCAGATTTTTGTTTTTTGTTTCGGCTGTTTATTAAATTACGTGTGAATAAATAATTCGTGTATAAAATAATATTTAAGTTATCATATCATCTAACTTAATATCACGACTGATATCGTTGAAATTAAACATTCAAATCCTGATAAGATATGGAAAAAATCAAAATATATTTTGAAATCATTCATATGTCATATTATTTTAATTATTCTCATTGTTGAATTAAGATAAATTTACCTTTACAAGATGTCAGTCTGATTTTGTCCAAGTCTAATCAGGATTGAATGTTTAATTTCAACGACATCAGTGCTGATATTAACTTAGATGGAAAACAAAATATTATTTTATATTTAATTGTTCTTGAATTATTTACACGTAATTTAATAAACAGAACAAAAAATAAAAATTTGGCTTGACAAAGTTGTTCCAAATTTTATTATCTTTCATTTAAAAACAAATATGCATTGAAATCTGTAAAGATTTCGAGGCTGTAGCCTTTTTAGAAACACCAAATGTCGTTTAGCGCCCAGCTTCGGCTAATACACTTGTAAAAATGTTGTTATAAATCACATGAAAATGTACTTAGAAAGTATTGAGCTGTACTAATGCCAGAGGGCTTAGAACGCCAGTTTATAATGCTGGCCTAGTTCCAACGCGGGTTAGAATAGGGCAAGATAAGCGTTTAAATTTTCTACACACATAAATAAGAAATGCTTGGCTCTGGTCTTATTCCCAATAAGTCTAATTGATCTACGGTGCTGAATTTCTTCGAAAGTGCAGTCTCCATATTTATTTTAAATAAATGGTGACCATTACGATAATATGAACTGGATTTAGAAAAAGTACTACTGCAGAGGCAAAAGTGAATATTGTTTTAGACTTGCCCTTCTAAATAAATTCTATGCAGTACATTTTTTTTCCTCCAGATTTCCAGATGTACTTCTTTATTTCAGCGTTAGCTGTCAACTTTTAATCAAAATAATTAGAGAATTGTTTTATTTTAACATATACCCATAACAGGAGGAAACGCAATCCAGAGACCTGAACAATACAAGTGACATTTTACGACTCATTGATCGAGAAAAGTAAATTTATAGAGGATACATTTTGGTTTTCTTTATCAAATTTGAAGTAGTTCTATCTAGGATATGTTCATATTTTTAAGGATGTAGAGAATTGTCTGCGATCCTCAAAAAACCTCTAATTAGTTGAAATATATTTTGAAAAATATGCATAGACATACAAACATATCGAGGGATTATGTCTGACCCAAATTACTAATTTTCTCCTACCGGACGTATGTTTTGTTATATTTGAACAAAAGTCTGTACAAGTAGTGGATAACTGAAGAAAAGTCTTTTTGTGAAAATAAAGTAAACCGGCCCATCTGAATGACGGGTTTACTCCGAATTTATTTTTGTTTCCTTGCTACGAATCTCGCTAGACATCATGCCCAATCAATGAGGAAGGTGTTGTAAAAAAACAAAAAAAAACAATAATAGTAATAATAAAGAAAAAAATTTTAAAAAAGGCGGAATCGGTAAATTAAAAGTTTGCGTTCACTCCGGAACAAAATTCAATACAAATTAATAATTGTTTTAACGTCCACTTTAACATCAGCAAAGATTTTAGGGACGGGTTATTTACAAGCTACTCCCATTTTCTAGCCAGGATTGGGCTGATCCTGGCGTTCCTTTTGTCGGAAAAAAGCGTAGGTGGGAATCGAACCTACTACCCTACGTAAAATTACACATATAAAATAACAAAACTATTAATGTTTATTTTGTATTTAATAAAGTAATATCAAGAAAATTATTTAGAAATGCAGCGTACACACTAACACTTCAGAGAAATATGTTTAGTAATATAGGTCCTGCGTGGCAGTCTTTTTATACATATGGCCCATTTTTAGAATCATGAGGGGCAAGGTTAGCTTAGTGGTAGTGCACTGGACTAATATGCTGGAGGACCTGAGTTCAAATCCCGTTCAGGGGTTGGATTCGGCCTCCCTCACCGTCCCTAGGCCAACCCAGCCTTTAATTTATTTATTAATGGTTATCTGCAAAGAGGAAAATTAGGCGGCCGGAGCATAGTACTGACCACACTATCTCCCTAGTGTGCCGTATGGTAATCAATCAGATACCTCTATAGTATCTGCCCCTCTGGGCCCTCTCGTGGCCTGTTACCGGACTAATATTTTTTTTTTTAGTGAATCATTTTTTTTCTTCCACATACTGAATAATGATGGGAAAATTGAATTGCTTAAAGTGCCGTATATTATACAGTTTTTATTTATATTAGTACCATTATAGATTTTTTTTTTTTTACGGTACGCGTCGTGACGTCTGGGCCATTAGCGCCTACACCATCATAGTATTTATTTATTTATTTTTACGGCGCATCAACACCTAGGCCATTAGCGCCATACACCATCATAGTATTACTACTTATGTTTTATTGTTAGTTTTATGTTACGTTTATTTTTAATCATAATTTTATTTCGATAATAAGAGAAGCTATATCCTTATTCAATACTTTTGCTTTTAGGGATTCTCTGATCGACGGCAACAAGAACGACCCTGGAAGAATATCAAATCTAGACGAGACGTAAGTATTGGGTTATTTTACTTCTTTTTTTACTCCTTTCTATTTTAAACTCTGGTCTACCTTCAAAACGCATAAATCTTCTTTATCTTTATTACACACATATCTTCTGTGTAAAATTATAATTTTACACAGAAGTTCGCGTATGAATATGTATAAGTACTATGCATCCTATATTATAATTTACAAATATTGTAATTATTAAAGAATTTAATTATATTCACTAAATAATTTAATCATATTCACTAAATACCCTACATGTTTCTTTGTAGTATATTGTTTTATTGACGATAATTATTAAATTGTAGTTGAAAGTGATTTTTGAATTGTTCCAGCCCTACAAATTCCTAAACTAAAAAATGAATAGTCATTTGGAAAATATTTTTTATTATTAATTCTTGAACTGAACGATGAATAATTTGATAAAGTACCTAGATATTTTCGGGGGTTAAGCAAGTGGTAATAAAAATACATTTATCATGCAAATACATAGTTATTCCTTAAAGAAAAGACCATTCATAGACAATGTGGAGCATCGAAAAAAAATTAAAATAATAATTATAATCTTTTATATAAAAATGAATCGCTAAATGTGTTGGTAAGCGCAAATCTCAAGCACAACTGAACCGATTTCGCTAATTCTTTTTTTATAATATTCCTTGAACTACGAGGATGGTTCTTACGGAGAGAAAAATTAAAAAAATTGCCTGAAAAAGTCTAAAAACAACACTTTTCGGGCCTTTTTCACTTCCTTAACGCAAATTCATTTTTAAATAAAAACATATGTTCTCAATTATAATATTTTTATTTGTGTATAAGCAAAAAAATTTAAATAAATAAGAACATGTAATCACTAGGTGACATTAGAATCACATGTTAATAATGCAATTTAAATTAATTTATATTTGCATTAAAGAAGTAAAAAAGACTCCACTTTTCTATATTCCCCATATAAAAGATTCGTAATAATACTTAAAGGTCAATTTGAACTTTAATACCATACCATAAAGTTTAAGTGTTAGTGGAGGGGTTCTGGGAAGGCAAAACAATTGAGTGACATTAGTATCGTATAAATATTAATGTCAATATTTGTCAATATTTATACGATGGTAACAAAACTCAAAAACAAATTGACGATAGTAAAATGTAAGTTGTCTGTGGTAAAATGTCACTTGAAATGTAAACATCTCTTTGCTATGCATCTATAATATTACTAAATCTAAAAGCCACAAATTTCTATAAAATTACTAAAGTGTTGTGTGTTTGTGACTTACTAAATATGCCTCCTATAAGACGGCGGACATATTTAGGCAGAAGAACCCGAAATGCAACGCATCAAATTAATTATCAATCTAATCGTACTGCCCAGGAACGTGAAGATCGCAATGAATTCGGTTAAGACAGACCCGCGAAGAGCGACATTCGTCTAATAATGGTGCAAGTTTGAATCGAGCTTCTGTGAATTCATTACAGTGCCTGCAGCTGTGTTGCTATTGGACCTATGAACTCAGTTTGACTATAAAGAAATCCCAGGGGCAGTCATTAAATGTTTGTGGTATTAATCTAGAAAACCCATGTTTCTCGCATGGTCAATTGTATGTTTCCTGTTCCTGTGTTGGATAACCATCTGCTCTGTTTATTTACGCGTCAGGTAATGAAACAAAAAATATCGTGTACCATTAAGTACTACAATAAATGTGAAACTTAATTTAGAATAAGTAAAAATAAAATGAAATATAATAAGTAGGTATCGTAATAAGAAATCTGATATCGTAATTTTGATTGTGATTTTTTAGTGACTATAAAAAGAATATTAGTGTTTTATCATTTTTATTTTTTGACATAATTTAATTGCCGACTTATTAAGTTTTTTTATCTTACTAGCTGTCCGGATGTCCCAAATAGCAGAATAAGTATTAAAAAAAAAGTAAAGAATAGACTGTTAGGCGGTACGAAGTTCGCCGGGTCGGCTAGTAATTAATAAAAATACATTTTATATAAGAAAGTGTGCTTTATTTTTGCTCATGTTTCGCCTTTAAATTCAAGCCTTCTTCAGTGCTGTAACAAAGATGAACATACTTGATAATAATCTGTATACAGTAGGAATCACAGGAAAAACATTATACATATATCAAGCTAAATGAACGTACATATAGTAATTGTGTAGGTAATTAGGTTAAAAATAAACGCTGATGGATTCATTTTTAGATAGATTCAAACTTAAAATATGGATAACGTGAAAATATGTAGGTACTACATGAATTAGTATAGGTTACAACAAGTTGAAGTTGAGATTTTGGAATAATTACAGAATTAGACATCGGATTTTAAATAAGAAATTTCATTCATATTCAATATGTCTCCCAGAATGACTAATATTAATGGCAATATTTAATGGGCACTTCTACGTCATTCCTTTGGCCATGGTTCAATAGTGCTAGCCAGCCGTAGTAGGTGTATTTATAGTAGAGGAATTTCATTCATGTATTCAGGAGAATGATATGAATGGCCTGAGGGCAGCCACTTATCAATGGGAGGCAGGTTCATTCATTTCTCTCTGGTTTCGCTTATCAGTTTTGTTCTGAATGAATGGAGTAGACGCACTGTCATGCAAATGTCTTGATTTGCTGTGTGGACTTGCAATTCTATTGTAAAAAATGGCTGATAATTGATTCGACTCAGTTGATTCAAGGACTAATTATTTCATATGCAAATCCTGCATAGTTTTGAGAGTAAATCTATTAGCGTTTAGAAAGCCAAAAACGCCAGACCAAAAGAGTTGGGTAAATGGGACACATTCCCCACCAAGGATCCTGTTGCAATAATTTAAAAGGAACATTTGAAGTCTCTTCCAGAGTAACTGCTTAATTGTTATTTATTTTAAATAACGTCCCATTGGATATCTAGCCAGAATAGAGGTGGGACATTTCCTTTTTTTGGAAGAAATTATTATAATTATAAATTATTGTAGTTATAAACTTACAAAATGCTGTAATTGTCCTATAACCGTCACCAGGGGAGTAAACATTAATTCTACAACCCCTCAAGGAGTTATTCTGACTTTAATTTTTTTATCGTGGAAATGCGAACACATCGGTTTCCCCCCCCCCCCCACTGATGGAAAGAGACTATCTAGAAACTATATCCATGTTGATAGGGAAGATTGTTCTCCTGAGAATAATTACAGGAGACAGGTGCTTAAGAGGAGTTAGTAGGTGGTTAGTACTAACCTTGTTAGTAAAAGCACGCCCTCGTGGATTAGCGGTCAGCCTCTGTAGGAGGATACTCCAACTATAATGGATAGCAGCAGCTTAGCAGCCATGTTAACTAGATGGCTAGCTTTAATATGGCCTTAGAAGGCCCTTGTTACCATTTTCAATACAAGATTATTTTCCAGATAAGAAGTCATTATCTATCTACAAAATTGTTGATGCATTTTGATTTACTACTACTGCTTGAACCCTTATATTTGCTTTCAAGCAAGCTTCATACAGTCACTAAGGGAAAGAGATTGAATATATCTCCTTATTACGTTCAAAACCTTTACCTCTTAATGCACTCTAAAAAGGCAGGCCTTTTTGAACTGTAAGGGTATAAAGCAGAGACCAAAATAATAATAATGCAAATGTGCTAAGAAACGTGGTACAGAACAATAAATAACATATTATGGGAGATTAATGAAACAATTATCGAAAGCCCATGTAGGATAATATATTTATATAACTTATATGACTGAGGATAGGCCATTCCGACCACGGACAACGCGACAGTACCGACTTCACCATACTCTAATACGACTATTACTATTAAACACTTCATTTCAGACAGTACAGTAAGATAATGTATTATCTTACTGCAAAAACATAGAAGAATCTATTGTATTTGTTATTATAACGGATGTGCCTATTTGAATTATGTGGAGTACTCTTGGGTCAAAACAATAGTTGAAACAGGTATTGTTGAAGGTTGCATGTGATGAAGTAGGACGGTAGGGGATTTCAGGATCGACTTATTTCATTTGCTTAAATAATTATTCATCGTTATTGATGTATAACGACTAAAAACAAAGATCACGATGTGTTGGTTACCTTGACATGAAGGCATTTCACAGAGCACTACAGTAGGCTAACTAGCAAAAACTGCAACTCAAAGACCTCTACCAGGCCTTAACAAAATGGCCTCAACTGAGTTATGCAAAATTGCCGAAAATCATATGTTAAATGGCTTGCAATTCTGAAAGCAAATTGTGGCAAATTAAACAGACAACAAGAGCATGCTTGAAAGAAAAGCTAACAAGTTATTCTGACGAGGCTTCGCTTAGGACACAGTTTATTAACGCACTCCTATCTATTGGAACGACAAGACAGACATGTAACGAGACATTAATAGCTAAACACATACTTACAGTCTGCATATTAAGGGACCTCCTTGCAATTCCACATGACTAACACGACTAAAGTCAACTAACTTATATTCAAAAATATAGCTTCGAAATCGCCCCCTTTCTCTTTTTTTTTATTTATTTATTTTACGTTTTGTATTAATCTCATATATTATGATTTCAAAAGTCGTTCATATATTATTTCATAATTTATAAAATGTACTGATGTATAACATCGCGATTTCTATAATGTATTAATGTATTGCATCATCGGTAAAATATATTTATATAAAAAAAAAATCAAAGGTAATTTACACTGCTTATAATATACATGATACATTGCTGTAGAATAAATCGAGAGAGAGAGAGAGAGAGAGAGAGAGAGAGAGAGAGAGAGAGAGAGAGAGAGAGAGAGAGAGAGAGAGAGAAACTTTATTTAAGAAAAGTTTGGTTGCCCAACTAAATTGGGTTGCTCCACACACAACATAATCATCAACTAGAAAAACCTTCAAATAAATTATATAAATAAATATATCAATAAATAAATATATTATTTACTTAATATTGTTTGCATGATATGGTATAAAGAAAGGATTGGAGAAATTTCAGTAGAGTAAAAAATGTGTTCTGGTTTTGAGTAGGCAGGCTTTTATCCTATCTTTATAGATGGTGTCATGTCCGTATCTCTTGGAGACTATTTCTGAGGTGTCTGTTCATTAATTTGAATATTAGGTTTGGAGGCTGTGTATAGTGTCCGGAAGAGGTTTTGTGACGATAGCTTTAGTCAGTGTATTGTAGTATTAAATATAGTTTATATTTTGAAATAATGTGTTAATCCCTTACCACTAATAGCTTCACGACGCCACGAAGAATTGGTGCGGTAAAACACGCTAAAATTACTCAAAGGAGACGAAAAGTGCGGAAAGAGGTGAAGTAATCGCGTGAGATTGTGAAAACACGTGGAAAATTCAGACTAACCTTGAAATTATTTTTCCCTCAGCTCAATATAAACATCAAAGTTTATAGCGATGTTTAAGTAAGTTTTCTTGTATTTCCTCGGAAGACTTGAATACTCTAGGATCGATATTTTAAAATAACCAACCCTGTCACCTTTCACGATAGGTTATGAAAGAAAATCATCAGCTTCACTTATTTCTGAAGAATGGAGCGAAATAAAATTCAACAATGTATTAGTTTTATGCTTGGATAAATTCAAAATTTAAAACGCTCATGTCCTCTAGCACGAATAAAATGTATCTTCCAGATACTTTTCCCTTTCAGATGGTCAGATTTGGATAATTTTTACAGGATATCTTTTTCCTTTCATACACTCGACGTTTACGAATTCCGTTGCAATATAACAAACATTACAAACGATTTGAGGAAATTAGTAATTTGGGACCTGTGTAAAATCAGTCGATTTTTAATTTGCTTAATACTTTTTCCAGAATATGGTCCATGTAAGGATTGGTGAAAAAAAATACTCGACTTGTAGAACTCAAATCTTTGAAGTCGTTTCTCACAAAACATCAAAAAAATCGGGCGACGTTCTTGAATTAAACAGGCAAGTCGCCAAAGTTGCAAATAAATAAATAAATAATCATAAGTTTTACTAGATAGGCGCAAATTTGTTCCTTTTAGCGCGGTTCCTCCCTCCATCCATAGGGAGGAACCCCGCTTATAATTTCCCCGCTTCAAATTTGTATATATATATATATAATGGTCCGATTTTGATGAAATTTGGTACAAAAATCTTTCGTCTAATTTGAAAGGTCAAGTTCGTTAACCAGCAGAATCCGCCCACCGGAACATGGTTTTTGGAGCGAAAAAAATCGTTGCGCTTAATCGTTTTATAGGCTTCTTAACCTAGGAAAACAAATGAAACCATTTTTAAGGCGATAGCTTTAACCGTTTTCGAGAAAATTGGAAAAATAGATGTTGAACAACGTTTTTGGTTTGGGTACTTAGAATCATGGGATTCGGTTAAAAAAATGTCAGCATGTTTTAAATTCATATAAACAAACACGATTAAATGTTGGTTACGTTTGGAGTTAAGGAAGGATTAAAATAAAATATTTTATTAATGGACATGAAAAGTTTTGGGGACTTCGAATATTTTCCTTAATATCTCGAAAACAGTTTGGAATTTTCATAAGCGGATCGTAACAATTCGAAAGCTTACTAAATGCTCTACAAAAAAGATGCTGAAGCAATTTTCGATCAGGCGATGTCAATCGGAGAAATAAGTGCTTAAATCTTACATTGTGTTTGTTTTGTTCTTTTGAGCGGGTTTTCGTAGTTGTTTAGCTCACATTTTAATTGATTGTTGTTGTTTTTTTTAATTGAATTTATTTATAGAATTAGTATTACAGTAGAAGAAATGAAGAAAATTAGAAACATTTTGATATTTGATACTGTGAAATAACTATTTGTAGTAGTGGGGTTGGCCAACCAGTGGTGGGTAGAATTCCAGGTAAAAGGGTACGCTGCCCCTTGGTAACGGACCCTTTGTTTACGGGGGAAAGGTCGAACCAAAATAATAACTGTTTCTATTTTAATCTTTCCAAATGAGACTAGGGATAAGAACGGAACCGCGCTAAGATGACGCAGTACCTGCGAGTCGGACTTTTTAAGCAAAAATTATATTTCTTGGCGGAATCAATTTTAATACACAAACGCTCAACAGGCTATTTTTAATCTGACTTTTGGCCTACTATCTAATTAAAAAAGAAAAGAAAAGAAAGGGGGGAAAATTATTATTATTCATTTTTTAATTTTCTTTTCTTATATTATTATTTTTCCCTTTTTTTGTTCCCTACCTATTTATTTACTTTTTCATTTAGAAGTCTTTTTTTTTTCTTCCCTCAAAAGTTACTGCTTTTCTCTATTTCCTGATTCTTACCTGGTTTAGTAATTATGTTCATTATCAAATCTTGTATGTTCCTTATTCTCAGAATTTGTCGGACTTCTTATTTCACTCCTTTTTTCACGCAGACATTGTAAACAGGCCTATTTTGTTACTCTATGAAATGGCATATTCCAATGTATTTTGTCTACCATTCTTAAGAGTTCACAATATATTTGTTTAATTACAACTGGAAATGTATCTGTATAATTTTTTGAGCGAGACGCCTTCCTTGCGAGTGCTCATAAATAAATGAATTAAAAAAATATATATTTCTTGGCCCAGAAGTTCCTCAAGTGTCCCAACTTTTCACAATGTTTCCTTTTTATTTTCTATTTGTTTCTTTTATTCTAATCACAGTTTAAACGATATGACCTTCTCCACATGACCTTTTTGCTGTCTTCTCCGTGAATCCAGATTCCCTAAATGTCTTTGTTATACCTTCGTTATAACATTATTTATTTATTTATTTTTTTTTTTTTTGTGCGGGTGTAAATCATTTACACTTCTATTTTATTCATATTACCCATTGATTTTACTGGGGTTATTACTTGAATATTTATTATATTTCAGCGGGAAATGGGTGCCCGACTGGGCGGAGAAGAACAACGACTCATTCAACAGCAACAAGATAAATTCACTCAGCGAAGCGTCAACACCACAAGAGGAAGAAGGTATTTTATCATTGCCTACAAATTGCATTTAAATTTTAAGATTATATTTTTATTAAATCCCCTTTTCAACTATTTTATAATTATATACTTTTAGCTACAACAAAAATACCAAGAAGTAAAAAAGGAAAAGAAAAAAAGTAGGTGCGGTCGATGGAATGTGAGATAATACTGTAAACATGTTATGATAATCTAAATAAATACAGTATAAGTATTTTCTTTACATTGTACAGAATCAAAACGTTTCTTAAATATCAACCACACCATTTGCATAGGGTTGTTGGTAATTCGGGCGGTACTTACAGTTGCATTTTGTCAGTAGAAGGTTCACCCATGAGTAATACTAGTCTTTTTTAATGTTTACTGTATTTTTATGTATAATTGACATGAAACATGGGCTTTAAATGAAAACGACATATTAAATAGATCCAAATAGTAAAGGTTTAGGTAATTTAAAACTACAAACTGACCTTGTGAGGCTTTACTATGAATCCTGTTGTCCCACCCTACTATTCTTCCGTGACAATAATCAATTTTTTATGTTTCCAACTTACCAGAGAAGAAATGAACTCCAAATTCATTTCATAACTCATGCAAAGGAGGGGGTGGGAGAAATTCTCTTTTGAAATTGAACAGAAGAACTTTCGGAACAAATGCATTGCAAATTGTTAGTCAGCTGTTTCTTAGCGAACACCAAGAATGATTTTATTATGAAAGGTGATATCGACACTCGTTAACCCGCAAGCAAATTTCGTTATTTTGATGCCACCCCTTCCAATCTATACGATTATAAAGCGAAATTGGGATTCTCACGTAAATGTCGAAACGCGAAAACGATTGGCGGCGGTGCAATAGAGTAGTGTTGGATAGGTTTGGTAGGCAAGTTGGCACGTGCCACATCAGTAGACGTTTGCGTAAATTCTTACACATTTTGAGACTTATTGGAATCCAATCAAACCCTTTGAATTTGGAAAATATTTAATATAACAATAAAATCGTAGTAAATCGTAGTATGTGAAAAGTAAGCATCCAAAAATCAAATAATTTGTCTACTAAAAACGTTTGGTTACAAAATTCAGAAACCCTCAGTTGGAGACCATGGTCCTTAATATTTCATTGAGTTTTAGGTTTCGTCATTGAAAATTAGATAATAAGAGCAGAAAGTATGCTCTTATTATTTAATTTTTAAGCTTTTTATATTACTTTTTCGCATTATATGACACCCTCTAACTTGATTCATGCTAGCTTATTTTACTGATTTCTGTCGCAAAAATTCTGATAATTGCTTATTAATATAAATGTTTCTTCATATTGTATCTACATTGTTTTGAATTTCCCCAATCTTTCTTTTGCTTATTGGCTGCAACAGAATACAATTTTGTTTTCCTATTCAAAGTGTTTCCGTCTCAAGAGAACTGACTCCATATCAATTTTGTTTTTAAGTAAATTTGTGAATGGATGTTATGAAAATTTACTAAGAAGACTAAGACCTTTTGTTTTTTACATTCGCAGCGTGGCTCTTTCCGCAAGGAAACAGAATCTCAGTGACATTGATTTGACGGAAATATTTTTCTTCATTTGGGGATTTACTACAATGACAAATCGCATACATCAACGAGAAATACCTCTCTTACTCAGAGAAGGATTACTAACAGGACGACGGAAGTTTGATAAGATAAGACTAGGTAACTACTGATATGACGTGGACCGAGCAAAGAGTGAGTGTGGTCCAGGCAGTGGTGGCCTGCGGAAGTGTTAATTGTCAGTGTCAATTGGTTTAGGTCACTGATGAGTCAGTATACCAGCTGAGCTGAGCAGTGTCAGTGTGTCGGGCTCTTCTTTTACATTACATCTGCGCTACTTCTTTTGCATAGTTTCGTTTCTTGTAATATATCTAATGAAGCATTTTATTTTTGAGTCTCGTTACTTCTGACATAACAAAGACGTAAGTATACTTATTTTAATGAACATTTTAATTGCGGTACATCAATTAACCCTAGTATGCCTAAGAGGAGGCTTTTGGATCCCTTACTTTCCGTCTTTTGGAGTTATCACTGTCCATATAATTTACAAAAATCAGGGGAAAGATCCATTAGTCAAATATGCTTTCATCGATAGTTATGTGTAGATAACGCTTTTTTGTACATTTTTTTATTTCCCTGAGAATAAAAAATTGCTTTGACTCGCGGGCTCCAAAAACCTTCCCTTGGGGAAGTATGTAGTCCTCTAAATACCTTAAAAATTTAATTTAAAAGGTAGATTTCGCCCACAAATGAAATATATTGTAATATGAACTCAAAAGAACTAATTTAATATGAAGTTCTAAAGGTCTGAGAAATGTATTAAGATATTTTGGAAAACATTGGTGCTCAAAATGATTGAGTATTTTTCCACTTTTTTTTCAAGCAGTCTCTTTTAATCTATAATGAATACACAAAGACAAAAAAAAAGAACATATTTTTAAATGAAGCACATAGCAGTAAATCCCTCAAGAATTGTGTGCTTCTAGAGCCCCCCCCCCTCCCCATAGGAAGGGATGTGACTGGAATCCCTTTGGTCTTCTTAAGGTAAAAACAAAATGAACAATAATTACCAAATCGTTGTAGCCAACAAACAGCGAGTTTAATTTTGTTAGAACCATGGGGTACTACCTAAAAAGTGGATCTTTGGTAGTTAATGTCTCGAAAAAGATTACCGCATGGAGGGTCCTATCTTTTCCCAATGCAAAGAGGACACTTTAGTTAATATGTAGGAAAATTTCTTAAAAAAAAAAAAAAAAAAAAAAAAAAAAAAAAAAAAAAAAAAAAAAAAAAAAAAAAAAAAAAAAAAATCAATTCGAAAATTGAAGCTTAATTAATTTATTTTAGGTCATTTATTTAATTTACTTCAATTGATACCTTGTTCAAATAACATATGGGGAGATTTTTTAAGGGTTGTATTATGGGATTTTAAGGATTGCATCAGTTCAAGAATTATCTCCGAAGGCCTTAGGTCAATTTTTAGCGCGGTTCCTCCCTCCCCCATAGGGAGGAACCCCGCTTATAAGGTTGATACAATGAAACAATCCGGAAGTGCCGACTAGAAAATTTTGCGTTTCAGAACCCCTAGAAACCGAAAATAACGGTGGTTCAAATTTGTATATATATATATATGTATATATTTATATATATATATATATATATATATATATATATATATATATATATATATATATATTTGTCTGTTCGCTCTCTAAATAGAAGACGAATGGTCCGATTTTGATGAAATTTGGTACAAAAATCTGTCGTCCAATTTGAAAGGTCAAGTTCGTTAACCAGCAAAATCCGCCCACTGGAAGATGGCGTTTGGGGCGAAATTCGCGCAGAAAAAATCGTAACGCTTACGTTTTTGAGTTCATAAGCTTGTAAGTACTCGTTTTATAGGCTTCTTGGGCTAGGAAAACTAATGAAACCATTTTCAAGGCGATAGCTTTAACCGTTGTTGAGAAAATTGGAAAAATAATTTTTGAATACCGTTTTTGGTTTGGGTACTTAGAATAACGGGATTCAGTTGAAACATTATCTGCATGTTCTACTTTCATTAAAACTAGTATGTTGAAAGTTATGTTACGTTTGGAGTTAAGGAAGGGTTAGAATAAAATATTTTATGAACAGACATGAAAAGTTTTGGAAACTTCGTATACTTTCATTAATATCTCGAACACGGTTGGGAAATCGTGGTAAGTGGATTGAAACTATTTGAAAGCTTACTAAATTCTCTACAAAAATGATTCTAAAACTATTTTTGATTAGGTTATGTCAATCGGAGAAATAAGTGCTTAAAACTTCAAGTATGTCTGTTTTGTTCTTATGAACGGGTTTTTGTCGTTCTTTTTGTCTCTTTCCCTTGGTTTTTTATTGCTTTTTATTTTTGTAATTTCTTATGTTGTATTTGTAAGGAAAATGTATGTGTGTGTAAAACAGGATAGGTAAAATGGGACCAATTTTCTGTTGTCAGAAATAATAAAAAGTTTTGGGAACTTCGTATAATTTCTTAATATCTCGAAAACGGTTGAAAATCTTGGGAAGCGAAAGGTTACCATTCGAAAGCTTACTAAATGGTCTACAAGAATGGTTTTAAAGAAAGTTTTGAATAAGCGATGTCAATCGGAGAAATAAGTGCTTAAAACTTTTAAGTAATTGATTTCGCTTATTCGAACTTTTCTTTTTGTCTGTTTTATTCCTTGTTATTTTTAAATTGCTTATAGTCAGATAATGTATTTGACAATAAAACAGATTAAGTAAAATAAGAAGATCAATTTATTGTTAGAAATGTAGCGTTTAAAGAGAGAGATCCCAAGGCTTTCCAAATGCCTCTGAGCGGAGGCCTTTCTGCCCGACTTATGGGAGAGCTGACCCATACAGGTATGATTGTAAATCAACAAAGACCTTTCAAGACTGGTTTGTTTGAGATTTCATTTGGATAGCTGTTTCGCTATTGATCTAAACAAAGTAATAACTTTTTCTATTCTATGCCTCCATAAACACTAGAGATAAGAACGGAACCGCGCTAAGATGACGCAGTTCCTGCGAATCGGACTTTTTTGTCTCTTTCCCTTGGTTTTTTATTGCTTTTTATTTTTGTAATTTCTTATGTTGTATTTGTAAGGAAAATGTATGCGTGTGTAAAACAGGATAGGTAAAATGAGACCAATTTTCTGTTGTCAGAAATAATAAAAAGTTTTGGGAACTTCGTATAATTTCTTAATATCTCGAAAACGGTTGAAAATCTTGGGAAGCGAAAGGTTACCATTCGAAAGCTTACTAAATGGTCTACAAGAAAGGTTCTAAAGAATGTTTTGAATAAGCGATGTCAATCGGAGAAATAAGTACATATAACTTAGAAGTTTGATAAACGATAATTGATTTCGTTTATTTATACGGTTCTTTTTGTCCGTTTTTATTTCTTGTTATTTTGTTATTGCTTCTAGGAGGAGGATGTATTTCTCAATAAAACAGGGGAATAAATACAAATTCTTTGAACCTGTAACAGAACTGAAAACGTAAATATTCGCCGTGTAGGGTCAGTCCGGGTCGAGGTAGTCTGCCGGTTCAGGTAGGCTTTTATTGCACTTCATAAATCAAGATTCATTGTTCTCATCGAGCATTCTAGGACAGCTGACAGTTACCTTTACCTGTAGGAAGTCATGCAGCCAAATGCTATACTCGAAATATAATTATATTTTGTGGTTGAATGTGGCCGTAGTTCAATAAAAAATAACACTACTTTCTCATTTGCATGTACAATTTTATTTTGTTTAATTGCATTTAAAAGTAAAATGGATATGTTAGCACTGCAAGTTAAGTAAATTAGAAATATATTCGTAGAAGAGTCTTCGTAGACCGAAACTTGGGACGGCAGAAAGAGTAATTTCTGCTTAGGATAGTTTCATCCCTAGCCGAAAATCTGGTTTTTTTTTCATATTTGTTTACATTAGGAATGATCCAAACAAAGTAATAACTGTTTCTATTCTAAGTCTACAAAATAACACTAGGGATATGAATGGAACCGCGCTAAGATGATGCAGTTCCTGCGAGTCGGACTTTTTGTGTAAGAACTCGATTGAATGAATTAGAAAACATATTAAATGCAAAAATATAAGCAAAAACGCAAAGGGCTGTAACGTCGCTCCAAGTGGACCTATCGATTTCGTTGAGGTCTCAAAAAATTAGTATTTTTAAGAACTAAAACTAAAAGGTATACAGTAAATAGTTGTTTATTTTGGCTAGCAACTTGAATAAAAACATTATAATGTAAAAGGGGTCTCCCGTGGTCTAATGGCTAGCGCCTTGGATTCATAAGCGGGAGATGGTGGGTTCGATTCCCAACCTCCGGCAGGAATTTTATCATCCCACGGCTCGCTGGTGAAATTCTTCGCTACACCCTGGATGTCGGCGCTAATGACCTAGATGTAGATGTGCCGTAAAAAAAAAAAAAAAAAAAAAAAAAAAAAAAAAAAAAAATTATAATGTAAAATATCCTAAATTATGAGTTTGGGGGTGGGGCTTAAACGAAAAGTGCAGTTTTTTTCTGATCCCGGATTCGGACTCAGCGACCCCAAAAACATATAGTAAGCATGGTCTGCTCTCTTGGTCCGAACTTTTTTTTGTCCGTGGCTGTGTAATTATTGTGCACTAGGCACTGATAACCTAGTCGTTGAGCTCTCATTAAAATAAATAAATAAGCCAAACAAAATATGATTTGTTTCTAAGCCGTTCATTAACAACTAAAAAACCTGTTTGGTTTTCCAGAGACGACGTCGGAGGAGACGACCAGCTGCAGTTCGGGTAGCGACAGCGAAGAAGCCGAAGACACCCGAAGACTAACCCGAGGAATCACGAATCCAAACTACCCGGGCTTCTCGCATCTAGCTCACGAGTTGAACACACCCTTCGATTCCAATAATAATAATGAAGATGAAGAGGACCAGAAGCACATAGACTGGGTCAACAGGCTAGAAGGATATCAGGTATATTATCAATACATTCCCCGATTTTTTTTAAATTATCAGTGCGAGGCCATGCACAGGCTGCTGCCATTTCTAAACATTGCCAAAAAAACAGGCGGAACTAGAACCCGCATTTATTCAAAAGGAAGGGGACAATCTTCTTATTAATGACATTTAGGGAAGAATGTTATGTAAAAGGAAGTGTGTCAAACTAACTCTGTAAGATTATAGGACAAAAGAATAAGGCATTCGTGCTTTTTTATACATTCCTTCCGTAAAAGTCCCTTCCCTTTGAAACGTCAACAGCGACAATAAAAGTTTCTTGGCTCCCTGTAAGTAAATTTTAAGAAGAAATGATCTCTGCTTTCGGGCTTATACATATTACATTAGATGTATACTTCCTTGCCTTACATTATGTATGGGAACAGTAAACTTTTAATATACTCGAATTACTTAGTCTTATCTTAGACGTGCTTGTCTCTCCTAGAGTTAAGTTAGAGGATTCTCCTGAACAAAAAAAAAAAAAATAAATAAATAAATAAGTACGATTTTAAGAAATGCCGGCGAGATTAGTTTCAGATTATTATAAAGTGCTAATCGGTTTAGCTCATAAATAAATTAAACACACACACAATATATATATATATATATATATATATATATATATATACAAAATCAATGAAATATACTACAAACATACTTTGTCTGTTTTCGGAGGTCAAGTTTATTCCGCCTTCTGGAACACTGTTTTATGGGGAAATAAAAAACGTTCCGCTTACAGCTTTTCGTTTATAGGTTTCTTAGTATGTGTGGTCTAACGTACGTAAACGAGTGAGATTATTTTCAATGTGATATAACAGCTGTAACCGTTTTCGAGAAAAGTGGATAAATTAAACTAATATGTTTAACTAATTTTCAGGTTTGGTTCTTACAATACATAGATTCAGATAAAATATTGTCTATAATAGTAATATTGGTGAAATTTTGGTGCATTTGGAGTAAAGGGAGTATTATTCTTTGTGACGCCAACTTTGAAACATATATCCTTCATAATTCCTAAATATAATATTCAATTGTATTACGAATTCTTTTTGCATATATTTTAAAAGTATTTGACTATACAAACCTTCTGTTTAGGTTAAGGAGATATACAGACGATCCAAGCTGGACCTCGGAGAAGTGAAGGAGTCTAACATGGCAGTCAGGGCTAGTGGAAAGAGAGAGAAGACAGAAATCAACAGTAGCATCAAGATGGGCAAAGCTAAGGATGCTGGTAAGTCAAATTTACTTCCGCATGGGCAGTACGACTGCATTATTTTGATTTGGAGATTAAACTGAAAAAAAAAATCAAAAAACGTTTAAAGCATTAATAAGAGTTCATACACAATGTACAAAAAAAAAAAACCTCAGCAAGTTGCTGATTTTGCACATCAAGAGAAGAAAAAAAAATCTGTTTCATTTATTATAAGTAATATTAGTAAAATAAAGGTTTATTATTACACAATGTAACTTTTGATATTTGTGGAATAGTGAAAGAAATTCTCTGTCGCTTCCACAAAATATTTTTGGAAGCACTTGCCTATTTTTGTGAAATTATTTGTTACAGACGGAAAAAAGCTACCTAATTGTTTTCGAAGAAGATTCACTTAGAGAATTTTGGATTCACCCCACCCAGAAGTATAACCTCGTTTGCCCAGGCTCGGGAATACCGGTAAAATTGAGGCACCTAACTCCCTTCTTAAACTTTGCCCGTATGTTTAAAAGTTTTTCCAAGCTCAGCAAAACAAATTTATTAAAGTTCTACCTCTCCGTTGTGCGGGAACATGCAAACACTGAGTGCTGTTGTTTGGGCTGTTTTCATACCGACTTGGTTAAAAGTTTTACTCGACACAGCGCTGACTAGAAACTCTTTTGGGTTTTATTTATGGAAATAAAAATCGAATTATGTCTGAGAAAAATATTATAAGAATAAAGTCCGATCCGCAGAACTGCGTCATCTATCCAGCGTATTTCTTAATAATACTTATATCTCATCTGATTTGGAAAGCTTAGAATAGAAATTCTTAATCTTCGAATTTTAGTTCATCCGAGAATAGGCAGAAGGTCAAAAATTAAAACTTCACTAAATATTGTCAACAACTTTACTTCCTCCCTATATGTTTCGCACCTTTTTGGTGGGTCTTCGGGGGATCATGTTAAAAATATAAAAACTTACAACCTGAACTTGAGGAGGAGAACCTTCCACTACTAGCCGTCTAGACTTGTCATGGCCTGAATGAATTCGATATTCTTGCAGTAGAACTAAAAAAACATCATGGTAGAAGGACAAACATACAGACAGACAGCTGGTACATGTTATTGACCTAGCATATGACACTCATCTTATCAAGACCTACATGTGTGCCAAGTTTGATCAATATCGGTCAAACTGTGTGGATTTGTATAAGGAACAAACAGACAGACAGACAGCTAGTAGATGTTATTGACCTAGCATATTACACTCATCTTATCAAGACCTACCTGTTTGCCAAGTTTGGTCAAAATCGGTCAAACGGTGTGAATTTTTATAAGGAACAAACTTACAGAAAGATAGCTGGTAGACGTTTTTGACCTAGCCTACAAGACTTCCCGGATCAAGGCCTACCAGTGTTCCAAGTTTGGTCCAAATCGGTCAAACGGTGTGGATATGTGTAAGGAACAAATAGACAGACAGACATGTGATTTTTATGTATATAGATAAGACTAAAACCTACTTGACATTTGACTATCGACAATGACAACTACTTGACATTGACCATCTGAACTGACATTTCGTAACATTGACAAGAACACCTTCTGGACATACGACTAACCCAAATAAATTGTTAGGACCAAGTGACTACCTTGTTTCCCTTCAACGGGGTGATAAAGTTTAATGTGTTATTATGATTTACTTTTACGTGACTTTTCTTTTTCCTAAATAAGGAGGAATTATTTTTATATGCTTATGATTGATTGGAAAGAAATTGTAAGAACAGTTGTGTAGTCTCGCGTGCACGAACACTAAACTCAGGTGTTCAGCTCTAGCGAGACGAAACACGCGGTCACTCAGGTGTTGATCAATAATCGTTTATCTGATCGTTTAGACGATCGATTGATTTAAGCTAAAACTGTGAGAAGTTTAATTTGGGTAGAAAAAGTGATTAAATGAAGTGATAACCGCTATAACATGTTTGATATTGGATATGAAAAGGACAACAGTGAACTCATTCAGGTTTCATTTGTAAGAAAACATTTATTATTTTAAAATAAAAAATTAAACAACCAGCACCAGGTCTACATGAGCGCCCGGCAACTGTTAGGATGCAAACCCGCAATACAGGTCTGCGCTTTACTATGTGTACCACCCTGCTTTGAAGGGGCAAACCAGTCGCCTATCCGATATTACAGATACTGTAATTATTTCTCTACTGGAGCTCCCACTGTCCCGTAGTATTAACATATTCAATTAAATACTCCTGCTAATTGCTTAATTTCATTAGCAGTAACACATTTTTCGTGCAGTCCAAAGGACTTGGTATATGTATATATAAATCGTGTATATTTGTTAATTAGTTGTCAGCGGTTTGTAAGTATGTGTTCAACGGTTAGAGTCTCATTCGCTAGTATTCATAAGTTGGAAAGTACAGGACTGATGATTTTTCTGTTAGGATGTGGAATCCTCTATCTTCTAAGACTCTATTAATTGTTTTTTTCTTTATAATTTGTCTCTATGCATTAATATTATTTTTTTTATTGTTTGTTTAACGGCGTATCATCGATAAGGCTATTAACGCCACGCTACCTATAGGTTGCACGTGGTCGGTCATGCCCGGATTCAGGTAATGGCCACGCCATACCTTGCTTAATTTTGGCGATCAACGGGAACTAGTGCATTCAACGCGGCTATGGCCGTTGTCTAGGTATTTATTAAAATTAATATGATATATAAAATCGATCACACATGGTGTTCCAAGTCCTAATTATGAAATAAGAGATAAGAAATTTGCAGGCGGGACTTGAACTCGCACCTCTTAATATAGGATTTGACTTATTTTCCTAGTTGTTTTTGTGTGTGTTTTTAATGGCGAATCAACACTTGGGCTATTAACGCCGGGCTATCTATAGGTTGCCGCCCTTTTATAATGCCAGCAGCACGTTGTCGGTCACCCATTCAGGTACTAGCCACGCCTGACGTTGCTTCGGTGATTTACGGGAACCGTTACATTAAACGTCGCTATGGTAGGTGGCATTTTCCAATAGTAACATTATTTCTGATTTAGCACAATACCTAAATTAACTGTTTTTGAACTTTCATAAAATATCCTCTTATTTCTCTATATTTTATTATAATTATTTATAAAATTAAATATATATTCATACATACATATGAAATAGGACCCCCTATCAGCTATAGAAGTGGACGAGAGTAGACCTACTTTCCTAAGGAAGAGAAATCATAGAGATCGGCTTCCAGGACCTTAATCCTCCAAAGAAGATATTCTATACATCCTCCGTGCGGTCTCTAGTGTAATAAATCTCCTGAATACTCTCTCTGAATATATTAAAATAAATATTTATATGCCGTTCAGATTTCGTTTGGACAGTACTAGGCACCGAATTCTAGGACCAAACTATTTATCGTGTTTCAAAAAAGGCTACAGCCGCTAAATCTAAACCGATTTCAATGCATTTTTTTAAAAATGAAAGCTAATAAACTTTAGAAATCTTTGTCTAGTCAGATTTTTGTTTTTCCTTTCCCTTGTTTATTAAATTACGTGTAAAGAAGTTAAATTCACGAAATTTTACAATCCTTGTATAAGTAATCTTCGTTTTGAATAAAAACACATTTTAACTCCAATAGATGTGGAAGCACAATGTTTCTTGAGATGAAACAGCCCAATATATGTATACAAATTTCAACCACCATTATTTTCTTGATTATTATCTTCTATTCGACCTTCTGTACAGCGTCGTCAAGACGGCATCATAAGTGGGTATCCTTCCTACGGAAATTCATCACTTGCGTTTTAGTGAAAACATTTTTTATATATTTGTACAATTCATGGTTTATAATAAAAACTTGTGTACATTGCGTGACGTTACGGTAAGAGAATTAATAACCTTTATATAATCCTGCTAGATCTGCATGAAAATTTGCCTATCCAATAGGTTTTCCATGAAAATGGAATATTGTTGATAAAAGCGTCAACACTGAGATAATTAGAAGCCCTTATTCAGCTTGTGTATTCTAGAAACACGAAATCAATTACTTTATATTCAAACGTCAAATATTGTACATCCGAGCAATGCAAACAGACTATATCCAGTTCATCAACGTATGCGATACGGCTCGTCGATTCTTTAGTTAAAATAAATTGGACGGATTAATAAATAGAATATTTGATTGGATTTATGCTCTACCTTTTACCGTAGTACCTTCCAATTCAAATGGTGGAACCTCGCTTTTGATATGGACTCCATGTCGCAATCCGGAGTGTAGAGGAGTGATATAAACGTTTTATAAATCTACTTCACGAAAAAATCGAGTGATTAATTCTTTATATATGGGGGCCAAAGATCCCTTCTGTGGACCAGTACCAGTCTGTGAGGTATCTCTAACCCTAGACAGAGGAATTATTGGTGACTGGGTGAGGAGAGAACACCTAAGCATTCGGCAGAGCATCCAAACGCAAAGACACTCAAAATGTGTCCTAACTTTGATAGATAGGAATCTAACAAAGACAATTTTGTCCCTTCATAGGAGACTGTTGCTCTTTATACAGGTCATTTTAATATGATCAAAAATCTACATAACATGGGCCTGGTTAAAACCTCCCTATGCAGGCTGTGTGGGCTAGAGGAGTAATTACCTGTACACATAACTTGTGATTGAACAGTACTCGCACGTAGGCGCTTCGTGTACTTCGGATGTGCGAAAATAACGGACCCGGGGAGAGATTCTGAGCTTACAAGGATCTTACCTCGGAATATGAGAGGGTTCGTCAAGGATGCAGGGCCACTATAAGTGACTCTGCAGGTTATCAGGGGCACAATAGATCTTTTAAGTCGAGTTGCTTTCCACTTAGGGGGCCCTAATTCTATCTATATCATTATATATACGTACGTGTATCTGATCATCTGAAAGTGGCAATGCGAATGTTTTGCAGACAGAGATAATAAGCTAAAGGGAGTTAAATCCATTACTTCGGCATGTAAAACCTCATCTCAAGACACAGAAGGAGAGATGTGGTAGTTCCGTCGAGAATAAGAATTGGACACACCAATCTTGCCCATGGTTACTTATTTAAAAGAGAATCTATTCATATTTCTGGTTTATAAGGAACGTAATATTATCAAACAAGACCAATATTTAAACATTTTGAGCAGAGGAACCGAATAAATATAATTATAAACGTTTGACTTAAAGTTGTCCACTTGTAAGCCTACGATAGTTTTTATGTATTTCTATTACTGCCTTTGTTGGCTCGAAGGAATAAACATTATGATGTCTAACTTCGTACTCAAAAGGTAACAGTAAATAATACTTATCATTGGTGACGTTTTTCGCATGCTCAATGTTATTGTTTTGAAAACAGCATTTTGAGATACTGCATAGCGCTAAGGTAGAACAGTAGAGTATATCCCAGGTAGCGTGTTGAGCATCTAGCCATGACGGCATTACTCCTACCGTACTCTCACGGTGTAGTTAGTGAGTACATCAACCGATCCGGCTCGTGGTTTCTACCATTGTTCCAAACACTCATGGCTTGTCTCACCTAATACCCTCTCTACCGCTACGCAATTAAGGTGGCTCTCCAATAGTGAACCGTTAACCGTAAACCAAACCATAATGTATTCATCTTTAGTAAAAAGTTTGACCAAGGAATGTGAGGAAGTCAATTTTTGTTTTATGAAGAATGCATTTTTATTTTATTTTATTTTTTAAAGCTAATAAAAACTTTCTCTAGCCAGATTTTTGTTTTTTGTTTCCATTGTTTATTAAATTAAGTGTAAATAATTCACGAACGTTTACAATTGAACATCAAGCAGAATTTCAACTCGATTCCAGTTCGAACGATTCCTGGTAGGATCTCAGGATTCCGCTGCAGAGCCTGAAACTCTCCCCCACGTCCTGGGTATCTGTCAAAAATCAGAACTTCTATGAATGGTTCGACATCATAAGGTGCGAACCTATGTTGCTGATTTATTCAGGAAGAAAACTGGATTTAATGTGCATGGGAAAGTGAGCTACATAGCCGTAGGGCAGACATTGTGGTCATACATCGTCAGGCATCCACCGGAATTATTTTAGATCCAACGGTAAGATTTGAGATAGACGAGAATCAGCCCCTGTCGATTGACAAAGAAAAAAAATCCATTTATGAAAAAATGCCTTCTCTTTGGTGCAAGAGGTTCATGCCTTCATTCACACAAAATGTATTGAAAAGATGGAACATTAGATGGGACATTGAGTCACTGGCTCGTTCAATAATAAAGGATTCCATTAGAATTGTCAATCACCATTGGTACGTCTGGAGAGAGAATAAGAAAACTCATAATTACTAAAAAGAAAAATTCAGAAATCATTAAGAAATGAAAATGAATACAATAAAATAAATCGCATGTAACCAACTGATGGCTTATATATAAGCCGGAAGCTTACTATCATTCCAAGGATAATAAATTGTATACAAAAAAAAAATACAAAAGAAGATTTTCCTTGGAATGATAAGAAAGCTGCCGCCAAGAATGGTCAGCCATCAGTTGGACATGTCTGTTTTTTATCTATAATATTTTATTCTTCACTTAACTTAATATCAGCACTGATATCGTTGAAATTAAACATTCAAATCCTGATTAGACTTGGAAAAAATCAAAATCTATTTTAAAATCATTCAAAAATCATATTATTTCACTTAAGCTCATTGTTGAATTAAGATAAATTTATGTTAGGTGTGTCAGTCGGATTTTTCCAAGTATAATCAGGATTTGAATATTTAATTTCAACTAAAGTAGTGCTGAAAACTATAATATTATGTTCAATTGTAAAATTTTGTGAATTATTTTCATGAAATTTAATAAACAAGGGAAACAAAAAGAAAACTCTGGCTAGACAAAGTTGTTCTAAATTTTATTAACATTCATTTTTAAAAAAATGCATTGAAATAGGTTAAGATTTAGAGGCTGTAGCCTTTTTTGAAACACGAAATATCGCTTGGGCGCACTGTGCGCCGGGCTATTTACAGCTTACCATATTTTGTAAGCACACACGGTGGAGTAGGAAACTTTTTATGCCATCCTTCGAAGAATTAAAACATACCTTTTTTGGATACTTTAACATCCCATATAAAGCATGAAGAATTGAAAAATAATGATTGGTCCTTGATTTTGACCCTTTAACGCATGTGCGTCATCACGAAGCAACGGAGGGGGAGGCCAACCCGGCAAGCCGGGAGAAAAAGTTATTAAGTTTTGGGGATTGGCTACAAACCTCCATGTTGGTTTATTCGTTCCATCGTCGTCTCTGGGAGTGATTAGAGTGCCTTATTCTGGAATCGTTGCGGGCCACCATTCTGTGAATTTTTGCACGAGTTTCTTCACTATATGTGCTTCATGGTAAAAAACATATTTCTGAAGGAAATTATCCATATTTTCCAATGAGTAAGTTATATTTTCGCACTAACAAAACGAATAAAATCATATAATGAAAAAAACAACATTTTTTTGGATGATTTGAGGTTTGCCGCTACCGCAGTCAAAGTGTTAAGATATCTTTCTCTCTTAAAATAGGATATGGCATGACAATGATAATCACAATGGAATCAGTAGGAATCTATGGATTCAATACGATAACTGCGCCTGCCCATCTTCCATAAAAGTGTTTAACCAAAAGTAGTACTCTTCCGCAATAAGTCCCGACCCAAAAAATAAATTGCCTTAAGCAGTGTTTGTTGATTTATAGCTTCTATTGGAGAGATAAGGGGACGGATCAAGGTTTCTACCTGAAGAGTTTGTATAAAAGTCCATGATAATGGTTATGGAGGCCGAGGGAATGGGCTATTGTTCGCTGACAATGGGTGTCGATTTTCCCCGTCTACAGCGTCGGCGGCATCCTGTCTTTTAGTCAACACCCAAATATTGTCTGCGGGGAGACGGGGCACGTCGCTAGGAGGCAATACTGTCTCTTATTCGGATATGGGCATTTTATAACATTATTTAAATTTATTTATTTAGTATATTCATCGGCCAGTCCAAGAGCACTCAAACTACTGGACACAATACAAACCACTGGTATACGACTAGCAACAGGTGCATTTAGATCAAGTCCATGCAAAAGCCTATATGTTGAAGCCAATGAACCTCCACTGGAGTATAGACGTCAACTCCTTTGTTTAAAGCATTTTATAAACCTTAAAGCATTAAATAATCCTTGTACAAACGCAATAATTATACCTAGCACGAGGCCATATAGACTAAAGCAAAATTCTTTAAAGGAAAGGATTTTGAAGTATGCGGATAATTCACATATTTTTCAAATTCCATTGTATGGTTTCGAACATCTTCCATATCCACAATGGAATCTAAAAAATTTTAATATTGATATATCCCTTGTAAATCATAAGAAAAATGACCCTTGTTCTACACATTACTATAAGCATTGTTTTAATAAAATAATATCAGAGAACCCTGAAGCACAGACGGATCCAAAACACTACACGGGACAGGCTCAGCAGCACTCATTGACGACAGAAAATACCACACTAAATTACCAAGTAACACTAGCATATTCACAGCAGAACTAAACGCTGTGTTTGTACTCTCTCTTCATTCGCTATCAGACATTTACAGTAGACATCCTATAATCACACGCATATTATCGCAACTATACATACTACAGGACACTAACATTCATGTAACATTAGTATGGATACCTGGACATGAAAACATTGGAAGAAGTACCGAAGCAGATAAGGAAGCTAAATTAGCAACTAGTCGATCAACTGAAGACGTTTATGACATGACTCGACAAGACGTACATAATGTTATTAAACAACACATAATCAACAAGTAGCAAACTGACTGGACATACACACAAGACAACAAGTTACGTGAGATTAAGCCGACAATAGGAGCCTGGAGTTCCAGTATTCGGAATGTAAGGCGAGAAGAAGTCGTGCTTACTAGACTAAGAATTGGACATTCACACTTGACACATTCATATTTAATGACAAAACAGGACAAACCACTCTGTAGACTGTGCAACGTTCCACTTACTATTAAACACCTACTTACAGACTGCATGGACAGAGAAAACATTGACTTACCACAAGATTTACACGAACTACTCACACAGAACAGTAAACACATCAATAAGCACTTAGGAAAGGACGCACAGTGTTGATCTATAAAGGCAAGGGCCCTGTCAACGAAATTTCTTCTTGGAGGCCAATAACAGTCTACTCCATCATACGGCGGCTCATCGAGAAAATGTTTGATTATGAATTGAGGCAACAAGTTAATTTTCATAGATGCCAAAGAGGATTCATAAAAGGGTTACCAGGTTGCCATGTCAACACACGTATCATGGAAGCTATTTTAAAAGCATCCAAGGATAGGAAAGATGACAGCGTTCTCTGTTTCTTGGACGTAACAGGTGCTTTCGACAATATCGGTCACGCACACATTAAAAAGACGTTAGAGGCTAGGAGCATATCGCCTGACTTAAATAGAGCAATATCGGCATTACTTTGCAACAATAAAATAAAGATTATCTCGCAGGCAAAACAAACGGAGTACATTGATGTAAAGCGGGGTGTGCCTCAGGGAGGTCCTTTATCGCCAGCCCTCTTTATATTGGCTATCGACTATTTGTACCGCGAAGTTTGCGATCCAAGCTTTGCCAACGAATTTGGCTTTAAATTGCACGACAATGCTGACAATGTTGTTTTAACTGGATTCGCCGATGATCAAGCCGTAACAGCATGCAGTGTGGCGGCAGCTGAACGAGTTATAAACATTATAACAAGAATGCTCAACGGCAATGTGTCAAATCGGCCTGTCCCTAAACCCACAAAAAAGCACAGCTGTTGTCATAGAAAAAGGCATCCTCAGGAGAAGAAAATTATGTCTCGAGAACGGTGACGAAATAAAATCCATCGGCGAGGGAGAAAATATCAAATACCTAGGATGCACTTTCTCTAACGAGCAAATAATCAACGACAATTCCTTGCAACAGCTTAACGAGAACTTAAACAAGTTAGCCATGTCCAACTTACTGAGCGCAGATCAGAAACTAAATATTGTCAACCAATATATATTTCCAGCCCTAGTGTATCCGTTACAAACGGCTCCGTTACTTAAATTCCGTCCCTCGTTTTTGGAAGGAGTAGACACTATTATACGGAGAACCGTTAAAGCAATGTTAGGCCTCCCTGCCAACACGTGTAGTGCCATGTTATACGCTCCCCGTAGATACAGAGGGCTTGGTTTAATGAGAAGCGAATGGGAAGCTTCGCACAGAAGCTCCAAAAAGTGTCCGATCAATTATTCGAACCTTCTTTTAATTATGAAAGCGAATCGACAGAATGCTGTAAAAGACTAAAAATAAGAATCCAAGACCTCGGAGTAGACCACAGCACAAAAAAAATTAGAAGGATGCTACGGGAAAAGTCATTTGACGAGTGGGCAATGTCGAAATGGCAAGGGATAGGAGTTGTGCACTTTAAGCAGTTTCCCAACGCCAATAGATTCGTCTGCGAGAAAAAAATCCTCTCTAGTTCTGAATGGACGAACGCATTGAAGCTAAATGTTAACTATGCGCCACTGCGTGGTGTTCCCGGTGTGGCAGGAGCAGCTGATTTAGGAACCCTCTGTCGCAAATGCGACAGGGAGACCGAAACACCAGCCCATGTGCTTGGTAGTTGTCCTAATAGCATGCTCCTCGTCACCCGGAGGCACCACAACGTGAAGCATAAAATAATAAGCCACCTTTCAGACAACGGATTTCAATGCTTCGAAGAGGTGTATGGTGTTGACGAAGAAGGTACTCCAAGGTATGCCGACATCATAGCGTTCCCTAAAAACGAGAAAATAGCGTATATCCTCGATCCCACAATACGCTTCGAAAATAATGATATCAAGGAAGAAGAAAAAATAGATGCCGAAAAGAAAAAAATATAAACAAAATGCTCGGCATACTATCAAGAGAAGTTCCAAGAGGAATTCGGGAAGCGCCAGTATATAGTAAAGGGACTATGGTTCGGATCTAGAGGAACTATCCCGAAGAACACGGCCATCTTCCTTCAAGAACTAGGACTAAACACAGACCAGCTGGCAGCGTTAGCTGAGTCCATTCTAGTGGACACACTCGGCATAATCGCCAATCATATTTACGGCCATTGAGTGCTCATCATCCATTCACACTATTTCTTTATATACTTTAGACTATATTTTCAATTCCTCCAATTCGTTCTCTTCTTTCACTATCTCCTTCTTTCGTCTTCATCTTGTTTAATCACTATTCCTTATTTTGAATATCTTATATATTTATTTTTTTATTATAATTTTTTTTTTTTTTAAATTTTTTTCCAAACATTACTATTTTATAAATAATCTTCCCAATTATGTGTGGTCATTCTTATTTATATTTATATGTTTATATGAATCTATATAATTGTTAGCTTTGTTCGCACATTTACTTAAAGAGAAAATCGCCACGTTGTGACCTCTTTAAATAAATAATTAATGTCCTACTGCATTGTAAACACTGTGATATGCCTTGATAAGATTTAGATACTTAGCCGTTAAGGTGATAAGCAGTCAAGGAATTGTTGGAATTCGGCTAAGACAAAACGTCAGATTTTCAGTAAACGTTCATTTTATTATTATTTGTTTGTTATTGGAAATCTGTACAATCATTAAGTTTGTTGACACGGATATGTTGTATACACCAGATTAAGATGCGCTAAATAAGTTTATTTCAGGGCCACTGACTAGTGTGCCGCCTGAGAGGATTGTCTGGATGGATTTGGGAAGATAAAGATAGACCTTCGGGATTAGGATGGTAAGACGATTTTGAATGGAACATTTGGAAAAGGATTTTAGCAAGGGCAAATGGAATCTTAACATCATTGTGGAGGGGGTTTTGTTAGATACATAAAAAGGGCCAATAACTTTAGGACTTTTGACTTGAATACCTTTATTATGTTGATTTTGAGTTGTTTTTTTTTTTTTGCAGCTCCCCAGAGTTCAAGTCCGTGTGCCCATATGGCTCGAATGATTGTTTTCTATCTTGTAAAGCAGGCCATTCACGTTCTGATTTGACGTACGACTTAGTAGGACAACTAGTTGGATAGTCAACTCCACTCACGCCCCGACTTGTTGTCCAATATTTGATCCAGCTTCAGTCCTAGACTGTTTCCACGACTGTGTACGTTGCTCAGGAGCCGAAAAATGTATCGAGTACAGACTGAAGTGCCCGAAGGATAAGCACTGACTAAGCTAAGTTGGACAATTTTGATCCGACTCCCCCACTCACACTCCAACTCCGTTGCCAGACAGATGTCGGATCTTCGAGTTTTCCCTCTAAATGTTCCAACTAGTCTTCCAACTATCCAACAAACCCATTCACGAACCAACTTCGGAAGGTGGACCATAAGTCGTAATGCAAATCGGAACGTGAATGGCCTGCTAAAGTTTGTTCTGCATCGATAACATAATTGACGGTCCGAGGAGTCGTCTAACTAGTCCATGTTTTGTCCTTGTTTTGGAAACATTGGTTTTTCTGAAAACCTGATGTTTTCTCTTAACCGGATTCCAATTTTTCCTTGGCTGTTGGTGGTAAGTCTTGTTTTTCCATTAAGTGAGTATGGGTTAGTAGGACCCATCTACTAAACCCCAGGGTTTTTATGAAAAACCCGGGTTTTTTTAAAATACATAAACATAAAAATGATTTTGTTTTAAATTTTTAATTTACCGTCTTAAAATTGGACATTCGGTTTATGTGTGCATATTTTTTCATCAGCTACTTCGCTGGACCCACTATTTTGAATTTGTGGGTCTCTGTTTCTTTCCTTAGCTGGGTTGTTCTGCCAAAGGTATTTATCCGGCTTCTCCTAACTGCCCATGATTTCTGTGTTGAGATGGTCTGCAGAGAAAGATTTGTCAGTTGAGTACTAAGTAGAAAACATAGTACTACATACATATCTATGTATATTTTGTGTACATATACATAGATATGTACATGTATATGCACAGAATTTTTCTCTTAGGTGCATCGACTTCCAAGACGATTTGCGCCAATATGTAATATTTCCGACTCAGTGAAAAGAACGATTGTTTTGTTTCATTTAAACATATAAGTCAAGATTTTGTGTTTATTCTATAAACCGGGCAGTAAGCTCTGTAATAAATTTCTATAATGTTGTGCCTAATTCAGGATCGTGAGAATAATACAGAATCTAGGAGAAGGATAAATTCCGCTTTGCATAATTAATTCTATTGTTGTATATAAAAAACTCACATTCAGAGGCTTAGCCCGAGGAAGGAGACTTTACTCGCTGAAATACAGTGGCCATTGTTTCCAATTGTTGGCCAAATCCAACTGGCTCAACAAAAAAAAAAAAAAAAAAAAGGAAAAACTTTGCACAATCACAGGAATTATATACGATTTAATTTTATCGTTTCCCAGTTTTTCGGATTCAAATACATTTTACCTTGTACTGTTACTTCATATGTAGCATAATCCAGCTATATCATAGGAAGACTGATGGTATGCATTGTTGGTAGGATTCCATAGTTTATTAACTTGTAACGTTGTTAATACTTGTAACGTTTTTTTACCATTTTCTTTTTTATAGGATTAAATGCTTCCTTAACTAATGGAAATTATATCCAAGAGTGTTTATGTGGTGGAACAGTTTTTAAATGTTCCGAAAATAAGATTTTTCAACTAAAGTCCCGATACGTTTCAAAATTACAAACCATTTTTTTTAATCTTTATTACAAGACATTCTGAAAAAAATTAAAAATGAAATGAATAGAACTTTTTACCACATTTAAGTTCAAAGTTGATTTCCTCAAAACAGTTTTTTTTCAAATTGAGCGATTGACCTTCAAATCTTAACTGCAGCTTCCTAATGATATTTGCTAGTAAAGTACACAAGAAGTTTTCGATTCATTGAATTATAACGATTTAAGACTGATTTTCCACGGATTTTTTAATAGAAAATGAAGAATTGTTCACCATTTTCGACAAAATTAATTTTTCTCAAAATCCTCTTTTCTCGTAAAGATTTTATCTTCTTCTTTCAAAATAATTTTGATTTCTAGATTAAAAACTATTGCCTGTGAAAAAAGAGGGTTTCCGTTCGTCAGGCACAGTGTCATTTTTTCCCGAAGATTTATAACTTTTTTTTGTGATACTCTAACATCCAATATAAAAACTATTACATAAAGAATTGAAAAATATACATATATTTGTTATTCATAAATTGGAGAAAATTACTTTGATTTTGACCACACAAGGTAGTCCCCTTTGGGGCAAAAAACTGCAAGGTTATCAATGCCCGAGTTACAGTAGTTTTTATCATTTTTAAAATTTTTCTTTCTGCCTGTCTCTGCAAAATCAAATGTATTTAAATTGTCCCAAGATAATAATTCATATCATTTAACTAGTCTAATCAGAAGAAGTAATCTCTCCCTGATATAATTATGTCTTAAGAAACATAGTTATTATTAAATTAACTCCATCGTCCTGCGCTGGATTATTTATATAAAACGAAAATTGGTTACTCATGCGCAAAATTATTATTTAAAGGAAGCTCATTTTGATTCTTAGGTCAATACCCTTTTTGTTAATTAGTTAAGGCAGGTCTGAATAATTTCCTGCCTTAATAGTACCAAAATCATTTTAATTAGGAAGTCATTGAGGCCACTCATATCCTCTGAGATTCTTACTAAATCAAGGACTCTTTTCTCTGGAAGGAGAATTAAGGACATGACTCTCCCACTGACAACAATGTCGAAAGGGCATGTATTGTTTTCAGCGTTTTATACTAGCCTTTGACGAGGAATGGCTTCCTTGAAAGAATCTGGATACAAAAGAATGGAAGAATTAGGGTCACGTATCATTGTTATCACATGTCTTATCTCTCGGGAGCCTATCCTTATCATTTATTCATAACTACAATCTGTATATGCTTTGTTTAATGACTTGTATCATTAGTCCAGTCAAATTAGGTACCTACGAAAATAACTGAAAAAAAATGGCAGGAGTCATAGGCATCAAATGTCAATAATGTCATGTTGGCTCCGATTTCTGAATTCAACTAGAGACACAATTTGGGGAAACCTCGAAATTTTTTGACTTTTCGCTGGTTTTCTAAAATTTCTCTAAAACAAAGCATCTTATCGAATAGTTTTCTATTACCAAATATTTAGATCATGACATTTTGCGTTTGAGTACCAAAACGTTTAAGGGGGACGAGGTTAGCTTAGTCATAGAGCACTGGACTAATAAGTTGGAGGACCTGAGTTCAAATCCCGAGCAAGCACTAAAGATTTTTTCTTCTAGTGTCTTCGTTCATGGGTTAAATTCGGCCTTCCAGACCGAACCAAGCCTTTTATAAATTTATCAATGGGTACCTTGGGTGCTAATGACTCTAGCAGTCGAAGTAGCCAAGGGGAAAATCAGGCGGCCGGAACACAGCACTAACCACACTATCTCCCTAGTGTGCCGTATGGTCATGAATCAGATCCTTCTATAGTTTCTGCCCCTCAGGGCCCTCGTGGCCTGTTACGGGACTGACTTTTTTTTTTTTAGTATCAAAACATTCCAATTCTATATTTTTCCTACTTTCACCTAAATTCAGATTTCTACGCAATAACTATTGGGATATTTACGGTGTATGTGCACTCCCAGGTAGTTATTCTTTGTGGAGAGCTTGATCCGCTGACCTCGGACCTCGAAGTGTGAGGGTAGAGATCCTCAGGGTCTGCCTGCCTTGTTTCCCTGGAAGGAACACGAAACGGCATCTGTCTTAGACGGGTTGATGTCTATTACTGCGTCGCTGAGTGCGTCGACGATAGTCTCGCAGGCTGTCTTGGCTCGTCCAAGTGCAAGACGGGCGTTGAAGCTGGAGACGCCAATGTCGTCAGCATAAGCAGCTAAAGAAACTGTCGGGAACTGCATCCTCACGATGTGGGCGGTGTAGATAGTGAAGAGCACTGGAACCTAACACCGATCCCTGGGGTACTCCACACGTCGACGGTGCTGGATGTATCACCGCCAATCCTGACGGAGAACGATCTTCCTGACAAGTAGCTCTCAAGAATCTTAACGAGCTGTGCCGGGAATCCGTAGCACCGCAGCTGATGCAGAAGCATCTGGTGGGATACACAGTCGAACGCCTGTGTGCAGTCCAGGGAGATAAAGGCCAGCGCTCCTTAGTTAGACAGTGACTGTTGATATAAAATTGAAATAAACTGCATTACATGATTATACAATGATGTAAAGTCATCTATGAGTTCGAGTTATTCTAATTATCAAGAAAATCAACAAATAAATTTGAGACATTATTCAGAATGCCTGTCGATTCAAAATGGCCGTCAGAATCTGAACGGTTCAGTGTAGCAAATTTTTCTTCAACAAAACTTTTGACCTTTTGACCAAATTTTGAAATTTGACTATTTTGACCTAGCCTAGGAGATTTCCCGTATCAAGACCTACCTGTGTGCCATTTTTGGTAAAAATCGGTCAAACGGTGTAGATTTGTATAAGGAACAAACAGACGGACGCGTCATATATATATATATATATATATATATATATATATATATATATATATATATATATATATAGATAAATTCAATTATACATTTTATGAAATTTATATTAAAAAAAACAAACAGCACAAAATAAGAAGATCGTAAAGAAAATAAAAATATAAATAAATCTATGATTCCGAGGGATCTCATTCATATCCAACTGAAATAAACAATTTGTATATGTAAATATACATACATTTAGTTGATAGTGTGCTATTTTCTAGTCCTCTTTAAACTTTTGTCCAATCTATTTCCAGCGTTTTTGTGAATTTCTTGGTCTCTGTCGAATAGGGGCGGGAGAAGGATCACTCTCCTCCAAACTCAAGTCAGAGCTTGATTGTATACTTCTTAAATATTCGTAGTATGTAATCGGAGCACCGCTTGCACTACTGCCGATATCAAGGTCTGGTAAAATATTCCCTCTGGAGCAGACCTCAAGCCAGATCCATGCGAGCCAAGAAGGGGCTTCCTTTCCTCACTTCGTATGTGTATTGCATTTTATACTTACTGCCAGGCTTATCACTCAGGGAAGGTGATCCAGTAGTACTATAGGTGACATCGTGTCAGTGTAAGTGTTTAGAGTAACTAGCGGTGTTGTGTGTGACGTGTAACGGTATTCGTAGCCCGAAGCAACTGCGCACATCAGCGCTCCCTCCCATTATTATTATTATTGATGTATGCATCTCAGTCGAGAATCGTTTTAATCCTCAGTTCATGGTTTTTCTGAACCAGCTAAGCCGGTACAAATTTTACGCTAAACTATTCTTCAATTCCTTTAGAAATTCCAAAATTCAATTCAAGTCCCTTTCCACCTCGACAAAAATAAATACCAACTAGGAATTCCATTCTCTTGGCCCCCTTGCGGAGTAAAAGTGTGCCTCCATCTGAGCCCGGGACTCCTTGTGTGTGCTAATATAGACTTAGCCTTGCAAATCTGAAGCAGCCCTACTGAGCCCTTTAAATTGCAAATCCTCCCCTACTCTTCGAATAATGAAATGGGTTGCTCGAATACTGTTCGACCACTAGTAGAAACTCCTCTTTCTACCAACTCCCTAAAACCAATTCCTCCGCATAATAGGATACAATTTACTGTCTTGTCCTAAGAAGTCCGATCTTCGGCAGAAAATTCAACAGGTAGACTCCGGAATTTGATTCTAAATAAAATCATGGTGTTGTTGATCTGTTAAACAATGACAGGACTACAAAAAATGATACTTGATATAAAAAAAAAAAATGATTTGTTGTACTCGTACATTTCATATTTCCATATGATGCTTTTATTCGGATTGACAGAGAGATATTTCGCAATCAAACGTTTTGACCACTTATCTAACCATTAATTTATGGTTCGTTTTACTTTAAAGGAAATCCTAATATCTCCGAGATTGTAAGCTTTAAAAAAAAAGAGATATTTCACTCCAATTTGAACCGAAAGCAGAAACAAGCCACTTCCTCTTTTTCTCGAGTTAGAATTATCCCTAGAGACATTTGTAGATCCAAAAATCAAAATTTTATTATTTTAGAGTTGAACCACATAACAAGACAACCTCTCTCATTCTCATTTTATTTAAATAATTTTTAAAAAATCCAAAATTATATTTATTAACACATTTAATAAAATTAAACTAAAACTTCCGGAACTTTTTTCTCCCAATGTATTAGTTTTTGTTGTAATAGCAAAAGTCTGGGAGGAGGAGCGAATTATTTCCGCTTGGCTACTGCCAGTTTCCTGTGGATTGTGGCGCGTCAATCTCGCTTTTGGAAATGTTGGTTACATTTTTCACGAAATATGAAAATAATGTATTAACTGTATCTATGTTTTCCAAATGACACTAGGGATGTGGAAAGAAGCTAAGATATCGCATATCCAACGAGTTGGACAGTTTCCCTGACATTTTTAAGTATACGAAAATTAGAAAACTTATCATGTCTGTTCATATAATATTTATTTAACACTACCTCATTTTCGAAAGTTACCGTAATTTATTTATCTTAGTTTCCCAAAAATTTAACAACTTTTTTAGTTCCTCCGATTATTTTTCATCACCCAACAACTAAATTGCATTACTTTTATTTTTCCCCTAAACATGCTTTGATTGGAACTTCTAGGTCAATCTGTCTATAAATATGAGCTTATTAACGGGAAACTAAGTTTTTATTACTATCCATCGATTCTAAGCACCCGAACATAAATTAAAAGTTTTATTCACTTTTCGCCTCTCTTTTTTTTAATAATGTTTTATTTTTTTAACTTTCTTTTATAATGTTTTGGTTGGCGGATTCGGCTGATTAACGAACATGATCTTTCAAATCAGACAAAGGGTTCCCAGAGTAAGTAGTCAAATTAAAGGTCAAACCACCATCCGTAAAAGGAACTAAGAAGTTTAAACTTTGTATTATCGAATCATTGCATAGTCCATTCATAAAAGGAATTCTTAAATTATTATTAACATGCACTTCCTTAAACATAATGGAAAACATTTAGATCCATTGAACTAACCTCTCCTAGCTTTAAGGCTTGTAAACCTAGCATAACTCTAAATTATGCAATATAATGTAGCTATGTGTGAAACCACAAGCCGACATTATGTCATAAGTTTATGAATATAGGCTTTCGGCTTTTGGTTGCATAACTTTTATCCATGAAAATGCTCTTTGTTGTGCTTACAACATGCATTTCACCAACTAGAGGAAATTTTTAAAATAATTCCTGTGTGATTGTTCTCCTATGCCTTCGGCTCCTCTATTGTTCTGATTGTCCTGAGATAGACACGTCACTTTCCATGTCGTTCATGACTCTATTCACATTGACGCAATGAGGAAGCCCAATAAGTCGTATTTAATACAATCCCTCGCGTTTGTAGGCGTCATGGGTTTCATGTTGTCCTAATTACCGTTTCCTACCTTCTTATAGCGAGTAATATCGCTTATGATTGTAAATGTAGATGAGAAATGTCGACGCTTTATAACCCATGGGTCACGAGAAACCTCAAGAGATATGATGGCAAGTGAATGAAGTTTATTAATTTTTTCTTGTATTTTGGCTTTTTGAGGACATTTTAATACAAATTGGGTCAATAAGTGGTCAATCTGTGAACATTGCAAAAGCCAGTGCAGACTGTTTTTGAATTTTTGAATTTTCATTTGTTGGTAAAATAAACTCGTCAAGCTGAGATTTGAATCTGCCTTTCTGAGACAATTGTATCAATTAACTTAAAAATTAGCTTTGTTGTGATATACAGCACGACAAAGGATGTCTAATTTCTAAAACATCCTACAATAAAACGGGATGATCTAGTTTAAACTCTAGCCTTGTGGTTAAAAATCTCTAGCAACTAAAGATTTTTTATAAAAGGCCAAGTCTGGTGTTTCGTTTAAAACCCGCATCTGTAATTTATATATATCATAACTTTATGATGGCTTTATTCAAGTTATATGGTAATTGGGTCCATAAGAAGAACATTGATTAATTAATTAATTTAATTCCTATTTTTTGTTGAGAGAGTAATATAAAAACAGACCTTTTTCAGGTAATATTGAAAACAAACGTCTTAATTAAACATCTGTTAATTTTTATATTTCATTTAATTCATTTTTTATTTATATATTTTTTTTGGTTGAATTTAATTATGAAATTTCAACCTCCACTGATACAAAACTGAGCTTCTTGGGGCGGGTAATCTACAGGATATCACCCTTTTGTAGTTAGGATTGGGCTGACGCCTTTTCTTTTTCCGAAAGAAAAGCCATTATCCCTACTAGGAATCGAACCCACGACCTTAGGCATGGAGTGCTCACGCCTTAGTACTCACGGCCACCGGGCCTCCAAATCGTTTTACATTAAATTCAATTAAATAAGAAATGCGGCCATTAAACGGAAATGTTGATAGTTGGACGAGGAAAATCGATTGGGTTTCTGGAGTCTAACAGAATTTTGCTTCCGGGTACTTATGTTAAACATGTTTAACATGTTAAACATTTTAAAAAGAGACATTTCCTCAGAGTCGCAATTTCATTATTTTGCTGACAACATCAGCACTCCAGAGGAGGACTAAACACAATAATGAAAGTTTCAAGGTTCAATTTTACGGCATCATCAAATGACATCACTGTTTATTTCAATTCATCAATTTATTCAATTATTCACTTTAATTCTATTTCCAACTTACCATGATATCTGAATTGAAATTAAATGGCTAGTAACTTCCATTAAGTGTATAAATATTTATTAGGAAATGGCTTGATTAGCATATTTTTAATTACTTAAATCATATTATTGCTATTAATATTCATTTAAATCTTGGAAAAGTTTAATTACTTATAGTCACTTTTAAGGTTAGGAAAAATTAGCGACTAGGTATATTTTTTTTCATTTTATGACATTCTGATGGAATATAATACTACTGAAATTGCATACATGATAGCATTTTTATAACTGTTCAAAAAGAAAAAAAAAAAAAAAAATCAGTCCCGTAACAGGCCACAAGGGCCCGGAGGGGCAGATACTGTAGAGGTATCTGATTCTTGACCATACGGCACACTAGGGAGATAGTGAGGTCAACACTATGCTCCGGCCGCCTGATTTTCCCCTTGGCTGCTTCGACTGCTAGAGTCATTAGCACCCAAGGTACCCATTATTAATTAAATTAATTAAAGGCTGGGTGAGCCTAGGGACGATCTGGGGCCCCAAATCCAACCCTCGATCGGCAGCACTGGAAGAAAAAATCCTTAGTGCGCGCTCGGGTTTTGAACCTGGTCCTCCAGTTCATTAGTCGAGTGCTCTACCACTGAGCTAACCTGGCCCCCGTTTAAAAAGAAAATATTCCTCATATATAAACATTAATAGTTTTGCTATTTCATATTTACAATGAACAGCTGACTTAATGTTGAGGAAAAGCAGAATACAGCGTCCATGGCGCTCCTAGTGGTGGAAGTTACAACCAATGCTGGTGTGGTGGCAATTCAATTTGAGCTTAATACAGAGTGAACCCAAAACTCTAATGAACCGATTTAGCTCATTTTTACAACGATTCTTCCTCATTAGATACCCAGATTTCGTTACAATTTGGTCACCGACCCAAAGCCCTCTGTCGCCGTTTGATTTTTACGTGGCGGAGAGATTAATTCTGAGGTGTTCAAATAACCCATTCAGAACATAAGCCACCTGATAGCAAGGATTCGCGAATCATGTAGAGGATAGGCAGCTAACCATGAAGTGATTCGAAGAGCTACTTCATATAGACCAGAATTCGTCAGTGTGCTCTGCAAGAAGGAGTGCCAGTTCCTGCAACATTTATAATTTTAGATTTTTTTTTTTATTCAAATTAAATGTAACGCCTTCATAAATTATTAAATGTAAATTCCATCAAGAATACATTTGATTATTTTTTTTATCACAAAAATAAACGTAACATTAATTTTTTCATGAGTTGTTTCTTTCCTCTTTCATTCCAATTATATTACAAAATCGAAAGATAATCTCAGTTCTGAGTATACCGTTGGAAAACTGATTAAATTCTACAACTTTTGTGAGATTTGGCATCCTGCCGAATTTTTGTTGGAAGAGTAGGGATTATTGAAAAGTTGTCACAAACCAGAAGCTTTTTCTATTAATTTCTACTTTTTGAATTGATATTGCGGCGCATTAGCCTTAAAACAAATTTAATGCTAATTTCAAAAATGTAATGAAACGTTGAAAAAATGTGTACAAGCAGAGAAAATAATTTTCTCCAATTATTGGAGTTTTACTACAAAAACACGGTTTTTAGAAGAAGAACCTTTAGAGCGAAATATATATTGAACGGAGTTAGGTAGAAATGTGTGGTTGGAGGTTTTGAACAACATTTTTTGCCTAGTTTCGCCCACTGGAGTATATATATATATATATATATATATATATATATATATATATATATATATATATATAAAAACACATATGTGGTATGTAGGACATAGTTTGTGGTCTGTTTTATAAAACTCGTTATGATAAAGATCCATGGGGTCTCCCGTGGTCTAATGGCTAGCGCCTTGGATTCATAAGCGGGAGATGGTGGGTTCGATTCCCAACCTCCGGCAGGAATTTTATCATCCCACGGCTCGCTGGTAAAATTCCTTGCTGCACCCTGGATGTCGGCGCTAATGACCTAGATGTAGATGCGCCGTAAAAAAAAAAAAAATAATAAAAAAATAAAAAAAAAAAAAATAAAAAAAAAAATTTCCATAACAAAAAATTAGATAAGTTCGTTACACGGCCCAACAGGAGTAGTAGTTTACGCTATTCCCAAATTATGATTTATTTTAAAACCTTGACAATCAATAATATAACGCAAACGATCGTAATTGTTGTCTAATTGAAATTAAATACGTTATACAACACCAGAAACTTATGCTGGAAGTATCTTAGGTTGATAAGGTTTGTTATATTTATATTATTACCACTTAAGGTTTGTAGGTTATATTGACTCTTCTACGGTATTTATTTTTTTTTTAGCAGCTGAATGAGCTATTCATTGAAAATATATACAAATATTAAATGCTGTCAATCACGTGGTAAATTCGGCTCTTAGCATACGGACTCATTGTTCATATCATCCAAGAAGCATTTACATATGTTTATTTTATTTTAAGGTAAAATAATAATTTCCTGATAATTTTAGTTAGCTGAATAGAGTTATAAGTGTTTTCCGCATTATTATTTTGGACAAAGTTTACAGGCAGAATCCTTGGCCGAGACGTTTTTTTTTTTTTTGTGAGGTTTCTCATATCCCATTGTCTATTGACACTTTTTATCAAGGAACAGCCGTAGTCAATGGATTACCCAGAAGATAATATGCAAACAAAGGCTCTTCCTACAGGAGTTTTCTGCCAAATATAACAAAGCACTTAATTTTCTTGTGTCACCTTTTTACATAATACCGTGTTTCTTTTCATAAAAGCCTACGTGATTACTTTTATTTTCAATGTTTTTTTTATAACTTGGTGCCACCGTTGTTATGCAATCTTTCTACAAAGTAATTTGTAATAGGAAGACAATGGAAGTCTTCTAAATAACGTACTTTCTTTAGATCCCTGTTTATATCCTCGTTGTTTTTAAGATTTGTGTCTGCTGGCAATAACAAAGGTAACGTCATGGATGTATATAAGGGGGTGATATGGCAATGGACGTATATAAGGGGGGGCTGAGTGGGCTGCAGCCCCCCCCCCCGAAATTTTGTTTTGTTGAGAATATTTCATGTAAAAAAAGGCTGTAACTACGAAAAATGTCTTCTACATTTACCCTGGTCTACCAGGTGTCCAGAGGACCTTAAAACCCACCATTTAACACTAAAATATTTAAAATTTTCCCTACACCCCAAATGCCTAGGTGCTCTGAGCCCCCCCCCCCCCCGAAATTATTTTCTATATATGCTAGGGAATTAGGCCGAGGCACTGAAAGTATTGAAGGGACTCTCCAGTCTCCTTTACTTCTAAACACAAAAATACTAATCAATTCTGACAGCAAGTATTCCTAAAAAAAGTCCGACTCGCAGGAACTGCACCATCTTAGCGCGGTTCCGTCCTTATCCCTAGTGCCATTTGGTAAGCTTGAAACAGAAACAGTTACAACTTTCGTCAGACCTTTCGTTAAATACTTTATGTTTATATTTTTTATATTTTTATGGCCCCCAATACGTGACAGATGGCCAGGGAGCCTTACCTGGAATAATGACCCAGCTTTCTCAACATTCGCTCTGGGCAAACACTATTACCAAAAAGTTCATCATTTTCTTGTCCCCCTTTTAACATAATACTAATTTTACAGGAGGCCAGGTGGCTGTGGGTGTTAAGGCGTGAGCACTTAACACTCCTTGCCAAAAGTCGTGGTTCGATTCCCACTATGGGGTGGTGGCTTTTCTTTAAAAAAAAGAAAAGGCATCAGCCCTATCCTGGCTAGAAAAGGGTGGTAACCCTCTCCCAGGTGATAACCCGTCCCAAAATTCGTAGGTTACAATAATGGACGTTAAAATTTAAATAATAATAATAATTTTACACATAATCATTTTTATTAATATTTTTTTTTATGTCATTTTCAATATTTGATTATTTTATATTTAAAAAAAAAAAAAATCTGTAACAATTACACATAAAATGAATGGGATTTGCACAAAAAACTAGGGTTACCTGCATGTTACCTTCCCTTTCTAGCCAGTTGATGCCTATACGTGCTGACGTTTATTTCGAAACTTCAAACACAAAATATGCAAGCTATATATGAATATCTATTAGTCATTAGAATACTATTTCGCTTTCCCGAAAACGAAAACTGCTAGTGAGGTCTGCTAATAGGATTGAGAGTTGCGAGCGAAAAGAGGCGACCTATTCACGACTTATTAGAGGCCTATTTGGTTATTGTGTTCGGGAAGACGGTTGCCACTTTCGCTTCTTGTCAATTCGTCAAGCAGAGGCGAAAGTCAGCCATCTTTTGTTCCATATTTGTTATTCACCGACTACAACGCGCTACTTTGTTAAATTGAAAAGAAAATAGTTTCAAGAACTTGTACCTTCAATGAAGACAAGGTATAGTTGGGATTCGGCTAGGAGAAAAACGTCAGACTTTCAGGAAGAAATCTGTATTTGGACGTTTCGGCTGCACATTGGCAGCCTTCTTCAGCTAAAAAAATACAACTTATAAGTAAAAAAATAAATATACAACTTGTTTTTATTTTTTTACTTATAAGTTGTATTTTTTTTAGCTGAAGAAGGCTGCCAATGTGCATCCGAAACGTCCAAATACAGATTTCTTCCTGAAAGTCTGACGTTTTTCTCCTAGCCGAATCCCAACTATAACTTGTCTTCGTATCTCTGCAACGGCTAACAATCTCCATCTTCACTATGTACCTTCAATGGTTTCAGATATCACCTCAAGATAAGGGGACACAGTAAAATGCCGCAGAGTCTTATAATTTTCATTATATTCAGTGGTTTTGGGTTTTTCAATATTTATTTTTGTCAATGTTACTATTTGTTTAGTGTTTTTGGCACTGCGAAAATCTTGACGTTCCATAACCTATTAGATTTCCGCAATTTAAGTGAACGCTAAAAATTGAAAAATAAAAAATAAAGAACTTAAATAGGAATAAAAAAAGTTCAGTGTATTCTTGTAGGACAAAGATGTGTATAAAATTAACTAAATCTGATGGGGGGATTAATTTCTACTGTGTTTAAAATGAATTAAACTGCCAAAAGTAGGTTGGCAAGACTACGACTAGTGCCAATGGCCATAGTTAAGCAACGTCGGGCGTGGTCGAAACCTGAATGGGTGACCGACCACGTGCTGTTGACATTATAGAAAAGGGCGGCAACCTGTGGACAGCCCGGCGTTAATAGCTCTAATGTTGATACGCCGTTAAACACACAAAAAAAAAACTACTAGGGGCGCTGTCCAGCTGTATATGCTATTTGCGTTGTTATTTTTTATATGGGTGGTTTTTTATCAACATGGTGACGACATAATTATTCATCAAAATTACTAAGCTCATAACATACAAGAAGTAAATGAATTCAACAAAATTGATAATTTAAACAGCCACTCATTACAAATTTAATTATTTTACACTTTTTATAGGTTCTTGAACATAGGAAAAGGAATGAAACCATTTTTGAAGCGATGTCTGTAACTATTTACGGCAAAAGTTAGTACACCTAGTTTCCCTAACTAATTTTCAGTTTGGGTATTCAGAAACGATTGATTCAGCTTAAACTTGGTCCAGACGTTTAAGATACATCTAAACTTATATATTTAAATTCTGTTTTGAAGTTAAGGATCTTCATTCTATTATATCTCGAAAACGAAAGTAAAATCGTGGTAAGTGAAAGGAGGCAATTCGAAAGCTTACTAAATTCTCTACAAAAAAAAAGGTCCTAAAGTAATTTTCGATGGGACGATTTCAATTGGAGAAATTAATGCTTAAAAATTTGAATTCATGAGATTCATTGTTTTTGTGTTTGATTTCTTCAGTTTTTATTGCTATTTTTTTCTTTTAATCGATTTTGGTACTAATAATAATTTTACAATAAAACAAGATAGGTACTTAAAATAAGAAACTATTTTTGGTTGTTTGTCGGGTCATTTCGAGTGGTAGTCAAAGAGGTTGAAAGCACAATTTCCGCTGCTGTATGTTAGTGGCACCTAAAATCTAAGTTTTCTTCAGGTTTGCATTGTAATGGGTGTTTTCATTTTTCCCATAACATTATATATATTTATTAATTCTTCTGAATGCTAAACACAATATATATTTTTCACTTGTTCTTGTTTCTTCTTCTTGTTCTGCCCAATATAGCAAAAGATAGCAAATTGAACGAATTGTGTACTACTTTATCGACCGCTTGCCATAAAAAGAAACGCCAACAAGTGAAAAAATTATTTCCTTCAGATCCTTCTGCTCAAATTCAGGAATATAAATATGCTTTAGGTCCACCCTACACACCTATGTAATGTACTCTATAACATACAGTGTTCTTTTTCGTACATGGCCACTGCGTATCCGCGAATGCCACTGCGCATGTGCGAACGCCAGCGGACACTTTTTTGTGATACCTTTTTGGAACGCCTAGATCCACCCGACAAACATATATAAAGTGCTTTATAACATACAGTCTTCTTTTTCGTACATGGCCTCTGCGCATGCGCGAACGCCAGCGGACACTTTTTTTGGAACGCTAGGTCCACCCGATAAACCTATGTAATGTACACTATACCATACAGTCATCTTTTTCATACATGGCCACTGCGAATACGCAATCGCCACTGCGCATGCGCGAACGCCAGCGGAAACTTTTTTGTGGCACATACAGTCTTCTTTTTCGTACATGGCCACGCCACTGCGCAAGCGCGAACGCCAGAGGACACTTTTTTGCGATACATACAGTCTTCTTTTTCGTAAATGGTCACTGCGTATATTTATGCTAATATAACGCACCTGCGAATCGCACTTCTTTGTCTACAGTAAGATCAATAACAAATATACTCCAGTTTTTGTTGTTTTTCTTTTACCAAGCTTAGAATTGAACCTTGGATCAGAAGAACATTGCAGAGCCAAGAATGCTTGATCGACTTGCAAGAAATCTAACTTCCCGTGCTATTAGAAGGCCATTATAAGAAGATCCCATCATCAACCACAAACCAGTGATGAAGGCTTTCCGTTGTTCATCACTTAACGTCGGAAACTGTCGGTGGATAATCGTCTCGTCCTTCCCATCAGGAGATCATTACGAGGATTAATATAATAGGCCTGTTATTCTTAGGCGAGGCCGGGGGAAATTAAAATAATTACATTCGCAGGAAACGCGGCCTCTTTGTGCTCTTCTTCGTTACGGTTTTCATTTATATCTGCGCTCTTTAGCTAATATATAGCTATAGCTAATTATATCTGTCAAAAAGGCAATCCTATATGCTCATTGAGAGCATGAAGAATACACACAAGGTCACGAACATTTCCAAGGACGTAAATTTGTGTATACGGCAACGAGAATCGCTATACCGCACTAGTATTTCTAAGTGACACAACTAAAAATAAAACACAACTGAAAATGTGTCACTCTTGCCTATGTGGGGGCCTTAGGATTAAGACTGGAAGGGTGACTGCTGTACAAGCTCTGAAGCTACATACATGCATGTCTTTCACAGTCACAACTATAACGGTGTGAATAAACCCGATTTTTGAGTTGTGTCACTTTAGAAATACTAGTGCGATAAGTCGCTTTAACTTGTAATGAAATTCTTTCATGAAAATAAACAAAACCCATTAACATTAGATTTACCAGACCAGTTATTTTGACTGGTCGAGCAATTTCAATTCAAAATTTCTAATAGATATGACATGCAGGGGCGAGGTTAGCTCAGTGGTGGAGCACTGGACTAATAAGTTGGAGGACCTGAGTTCAAATCCCGAGCAAGCACTAAAGATTTTTTCTTCTAGTGTCTTCGTGTAAGGGTTGAATTCGGCCTCCCTGACCGTCCTTAGGTCAACCCAGCCTTTAATTAATTTATTAATGGCTACCTTGGTGCTAATGACTCTAGTAGTCGAAGGAGCCAAGAGGAAAATCAGGCGGCCGGAGCATAGTACTGACCAAACTATCTCCCTAGTGTGCCGTATGGTCATTAATCAGATACCTCTACAGTATCTGCTCTCGGGGTCCTCATGGCCTTTTAGGGGACTGATTTTTTTTTTTTTTTTTTTTTTTTTATGACACTTGCTTTCCTAAATGATGTTGTGACTGTTGTAGCTATAAGTAGAGAATACATTCAATGAACTTAATGTTACTTTATAGGTATATATTAGTAAAAAATATATTTTTTGTTATTGACATTTATACCAGTACCAGGTCTGGTAAATCTAGTGTTAATTAATATTTCATTCTTGACCATACGGCATACTAGGGAGATAATTTGGTCAGCATTGCACTCCGGTGGCTTGATTTTGGAACCCAAATCCGACCCTGGAACAACGACACTAGAAGATAAAATCTTTCGTGCGCGTCTGAGTTATGAACTCTGGTCGTCCACCACTGTGCCAAACTCGCCTCCTAATATAGTCGAAATTGTCAAAAATACTATTGTATTGTAAAGTCTGGTCGCCTAACGTTTTAACTAGAAACCAGAATATTAATTTGGCTTCATAATTGCATTATTATTATTTACATTTTAACGTCCATTATTATTAACTGAGAATTTTGGGACGGGTTCTCTATAGGTTACCATCCTTTTCTAGCCAGGATAGGGCTGATGCCTTTTCTTTTTTCTAAAGAATAGCCACCATCCCATGTCGGTAATCGAACCCACGATCTTTGGCCCGGAGTGTTAAGTGCTCACGCCTCAACACTCACGGCCACCGGGCCTCCATCAGTGCATTATGGATGATGAGAAGATAATAATTTCATTATCTTCTCATGGTTTTGAGGTGCCCTAAAAACATTTTAGTCATAAACCGACAGGTTCAATTTCTGATCCCGACCACAATCCGTTTGAATTAAGTGCGAAAACCACCATAATTTTTTGAAAATTATGGTGGTTTTCGCACTTAATATGCACTTGAAAATAGTTACCACCCATTTGCAATACAATAGGAGCGGTGCCTTTCTTCGTCTCCCCAAATTTTCTTCTTTTAAAAGGATCGTTGTCTCACATTAAGCTTAATGTTTTGTAATTAGCAATTTCAAATTCTCCTTAAAACAATACCGTAACTTATGTACGTGTACAAAGCAAAGGACTGAAAGAAGATCTTGAGGTAGTGTACCTCTGCCACATCTGCGCAGCAATGTCTAACCCGGAATAGAGAAAAGTGATAAACAACATTATAAATTATTGCCTAGAAAGTGTAAAGATTTTAAGGTGTTTTCAAGTAAATGTGTTTAAATAGGAAAGCGAAGAAATGGGCGAAGTAGAGCGAGGCATAGCTGAGAGGCTTTGAAGATAGATACTGAGCTTTAGACATACCACTGGGTTGGTTCGGGTATTCTGAGCAAAAGAAAATTTATTTTTTTATTTAGAACAAAAAAAAAAAATGTTGAAGCTATCCTTCGTTGCAATGTTCGGACTATAAATGTATGAGACAAGTTATGTAACTTATAAGATATCAGCAAGTCCGAAGAAACAAAAGCAAATAAAGTTCGACGCCCAAGAATTGCGTCATCTGAGAATGTTTTTGAATAATTCTTATCTAGGTTATGATATGAAAAGCTTAGAATGAAACCATTAACACTACATCATCAATCGAACAAAACCAGCGTTCCTTCTTGTTTAAATTTCTCTTTTTTTTTGTATATTCTAATAATTGGTGCAAGAAACTTACATTAATAAGACAATTTTACTGTTGAATACCTGGTCCAATGAAATGTCTAAAAAAAAAAGATATTCTAGCCTCTTAAATTATCACAATGCGCAGGAAATTGACAGTAGCCAACTCAAAAGTTAGTATATGCCGCGCCCACTCGTACTCTATTTGCGCCCAGTTCTAAAGAAAAGTTTTATCACCAACACCAAAGAATACAAACTTATATCACATTTTACCGGGCTAGTAATATACTATGGACAAATGTATTATACTCCTAAATATAATTCAAAATATATCAACCAATAAAAAATTGAGTGATAATCTGTTAAATAAAAAAATGCATTTTCGTGATTTTATGTTCTGATTTCTCTGGTTGAAATATCCCTATAGAAAAATCCATAAATATCCCATTTGTTTGGAAATTTTTTAACGATTCAAATAAACGCGTTTCGCCGTCCATCAGTCCTTATCTAGGTTTAAAGTAATATTAAATCCCGAGCAAGCACTAAAGAATTTTATCTTCTAGTGCTTTCGTCCGTGTATTAGATTCGGCCTCCCTGACCGCCCCTAGGACTAACTAGCCTTTAATTAATTTATTAATGGGTATCTGGAAAGGAGAAAATCAGGCGGCCGGAGCATATTACTGACCACACTATCTCCCTAGAGTGCCGTATGGTCATGAGTCAGATATCTCATCTGGCCCTTGTGGCATGTTACTATGTTAATATATAGTAGATATATTTATACAGGGAGTCCCGAATTGAAATGGCAAAACTTCAGGAGCATATAGAGGACGGAAAAACTAAGACAAAAAGTCCTTTAGAGATTTGCTCGTTTTTGCTTCGTTTTGGAGAAAATCGCAAAACAAGAAACTAAATAAGTTTTAATTTTTTTACTTACTTATTTAAATTTTCAATGGAAAAAAATTTTCATTGCGAATTGTATCAAGAAACCAATTACCAAAAATCAATCACTTGATGCTGATATAATCTTCGTGTACGGTTTCTGCAATGGTAATGCTTTAGAAGTGGTGCGCGGGTATGCGCGCCGATTCACAAATAGAGAGAGTGCTTAATAGTAGAGTCTTTTTGTTAACTTTTAATGGGCAGCGAGAGACTTGGTCATTATATTTATTTGCATTTATTTTATAATCTGTATAATAACTGCAACATAACCTAACTTGAAGGAACTGCGTCATCTTAGTGTGTTTTTCGCGTGGATTTTGTCAAAAAACAGTGTTCCTTTTATCTATATTGGAACATTTTTGTTTTGGGTTGAATGTAAACGGACAATTATGCATAAAACAGATTAAAATGTGAAGAAATTAACGTTGAATTTACGAAACAAGTACTACATTCGTGCCGACAGGACGAGTTCTGCCATTCCGGAGCAATAAAAGTGAATTGGCTAGGTATGAGTAGAGGTGGTTTACTATTAAAGAGTTACTTCTTTATTCATTGAGGGTTTTCTCGAGAGTAGGAGTCCGAGATTTAGTATTGAGTTTATTGCCAGCCCTCTGGGAGCAGTACCATCCTCCCGTACTCCCTTCTATCTAAGATTGATAGGGTTACTGTAGAATGAGCATTCACTCCAAACCAAAGCTCAGAAACATGCTTACTGACTTACTCAAACACAGGATAGCCATATAGTCTCTGGTGAAATTTGTCTTTAAAAACTTCTTCAACCCATTAAAATACATATATATGCCGGGGTAGGTGCCGTTAACTTAGATGAAGTAGTCCTGCTGGTATCTCGGAACAGGAAAGCTTCTGCGCAGCAATGAGCTAACTGGCCGGATACGATGGTGATATATATATTTAGATACACGTGTGTGTGTTTGTTAACACGATAGTGACCAAAAGGTTTGGCTTATTTGCCAGGGCACTTGCTCTTTAGCTTTCCGATAAAAGAAGAACGTGCGAGTCATAAACCTGTAAAATCGGTCCATCTGAAAATGTGGGGTTTAATCTATAAATTACTGTTCTATTGGTGCAAATATAATCCAAATTTTTATATGATCAATTCGTTCCAGAAGGCGAACTTGTTAAGAGGTCGACGCCAACGTTTTCAAAGTCCTCAGTTGGTCTTGATCGACAATAAAAGACCTACCTTATCTTGTATATTAAAATTCCCTTGGCGAAAGTTGTGGAAACGTCGCAGCACTTTAAATTAACTGATGTTGTTCTGGCCCCAAACAACATTGACGTTAAGCGCGGTTTGAACCGCATTTCGACAACGGCAAAAATATTTTTTGCCACGTTGACTTTCAGAAGTCCTTACTCATAGAGAATGTAACACAAACTAAACTAATAGTAACTAGCTCAGGGTCCTTTTTTATGTCTAATACAAAAGTAGTAAAAATGGTCTTAGGGACGTCGTTTTGAACACACTATAAACCGTGTGCGATGTGCACTTTGCTATGCCCACAGAACCTAAAACTGTACTTCTAACGCAATTCCTTTTTTTTTTTTTTTTTTTATTATTACAAATCTGATTTTTTTAATTGTATTTAGAAGATTATATATGAAATCAAATAAACATTTTTTGGCCGACAGAAAAGAGGGCGGAGTTCGGAAATATTTGACATTTAGGTAACAATTTGTAATCATTAGCTTAGTCGTAGAAAAGGGTGCTTTTTTTTTTTTTCTTTTTTTTTTTTCTGGTAGTACCTCTATAGAAATGTCGATGGGACGTATATTGATAAACATTTTAATAGCACAATTTCTCCGTTGTCAGTGTAGTATCCAAAACAACGAGGTTAAAACATTTTTTATAAACTGGCGAACAATTTTGGACTTTTCGTGTATTTCATTAAAACTCTTGAAAACGGTGGGGATGAAAGATAGTCATTCGAAAGCCTAGCGAATTTCGTACTAAATACGTCCAGGTATAGACGAAAAGAATTAGTTTAATGGACCAATTCCGTGGGAGATCGGTGACCTTTCTGGGTTAAATCGATCAGGTCATGACCTACAAGTGGAGCTTCGCCCTCATATCTGTGACTCCTAATAATTACCAACATTATCAATTTGCTGTCAACAGTTTATTTCTCTGACTTTTTTATTTTGCGCTATTGTAGTTTGTTGTATTGTAATGATTTGACTAGCAGATGTACAAATGAGCGATTTGTGAAGAGGCTAAACGAGTATTTAAAGGACGTTAAAACTTATGGTCTGATAAAGTTCCACATTATTTATTTTTTGGAGTGGAAATATTAATTGAGTGTAAATTTTGAATGCATGAATGTATTGTAGGAATCAAGCAATGCCGTAACTTTCTTATGCCTAGTGTCATTCGGAACGCCTAGAATAAATAATCCTTATATTTTGTGAAAAGCATAAATAAAAACTCCTACTCCGGTGAAATCATGAAAAGGGAGATTTTGGAGCCACTAAATTACTGTAGCGAAAATTACTCACTCGGCCTCTTCGATTTTCGCTCGGAACTTCTATGAAGAACAACTGAAATTGTTTATGATCTTATGTTTCGTTTTGGGAAATTAATAATACGGCTAAATTCAATTAAAAAAAAACAAGTAATAAAATTTCGAGGAAATTAAAAACAAAATTCATTTTCTGTTTGCTTAAATTAGAGCTTATCATCTTAGTTACGAAGCTCTAAAATAAAATAAATAAATAAATAAAAACAAAAACCTTTCAAAGCATAGAAACTAACACTTTCAAAGCTGTAAGCTCTCTCCGTTCAAGACCGTCTTTTCGAAAATTACGTCAGAGTGTCTTTTGTAGATAATTTAGTAAGTTTTGGAATGGGCTATTTTCATTTACCACGATTACAAAACCTTTTTCGAGATATTTTAGAAAATTTAAGAATATCCCAAAACTATTCAGGTCTGTTACATTTTTTGTTGTTGTTATACTTCCTTAACTTCAAACGCAACCAAAATCTTAATTAAGACGAATACCAAATGTCTGGAACAATTTTCAATTGAATCAATCGTTTCTGAATACTCAAACAGAAAATAATTTCGGAAAACTACTTGCATCAACTTTTATCGTAAACGGTTACGCAAATCGCTTTAAAAATGGTTTCATTCGTTTTCAGAGTTTAGAGACTAGACTACCTACATCCAAGCATTTTAACTCGAAAACAATAAGCGGTACATTTTTTTTTTCGTTTAAAGCTTGCCACAAAGGCCATAAGAATTTGAATATTTGAACCAACTAATCAGCACTTCCGGATTGCGTCATTAGATCAACCTCATAAGCGAGTTTCCTCCCTATAAAGGAGTTAAGCAACGTGCTAAAATTAAGCATTTTACTTTTTTTTTTCTTTTTTTTTTTTTTTTCTTTTTTTTTTCTTTTTTTTTTACGGCACATCTACATCTAGGTCATTAGCGCCGACATCCAGGGTGTAGCGAGGAATTTCACCAGCGAGCCGTGGGATGATAAAATTCCTGCCGGAGGTTGGGAATCGAACCCACCATCTCCCGCTTATGAATCCAAGGCGCTAGCCATTAGACCACGGGAGACCCCTTAAGCATTTTACTGAAAGTTGTTTTAGATTTATTAGCCAGCTGGTTAAGAAAGATTTTTTAAAGTGTTAATTTTTTTTTTATATTTGAGTGGCTTAATATCAAAGACTGACACCTGTCATTTTCTAAATGTTGAGAAAATCACCTTTTATGTTCGCAACAATAGTGAATATTTTGTTGAAAATATTTATTTCATAATTACGCTTATATGTTTGAAATTGATGTTGTTCTGTTTCTGATATCAATACCACTCAAACAATAAGTGAAAATTACCTTTGAACCCATTGGGTGATTGGTAGGTGTTCGTTTATGAAAAAATCCTCCACAGCAGGAGTCCGTTTTTGAAACAAGGCATCTACTTTGACGCCAGAAATTACATGTTTAACGCCCGTTTTTTAAAGAAACTAATTTCATCATTGAAAAGAGCAGACAAAAAACCTATAGGAATCCACTGCTAACTCAATTTCGATTTTTTTACAGATGTCCGTCTTTGATATTAAGCCACTCATTTATTTATTGTTATTTAAGAATAATTCCTAAGCAATCTGGCTTAACCAACCACCATGCTGGATAGTATGCTGGATAGTATGCTTAGGTATTCAGTTCCTCCATGATCGCTTTTATTTTAGGATTCGAAACAATTTAAAGCTCTTTCAACGGAAAATATGTTATCCACCTTGTAAAGAAACAGGTTAGCAGAATTAACACCCTTTACAAGGGACTAAATTTAATTTGACCTTTCTTTATTCCAGGGGACTTCGATGTTTATAATATCGAGACTGCGATGCCGAAGATCGATCTTGAAGCTATCGAATCCCACCTCCGAGCTGCTAGGGAGGAAGAGAGAAGGGTAAGTATCTACCAAAAATATTAAGAACTTTAATCTTTTTATTACAGTCCCTTAAGTTATTTGTTCATATTTTGAAGTTTGTAAAGTTTTGGACGTTGGTAAATTGAAGGGGAAAATACTTCAAAATGTATTTTTCATAATCAAATTAGTCATTCACAGTAATGCGGAGTATTATCTGTTCACTCCAAAACGTGCACAATTATTTATATTTGATGTAAAAATATTATAATTTAATTAAAATTCGGAGACATTTGATGCGACGGTTTATTGTAGGGTTTACACATTCTTTTTTTTTTTTTTTTTTTTTTCTTTTTTTTTTTACGGCGCATCTACATCTAGGTCATTAGCGCCGACACATTCTTATTATTTTCAGTTAATATAATCGTAAGTTTTGTAGAATTAACTGGCGATTACTCAAAGCAAAGTTGTTGACAGGCAAGACTTGTAAGCACAATTCATTTGTCTGTTGACTTGGTAGCGGGCAAACAAAACAATTCGTTATAGCAATATAACCATAGTTATATACATATTGAATGAATGAATGAAAAGTTTTATTCTTATTCCGGGACAGAAGTCCCATAGGAATAATTTTGAATTTTACGTATAAACTTAAAAACTTATAAATGCTATCAGTATCAATATATACTGTACAGCTTCAATATAGACTAGGTGTTGTAAAACTTGGAGGGATAGAAGGTGGTGGAAGAGTCGGGATTTAAAGGTTTCTAGGTTGGTAGAATGGCGGACAAACGAAGGCAAGGAATTCCATAGCGAGGTGGCACGGGTGACGAATGATTTTTCGAATATTGCTGTTCGGTGGGAAGGAATATAAAGATCGGAAGGACGAGATCGGGTGTTACGGGAGTGAACCGAGGATTTAAAGTTAAGAAGATGAAAAATATAAGAAGATCTACGGGATTGAATTATTAATATTAACCGTTTACTGACCAATGTTCCAATTTGGGAACATATATTCCAAAATTGTTTAATCACATTTACATTTTACAAAACATTTTGCCAATATGTTACAATTAAATAAAGGATTGAATTCATGAAAAATATTTGTTATTACGTGAAAATGCACCTGAATCGCCTCCCGAAATTTATGAAATTTCTGTTGTTTTAATGTTTTGCTTTATGCCTGTTTCTGAGCTATGACCCCCTCAACAGGCCATTGTTCCCGATTAGGGAACATTAAAGAAAACATAAAATTCAGAATTTTTTACAAAAAGATCATTTAAATATTTCAATATAAAAATAAGAAAGCGGTTCAGTCTGTAAACGGTTATATAATAATTATTACAGAATAAACACCACACTATGGAACGGTGTCAATGACACGCTATTAAAAAAAAAAAAAAAAAATTAGCAAATACATTTTTGAATGTGCAAACGTAAGAGGCACCACGAGATGACCTAATGACCCACTGCATAAATCAAATACACACTTATTCGAAGACGTAATGATACAACAATACAAGCAATAAACTAAGACCAATCTCCCAGAGGTCCAATGGCTAACACGTTTGTTTTGTTTTTTTCATTTCAGGGCCTGTTAAAAATTGTCACTGCTCCCCCATGGATATTTAGGGGGCAATCTATAGATACCCAGGCGCTAACGGCCTTTATTTAGTTATAGAAAAAATATTAGTATGTGTAGTTTTAAAATTTTCGTTTCTACATAGACCTTCACGTTTGCAAATCGCTGTCGTACAGCACGAAATGTACACTTATATTTTTTTTTTTGTTTTATTGATGAATAATTTAATATTTTTGAGACACCAAAAATATTTTTATTTAATGAAAACATTTTAATTTTTATTTATTGTTTTTGGTGAAAATTGGAATAGTCTTGTAAGGAAACTAAATCGCTGGCTGCAATCACGTATTTCGATCTTATTTACTTTAGATAAATGTTGGAAAGGAAGTTCTACGGCCACTGACCTCCTGGTGAAAGGGTTGGGGTGTTCCTTTCTAAACCTGTCGATCACATTTTCTTCAAGGACCAAATACATGGTCAGGTCAACTCCATTCGGGCAAGTGTTTTCACGACGTTTAGTGCAATCATTGAAGCGGCCGCAAATCAAAACAGATGCCTTTTCAATTTATTTGTGTTTATCATAGCATTAAAAACTCTTATATTTATCATGTTTCGGTTGGTGAAACTTATTTATTCTGTGCTGAAATTGCATTTCAAATGGATCTCCCAAGAAACAATTTACGCGGTTTTATGCTTTGAGAATTCGATGAAGGAGAAAAGTCTCTGTTTCAACTCATCGAAACCTTTTTCGCAGTCCCCAAAACTCATTAAGTGGCATGAATTCGGTCGATGGAGTGAAAAACGAGAAAAGCATTTTTTTTTTTTTTTTTAAGAAAAGGGATTCAAAATTTTGTTTTATGATGGCAAACTGTTATACAACATCATGATAAATATATTATAGATTGAACGTGTTTAATTGATTTTATCCTATACGTTAGAGCATGCCATTATTTGTTTTTTTTTTTGAGTCCCACAACTTTGGTAATGGTCTCCTTACAGTTTTATGACTTTGAAAATCAGTCTCACTCTGAAGGAAAAAGAAAAATAAATAAATAAAATAAATAATTATAAAATATAACAGAAATAAATAAAACTCATACAAAAAAAGCAAAATAATAATAAATTAAATAATAGAAAATAAATATATATAAAAAAAATAAGTAATTAAAATTATATAAATGCAATTTTTAGTTTTGATGTGGACGAATATCAATTTAAAATTTCATTTTCTGTTTTTTATCGTGTGTTTTTATACAAACTTTTTTTTATCTAATAATTGAACTTACGATTTTGTCTCAAATGAAATATGTAAGCACATTCTGTTTTTTTTTTTTCTTTTTTAATAAACTGACATATACATGTACGCAAACTAATTTTTTCCCCTTAAATCAAAGCTATCAATAGATGGTGTGTTCCTTTTCTTCACTCATAGCTACTTACACATATATAAGCATACGCCCAAATATATTTATTTACGAGTATTCCATACATTAAGGCTAACCGTACAAAATATATCTTCTTTTTTTTTATAAACTTATACATACGTGTCCGTGTACCTAATATTTTATCTTAATTTAAAACTAACAATAGATGGTGTATTCCTCTATTTTTTTTTTTCATTCATCGCTACTTCCGTACATATAAACTTACACCTAAATATATTTATTTATAAGTATATTAAAATTGAATGTTTTAAGTAAGGTCAAATATATTTAAATTTCATTGATTTTATTAAGTTTTAGAGTATATGTTCAGTGTCTTTAAATGTTGGAGTATAGTGTTTAATAGACATTACTTTTGGGTTGACCTGACATATTTAAGTTTACATTTTGAAGAGGTATCTTACATTTTCGATATCTTTTAGGTAGAATAGATGATGATTTGAAAAACTTCAATAATGACTTCTTTTCAATTTATTTATTATTATTATTTCTAATGAAATATTCTGCTTAATATTTATCCTTTATCTAGATTTTCAATAATCCGTACTTGGAGTACAGATAGCTCTGAGCTGATTAGAAAACCTAAATTTTAAGTAGTTTTTCCTATTTTCTGGAGTTTCATTATCGGAAGGGGGAAAGTGAACTAGAGAGTAAAAGATAAATAAGAAAGTGGAATTTAAGGAATGGAGGAAGATGGCTGTTTCGAATTAAACCTTCCTCTGTATTCCTTCTCCGCTCTTCCCAATTATCGGAGGCCAGAATCTTATAACAACTCTTATCTACAGATTTTTTTTCTCTTCCGTTTTTTATTAAATTTGGTTGATTTAATCCTTACAAAAATATTCAATAAAGTGGCAATTATTTAATCCTTACCAATCAGCCTTCACTCAACAAATAAATGTGCAAATGCAAAATATTATATTGTAAAATTGTGACCTTTTGTTCAGATTAATTTATTTTCAAATTGGCGGAAGATAATATTTTTTTAAGAGAGTTAGAGCTTAAATTACAGGGTTAAAGAAAAAAACAATGTGAATTTTAGTTATTAGGTCGCACATTAAAGAATAAATCTTTCTGGCTCGACTTAGATTTGGCTAAAGACATTTTTATATTATAAATAAAATATATTTGTCTGTTTAAGATCTAAAATCTTCTTAATTATTTATTTTTTTCGAAATTTAGCACAAAAATACTTTGTCTACTGGTAAAGTTCGTTAAATCAAGACTCGGCAAAATTTATACGAAACAAAAGTCGTAACATGAAATTCATTGAGGTAAACTGTTTATATCCCGTAAACGGACCTTTGATACACAGTATTTTATGTGGACTTTAAGGTGGCCATACACGTTCAGCACAAATTTTAAGACCAGGACTGTACGGGTCTAGCACACACACGACAAGTTAATAAACCTCAAAGCTGGGACTGAACATTCCAGTTATGGTACTCCACAGGAATCAGGCCTGGCCTGCACAGGCCTCATTGGACTGTACAGTTAATCTGTTGGTTTTGTCATTCTACTTCGATGGACTGTACAGTACAACTCTGGCCTCAAGGATGTCCCATACACGGTGGGGAATATCTTAAGATTTGGTTTGAGCAGTCCAAATCTTGAGACATTTCTCACCCTGAATGGGCACCCTTGTTGCAAAACACCACCCTACGAAATGCAGAGGAAAGACGAAATCAACTCAACATTCCACTCGATAAGAATCAAGTCTTTGAAGATAGTAGGTATAATAGCCACTCACAATATTCTCTTACTTATCTCTAAAGCAAATAAATAATAATAATTTGAGAGGAAATCTCTACTTTCTTTAAGCACTTTCCCCAGGAAAGTAGCTATGAGGTCGCACTCATGAAAGAATTTTTGAATTTCTTCAAATCTTCATCGATATTTGCGCTTGTATTTGTGTGTATAAACTATACAACAAAAATATATAGCAAACGATTGAACGTGTTCATTAATCAGCAAAATTGGTCCATCCCGAGCAAACCTAAACCGGACGCATTTTTATATATATATATATATATATATATATATATATATATATATATATATATATATATATATATATATTGCTGCAAATCTAGGGATACACCCCGGTTTACACCGGATCTAAATTACCAATTTGTCCCTATCGGTCATTCTTTGTACTTTCTTGCAAGGAATTTTGGCAGACAAGATGTCCCACCAATGAGGGACATCAAAATCTGTCCATTCAAATCGTGGGTTTAATGTAGAAAAAAATTAATAATTGAGTCAGCTTTTTATTCGGATAGACCCAAACTGTTCATGCTTATTTTGTTGTTTGTTTTCTTAGGTTATTCAGGGATGCAACGTAAACTTATGTTTCTGAGGAATGTGCGTAGTATTACAGCTCCTGCGTGAGGGACTTTTCGATTGTGTCTTTCCAGGTGTGAAGGATCTTCTAATCTGAAGATACACTTTCACCCGAAGCTTGTCCTATCCCAATCTGTACGGGTGATCTACTGGTCCTGCTCCAGATATCCATCCATTTACCAGTCCTAGATTCTCTTTATACTCTTCCTTTATCCGACCAGGCATAAATGATTTCACGTCACAGATTCCATTCTAGAAGAACCCCCTTTGTAGCTTCCAGCCTCCTTCTCTATGGAACGTGATGGAGTATGATATAGGTCAGGTGGACGAGAAACGTCTCTATGACCATCTAAAGGAAAGATAGAAAGTAGGTATATGTGTGCATTTCGCTTTAATCCATCCAATTGCAAGAGCTCTATATATTTACTGAAATTTGGACATTATCGTCTACCCTTCCAGGTTGCGCCATGCGATTGACGTCGAAAGTGGTTTTCCACTTTTGAGAATGGGGAAACAGGCTAAAAAGAAGCTATTGTCAAAGGCATTAACAGAACATCAATTAAAAACATTTTTGAACGCCCATTTGGTAGAGACCTCTTCTTCCGACAATCTCAGTGGATAGATTAAAGGGAAATACACATAAATACCTTCTTTCTTTCCTTCATATCGGTCGCAGAGCACTGAAGGAAGAAAAAATGTCCGAATTTTAGAAACGACCCCAACTAAATTATCACCCTTTTCAAATATTTAGGTAGCCGAAGTTTCAGCTTGAAACTGTTTGGGCTATGTGTTGTTTGGGCTATAAATTGCCGTTACAATACAGCCTAATTTATTAATTAAGTATAACAAACAATAAAATACCGTGGATGTTATGGATATATATATATATATATATATATATATATATATATATATATATATATATATTTACTTACATACATAAATACATAAAGTCAAATTTGTTAACCAGCAGAACTCGCATAAACGTTGTATCATAAATGGTGTTCATAGGTTTTTTATACCCGTTTATAAAAGGAAAATCTAATAGAACCACTTTCAAGGTGATTTCTTAATCCGTTTACATTAAAATTAGATTTTTTTTATTTCGGGCACTCAAAGAATGCGTCACAAAGATATATATTTTCCTTGCATTTAATTGAAGAAAGTAGTAAAAAATATTATACTTTTTTGTTAGATCAAAAATGTCTGAGAAATCACGAGCATATGTAAGTAATCATTCGAACGCGTAATTCATTTTGTACAACGAATTATCTTATTTATTTAGCTAGGAAGATTTTAGTTGGAAACCCTGTTCTTAAAATGTCAAATGCGTTAGTTTCGCTACATGTTTTTAAAAACTTTGAAACCAGATGACGACCCATAAATATCGCGATATTATTTCAATAAATCTGATCAAGATTTTTTCTCTCCATTTAATTTTATTTGTTGTCTTGTGCTAGCTGATTTTGCCAAACTGTGTTTTTTGGAGGAATTCGCACGAAAAAAGCCGTGCTTACGGCTTTGCGTTTTACGCTTCAAGGAACATGAAATTTTTAATAAAACATAGTGAGAAAATGAGAAGCGTGTTTGCATAATTTTTTTTACTTGTGATAGAGCATTTCTTAAGAATGAGCGGAATTCAATGAGGCGAAGTGCATTCTGGCGCCTAGAATCTCCCTGTAGCGGTTATCAGATAACCCCCCAAAAAAACACATGTTTTAAAAAAATAAATAAAACATTATTAAGTGTTCTCTCGCAATTGAAAACTGCAATTCATTCTTGTAAGTTGTAAATCCTATACACTTAACATTGGTGACCCCTGATATTGAACAATACTTCTGATTTCACTTCTCGCCGTTCGTCATGTCCAAAAAAAACTCATCTACGTCCGATACAGATCTCCATGAAACCCAGCCTGAGGTTAGTTTCTACCAAGGGCCGAGTTCAAGACTACCGACATTCTGGAAACAGAACCCGACTTTCTGGTTCGCGACGATCGAGGCTGTATTTGCGACATCCCGCGTAACATCGAGTCTAAAAAAATTCCAGCTCGTCATACCGAATCTCGATCTGGATGTTCTCAGCCAAGTCTCAGATATCGTCCTCCAACCGACTGAGCAACCATACGAGGACCTTAAAGCTAGGCGCATCAACACGTTCGGAGAATCCGAAACACGTAGAATTAGCAAGCTGTTAGAAGAAATGCCACTCGGAGACCAGACTCCTTCACAGCTCCTCAGAAAAATACAACAATTAGCTGGCTCCGATGTATCAAACGGATTTATTAGCACCCTGTGGATGAAGAATTTACCCCCACGAATTCGTCCCATCCTTATTTCCACAGGCCACACTGACATCCAAAAACTGGCAGAAGTAGCCGACAAGATCTTGGAGGTATCCCCGTCAGCTGAAACGTACGCTATTCGAGACATGTCAGAACCTCGCCCGAACAAGTCTTCCGCAACTACCACATCAGTCACGAACAGATGCGAGCACCCATCCGAAGATTTCGGAGCTCTACGCCGCGACGTAGACGAGATCCTACGCTTTCTGAAGATGAAGAACCGCGAAAGAAGCTCCAGCAGCAGCCGGAATCAAGACAATCTCCCTCGATCTCAGTCGCGCGATACCTGTTATTACCACCAGAGATTCCGCGAGAAATCCCGACGCTGCACACAACCTTGCAACTGGAAATCCGAAGAGCCAGCTTTAAACTCCGAAATGTGAAAGTTGCGGCGGAAACTTTCACAACCCAGCAGCACCGCCGCCTATTTCTGACGGACAGAACCACTGGTCAGCCCTTCCTCATTGACACAGGAGCATGCATATCTCTCCTCCCTGTGCCCAAAGGACGGCGTAAGACTCCATCTGATTTCACCTTAATAGCAGCCAACAACTCCCCGATTCCAACCTTCGGTGAAATCACTCGATATGTCGACTTAGGACTCAGAAAACCTCTCAAGTGGACCTTTGTCTTAGCCGACGTCGCCAAGGCTATATTAGGTGCTGATTTTCTCTACTGGCATCAGCTTACTGTGGACTTAAGAAACAGGAGACTGATCGACCAGCACTCAGGACGTAGCATGGTAGGTACCATATCCTCAGCAGAAATACCAACCTTCTCCATCTTTCCAGCCGATAATCGATTTGCCCGCATCCTAGGTGAATTCCCTACCGTCACTCAGGTCACTCCCATCCGTGGACCATCCAATTCAACAGTGGAGCATCATATAGAGACCAAAGGACGACCTGTCACGGCTAAATGCCGCCGTTTGCCTCCAGGAATTTACCAGGAAGTCAAAAAGGAGATGCAGGAGCTCATCGACAGCGGAATATGCCAACCTTCCAAAAGTCCATGGTCCAGTCCACTCCACGTAGTGAAGAAAAAAGATGGTACTCTCCGTTTGTGTGGAGACTATCGAGCCCTGAACGCCATCACTATTCCCGATCGATATGGAATACCCAATCTTCGAGACTTCACAATGGAGATACATGGCAAGAAGATCTTCTCCAAAATAGATCTCCGCAAGGCTTACTATCATATACCGATAGCAGTAGAAGATCGAGAGAAAACTGCCATTATTACCCCATTTGGCCTTATTGAATACAACAGGATGAGTTTTGGACTGAAGAACGCAGGTCAAAGCTTCCAGCGTTTCGTCGACAACCAATTCCGAGACCTACCCTTTCTCTTCAAGTTTCTTGACGACTTCTTGATCGCTTCGGACAACGAGGAACAACATGAAGCTCACATCAGAGAAGTACTTCGTCGTCTCGACATGAACGGCATCGCTGTGAACCCATCGAAATGCGTCTTCGGTGTCCCAGAGCTCGATTTCCTTGGATTCCATCTAACACCATCTGGCATCACACCTCTGGAAGACAAAGTTAAGGCTGTCCTAGAATTCCCACTTCCCAAGGACGTTCGAGAACTTCGGCGCTTTATGGGCATGGTGAATTTCTACCGACCTTGTCTTCGCCACGCAGCATCAATCCAACAACCTCTCAACGGACTTCTCCATCAGGTCAAGAAAAATGACAAAACTCCAATCAATTGGAACGAAGAAACGCTCAAGGCTTTCGAAGACACCAAGAAGAACCTTGCTGAAGCAACTGAGCTCGTCCATCCGAACCCAGACGCAGAGATCTCACTCGCATGCGACGCATCTGACGTCGGTCTAGGCGCTGTCTTACAACAAAAACAGGATAACAAATGGCATCCTCTAAGCTTTTTCTCGTTACCACTCAATAAAGCGCAGAAGAATTACTCTGTCTACAACAGGGAGCTTCTGGCTATATACAAGGCCATCAAACATCTTCAACCTCAACTGGAAGGCCGAGTTTTCTCAATTATCACAGATCATCGCCCATTAGCTCATGCTTTCACTCAAAAGCCTGAATCTACTTCACCTCTCCGCATCCGTTGGCTAACTTACATTAGCCAATTCACCACTACAATCATCTATAGTCCAGGCAGGGAAAACATTGTTGCCGATTCCCTATCAAGGATTGCTGAAATCCAAACTCCAGACGATTTTGTCGCCCTTTCTTTAGCCCAACAAGAAGACCATGAGATCAGCCGACTCCAGGAACAAACTAACCTAACCTTTAGAGCCATCGAAATTCCTGGCACTGACAAGACCCTTCTCTGTGAGATGTCAACAAGCAAGGCAAGGCCATATCTCCCGAAGAACTTCAGGCACAGTGCTTTCGTCAAGGTGCACACCTTAAGTCATCCTGGCGTCCGGACAACACGGAAAATGGTAGCAGAGCGATATTTCTGGCCAAACATGAATAAGGAAGTAGCTGATTGGGCTAAGTGCTGTATCGCTTGCCAGAAGAGTAAGATACACCGGCATACCCATGCACCTCCTGGAACATTCCCAGCTGCCACTCGCTTTCAGCATGTCCACTTAGATTTAATTGGCCCACTACCACCCTCCGACGGCCACCGTTACTGTCTCACGATGATAGACCGTCAAACCAGATGGACAGAAGGAATACCATTACGTGACATCACAGCCGAAACCGTCTCAAGCGCATTCTACACTGGTTGGATCTGCCGATTCGGCGTTCCCTCAAGAATAACCACCGACCAAGGCCGGCAATATAAATCCCAGCTTTTTCATCAGCTGACTTCGCTTCTGGGAATCGAGAAAGGTCGCACAACTGCTTATCATCCCCAAGCTAACGGATGCATAGAACGATGGCACCGGACACTCAAAGCCGCCATTACAGCACACCTTGACAGCAACAACTGGACCCGCATATTGCCAACCGTACTCCTCGGACTCAGAGCCAGCCTGCGAGATGATACTTCATCGAGCATAGCTGAAGCAGTCTACGGTTGTCCCATAAGATTGCCAGGCGAATTCTTGGAGCAACACACGACCGCGGAAGATCCACACGTACTCCTGCAGGAGCTGAAGGAACATCTTCGCACCCTTCGACCAGCCGAGTATAAGGAGAGCACTAAGAAGACCTACGTACACCAGGAGTTGCAGAACTGCACGCATGTGTTCATCAGGGAAGACTGTGCCCGACGTCCGCTGACACCACCATACTCCGGACCACACAGGGTTCTCCAACGACACGACAAGTACTTCGAAGTGCAACTCCCAGGCCGCCAAGCCACCATATCGATAGACCGGCTTAAGCCTGCGTTTCTTCCATCCGAACATACTCAGGACACACCACCAGTTCTCCCAAAAACGCAGTCTCAAACGCCACCGCCAACTCAAGAGCCCTACAGGACCCGTTCCGGGAGAACCGTGAAACGAGTTTCACAGTCAGCTTCTCTGACTCCGTCATCTGGGAGGGGAATCCTGTAGCGGTTATCAGATAACCCCCAAAAAAAACACATGTTTTAAAAAAATAAATAAAACATTATTAAGTGTTCTCTCGCAATTGAAAACTGCAATTCATTCTTGTAAGTTGTAAATCCTATACACTTAACATCCCTTTTCTTCGAGATGACATTCTATCTTGGTATCTATGATGACGAAGTTCCTGTGACTTGGACTCTTTTTTCGACGAAAGGGTTATGCGAGGGGTTCGTTTTACACCTCGTAAAAGACATCCTCAATCCACAATTGAATGGATAAGTTTTGGTTAGTCAAGATTATTAATACCGACATTAGTACATAATAAGACACTAGGATCACATAATGCTTCTTATGCGTGTAAACCAAAGACCAAAGCGAAAAGGTCGTTACGAACTTCGCGCGCTTACTGTTTCAAAAGTGAACTTCACGAAGTTGCTATTAAAGAGTCGTGGAACAGTCTCCACTTTATTAAATGTGAAAGGGCGTACCGAAAGGTAAGCCGCCCTCAGTCCATTCATGAAATTTAAAAAGATTGCCTTCATTAAAAAGTAACTTTCTCTTTTAAATGTCATTTCTACCTGAGCATTAACCTTATAACTGAGATTAAATAAGAACTCTTCATAATTTATACGCAATCTTTTTCTTTGATGTACATACAAATGCTTTTAACACTTTCCGAACGAATGTTCATTGTCTTCTGAAAGAATTTTTCAAAAATGCCTTCAAATCTTTATCGATCCTACTTGCTACCGAAAATGACAACTTCCGAATAAAAAAAGATATCAGCCCTAACCTGCCTAAAAAAGAGTGGTAACTTAAAGCGGCACTGTGTACTGACGAACGGAAACCCCCTTTTTCAAGGGCGATAGTCTGCAGGTGGCAATTTTTAATCTAGAACAAAAAATGTAAAATTATCTCGAAAGAAGAAGTTTAAATCTAGTAATGTACGTAGGAGTTTTAAGAAATATTAATTTTTCGTAAATGACGAACAATTCTTCATTTTCTATTAAAAAAATCCGTCGAAAATCAGTCATAAAATCGTACTTATTCAATGAATAGAAAAATTCCTTGGTACTTTACAAGCAATTATTATTAGGAATCTAAAGATAAAATTTGAAGCTGATCTGATCGGATGAAAATTAAAAGCGTTAGCGTATCACCCGATTTGAAATACACATTTTTGAGAAAATCGACTTTAAAGTTTACTGTGCAGAAAAGTTTTTTTTTTCTTGTTTTTTTTTTAATTTCTTGTAATAAATATTTTTTTAAAAAATGGTTTTTAATTTTGAAATGTATCGGTACTTTAGTTGAAAAATTTTTGGCACATTTAAAAACTGTTCCGACACATTAACCCTCTTGGATATCATTTTGGATTAGTTAAGGAAGTATTTGAGCCCATAAAAAAGAAAATGGTAAAAACAAATGTTACAAGGCAGTATTACCCCTTAAAAACGTCGCGCTGGCTGCTTTTCGGTCTTCTTTTTGACACTGTATTGCAAAAATAAATTAATTATAATAATTTAAATTTGTAAACAATACTATTTGATAGACGTCAGACATTATTTTGTATTTAATAAAATATTGCCTACTTTTTTCATTCAATATTTAAAAAAGTATTATTTGTTAAGTTTTCTATTCCTATTGTGCGGGGAAAATGCTATTCGCCCATGACGCGGTGCATACAAATAAATAAATATTCCTATTATTTTATCAAATATTTCTAAAAACTAGTAGGTAAATAAATTTCTCATCTCCATCGTAACTTAGGCTATGGACCACCACTGACTGGGTTAGAAAAAAAAAGTCCGACTCGCAGGAACTGCAGCATCTTAGCGCGGTTCCGTTCATGTCCCTAGTGCCATTTGATAAGCTTAGAAAAGAAATAAACTTATTTTTTTATATATCTCGTGAAAATTGTCAAAATCCTCTCGAACATCTCGAATAAAAGTGATATTAAGGCGTCAGGGACACCGACAGTAGCTAACTTTTACACAGAAGCGGAAATTACAGAATCTGGCTCTCATTCTAAAGCAAAGCTCTATAAATCAATACAAAATATGCCTAATAAAGCCTTTCTAGTGGATACAGAAGCATGGGCGTATATGAGGGGGGGGGCTGAGGGGGCTGCAGCCCCTCCCGAAATTTTGAATTGATGATAAAAACTTCTCGTAAAACCCTTAAAAATAAATTAAATAAGATCACTTAGTTCATAAAACATATTTTATTTTACGTGTAATAGCGTTTTAGTTGCCTAAAACTATTCCAAGCTCTAAATATTTAGTATTCCATACCCTGGAAATGGTCTCAGCCCCCCCCCGAAATTGTTTTTATATACGCCCATGTACAGAAGGATCAAGAAGAAGTACACAAGATTGAGTAGAATACCCTGCCTAATATAGCCTATATAGAATAATATGCCGAATAAAACCTATCTAGTTAATACACAAGGACAAATAAAAGTCTTGACGAATAACAAGTCAAGAAAAAAAACTTTATTTAACAAAATAAAACAAAGTTTAGTTGCCCAACTACAATAGAATAATATACCTAATTAAGTCTATGGAGTAGATACAAATGGACCAAAAACAAGTCTTGTGGAATATTGTTTTTTTTTTCTAATTAAATACTTTTTATCAATATTTAGTATATAACCTTTGTTGAAAACTATTGACTGCTAATTGATGAATCGGTTTACAACTAAGTAGTCTTTATGAATATTTAGTATATAACCTATGTTTGGATCTGTGTTTTTGGGGTGCTCTCCGCCAAGGCTTTGTATTTGTGTCGGCAGATACCTGGGGTATATTTACAGCTCTTGAGGATTAACTCTTAGCAGGTAAATTTCCTGCGGACCTTCTGCTTCTACGGGCATTGAACCGCCCTATTCGCTCATAGTATCTAACCGTTGTGAAGTTTATTTTTTGGATTTAGGACTTAATATACATATGTAGACTAAATCATAGCAAGAAGTAATTCTCCGTCGTCGGTTCTTAACTATGTAGACTCGCTAATGTTATCCAATCTTAGATACATCGTATTTAAAATCCACAGCAAAAACACGACATTTCATCAGAATCCCCTGCTGAATAAAACTTATATAGAATAATATGCAAAATAAAGCCTATCTAGTGGATAAAAATAGAGGAAAAAAGCCGTCCGTGGTGGTAGAAAATCTTAAAAGTATTTCGCTCAGAAATCTCCGAAACATTGTCACTAATTTTACGTATCCTGTTTTATAGCCAAATAGATTTATATTCTATAATCAATAAGAAAAACCTACTAACAATAAAAAACTATGGATAACAGATGAAAATAGGGAATACCAAGAATAATTCTAAAGAACGAAATCAACACCAGTACTGTAATCTAGATATTCATACGGCATCTTCGAATTCTAACAAACAAAATATTGATTCTAATTATACGTATCCTGTTTTATTGACAAATACATTTGACTACTATAAGCAATTAAAAACACTAGGGAATATGCCAAAGAACTCGGAATAGGAGCCTCGACAGTTTCAAGACATTTGAAGGAAATCGACAAATCCAAAACTGACATTTCATACGGTACAGCCTGATATATTTTTAACAATGAATTGCTTTTCTTATTTTAATTAATCTGTTTTATTGTCAAATACATTATCCTACTATAACCAATGAAAAAACAACAAGGAATAAAAACAAACAAGAAGAACCGTTCGAATAAACGAAATCAATTACTTCAAAGTTTAAGCACTTATTTCTCCGATTGACATAGCCTAATCAAAAATTGTTTCAGAATCTTTTTTGTAGAACATTTAGTAAGCTTTCGCATGGTAACCCTCCGTTTACCAATATTCCTAACCGTCTTCGAGATATCAGGGAATGTATACGAAGTTCCCAAAACATTTCATGTCTGTTAATAAAATATTTTATTCTAATCCTTCCTTAGCTCCAAACGTAACCGAAATTTTAACATATTAGTGTTGATGAAATTCAAACATGCAGAAAATGTTTCAACTGAATCCCATAATTTTAAGTATTAAAATCAAAGACAAAAAGAACAGTTCGAATAAGCGAAATCAATTACTTTAAAGTTTTAAGCACTTATTTCTCCGATTGACATCGCCTAATCAAAACTTTCATTAGAACCTTTTTTGTAGAGCATTTAGTAAGCTTTCCAATGGTATTCTTCCGTTTCGCAAGATTCTTAACCTTTTTCGAGATATTAAGGAAAGTATACAAAGTTACCAAAACTTTTTTATGTCTGTTAATAAAATATTTTATTCTAACCCTTCCTTAACTTCAAACGCAACCAAAATTTCAACATATTAGTTTTAATGAAAGTAGAAGATGCAGTAAATGTTTCAACTGAATCCCATGATTCTAAATACCCAAACCAAAAACGGCATTCAAAAATTATTTTTTCAGTTTTCTCGAAAACGGTTAAAGCTATCGCCTTGAAAATGATTTCATTCGTTTTCCTAGCCCAAGAAGCCTATAAAACGAGTACTTACAAGCTTATGAACTCAAAAACGTAAGCGTTACGATTTTTTTTGCGCGAATTTCGCCCCAAACGCCATCTTCCAGTGGGCGGATTTTGCTGGTTAACGAACTTGACCTTTCAAATTGGACGACAGATTTTTGTACCAAATTTCATCAAAATCGGACCATCAGGGAAGCCAGAAATGAGCGAACAGACAAATATATATATATATATATATATATATATATATATATATATATATATATATATAAAAATAAATATATACATATATATATATATATATATATAAAAATAAATATATACATATATATATATATATATATATATATATATAAATAAATATATACATATATATATATATATATATATATATATATATATATATATATATATATATACAAATTTGAACCACCGTTATTTTCGGTCTCTAGGGGTTCTGAAACGCGAAATTTTCTTGTCGGCACTTCCGGATTGTTTCATTGTATCAACCTTATAAGCGGGGTTCCTCCCTATGGGGGAGGGAGGAACCGCGCTAAAAAAAAACCCAAATATATAGGATTCAGGAGTAAGTATTAGTCAAATAAATCACAAAGGATGGCTCTCATTTGAGCCACTCTGGTGAACATTAGCAGTGAAGTAATAAAAAGAAATACCAATTTGCTTTTAGCACACCGGTACCACCCATCCTCGAGCCAATACATTGGCATATAGCAGCGTTAGGGTTAATTTTTTTTGGGGGGGGGGGGGAATATTTTGCGATCGCCCAAAGCAATAATTCTAGTTTTATTTTTGGTATGTCTTGTTTTGTCATTAAGTGACAGTTCCGGCAGCTTCTATTGCTGGAGTTGTGTGACAATACAATAAGGTTCTATGTCTGAACCAGCCAAGCAAACCCAAGCTCTGGTTAGCTGGTGTGCGCTTCCCAAATAAATGAAAATATTACATCGGGAAACAACAAATTTTCTAATAGATATACAGGGTTTATCGCAAGTTAATGACAATCCTCCAGGGGGTGAAACTAGACAAAAATGTAGTCCAACACCACCAACCACACATTCCTATCTCACTCCGTTCCAGAGATATGCCCTTCTAAAGGTTCTTTAGAAAAACCGTGTTTTTTGTAGTACCACTCCAATTTTCTTTGCTTGTACACATTTTTTTCCCAAAAATCCATTAAATTTTTTAAATCTTATTAACTTTCATCCCCTGAACGATTGTCATTAACTTGCGACCCCTGTACCTGTCCAATCAGTTCACCACTTTACAAGAGGCATTAAAAATCAAACCGCATCCCCCAAGTAGCACAGACATATGAAAGTAATCTGCAAAGAAAGTAAGGTACAAATGAGAAAGAGCAAGCGAGAGAGCCTTCAAATATAAAAGTCCTACATATTTCAGAGCTACATTCCCTCACATGCTTTATGCCCCCTAGGAGCCAGACGGAATTTCTACACCTCTAAATTACACTGATATTAAAGAAATCCTGAAGGATGTAAGAGAAGAAAGAGAAAATGCTGGAAAGAGTGTGGCGAAGAAAGAAAGACCTCGGATAGAGCCATCTTTCTTCTACTTCATTTCACAGCGACGCCCCTTCAAAGATGTCTTTCTATTCTTTATGCAAATAAAGGAAAGGACTCATTTTATCGTGCGTGCTTTATCGTCCCGACCCTATTCTGTAGACAATATCCTACTTGTGTTTCCTCAGTTTACTCCATTACACGAATTCCATTTGCATATGTGAATTAAGGGTTGCGAGTAAAAGATGTCGAAATATGACGATATACCGTCCATTGACAACTATTTTTCCGGTAAATGGCAGTAAATGACAAGTTAAGCATTTAAAATATAAAGATATGAAAATTATTCTGTGGATATACAATATTTACAAGTTACTACAAAAAATATAAGTAAATTAATAAATAAAAAAATTAATTAATTAAATTTTGGGCAAAACAAAACCTCGGACAATGATAACCTTGTATTTTTTTCGCACTTAAATACAAGTAAAACAAAAACATCTGGCATTTGGTTCTTTGGCTTCTAGCTATATCGTCATCTGCAAGTTTGATTATTTTGGATAAATTAACTTGCCTTGCTGTTAATTACTAACGAATACTAACATAAAACAGCATGATTTTTTTTTTAAATTTATTTATTGGAGCTTGGCAACAAAAGCGATATGCCATTAAAAGTTACAAATAAAGTACCCCTGCTATTATTTGTATATGTGTGTGTTTGTAAAAGCATTTTAGTTTTTTCGGCCGGAAACTCGGTAGATATCATAGTCCAACTAATGAGAAGCGTGTAGTATGACATCTGAAATTAGTATTAACTCTGCCCATCCTTGTTTAAAGGCCTGATGAATGCATGAATTTCAAGCCGACACATCGGCAAAAATAAAACACATTTTCTTATGAATAACTTTATTGAGATTCCCCACGACGGAAGCCCAACAATATCTTCCTTCGCAATCCGAACGGTCATCCATCTCCTCTCAATTCTAAAAAATAGTGATTTGAAAATTAAGTCACCGAAGGAATTCTATTTTGTATACCGCTTTTATCGGATGTTATCATAAAATTAAAATAACCTTGATGTAGACAGTAGTTTTGCATCCTATATGTTACGGGTCTTATGGTTTTAGCTGCGATAGCCTTGATATTTCTGGAGGATAATGTTAGCCAGGGTTTAGAGGGGTGTGTAATTGGCCAGGACAATTACCAGCTGTTATCTGTAATTACAAGGCTGAATGAGGTTTTTTCTTCTTCGCCAAGACTTCTTGAAGGTAGCCGTCCCCGCTTATGTTCAACTGGAGATTATTCCTATTACTCTCTTGAATTTAATGGTCTTCTGTTGCCTTTTTTTTTGACGATGGTTCCAACTATTGTGAGTTTTCTATTCTTATGTCATTTCCTTCATCACTACAGGAGGTATATTATATGAGGAGCCTAGAGGTCAAGGGGTCTATGTAGCAAACCCAATGTTTTGATGAAAATGAGTCAACGTTGAACATGTGTGGGACATTAACCAGCTCAAGTCCTTTGCTGTTTAAAATAGTTGATAATAAGTAAATCACCCGGTTTACGATTAATATGCAAAAGGATTGGAGAATCCGCACATAGACCCATTAATTTTCTTCTGGAGTTATTATTACAAAAGTGACAATACTCAGGAGAACACAAGCTCTAGGAGGCAGAACTGTCAAGAAAATCACTTGGATGTATTTACCACCCACGAGATTACGGTAAAAAGATCAAAAATGACACCTAGACATCTGGGGCATTCATATGCAATTTGTCATATGACAACTGACGTTTCTTAACACAAAATTCACGAAAAACTACAGTGATTTAAATTTTTACATATGTCTGTTCGCTTTCGAAACAAAAACGTCCTTCACGCAGAAACTGCAAAACTGAGAATTTCCTCAGGAGGGGGGTTCCTGAATAATTTGCTTAAAAAATAACCTCAATAAAAAAACCCAAAGTTTTGGTCTTTTATGTTAGTAATAGCAGAAACCGCACACAGCGTCCGTGTTCAGCGCAGGTAGACGTAACAACCAACCGGCCCGAGCCGGTTTGGCGGCTTAATTCATTTTTAATAAAATACAGAGTAAACTTCAACTTGAAATGAACACACTATATTGATTTGTAATAAATATTTTTGTCTTTAGATATACACGACGTATACCGAGTTTCGTTACAATACAACAGAAATTACGACAGTTATCTCTTTTTCACTCTACCTCTTTTCCGTGGTTTGTCCATGAGAGGAACTGCAATAGCTACGTTCCGTCGGAATGTTGTAAAAGCCGACAGATTTTTTTTTTTTTTTTTGTTATAACTACAAACAGTGTGGATCGTAGACAGATCAATGCTAGCGATGAAATCAAACGCACGAGTACGCGAGTGGAACAGCTGGTAAAGTAGAGAGTAGAACGATTTCAACTCATCATGATGATTAGATAGTTAGCTGTCGAGGTGATAAGTAAAGATGGAATAGTTGGGATTCGGCTAAAGAAACCTCAATACGATTTTTGTTTAAAAAAAAAATCTATATTTGGGACGTTTCGGCTACTCATTGGTAGCCTTCGTCAGCTAAAATTACAAGAAAAAAGTCCGTCACGCAGGAGCTGCATAACTAAGCACTTTCCTCAGAATTTGGGTAGTGTAGACTGCTTTCCAGAACAATTTGCTTAAAATATCCTACATAAATAAAATAAAAACGTGAATAGTTCTCATTTTGTAATGAGTAACTGATCAATTATTAATCTGCTTCCAGAGTTATGTTTACACATGGTACCTATTACACTACGTAATAAATACAAAAATCCTCATATTATCGTATTTTGATCTAACGCAGGAACAGGATACAGTCACTCTAGTGGTAGAAAGCGCTCCTTGCGGCGGCTTTGTGAACCTACGTCTGCCGGCTTTTCTATTCAACTATATTACAAATTAAACCCCCGCTTTCCGATTGACCGATTCAGCTCATTTTTACAACACTTCTTTCTCATGAGTTACCCACGACGTATACCGCGTTTCGTTACAATACAGCAGGAATTACGACCGGTATGAGTATATTAGGAATTTGGGTCCGGAGTAAACCCCCCCCCCCTTCTAATGAACCGATTTAGTTTATTTTTACAACACACATTTACCTGTGGATTAGCACTACGAATACCGAGTTTCGTCGAAATATACCAAAAATCACGGCTGGTAGTGGCGAATTGGTATTGTGGGTCCGGAGTAAACCCCCCCCCCCTTCTAATGAACCGATTTAGTTCATTTTTATATCTCACTTTTCTCTCCATATTACCACTACGAATACACAGTTTTGTTGAAATATAACAAATATTATGGCTGACATAGTCAAATAAGTGTTTTGGGTTCGGGGTAAACCCCCCCTTCCGGTAGACCGACTTTGGTGGTTAACGAACTCGTTCAATCGTTTGCTAATTGAATGCTGTATACCAAGTTTCGTGACGAAAAAACAAAAACTCTGGCCGCTATCGTGTTAACAGACACATATATATATATATGCATATATATATATATATATATATATATATATATATATATATATATATATATATATATATAAATTTTAACGGGGGTCATTTTCGGTGTCTACTAGGTAGGATCGATAAAGATTTGAAGAAATTTTTCAAAAATTCCGTCATGAGTCCAACCTCAATAGCTACTTTCCTTCGGAGGAAAGTGCTAAAAACAGAAATTAATACAGAAAAAAAAGTTTATGATTGAGATAAGTAACATAAATACAATACAATTAACATAAGTAACTATAAATACAATTAACTTATTATAAAAGAAAAATTTGGTGTTAAATTCTTAGAATGAGTTCTTAAAATGAGTAGAATGAAAATCAATAGAAACATAACAAAAAAAGAAGAAAAAAAGGATATTTTATTGAAATTATATAAGTAAGTAGGTGCTAATAATAAGTTCTGTTACTTATCTCAATTATAAACTTTTTTTTTCTGTATTAATTTCTGTTTTTTTCTTGTCATTTTAGCTGACGAAGGCTACCAATGAGTAGCCGAAACGTCCTAAATATAGATTTGTTTAACAAAATCGTATTTCTTATCGGTTTCTTTAGCCGAATCCCAACCATTCCATCTTTACTGATTTCAACTCAGTTACATTCCGCAGGTCTACCCTTTGATCAGTTTTCTCTCGCTGATTCACTATGCTCTTTGCTCTCTTAGGGTCCTTACAGAGCGGCGTTTATAGAAAGCAAAGAGCATAGCAATTTAAACATTTGAGTTTAAAGGGATTTAAACAGAGTGAAACCAGGCAAATACTGACCTTAATGAGACGGAATGGGAAAAAATCCATCGTAAAAAAGAAAAAAAAAAAGGTTGCTAAATCTTAGATGGATTCTCCCCAAAGCAAGAAATGAATATTTGAGCGTGAACGTTCGACGTAGAGGATAACACGTGATGGGAATTGTAGCAATCCATCCTCCATTATCGGAGATTCAGAATGGAAAGGAACCCATCAAACCCATATCTGGTCTAGACATAATCCGACAGCACTCGAAACATAGATCTGGGCAGATCAGCTATCCTAGGAATAGAACTAATGCTTTAGAAGCAGACGTATCAAGTTATAACAAACTTTCATTATCAGAAGCAATTGTAGTATTGTAACATTATTCTATCCATATTGTACATTAGACTCAAGAGAAGAAATTAACGTGGACTGAGCATTGTACGTTGCGCAGAAGCTACGAGGATTGAGCGCATTCCTCAGCAAGGCAACTACTGTAGCACAAAAGTGTTACACTTTTAGTGCACTTCATCTTCCCAACCCGTTCAGACGACAAATGTAAAGGTTTGTCTATTTGTGATCTGTCATCAACAAAGAATAGACCTATGGATTTTTTAATTCTTTATGTCAAAAGTTTTATATGGGATGTCAACTTAACCAAAAAGAATTTTAATTCTTTGAAAACTAAAATGGCGGCGCTGTTTCTGAGGAACGGAAACCCTCTTTTTTGACGGACAATAGTTTGCAGGTAGTAATTTTTAATCTAGAAAAAAACTAAAATTATTTTGACAGAAAAAGGTTAAATCTAGTACGTAGGATTTCTAAGAATTTTTTTTTTTTTTTCGAAAATGGTGAATAATTCTTAATTTTCTATTCAACAATTGGCGAAAATCGTTCATAATCTTGTAATAATTCAATGGATGAAAAAATCTCTTACTAAAAAATATCATTAGGAAGGTCCAGTTAAAATTTGAAGATGATTGGGTGAAAATTGAAAGCTCTAGTGTATCTATTTATGAAAATCGACTTAAAAGTTTAATTCACCGAAAAGTTCATTATTTTATCCCCATTATTTCTTGTAATAAAGGTTTTGAAAATGGTTTTTAATTTTGAAACTTATCGGGACTTTTCACACATCTATGGAGCATAACACTCTTGGATATAAGTTTTAATTAGTTAAGGGAGAATTTAAGCCTATAAAAAAGAAAATGGTAAAAAAAAAGTTACAAGGTAGTATTACCCCATGGGCCGAATCCGCCAACCGGGACGACGTTTCGCGGGAAAATGTCCGTTGAGCAGGAGCTGCATTACTTTCCCCAGCTAGAAAACTCCATCTTCTAATGGATCGAATTAGGTTATTTTTACTATAGTTGTTCCTTATTAGTTGCTCATAATGTCTACTAAGTTTCTTTGCAAGGAAGTCATAGCGGCTGGTACGGGCAAATTAATTATTTGATTCCTGAAAAACCAAACCCCTATTTCTTATTGATCGATTTAGTTTATTATTAAAACGCTTCTTAAACTTTAGATGAGCACAATATACGCAGTGTTTCATTGCATTATAGAACCAGCAATATGTTATAACTTTAATAAGCATTATTTCGCTGCTGATATTTTCTGTAGGATTGTGGTTACGAAAAAAGTGGGTTTTTATAAAGGCAAATCACTGTGTCTCCCCCCTGAAAGGAGACAACGTGGGTTTGAAACTGCACTATTGATGCAATAGCCTGTGAAAGTTTTAATTTAATATACACAATTCTTTTTATCAGTGTATTACTTTTGAGCACTTTTCGAAGGAGCGCTTTTCAGTTTGCCACTCATGAAAGCTACCACGCATATATATATATATATATATATATATATATATATATATATATATATATATATATATATATATATATAGCTGCCGCAAGTTTTGTTTATCACCACGAAACCTGGTGGGGTTTTCCTCAGTCAAATTACCAGTACGGCCCTGTCGAAAGTTTTCTTATATATTATTTATATATATATATATATATATATATATATATATATATATATATATATATATATATATATATATATTCAACGAGAAAATATGAACATTTGGTCGTACCGGCCTTTACTTTTACCTCCGTGCCGTGAAACTCGGTTCATGCCTAACTAATGAGGAACAAATGTAATATACGGGTTCTCTTTAGGTGATCACACTTTTTTAGCCAGGATAGGGCTGATGCCTTTTCTTTTTTCTAAAGAATGTGATATATTTATTTACCTTGTTTTAAGCAAAATCTGGAGGGATGGGTTTATTGAGTTTTGCAGCTCCTACGTGATTGACTTTTTTATCGTTTAGCAATTTATTATTTTGGTGCACAGCAATTAAAATAATTATTATAAATTATTGGCAAGACTGCTGGACTCGACGGACAGACAATAAATTACGTACAATTAAAACTAAAACTCAGGAGTGAACACCCAGGTACCGTGAAAACAGAAAAGAACAAATCGTACTTACTCGACTCCGGATTGGCCACGAATAACTCAAGACAGAACTAAAAACGCCTTCTTACGGAATGCAGAAGGCGACACATAATAAATATGCCACTTTGACACGAACGAATTGTTGAGAGAGAGAGAGAGTAGCCAGTACCTAAAGACAATAATCTCTTTCTTGCAGAACTCTAAACTATAAACTCTCATTTGAAGACATCTGTTGAATAGATGGTGGCTTTCTGGGAAATTACAGACATTCTCAAACCTGTTTATGGGAGTAAGTGAATTAAAATTTTATCACAATGCTGGCTCATTAGACCATTCAGGTACAATCTTGAAGGAGTGAAATCGCACTAGTAGCAAACCACTTATAAGTAAATTATAATAATGATAATTTTTTTCTTGAACATTAAATAATCTAATAAATTTGTCCATATTGATTACACAGATAACTCACTTAGGTGGCATTGAATGTACTGTATTTTAGGATTATATTACAGGTCTGAATTAACAAGTTATCATGAGATATTTTTGAATTACATTGTTTTCAGATTATTTTTATTTTTATTTTTTTTTTTTTTTTGTGGATTTGATGAATATTCTAATGCAGCATTTGAGAATTGAGTGCCAAACTAACTGTTTAGAAACATATTAAAATCACGCTGCACTATTGCTAGCATGAATTCACTCATATTGGGGTCATTATCGCGTCTAGCCCGCATGAATCAGCTGGTGGGTCATGCTGGATGTAGATCATTGATAGTATATGTAGGAGATTAGGGTGTGGCCTATTCTTCATCTGGTTAAAACAACGGATTGGCCACTTCTCTCCTAGAGTGAACTGTTTTTTGTAATTTTTAGTGCAAATTTTCCCTCTGAATTTATCTTGTTCCTTTAAATCCTGCGCTCTTGCCTCGTTGATGTGCTGACAGGTACCTTTCTTTATATAAATAATTTACATTTATCCCCCTGGAATTTAACAAGCCAGACTGATATGGTAATGGAATTCAATTCCCAATTTGTTCTTCAAATACATAATTCATGGCTACCTATGCTGGCAAGTTACTTGCAGACCTCTCCTTATACAAATGACCATAATTCATGGCTACCTATGCTGGCAAGTTACTTGCAGACCTCTCCTTATACAAATGACCATAATTCATGGCTACCTATGCTGGCAAGTTACTTGCAGACCTCTCCATATACAAATGACCATAACTCTTCACTTTAAGGGTTTTGTCCATCTCCAAAAAATGTCCGGCACGCAGGTGCTGCATTTCAAAGTACATTTCTCAAAAGTTGTACGCTGCATTTCTAAATAATTTGTTTGAAAGTTAAACTTCTAATGTTTCGATTTCATTTTTAGCGCGGTTCCTCCCTCCCTCATAGGGAGGAACCCCGCTTATAAGGTTGATACAATGAAACAATCCGGAAGTGCCGACTAGAAAATTTCGCGTTTCAGAACCCCTAGAGACCGAAAATAACGGTGGTTCAAATTTGTGTATATATATATATATATATATATATATATATATATATATATATATTTGTCTGTTCGCTCATTTCTGGCTTCCCTAATGGTCCGATTGTGATGAAATTTAGTACAAAAATCCGTCTTCCAATTTGAAAGGTCAAGTTCGTTAACCAGCAGAATCCGCCCACTGGAAGATGGCGTTTGGGGCGAAATTCGCGCAAAAAAAATCGTAACGCTTACGTTTTAGAGTTCATAAGCTTGTAAGTACTCGTTTTATAGGCTTCTTGGGCTAGGAAAACGAATGAAACCATTTTCAAGGCGATAGCTTTAACCGTTTTCGAGAAAATTGGAAGAATAGTTTTTGAATACCGTTTTTGGTTTGGGTACTTAGAATCAATGGATTCAGTTGAAACATTTTCTGCATGTTCTACTTTCATTAAAACTAACATGTTGAAATTTTTGTTACGTTTGGAGTTAAGGAAGGGTTAGAATAAAATATTTTATTAACAGACGTAAAATATTTTGGTAACTTTGTATATTTTCCTTAAATTTCGAAAAAGGTTAAGAATCTTGCGAAACGTAAGATCACCATTAGAAAGATTACTAAATGCTCTACAAAAATGGTTCTAATGAAAGTTTTGATTAGGCGATGTCAATCGGAGAAATAAGTGCTTAAAACTTTAAAGTAATTGATTTCGCTTATTCGAACTGTTCTTTTTGCCTTTGATTTTGGTATTTAGAATTATGGGATTCAGTTGAAACATTTTCTGGATGTTCGAATTTCATCAACACTTATATGTTCAAATTTTGGTTACGTTTGGAGAAAAGAAAGGGTTAGAATAAAATATTTTATTAACAGACAAGAAAAGTTTTGGTAACTTTGTATACTTTCGTTAGTATCTCGAAAACCGTTGACAATCTTGGGAAGCAGAAGGTTACCATTCGAAAGCTTACTAAATGCTCTACAAAAAAGGTTCTAAAGAAAGTTTTAATTAGGCGATGTCATCCGGAGAAATAAGTGCTTAAAACTTTAAAGTAATTGATTTCGCTTATTCGAACTGTTCTTTTTGTCTGTTTTATTCCTTGTTATTTTTAAATTGCTTATAGTCGGATAATGTATTTGACAATAAAACAGATTAAGTAAAATAAGAAGATCAATTTATTGTTAAAAATGTAGCGTTCAAAGAGAGAGATCCCAAGGCTTTCCAAATGCCTCTGAGTGGAGGCCTTTCTGCCCGACTTATGGGATAGCTGACCCATACAGGTAAGATTGTAAATTAAGACCTTTCAAGACTGGTTTGTTTGAGATTTCATTTGGATAGGTGTTTCGCTATTGATCTAAACAAAGTAATAACTGTTTCTATTTTATGCGTTAATAAACACTAAAGATAAGAACGGAACCGCGCTAAGATGACGCAGCTCCTGCGAATCGGACTTTTTTCTTCAACACATGCTCCGCATTGGTTGGCATCATAGCTACCAATAATAAACGACCGGTACGGGTAAATTCATAATTTTGCTCTGGAGTCCACACATAATGGACCGCTTTAGATTATGTTTAAAACACATCTTTCTACTCAGATATTACAGCGCAAACCAAGTGTCATTGGAATATACAAAAATTACGGCCGTTATGAGCAACTTAGTAATTTGAGTCCGGAGTAAGCCCCACCTTCAGAATGACCAATTTTTCTGGACTTCTATTTCAATAGTTTTTTTTTTAATTTGAATGCTGAAAAACTGCTTTTTTGGAAAAGTTAACAGGCACACAAACATATACTTAGGAGTTATTTGGTGTTTTTTTTTTAGTAATATGAGTCTGTAAAGATAATGCTTTATAAATGAGCATGGCCTTTGCTAGTTTGATGTTTGTATTCTGTTCTTGTATTATCACTTCCTGTAAAAACTATTAGAATTGGAAAACTTCGGTGGCTGACGACAATGAGGTTTTCACCCTAAATACTTGAAACAAACAAAATCGGAAAACTTCCCTGCTGGAGGGAGTGGATTGGATTATATCTTTTTTCCATTTGACCCTTTCTCCTAATACACACTTCAGTAATATTTTATTTATTTATTTTGCCTCTATCCTTTGGGGTCATTGGCAGTTGTTAATCAAAGGTTATAATTTTCAAAATAACTCGGTTCTTCTTAAGAATTTAAAGAATTTTTTTTTTATGTTCCCTTTATTGTCCCCATTAATGTCTTTAATTGAAGATCCAATTTCCTGGGATTTTCTTGTGGTAGAGTTGTTCCTGCATGTAATTAATATATGTTCTATTGCCAGAAGCTCTCCTACATCACACCTGCATGAAGGTGGATATAGGTAGTAATATTTTAGTTCAATACATTTCACTTTTATATTAGAATTAATTTCTAATGGAGAGTTCTGAGTATACCGTTGGAAAGCTGATTAAATTTTACGACTTTTGCGACATTCGGTAGTCTGCAGGATGTTTTATGGAAAATTAGTGATTTTCGCAACTTTGTCGCCTACCGGAAGCTTATATTAATTTCTAATTTTTGAATTGATATTAAGGTTTAAACGAGATAATTGTGAACATTGAATGTGCAGTACCCTTAAAGCAAATTTAATGTTGATTTAAAAAATGTAATACATTGTTGAAAAAAAAATGTGTACAAGCACAGAAAACTGGAGTTGTACAACAAAAGAAAAGGTGCTTTCTAAGGAACCTGTAGAACGGCATATGTCTGGAATGGAGTGAGATAAAAATGTGTGGTTGGTTGTATGGAACTACATTTTTTGACTAGTTTCTCCCTCTGAAGTAATATATAATGCGATACACCCTGTATAAATAATCTACAGAGCTGAACAGAAATGCTTTTTCGCCCAATAAGAGATAAATTCAAATTTATTGATTTATTTTAGAAGTATTTTTCCACTTTCAATATTTTCAAATAAAATGAACGAAGTTCCGGAGTTTTTGGTTTGGTTCCATTGAATATGCAATAATAAGATTTTTTATCCAAACTTTCCAAACCACCCCAGGTGTGAACATTATACGGAAACGCTCTAAGATGACGCAGTTCCTGGTAATCGGACTTCTGTATCTTCACAGCTGACATGTTTTCACATGTTCCAAATTTATGAAACAACATTCGAGATCGGATACAAGTAGCCCAATTAGAGTCAAATCCAAATTCATTGATTTAATCTCAGAGGCTGTTTCCCACTTTCAGCGTTGTCTAATAAAATGCTTGCTGATCCTGTTTTGCATTTCCTGCCCGACAGCCGGGCCACACCCTCCCAGCTGCTAATGGCAAGGAACCGGTCTCTTCGGGATTCTCAGGGTTTCTCCAGCGCGTGATGTCGGCCTTGTGGAGGAAGTTGTTACATTTCTAGTTCTAGAAATCGAATAAATTATTTTTAATGGCATTATTTCGGAGGGTAATACCGTCGAAATTAGGTAACTATAGGGAGAGAACCTTTGGCGTGTTGTTCCATGGCTCGTGGTCTACTCTCCTTTCCGATAGACTCACGGCTTTCGCCGATATAATAAGATTGTCTTTGGCTTCAGGTAGTTGGAAGATTTCACTAGCAGCTTTCATATCTCTGTGCGGTCTGACGGGGGTACGGAGGATCTTTACCTAAGGTGGAAAGTCTTGACATTTGCGAGTCACGACTTCAAAACTCGTGGTTTGGATTCTTGTTACGCAGTTCGCGAGAAGTTTCCATCATTATGCGAACATAACATCCTCATTGTACAAGAGCATCCGGCAGGTACTAAAATACAAAACGTCCATCACTCAAGAACTGTGAAAAATCCATATACATACTTCTTTGAAACACTCCACTATAAACCCGACTCCGATACCCAAAATATTAAATATTCTTGTAAGCTTCTATCGTCCAATCATTTCCAAAACATTTTTGAAACTCCTTTACAGAGGTCTTCTATCCATTCTAGAAAACCATAATGTAATCTTAAATCACCAGTTCGGCTCCTTCTACGAAACAAGAAACGTTGATGCCATATCCTTCAGACTGGACCTATACGTTTATGCTTTGGCACTTTTCTTGACCTGGTCCTAGCCTTAGATCTAGTATGGCACACTGGACTCCTGTTCAAAATCAAGCAATTGAGGACTCATGCCTACTACCAGGTCTTATGACCGTATCCTGAAAACCGCACCTTCAAAATAGTAGATCCCAATATTCGTCCCGTTAAACTTCAGCTGCCATATCAGTCAACCCTGACCAAGACTTTTGCGGAACATTCCTCTCCTGAATTTAATCTTGGCTAAATAAGTAAACTCTGATGTGAGCAGGAATGTAACCTTCACTCTACGACAAAGTGAATGCGATCCCGTTCTCATCCATCTCGACAGATATTAAATTAGGAAACCAACTACCGGAACACAGAATTTTCCTTTTGGTCCTTTGTGGATTGAGTTCAAAATATATAAAGACATTCAACATTTAACTGGTTATTTTAATCCATTTTTAATTTCGGGCACATGTACAGTGATATTATCTATATTGATCGATATTATTAAAACGGTTACATATTAATATAAATATTTATTAATAATTGAGCTAGAGACTATATTCACTTCCTCTATTATTTTATAACGTGAATTTATGTTTTGCTTTTATACATTTCGGGCACATGTACAGTGATATTATCTATATTGATCGATATTATTAAAACGGTTACATATTAATATAAATATTTATTAATAATTGAGCTAGAGACTATATTCTCTTCCTCTATTATATTATAACGTGAATTTATGTTTTGCTTTTATACATTTCGGGTACATGTACAGTGATATTATCTATATTGATCGATATTATTAAAACGGTTACATATTAATATAAATATTTATTAATAATTGAGCTAGAGACTATATTCTCTTCCTCTATTATTTTATAACGTGAATTTATGTTTTGCTTTTATACATTTTGAATATCAGGCCATCCTGTTGTTGAGTCGCCTTCCTTGCGAGAAAATAAAACGAATATTAACTTTGAATTGTTTTTTTTTTTATCGACCCCTAAATAATTTCAACTGAATAACTGCTAGTGACCATAGAGAACATGTTTGAAACGTCAGGAAATAACAATACAAAAATGTTATACACGCAATGAATCTGTTTTTAGCTGTTTAATTCAGTTTGCAACAATGGCAAAACCTTTTTCTTTTTGCGGCCGCTGACAACACATGAATGGGGATTGTGGCCCCTATGAAAAAAGGATTAGTGCTACCAATCTAAGCTGAGGTTTTCTGCAAAAACAATTCTCATGCAATTTTCAATAGTAAATCTCAGTTAGAGAAATCAAATTTGAGGACGTCGAATATTTTGGTATATACTTTCGAATATTTTCCTCTTTTGAAAGGTTTATTTTTCTTAGTTTTTAGTTACGTTTAGCAGTAAAGTGATATTTTCAGCAAAACCAGTTACATAAATGAGAAGCGTTATTGTTGTTTTTTTAATGATTAACGGAATTCGATGAGGGGAGTTAGTAATTTGCTTATGATATGGTTACTGTCCTTTTTTTTTTGTGCATTGTAAATATAAATAAAATCTCGCCTTTTTTGAGTTGTCATTGGAGTAGGAGTTTAATTTGTTCTCTAAATATTAGCTCATTTTATTATAGAAACGCGGTCCAGTATAGAAACGCGCTAAGATTTTGTAGTTCCTGCGAGTTAGACGTTTGGATTTTAAGTAGTCTATAGAATGCTGGCCACTAAACCACATAATTGTTAAGGAAAATGGCCTACATAATTGATAATTGAATGAAATTGATTCTTTGACATTCATTGAACGTACTGACACCCATAAGTGTCGGAAACATTTCCTAACATAATATCCCATTCGTCGTCTTTAAACGTGTAATCGACACCGATGGCGTATATGCGGTAAGCCTCAGAAAGCAATTACAGGCGCATGAAAATGTCAAGACTGCTATGTCGGGCCTACCCTTCAAGGAGTTGTATTGAATTGTGAAAGAGTTTTAGCTGCTTGCTTTTAGGTTTCACAATGGATAGGCCAGGAGTGCGACACATTCCACTCCACTTGTAGAGAAGTCTGGCACACATGTGTGTCTCTAGAAAGCCATGTGTGGTTACACGCCTCTGAGCTAACCACACCATTAGCGCGGGCAGGATGTTCGAAAAACACCAGGCTAAATGTTTTTACGTTTTAATTGGTTTGCACTTCAGACGTCATGGATAGAAAGTAACGCCGCTATCGGCCATAAAATTACACAATACTCTCAACAATGGCTTGGAAACTCTAAGTTACAGACTAATTATCAATAAACTGACATTTTCTACATGTTTCTAAATGGATAAAAAAAGATTCTTAATTTTAACAGTGAAAATTGTTTATCATCATCAATTTTGTATTATTCATTGCGACTTAACAAAATACTTAAGAAACCCTTCATCGAAACACTATTATCGGCGAAATTCACTTAAGACGCTTCCTGGTACATTTTTTATACGCATTCAAGCATGGAATGAAATGGCTTTCAAGGCGACATCTTAAACAGTTCTTTGGAACACTTGAAAAAAAAATGGGATTTCGATTTTGGAAACTGGAACATTTTTCCACACATTTCACTGTTAAAAGACACACATGTATAGATATATACAGACATATTATGTATATTACTGTTTGAATAATGAAATGAAGTAGAGTAAAGAAGATATAGTTTATGCTTATCCCCCCCCCCCTAACGTTTATGTTATAATCTGGTCAGTAAGTTGGTCTTGTTAAGGTATCTCATCTATATATTTGCTTCCATCTTCGAGTAATTCAGTCATATTGTAAGGCAAGTCATAGTTTTGTCGCTGTAAACATTCAGTCAGTATGTGCTTTATAGTCAGTGGTGTATCACACTGTATACATGTTGGTCTGTCCTGTCTCGTCATGAGATGAGAGTGTGTCAGTCGGATCTGGCCAATATTTAAGCGGCATAATATCACTTCACATCTTCTATTATTCCTCTTGCTTGAATGCCATTTACTTACTGTTTGATTTATTTCTCGAAGTTTGTTATCCGTCGTCATGTGCCAAGATTGCTGCCACTTTTCTGTAACATATCTTCTGGCTTCAGTTTGCATATCCTGTAAAAATGTTTTAAAAATTTTTTCATGAATGCAATCTCAATATAAACACATTTATTGATTCTCGTTTTTCATTTGTGCGCAATTTATTTTGTTTTCAGGTTGTATAATTCCTAGCATATAATAATGCGGGATAATAGGTCATTTCAATCAAGTGGCCTGAATTGTTCCTAATCTTTGAACAAATGATAGCAAAACGAATGTTTTCCTGCTTCAACAAATGTTGGTTTGTTGATTGTAAACAGATAATGAGCTTCACGAAATCCACTAATTTATCTCACGAAGCGATCTAACTACCGAATCTAGTCTTTGTAAATAAGAATTCTAAATACAATCTAGTATGACCTGTAACAAGTCACAGTAGTTCTTCTCTTTATATGATTTTGATTTACATATATACATATGTTCACATAAGCATATACGTAGTTGTTTTATATGTATGTGTAAAGGGATATTCATAAATGTGAGTATACGCATGTACACTCACGTAATAAGTAAGTAAGAAGTAAAAGTAATAAGTAACAAAATCCGTTAAGATTTAGACCTAGCCTTTTTTTATACAGGATATATCATTTGGCCCCACTGTGGTATGTTCAGGAAGATGATCTAATTTCTAACGTATTCCTTTTATCTCTTTTCTTTTTTGTATTTCGTTGCATATAATAATCAAATCGTTGCATTTGGGGCTCTTCGAAAATGACCTTGTTAGCTTTGTACGCATCTCTCCAAACTCGTGAGGGTAAAATATACAAATTTTACCAATATTATCTATCTAGTAAATATTTTTTTGCTAGGGAGAAAAAAAGTTACATAATGTCTGCCTTCAAAAAGTAACAAGGAGGTATTTTTTACAATTGAATGGGTCGGGGCACAATAGTGCCAAGCAACATTTTAAACAAAACTGAACTGTACTGCTATATGTTGGATATTATGTGGGACTATCACTCTATGATGCAAATGCTACTAAAATATGACTACAAGCTCTGTATGCTACTTGATCTTGTTGCCCTAACCATTTCAACTGTAGTCCCTCATAATATCCAACATATAGCAGCTACAGTTAAGTTTTGTTTAAAATGTTGCTTGGCACTATTGTGCCCCGACCTCTTCAATTGTTTTAATCAATTATGAATGATGAAGTATACCAGGATTATCCATGGAGACTATGACTTTCTCCAACAATATCCAAACCGATTAACATTTCACGAAGTTACTTGAAGTCCGTCCCCTGACACTATATTTCATCCACGCGGACCGATTGACCAAGCTCTTCGGATGAAGATGATTCCGCAGATAGCTGAGTGATGTTGCAGCATATCATCACGAGTTCTGGCCTGCTGGTTGTGATGTCCTTGGCATGTTTCCATCCTACAGCCTTCCAGGGAGAATGGCCTCCAATTCTCTCGCCTTCTACGTTCTTTCCTGGGAAAATAACGTTCGCGACAAAAAGTGGTCTAAAGTCATCTTCTAGACTCGTTCTCGCCTTTTGAAGCGACGATAGGTCCATTTCGAAAGTCACTTTAGGGGAAGTCACTGGATCTCTTTAGAAACTTCCAAGTATTTAACTTTAACTAAACATGTAAACAGAGAAGTTTACGTGCCCTAAACCTGTACTTTCAAATTTTTAAGCTCGCATTTTACCCGAATAATCGTCGTATCGAAAATCAGATGACAAAAAATGTTGTAGGAACTTTACCGAACTTTCGAATGATTGTGGTGCAGTTACCACGATTATAATAGAATATAAGATCACATCAAAGTTTCCAACGGCCACGCAGAATTTACCAGTTCCCCCGATGCTCACCGAAGCTAAGCAACGTTGGGCTTGGGTACAGTATCTGAATGGTTGACCATCAACATGCTGTTAGTATTAGAAAAGGTTTACAACCTGTAGAAAGCACGGCGCTAGGAGCCCAGGTGTTGAAACACTGTCAAAAAAATCAAAATATCTTATAACTGTTAATAAAATAAAATATATTTGTTCTTATCCTTTCTATACCCCAAAAATAACCAAAACTTTTATATGCATTTTAATTTGCAAGCATGAACACAAGTTTCATCTCAATCCGTCGTATTGGTATAACTAGCGGAAATTATTGTTTTCTCCAAAACGGTTGAATATATCGTCTTGAAAGTAGTTGCATTTGAATCCCCGCGTCAAAATAGCCTATTTAAAGAGCACCTGAGAGCTCATAAACACCAAATCGTAAACATTACGTTTTTGTTTTTTTTTTTTCGTGCGAATTTTGCCAAAAAAAAAACAGATTTTACAGATTACTAGAGCCCAAACATACAAATAGGTGTGTGTGTGTATATATATATATATATGTTTGTGTGTGTGTATTAAATTCGTACAACTGAATTTTCCATTGCAAGCCCAATTTTATAAACTCAAGAATAGAGTATATTTGGGTAACTTTTACTCTGATTCCAGTTTAGGTTTTTAAGAGTGAAACCTGGGTTCTCTAAAAATGGATGAAAAGTAACGGTTATAATATAATTGATACTTTTTCTTCGTTTTTAATATAATATATTTTAATATATATTACATTAAGAAGTAAAACTATAGTTATAAGTAGAATTCTCGAGAATTAACCTTTCAATCCTAGCGGCAAATAATAAAACTTTATAGCTCATAATTTCATTGAAATTACTTTCATTTAATGGCGGCGAATCCATTCGATCCCCTGGGAAAATTGTTAAATAGTAATTTTACTACCATATAATTGTTTGAATCACGAAACCTCATCATGGGAGATTTAAAGGACATTTTATACACGGGATATTCCTTTCTGGAGGATGGAATTGTTTTTCTTTCAATTATTTTCACACTTTGTATGTAAAATTGTATATCTGCGCTCAGACAAAAGTAATAAAACTTTTCCCCTGCCCACATGGTGAAATGACACACTTCAACTAAAGTTAGAACCACCTCCGACGTTAAAATGGTTTGGCTGCGGCTGGATTTTTAATTCATCCAAAGGAACCATATCTTCCGATAGACCTCATATTTATCTGTGGTAAAGTAAAGAAGAAAAAGCAAAATTTAATAATAAGTCCATGGTTTTTAATTTCGTGAATACTATGGTTAATTTCTATACAAAATTTATTTTGTTTTTGTTGTTGAATGTCGCCCAAAACATATGTCCTGGTGGACTCCGCTGGCTAACAAATTTAACCTTTCAGATCATTCAAACTATTTCTGTTCCAAATGTCATTAAATTTGATACATTTTTGAGCAAGCTTATAATATACATTGTGTATCGCAAGTTAATGACTAGGGACCGGATTTTTAGGATAAAATAAGCACCCAATTAGGTTTTTGCAACAGGCATAATAGGTCTTTTTAGGTTTTTATTTAAAAATCCATTTTAGGATTTTTTTAGGCGATAAAACTTTTTTGAATAGGTTCAAAAAATAGGCCTTTTTAGGTTTTGTATTTAAAAATCCATTTTAGGTTTTTTTAGGTGACAAGAATATTTCATTAGGTTCGAAAAATAAGTTCAACCTATTATAATTTATCATTAATAATTTTGATTAATTTATAATTGATAAATTAATATGTATATATAGTGGCATAAAAATATACAACAATTAACCTTACTTTATAGAATAGTATATTGAGAAGGGGGAAAAAAATTAGCAAATAAAAATAAAACGGAAATACGAGTTATTATTTAAAAAAAAAAAAGAATAAGTCGTCCAAATATTCAACAAAATGTTTATTTAAAAAACAAAGTGAATGAAATTTATTTAAATAAAATACATTTTAGAAATAAAGCAATGTTTAAAAAAAATTTAAATTATTTAATAAAACATAAATTAATAAGAAATAAATAAATAAGAACATAAAACAAAACAATTAGAAAAAAATTTGTAAAGGACATTTTTAAGTTTCTCTGCTTAAGAGTTCCAACTTCTAAAGAACATCAGGAAGAATTCCACTGCCTACAGAAAGGTACTTAACTATGTTAAAAACAAAATAACTAAATTATGGAAAAATTTAAAAGGGAAAATATTAAACTAAAATAGGTAGAAGAACTGTTTTTATTTTTTCCCCAGTGTTGCAAAATGGGTTCTGGTGGAAGCGACACTCCTAGTAAAATTTCCCTGATCCTCTGGACCCGGGAAGATAAGAATATTTGTTTGATCGAGGAATTCAGTTCATTGAATTGTATTTTATAATTCAAAGATAAGGTCTGTCTAGGTCATTCCATCGTTATTTAGGTGATTTTAGGTGATATCATCCTGAATAGGTTTTTTTAGGTTCTTCCAAATTTGCATAAATGATACTACAAGACGCGAATCATATAAAAAAAAACGATCATTATCATGTTTAGGAGACAGGAAAAAAATAGGTGAAAACCTAAGCCCAATATGACAATACTGCACGGGGTGAAACTAGAAAAAAAATGTAGTTTAACGCCACCAACCACACATTTCAATCTCACTTCATTGATGATTTTCTTTCATTTGATGGTTTTTCACTCTAGAATTCCAATTACTTAATAAAATTTAGAGATAATCTCAGTTCTGAGTATACAGTTGGAAAGCGGATTAAATTCTACAACTTTTTTGAGATTCGGCAGCCTGCAGGATTATTTTTGGAAGAGTAGTCGTTTTCGAAAAGTTGTCTCCTACCAGAAGCTTTTATTAATAATTACTTTTTGAATTGATATTGTGGTTTGAATGAGATAATTGTGAAGATTGAATGTGTATTAGACTTAAAGAAAATTTAATGCTGATTTAAACAATGTAATGAATCTTTGAAAAAAAAAAAATGTGTTCACGAAGAGAAAATTGGAGATGTCTTCAAAAAACATGTTTTTTTCTAAAGAACCTTTAGAAGGCCATATTTCGGGAACGAAGTAAGATAGAAATGTGTAGTTGGTGGTGTTGAACTACAGTTTTTGTCTAGTTTTCCTCCCTAGAGTATTGTCATTAACTTGCGACCCACCCTGTATATACAGACACACACAAACATATAACAGCATGGCAACTGTTTTAGAACCTTATAAATGTACCCGAGCCTAAAACGGGTCGATCTCAGGTCTATTCACAACTTGGTGAGCTAAAGTTTCTAAAAAAAAACATTTTTTTTTATAATCCTTTTTCTAATCAATTCCTTCTTCAATTTAATTCTGTAGCAATCTAATGTAATTGAGAGTTTATTTGTTCTATTTTAACTGTCCAACAATTGCTAAGGTTATTAGCAGCAACCAGTTTAATGTCTAATTTTCGCAACAGCCACTTGATGACTATCGAAGTATACAGCTGTTATTAAGGGCTTTAAAAGAGAAAGCTCCAGAGGTTTTATACCGAATAGCTGAGGGGTCAGAAGAAGTTTCTTGTCATTTCCTCATTCTCCCAAGACCCAGAGTTGGGCAAACGTTAGCGCGCGCTAAAAGCTGATACCTCTCCGCTAATTTAGCGAAACTGTAGAAAGCCAGCGCTAATAATTAGCGGTTAGCGGCGGCAGTGCGCTAACCGCTAATCTATTTATGAAATATCGTAATTGCTAATAGCTTAAGCTATAGTTACAACTTGTAACTATAGCAATTACGATATTTCATAAATAGATTAGCGGTTAGCGCACTGCCGCCGGTAACCGCTAATTATTAGCGCTGGCTTTCTACAGTTTCGCTAAATTAGCGGAGAGGTATCAGCTTTTAGCGCGCGCTAACGTTTGCCCAACTCTGCCAAGACCGTTGCACTCCAAAAACCCTAAATTCATCAATGGATGAAAAAATGTTTTTTTCCAGAATTGATTGATTTCGTTTATTTGAATGTATGCGAATTTCGATTTGAGCCAAAAAATAGATTCATTTTATTATTGTTAGATTTATGGCAGTTATCCACCCAATAACTTTATAATCCGTCGATCAAGCTAGAAAATTTGGGGCTGTAGGAGAAAACCGCTAATTCAATGTAGTTCACGCCCGAAGAATATTCTTTTTTTATTAAAGAAACCCACCATTAAACATTTAGCGTTATGACAGAACGTAGAACGTACTTTTACAGACAATCAAAAATAAATAGTAATTGTAAGCACTTTAGTTAGTAATTAAGTTTCAAATATTTATAAAATTTATTTTAATTAAATAAAGGAAGATTTGATCAGTTAGTAGGTCTGGAAATAACTGAAACAATAAGGCTCTAAATCTTATATATATATATATATATATATATATATATATATATATATATATATATATATATATATATTGAATATTTAACGGGATATTATGAATGAAAACAAACGCAATTTTTTTTTTAGTTTGGCGTTTAATGATATAATAATTTCATATGGAAAGAGAAATTATTTCTGTTCTGTTTTATAATAATTTTTATTTACTCTTTTTTTTCATAAGTACTTTTTTTTTATTGTTTATGACAGCTACTTTTTTTCTACATATTTATATCGATTTTCTGAATTGTTATTTTTTAAAACTTTTAAGGTATATTTTTCATTCATAATATCCCGTTAAATATTCAATCTACAACTTTGATCTTGGTATCATCTGAAAGGAAAATTAATAGGCTACAACGTTTGCATCGAAGTGTTTTAACGTACAAGGCTTGGTTTCAGTGATAAATAGGAAATTGTCTACAAAAGGGCGATATTTTTCAGTTTTTTGTGTTTTACGCGCAAACGGTGCATCGGATCAAAAGATGTCTAGGAGTAAATTAGTCATAAAATTAAATTACCTATCAGAATTCGTCATAAAAAATACTTGTTGCCATTGGAAACTCAAGAGTTAGATGCGCTGGAGAAAAACTGGAGAATGTTACAAAGTCAACTAAACCTTCAAAAGAAACCTCATGCAACATAACTAAAACCTACCCAGTTTCATTTCGAAATTCCAACAACTCTAGGAGGAAAAGGGGGTGGACACATATGCTGGGACACCCTGTATATATATATATCCCCAAAAAAACATAAATGTGAAATAGAGGCCAAGTTCCTGCCCCCAGAAAGAAACACCCCCTTCCTCAAAAATATCCCCTCCTAAAACCCCCCAAAAACGCCTTACCATTCTACACTCCAAAAAAGTAGTATGAGTTGGTGTATTAATTCAACAAAAAATATTTGCCAATACAAGAGATGATACAAGAAAGAAATGTCCAAGTTCATTACTTGGAAGACCTCATAGTTACTTACTAAGAACAGTAAAGACACTTCAACTGACCTTTGAAAACAACAATAAAAATACTTATATCCAGTTACTAAAATATCACATTCCTCAACCAGGTATATTCTTAAACTTGGCAATGTTTAGTTTTTATCTAAAGATAATTTCGGCACAAAAAAAACATTGCCAAGTTTAAGAATATACCTGGTTGAGGAAAGTGATATTTTAGTAACTGGATATAAGTATTTTTATTGTTGTTTTCAAAGGTCAGTTGAAGTGTCTTTACTGTTCTTAGTAAGTAACTATGAGGTCTTCCAAGTAATGAACTTGGACATTTCTTTCTTGTATCATCTCTTGTATTGGCAAATATTTTTTGTTGAATTAATACACCAACTCATACTACTTTTTTGGAGTGTAGAATGGTAAGGCGTTTTTGGGGGGTTTTAGGAGGGGATATTTTTGAGGAAGGGGGTGTTTCTTTCTGGGGGCAGGAACTTGGCCTCTATTTCACATTTATGTTTTTTTGGGGATCTCATTACTTTTTTCTAAGTATTAAATAGAATTTAGTTGCCGCATACCTAGTGGCTTTTGTACTTCATATAAAACCAGGGTCTTTGGATTCTGCATAAAGTTCTCCTTACTGCTTGATATTTGATACCAATAATCAACCTACATACATCTAATCACTAGACTAGAAAAGTTAGAAGCTCTTCCAAATGACATTACTTTAGAGGACAAATTGATTGCTCTCTTAACTAAACTGTTACACTGTAAAACACAGGAACCTTATCCCGAGGATAAAGATCACAATAGGGAAAGTGTAGAAGGCCTTCAAGAAAAATATAAGAACAAAAATGACTCGACTTTGAAAAACTTAGTATCTGTTTTGAAGTATATTATGCAGTGAACCCCTACGACTTTATTTACTACATTTAAGAAAGAAGTCAGAACTGTTTTTAAGATGCGTCGAAATGTTTTTTAAAACATCAAATATAGGTTCTCCTTACCAAGACGATTCATTTGATACTCCACATGATGGGTTTCAGAAGGAATGATGGCATTTCGATGGAACAAGAAGTAGAAAACGTCATAGGTAATATGACACTCCCGTATCAAGACCTACCTGCGTGCCAAGTTTGGTAAAAATAGGCCAAACGGTGTGAATTGGTATAAGGAACAAACATACAGACAGACAGCTGAAAGACCTTTTTTACCTAGCCTAGTGCATTCCCCGGACCAAGGCCTACCTGTGTGCCAAGTTTGGTCAAAATCGGTCAAATGGTGTGAATTTGTGTACGGAACAAACAGACAAACAGACAGCTGATAGACAATTTTTCCTAGCCTATGATTCTCCCCGTATCAAGACCCATCTGTGTCCCAAGTTTGGTCAAAATCGGTCAAACGGTACGGATTTGTAAGAGGAACAAACATACAGACAGACAGCTGGTATAAGATTTTTACCGAGCCTGTATGCGTCTCTATTTGTTTCTTAAAACATCAAATATAGGTTCTTCATACCGAGACAATTCATTTGATACTCCACATCATGGGTTTCGGACGGAATGACGGGTTTCCGATGGAAGTACAAAACTGGCACGCCCCCGCCCCGGAAGCGGAGTCAAACACAACTTTTCGCGATTTTTCGATTTTTTCCCTTAATAACACCTTCATATCTATCTTCATGCAAAATTTCAAGTCTCTAGCATCATGGGAAGTGCCTAATAATTTTGATGAGTCAGTGAGTGAGTGAGTGAGTGAGTGAGTGAGTCCTATAAATCCCGATTTTCGATCGCTTATATCTCAGAAACTATTCGATGTAGAATTATGAAAATTTCCAGTTTTACTCACATCCAGTAGTTTAAAATTTCATAAATTTATCTTCACCTGGTTGAAAGTTATGAGAGGGTAAAAATCGGCTCTAAGACCGCCTGTAATATACACACAGTATGCTTAGGCCGGAACTTGGCCTGGCGCACTACCGTGCGCCTAGATACACACATCACCTGTCCATCTGTTTGTTTGTCAGTCTGTTTATCTGTTTGTTTCTTATACAAATCCACACCGTTTGACCGATATTTGACCAAACTTGGCACACAGTTAGGTCTTGATGCAGGGAATCTCTTAGGCTAGGTCAAAATAGTCAAATTTCAAAATTTGGTCATAAGGTCAAAAGTTTTGTTGAAGAAAAATTGGCAACACTGATCCATTCAGATTCTGACAGCTATTTTTAATCGACGGACATTTTAAATAATGTCTAAAAATTTATTTTTTGATATTGATAATTAAAAAACTCAATCTCATTGATGACTTTACATCATTATACAATCGTGTAATACAGTTTATTTCAATAGTCACTGTCTACTCGCATGCTGTGGTGCTGGTCTCTTTCGGCTGCTTCAAGAATTACAGACGATTTTAACGTAACTTGGTACACAGGTAGATCTTGATACGGGGAGTGGCATAGGTGGAAAGTAGGTGTGGCATGGCACGCCGGGGAACAGCTAGTATATATATATATATATATATATATATATATATATATATATATATATATATGCATATCCTGATTGCGACATGTTTGACGTCAGAAGTGGATTTCCTAATTTTAGGATATAACGAGATCGGAGTAATACGAAGTAATGAATGTTTAGGCTTCGGCTAAGAAGTAACACTAAAGATTGTAACAAAAATTAAATAAAAGAAACAAACAAAATCTGAATGTTTAAGTTTCGGATTGCTGTTGGGCATTCTCCTTCAATAATAAATGTATACCATATTAAATGACCATGGGGTAAGGAAACATTTATTAGCTTTGTCTCTCTTCACTAATTGAGAAGGCTGACAAAGAGTAGTCCGCATTGTGCAAACAGGTATTCTCCTGAAAACCTGTGTTTCTTTTGATCCTAATGTGTAAGGTACCGTCATTTGGGGTGAGTTCGGACAGGTAGTACGAGTTCGGACAGCAGTGCATGGTGCAGGAAATCACGTGACCCTGAGCAAGTTTTTTCATTACGGACATAATTGGCTTGACAAATACGATCGATATTACATTTTTCCCATGTAGTTAAGCCGAAATCGCCGTGAGAACACTTTGAAGTGAATAACGAATATTTTAATGTAAGTTGTAATATCCATGATTTTCGAAATGCTAGAAACAAACATCTGTGTAGAGGCTGTGTAAGTAATTAAACCCTAATTTTTCATATTGTATAGTAGGTTTATATGTTGTCTAATGATGCAAAAATAAATTTATTTATTTTTTTTGTTCAAGAACTTTTTTTTCTCGTTTAAGTAAAAATCTCGCATACCGTGGGGTGAGTTCGGACATGCATAAATTATACCCGCGTGCTCTCAGCTTAAAGGAAGACAGTATTTATTCCAAAGAGGCTTTGAAAAATGTGATTGACGATGTCAAAACCAAGAAGAAGACTTTGAGAGAGGCAGCGGATCGATTTATGTATTTTGTTGTTCAACAAATTACATAAAACGACTTTAAATGATAAATTTAGAAGAATGCACACCAGAAAAAAGTGGTGGCTAAACTAAATTTAGTAAAGAAGAAAAAAAAATACTAAAGAGAATTTTCCTGCAGCCGAATGTGATTTTCCATTAGCTCGATTAAGATATTCGCCAAATCGTTAAAACATATTTGGATAGGTCAGGAAAAAAATCGCAAGATTTTAAGACAAGCCCAGACTGGAATGGTTTGACGGGTTTAATTAAAGGAATCAGCCATTAACGGAACGCCTTACACAAAGCGTCAAAAGGTGTAGAGCAGAAGTTGATTTTGAGAAAGTTAAAGAATATTTTGTAAATCTAAAAAATATTATAGAACATATTCCTCTTTAGAATATCGTCAATTATGACCGAGCTCACTCCAACTATAGGTTAAGTTTAGATTTTTACAGAAATTAAAGGCTGTCCGAACTCACCCCACACGTAGGGGTGAGTTCGGACACATTTTAGCAATAAAAAAAATTAAAAATTTTTGAGATGCTCAAAAAACCAAATACACTATTCGATAGAGGAAGGTTAAGGGTTCATATATTAATTTTTCCAGATTTTTATAAAAATTCTGTCTTTTGTTATTACGAGAAAACCTCGAAAATGTGTCCGAACTCACCCCAAATGACGGTACATTGCTTCGAACACATAATGTACTAGCTTCTATGTACCGAATGATCGGCGGACATAACTCAATGCCATGCACATTTTGGGAACTTGTGGTTTTAGAATATAAAAATAGTCAGACAAGTTGTACAAGTTGAACTCATTAGAGTACTAGAGCATGAGAGGTCACGATGCAGACATTAGGATGGAGTCTACGGCTGGAATATGGTTAAGGGATTAGTACCTCCCTTGGGCCTAAGAACTCCATCCTTGTCAGGATGATTCTGAAGGTTCGTGTGGAAAACGCTACCAGAGATTTCAAAAGACGAATTATTTTTAATCCAAGAGCTAGCAGGAAAAATTCGTCAAGATCGAACATCTGGCTGGATTCAAAGTATTTTAGGGAACGATTCACTAACAGGTATGCTTAAGGTTGAGGTCCTCTAGACACCTAGTAAACCAGGGTAAATGTGGAAGACATTTTCCGTTGTTATAGGTATTTTTTACATGAAATGTTCTCAACAAAACAAAATTTCGCCCCCCCCCCCTTATTTACGCCCATGATATGGCGGCCGTTTGGGTCGCCAGAACTGCGGATATGTCCAGCCGAGAGCCAATCATTGTAATCATGTTGTAGAGTCTTAGGCAGGCCAAACACATTGCGGTGTTTCGGAGAAGTTACCTGTACGAGTGATCTGCGCAGATAAACCAGAGCGTGTTTCTCTTTGGATGAGCACAGCAAACACGGAGTTTCGTTGAAATATAACAAAAATTACGGCCAGTATTGGTAAATTGGTAATTTGGGTCCGTAGTAAACCTCACTCTAGATGGATCGATTTTGCTGGTTATCGAACTCGTACAATCGTTTGCTATGTACATACTATATATCAAGTTTCTTGGCGAAAAACGCTGGCGTGTATCGTGTTAGCAGACTCACACACATACATACATATATAAATTTTAGCTGGGTTGTCTACTAGGTAGGATCGATGAAGATTTGAAGAAATTTTTCAAAAAATTCCGTCATGAGTGCAACCTAAACAGCTACATAATTTTGGAAAGCGCTTAAAAGGAGGAAATTTGTAGGTATTTTGTTTTGTTATTCTTATATGTATGTATGTATACCCATATATTTCAATATTATGTAACAGTAGTAGTTTCATTATATAATATTTTTGATGAAAAATAGTCTTAAATAGTTCTACTTTTAGGTTAGTTACCGATATATTTTTCATATTATCAAGCATTCAAATAGACTCATTTAGGGCGATTTTCGAATGCGAATCGAAATGAAATACGAATATCGTAGCTAATTGTAAGTAATCGTGAAATGATCCAGATTGAAGATCGATCCATATCGTAAATCGATCTTCTGAGCCTAGAAGATTGATCTTTTGAAACGATCTGAACTCGTCAATCATTTTTTTGGATCAATCTGTTCATTTAGATTCAAATCGATTAAAAAGATCGATTCATATTCGATAATCGCCAATCACTAGTTTAACCCCTGCTCATTCGTTGTCTATTCTCTCATTATAAAATTGCTCATTATATAAAATAAACTTCGACTAAGGACCGAACAAATAACTGATAAATGTTAGGCCCACAGCTGATTACCTAATCGTCCGGCCTCCTAGACATCTGGAAGTTTAGTCTAGGATTCGGACATGGAAAGGCTACTTGGTGGGAAAGAGCTTTCAATTGAAGTAGGCTATCGAATTACGGTACAAGGAGTCCTGTTAGAGACCGCTTTCCAGCAGAGGAGCCGTCAACAACAGCAAAAGAGACAGCCAAGGAACAGGAGTGGAAGCCAACAAAGCAAGGATTGGTCTCGCACACACTTTCCCCTAGCGGTGTGCATTGCAGGCTCCGCAGAGCGTGGCAGCTTCAGTAGTCCGCTGTTCTTCTCGCAGACAGCATCTCTCCGCAGTGCGCGAGTGGTGTGCCACCTCATTCATTTTGTATCAGCTGATTAGCTCAAATAGACCGGTATTTATTGATTAGCTCAAATAGATCGGTATTTATTGATCAACTGATTATTTTATTGCTCAAGTGTACTTATTGATCGCTAAATCGATTTCTTATCGATCAGCCGTTTAGTTGATCTAATCATTAGATCGATTAGTTCTAGAAGCTAAAAGTCGAGTCGAGCGATGGCAACCAGCGTCATGCACAACCCCTGGGCAAATCAGTCCAAAATCCACCGACGTCACTACAAGAAGGATTCTAGGTTCGTTTTGGATTTGTACACCCTCACCTACGATTCTCATGAGAGCTTGGATTCTTTGGGGGACCTGTCAGAGGTATGCAATATTTGTTTTAATCATTTATTACGAACCAATCTAATGTTGGAAACCACATACAATGTCTTGCCATAGTTTGGACTGTTGGTTTTACTATATTGATCCAAGATCAAATCCTAAGGCAAGCCACCTGTTTATTTTCCAGAAAAAAAGCTCCATCCTATATTTTGTTTTAAATTACTTAAACTATTAACCGGAGGCCCGTGGCTGTGAGTGTTAAGGGCCAAGGGTAGTGGGTTCGATTCCTACTAGGGTGGTGGCTTTTCTTTAGAAAAAAGAAAAGGCATCAGCCCTATCCTGGATAGAAAAGGGTGGTTACCTGTAGATAACCCGTCCTAAAATTCTGAGTTATTTATAATGGACGTTAAACATTTAAATAAACTATTAGTCTTGGAGTAATGCCTTGTATTTACGTAAAGATATTGAGGATTTTCTAAAAAATGAGGAAAAGATCAACTATATTTCGGATCCAATAGACTTTAGTCATATATCTTTTTTTATGAAAAATAACTTTATCGATGTCATTGTAATTATACATTTCCTATTTATTGCATTTATGAGATTTATTATAATATGAATAAATTCATTCATTTAAAAATGATCATTTAAGTCTTCAGTTAAATTTAACATGTGGTTGAAAAGAATACCTAGAGAAGAAACTTGTTATAAGGAATTTCTACAATAAAAAAATTATATCATTATAATTTTGTAAATTCACAGTACGCCACTCAGGAACTACTTAAATAAGCACATTCCTCAGGAATGCTACTAAGCTAGTTTCATAGGCGGAGAAAAAGCACGTTAATACGTTTTGGCGTAGAAAGTTCTTCTGGTAAGCCCCCGCGCTTAATGTACCGGGTTTGCTTATTTTCAGCACTTTCCGAAGATGTTGTAGATTGCAATCTCTTGCAACGCTCTTGGATTGTGCAGTCCAAATTTTGAGATATTCTTCGCCGTTTAGAGGCACCCTAAGGTCTCGGGTACGATACGAGCGAAAAGCGTTAGAGAGAAATCACTCGCATTAATGTTAAGCTGAAGTGCAGTAGTAAGCTAAGGGAGAAAACGCGATAGAAGAGAAAGATCTCGTGAAACAGATTGATTCTGTCGTATATAGCGATAAAACCTTTATTTTCTTCGTGCGTGGCCATTAGAGTGAGTGTGAAATGAAGAAGTTTGCCTAAATGCGAACGAGTTCTAGAGTAGATGTTTCCACGAGACAGCTTGAAAACAGGGCTGGAAGTCATTCCAGGTGATAATGGAAGTTCTAGTGGTTGTTCCATGTTCGGATGACAGCCAGCCCCAGCCATCTCCCACTTCACTCCCGTCTAATGTTCCACCAACTTACAGGGAGCCTGTTCATACTCTACTACTAATTGCCATTCTCTAATTATTTGTATAATAGGTATCTAATAAATTATAATAGATTACTTTAGCGTGTTTCCTTAATATGAAAAAGGAAACACGTTTTTAAGTCACATTTAATCCCCATATTATGGGGATTAAATGTGACTTAGGCTGCGTTTACATTTGATAAATATTGCAGGATATTTATGTCAGACAGAAAGTGTGACTAATGTAAACTTGAAACAATTTAAGTGTAAGATATATATTTCTATCACTAATTCGTACAAGCCGAGTTTTTCGATTACTCATTATCCCTATCCACGCAACTGTTCGTCCCTCGTAAGAGCGCTCTTGGTCAATCATATCAATCTGAAACGTCGGTTTTGATTATGGATATCAAGTTTCGATTAAATCAATAGCAATCAAGTAAATAAAGTGATAAAATGTCTGAATTTCCTTGAGTGGTCCAGTTCAATTTCTGAGAAGTTTATGTAAGTAAGTAGAGCAATGAAAGTGCGATCACTCGCTTTTTTCTTGATGAATGGCTTTTGAAACGACTACACTTCCGGATTCCGTCATCAGATCGCCGCATAAGGGTGCGTTTACATCGCAGGAAATATATCTCAGGTGTCGGATATGGTAATTATGATATTTATCTATCCATCACCTGAGATATATTTCCTGCGAGAAGTGTCAGATGTTATCGTTATGTTTCGTTTTATAGGCAGGAACTTGTGTCTATAAGAAAATAAATGATTCTAATAAAGCACCTGTGGCTCGAACGCGTGATTTTTGCCAGTCTAGTTCGAACATTCATCGTGAGTGAATTGCAAGTTTTAACTTTAATAATGTGTACCATTTTAAATATGCAGAAAAAAATGGTACATATTATCATATCCTCAAATAATAAGGTTTTTCAAATACATAAATAACCGCTACTAACTGAATTCTCTAATCCGACTGTACCCCGGTCCCGACGAGCCGGATTTGGGAGAGTCTACTGTATTTCGAAACTTTCGACATTCGTCCGAAAAAAGTAATGTATTTTCTATTTAAAAGATTTTGATGTAAAATTTGATAGGCAATCTCAATTGGATGAAATATGGAAATGTTGGTTTCATTCAATTCTATACATAAAGAGTGTCTACAATTTAGCTGTCGACATCGCTTTCAGAGGTACAGTTGCATCATCGGAGTGACATATGGTGCACTTATGATAAAGCTATGCCTCAAAAAGCTTCACTTTGAGAATTCATTGAGAGGTTTCTGAAATAACACATCATCTTGCGAAACATGTTTTCTAGAATTGGAAACTCATCGCGTTTCCTCTTACCAAATAAGGACGAAATTGCTTATGTCGCCGACCAACTGCCAATCTAATCGTCAAAGTATTTAAAAACAATTACACTCTGTTTCTTAGATTCGTCTAATGTTCAAATAACAGGTTTTTCCATCCTGGAAATATTTAATGACAGCACATTAGCTAAATTTCTTGTCCCCGGTGGAATGCATAATTAAAATTTGAATTCTTTAACAGACTAATCATTCTTTTACTTTCACAAAACGGTTTCCTGACTGACAACATTCTTTCGAGCTTCTAGAAAAATTAAACAGGAATGCGGTCGCTAAATGAATTCTAGAGATAATTTTCTCCACACAAAAATCGTAGCAAACAGATACTTTATTGGTTTAAATGTATATTTTTCTTATGAGTATTTTCGAAACTGATTAGTTTTCGTTGGCAACAATACGATTAGTTCCTTGTACATGCATTAATAAATTGGATAGAAGTGAATTAATTTATTTGCCGTTTATACAGGGTAGTCCCAAAATAAACGGCAAAACTTCGGTAATCGATGCAGGACGAAAAACGAAAGACAAAAAGTCCTGTGGCATTTTTCTCGTTTTTGCTTAATTTCCGAGAAAAACGCAAAAAACTAAAACACAATCGTGAATAGGCATTCATTCATAATGCCTACATAAGAATCATCGAAAGTATATCATTCATCTTCCACCCTCTCTACCACCCAACTCCACAAAAAATCTTCTTGGCCGAAAAAATTATATGACTCCATGTAAGGCTGCAAGTTAAACACAATTTAACATAGCTAATTTTCTTTGGAGGAAAGTGATAACACAAAATAAAAAAAACTTTCAATTCTTAATAAAATTAAAGTTTCAATTCTTAAAACAGCTCAACATTTAACATTGGACGCATACATAATTTTAAAAAATAATAATAATTTCTTCTTCTAATAATTTCTGACAATCAATTCAAAAACTGCTCAGAGGTTTGGCCCCTTGCAGCATTACAGGCATCACATTGCACATTGACAGTCTCGTTGGCATTTGTGCATTTTTCTGCTGTAATCTGTTCCCAGGCCCATCTTATGCGATGGATGCGGTGCATCCTTCAGCCAATGGGCTCCCTGCAGACCAAATCTTTAATGTGTCCTCATGCTAAGAAATCTACACTCTATTCATTTATATTGACTACTTTATTTGATATTTTTATCCTGCAACATATAATATATATATATATATATATATATATATATATATATATATATATATATATACTATTCTTTCTCTCTCTCTCTCTCTCTCTATATATATATATATATATATATATATATATATATATATATATATATATATATATATGTGGGTGTTAACGGTATTCACTTTCGGTATCTTTCGGAGGAAGTGATAGATCTCTCGACTAATGTACTGGAGGACCTGGGTTCAAAACTCTGGAAGTATTTTACCTTCTAGTGCCGTCGTTCAAGGGTTGGATTCGGGGTCCGATACCGTTCCTCGGCCCGGCCAGCCTTTAATTAATTAACTAATTAATGGATACAATTCCGGAGCATAGTACTGACCATTCTATCTCCCTAGTGTGCCGTATGGTCAAGAATCAGAAACAGTATGGGCCCATTTCGCCTGTTACGGGATTGATTTATTTTTTATTGTATTCTGCTCCTTCATTGCAGAATGACAAATCGTCGTCTTATCAGATAATGCATAAAATGCCAATAAACGTTTATCAGACAGTTGAACAGAATGGCTAAAGTTGAAGAAAATAAGTTTATTTATCAAAGAAACTCACTGATAAAAGATAATTCTAACTGAGATATGAAAATGATCATTCGAAGTCATCAAAGCAAACTTTCTTTTCTTCTTGAGATAACTTTTATTGACTTTATTGAATGATATAAATCGATAGGAAGACTTCAAGTTGGAACTTAAAAACTCAAACGTTTCCAAAAAGGATCTCAAATAATATCAGTCCAAAACTATATTAAAAGGGTTTTATCTTCTTTAAATACAATGAGTTGGAAGAGTTACTCTTTATTTATCGGTCTCCCGAGTCAAAATAAAGTCTAACTCACAATAACTGCGACCTCTTTTCTTGTTTCAATATAATGTAGATATATTGCTTGCCTGATTGGGAAAATTTATAGAAACTCAGTATAATTTGTTTTCATTTTTATGTTATCTTAAATTTACGAATTCGTTTTAATCTCAAATTGATGTACTTGCTAGATTGTTCCTAGAAAAGCGATTTTTTCGCGAAAATTGCCATATCGCACAGACAAAGTAAATCCTCTTATTTTTAGAAATTGTAGTTCCTTTTTCAGCAGGATTAATAAAAAAAAGGAGGAGTAATGCAATAAAAATAATTGTGTTAATATATATCGCACTAGTATTTCTAAAGTGAAAAACTCAAAATAAACCTCAACTGAAAATGTGTCACTCTTGCCTATGTAGAGGGCATAGTACTAAGACACAAGTGCCATCTGGTGTACAAGCTCTTTTGCTTTCATGACTATGTCTGTCATAGTCATGAATCAAAAATTATTGATTGAATTGATTTTTGAGTTGTGTAACTTTAGAAATACTAGTGCGATATGTTGAAAGACATGTTAAATAAGTAGATATATTGTGGGGATAAACTTTGTATTTTTGTTACCTTGTACAGATCAAAACTTTTGAGGGAAATAATTCTTCTTCAGATCATGAACGCACACATATAACTAGATGGGGATTTTTCCCTTTGTTCCTTGAAAACATATTTCCTGAGTTACGATAGCTTACAGAAACCAAGACTGAGGTTTTTATTCAAGTTCGATTAAAGCTGAATTAAGGTGTAACACTTAATTTTCTTTTTATCATTTTTTTATGGCTTCCTTAACTAAACAAAAAGGATATCCAAGAGCGATTATGTGGCGAAAACCTTTTTAACTGCCTTTACACTGAATGCCACCGGTACTCCTTCAATAATTTTCAAAATTAAAAACCATCGTTTTTATCTTTATTACAAAAAAAATATAAAATAAATTAAAATTTCAGTACATTAAACTTTAAAGTCATCTTTCTCAAAACTATGTTTTTCAAATCGGGCGATAAGCTAGCCTCTTCGATTTTCACCGGATCAGGTTCAAATTTTTACTGCAGCTTCCTAATAGTCTTTGCAAGTAAACCATGTAAATGTTTCTCGATTAATTAAATTATAACGATTGCATAACCGATTTTTTTTTTCGGATTGTTATTATTCACCGCTTAAAATAATTAACTCGTAGGCTTCCACGGTCCGAGTCATTACACATATTATACTCTTCTGGTATTGACCGTGTCACAAACTTCTTTGCCGACGTTTCGCTAGTCATACTGCCAGCTTCCTCAGGGCTTAGTCTGAGAATCAGACTAACTGATTCTCAGACTAAGCCCTGAGGAAGCTGGCAGTATGACTAGCGAAAAGTCGGCAAAGAAGTTTGTGACACGGTCAATACCAGAAGACTTAAAATAACATTTCTTATAAACATGACTAGATATTACCTTCTTCTTTCAGGATAGTTCTAGATTAAAAAATGCCGTCTTCAGACTATCGCCCGTGGAAAAATATGGTTGCCATTCGTCAGACACAGCGCCACTATTTTGTTTTCTGAGAATTAAAACTTATTTTTTATGGATGCTTTATCATCCCAAATAATATTAACGACAAAAAGAATTGAAAAATATTGATTTATTTGTTATTTATAAATTTTAGAAAATTACTTAGATTTTTATCGCACAAGATAATACAATCTCTGAAGAGATCTTGTAAATAAACAAACCATATTTCCTACTACCCAGATTGCAAAATTCTTTATAAAATATTAAAAATCAAACTACTGAAATTAAATATTTTACTTGCTTAGTTTACTTTTAGTGGTAGTATTATAAAGGAAAATGACAGCTAAAAATGCTACAGCCTAGTGGATTTGCTTCGGTACAGGTTGAATGTCCTTTCAACACCTCACCTACTTTTGCAGGGGTTACTCAAGATTAACCTCGCTCCCTCCTCCAAGTCGACAATAGAACTCAACAGAATAGGCAATAGCTCCTACCGAAAATACCGACGTAATAGGTGTTTGTATACATTTCCTTTATATATATATGTATATATATATATATATATATATATATATATATATATATATATATATATATATATAATGAACTGGGACAAACCGCGGGGCATTACTGACCTACTTACGGTCACCAGCCATCATATCGACAATATAATTAAATTTATAAGAAATATAGACATACGCAATAAATAATAAAAATGTATGTAACTCTTACTTCGATATTAAATAAGTCATTAATAAATAAGACGTTAAATTACTTTATTAAGAATTTATTTACTATTTCGTTTTATGTTATTTGTTGTGTTTTCTTTGGAATGTTTTGGGTTGTGTCTTATTATTAGTATTTTTTTTTTTAATTTTCATTTTTTATTACTTATTTAGTTTATATTATTATTTATTTGGGGGCGAGGTTAGCTCAGTGGTAGAGCACTGGACTAATAAGCTGGAGGCCTGAGTTCAAATCCCGAGCAAGCACTAAAGATTTTTTCTTCTAGTGTCTTCGTTCACCGGTTGAATTCGGCCTCCCTGACCGTCCCTAGGCCAACCCAGCCTTTAATTAATTTAATAATGGGTACCTTGGTTGGTGCTAATGACTCTAGCAGTCGAAGCAGCCAAGGGGAAAATCAGGCGGCCGGAGCATAGTACTGACCACACTATCTCCCTAGAGTGCCGCATGGTCATGAATCAGATACCTCTATAGTATCTGCCCCTCAGGGCCCTCGTGGCCTGTTACGGGACTGATTTTTTTTTTTTGATTTTGATTATTTATTTATGTTATTTTTAATTAATTATTTTTAACTTTCTATTAATTTCCGGTTGTTTTCACTTCTTCTTTTAGTATTTTACGTTACTGACGTGGTTTATAGCGAAACCTCCATATAAATGTGTTAAAAACTTTGCCTGGCTGAAAGGCTTACAGAATATGCTTGGAAAGATCAAAGATGCTCTGGAAAGAATTAAAGGAAAGAAAATGTGTAGAAAACATTTCTTGGATGGAGCTTAATTATTCAGGAGATTTCTCCTTCATGTGTTACTCCGAATTATTCAAAGTTTTTTTTTTTTTTTTTTTTTTTTTTTTTGTTAAGCCTTTTTAGGATCCTATATTTACATATATAAGCATGCATGAACATAATCCTATAAAAACATTCGAAAGAACTACATATAAAAAGCAGTTCTAAAAGATGTGCCTAAGAAGGGTGGAGGACGGATCTTGAGAAACATTCATCTGGATGACACAAATAAGCCCTACATTTTTTCCTTCTCGCCCAATTTTTTTGGCTCTCCGAAGACCGTGGGATTTTCTAAATATTATCTTCCCAAGGGGTTTTCTCTTTATATCCGTAACAAAAATTATTTATTTTTCCGTTACCAAGATGATTCGCTCTATATAACTTTTATAAATCGACCATGCCAAACTATCGAATATGAAAAATCTCGTTTTTCAGATACTACCTTCATTGCTTATAAGCTATCAATGATTATTTTTATAATCCATTTCTTTATATAATTATACTTATATTATATTATTAATATTATCAATATTAGCAATGTTATTCTCTTTAATTATTTAAATACATGCATGCAGTGTATCAAAAGAAATAGGACACTTTAAAAAATAAACGGCTCTATCACAGAGTTACTGTGGCTGAGAAAAAAAAAATACTCACTTACATACCCATCCAGGCTTGAATCCTTTCTATTCATAAGTATATTCCCCTGAAGAGAAGCCAAATAATGTGAAACGTGTAAAGAAATTAATGAATCTTCAATAAGTGTGAATTTACATTTCATTGACCCACACATATTTCGCTAATACCTAAATCTCTAGAAAGAATTATTAATTGTTTGAACTCCGAATAAATTGTTAACTATTAGATTCATCATAATCTGATTCCGCGCTGGTAATTGGCTTTAAAAATAATTCTTTTTTCGGGTCTCCCTGTGGTCTAGTAGGTAGCACGCTGGAATGCTCAGGTGAGAGAAGTGGGTTAGAGACCCGTTGTGTAAGGTTGACTTTTTTTAGCGATGAGCTCACTGAACAAATTCCCTTTTAAACCATGGGTATGAAAGATTGATAACCAGTAGATATCCGGGCGCTGAAAACAATCCAATGTGCTTTACCGCCAAAAAGGTATGCAAATTCAAGGATTAGAAATTGAATTTTTATTTAATCAGGTTGGAAAGTTATTTAAAGCAAGTTTTTCATGAAGTAACCTTCCAAGACTAGGCAAACTTAAAGTCAGTATGATCTTCAAGTCATATTGCCTGACAAGATGGGATCTGTGAAGAGATTCGTCTGGCGAAACAGCTTATTATTATAAGATTGGCAATAAGTCGAGTTGCCAGGAGGCAATTCTCCTTGTCATTTTCCCTCTTACGTCATAAATTGCCTTATTTCCCACAAGAGTGAAGGATAATGAACAGATTTATTGCTGGTGATTGATTCCTCTTCCCTGTTGTTATGGTTCACTGTATTACGAGTGAAACCCTATTTTTCAAAGCGTAACGCGAGTTAATATAGAAACTTTTATTTTCTCATTCACATATGGTTACCCCTTCATAAAAGGTGGGCTAGTGGTATAAAGAGTAGGTCAAGTTGTGTATAAAAAAAAACTACAGAAATTGAAAATCAATTAATAAAATTATACAAAATAAAATATAAATGAAGATTGCATAACACAATAATAAATTAAACATAAATGCTGTTTTACCTTTATTAATAAAGGTAAAACAGCATTTCGGCATACTCCTAACAACTTTCTTTTGTAATGAATGCTGAAGAAGGCTGTCATTTTACGAAAATTGTTGTTCTCAGCCGAATCCGAACTTTTCCCGGACTTCTTATCACCTCGACGTGGAACTAGCTGCATCTCATTATTAATGAATTTAGAGTAGGGTAAGTCCAGGATAGATGGACCTACCAATTGGAACGGAACCCAAATGACTTCCAAAACTAGTTAAGCACCATTTTCTACGCCTGGAATGGTACTTACAGCATTTATGGACAAATATTTGTGATAGGAAAAATATTAATCCTTTGGCTGGTCTTCTACCACGAAAATGGTTCAAAATCATCATGGACTTTTTCTTGAGGTCTTCTGCTACGCTATATTTTGAAACGTTTTTAATTTACTTTGGAATAAGTGCAAATTTGCCACCTTAGTTAAAACCTTTGGAAAGGGCCTAATTGAGTCAGACAAGAACTGTTTTAAACCATGAAAACGCCTTACTAATACTTCATATTTTTATGAAAAATACGTGGATACGTTGACAAATATCAAAGTTCGCTGAGAATTTTTACATTTTCCTCAGGCAAATAAATTTCGAATTATTGGTTAAAAAAAACAAAAAAAAAACAGTAGGACTACTGAATTTACAAAATTGACTCTCTCATAAATAATGTATGTGGAAGACAAGACAAGACTTGTGTTAACAAAAATCCGTTTGAGTATTCCAATAGTCCTTTCCGTTTGCTTTAAAATGTCTTCTTGAGGTTCACTTCCATATTATGATATATTGAATTCGTGATTGTTCTTATATCTTTATTGTTTGATTTACCATGTTTGGTTCCTGTTATATTCTTTTCAGTTGTTTATGTTTCACGCTCTTGTGTGGTTTTATCGTAATTCTTTCAAATTGCATCATCCTTGATATTAACCCCAACTTACGGGTTATGTTGATGTTACGACAAGTAATGATTATAATTGTAGAAGAATATGTTGAGGGTATTTTTTTTTTCCTTTCTGATATTTTTTTCAAAAGGGTGGTTGGTTGAATAATAATGATTGACGATAAATACGAATTAAAAAAAAAACGCGGAAATAAAGTTCCCATTAAATTATAGCACAGAAAATAAAGATTACAGTTTAGGAAGTTAGGATTTAATTGATAACTAATTCTAAACATATGGCATATCGATTATCGATCAGCTGACTATTCTCCGCCATATTGAATTCATTCAGCCCTAGACCTGTCTTGTCGCAGCAATAATGGTGGAACGTTCTCCCACTCACGTTGGGACTATGTGTTACACCACATAGAGCTTCATGGTCTTTCCGCCTTGTTCGCCAATTCCTAAATTTGAGTGGTTTCCTTTAGTTTTTAATTGGGGTATTCCTGAATGAGGGGAGTTCTAGCAAAAATGTAACATCATGTCTGGTTTTTCCATGTGAGATCATAGTGTTAGCCAAAGAAGAGATTTACGAAGCAAACGAAGATACGCAATTCCATAGAAACGTGTGAGTTTAAATCAACAATTTCAATATTATTTTTTACAGTCCACAAATAAACACTCCTATTTCCCTTACTGCAATGTTTGTGAGGTAAAGCTAGGATCGAGTTCTGGCAATCCCCAGCAGGAATTGTGCTGATGAGGTATTTTCGTCATAACTACTCGCCAAACCGCGATGAATGGTCTACTGATGGAGTTAATAAGCCACTCCAGCGAGGAAAGCCGCAAATTAACTCCTCAAGACAGAAATACTCGACAATTAGACATTTTTTTCCTTTTAACGCGTTTCCGCCCTCCCTCCATAGGGGAAACCCCCTACGGAGGGAGGGGGTAATTAAGAGCTCCTGATTACGGACCTTATGGGGAGTGAAATATATAGGGTTGCAATAAACATTATGGAATAGATGTACTTCTGTTTTAGTTATTACGGGTCATGTTATTAAAGATAAAGAGTTTTGAAAATTAGAAAACTCCGTCACAAATACACACATATAAGGCGTCTAGAATCAAAACAAGACACATCACTATTTTTACGATTTTAAGATGACAGTTGATTTTAAAAGTTCGAAATGTCCTCTATATACTGGTAAAGAAACATAGATCATGCGGTTTTTTAATGCTGAATTGGAAAGTTGGCTTCAAAATAACACATAGGTACATCAGTGGATTTTAAAACTAAGTAAGCCACAACAAAAATAAAAATTCCTTCAAAATACATAATATAACAGATAAACTTCTCAAATTCCTCAAAAACATTCTTCTATGATACTTAAAACTTTTAAGAAAATTATAAAGGTGTATAAAATTAAACATAAGACTTCTTCTGTTTTCTGAACAAATTGGTTTCAATGAAGTGACTTGTTTTGATTCTAGATGTCTCATATATATATATATATATATATATATATATATATATATATATATATATATATATATATATATCATCTGATTTGGAAATATTAGGACAGAATCTTTTAATGTTTCGCCTTCAGTCATAAGAAGCCAACTCGTAATGAGCGTAATGTTTTATTTCCTGCTGTGATAGTAACTATGTAAGAGAACAATTTTTAAGATTGCGGGATCAGCTGGTTATATGATTTATTATAACATTCAGGGAGGCCCGGTGGCCGAGAGTACTAAGATATGAACACTCCGTACTTAAGGTTGTGGGTTCGATTTCCACTATGGGTGATGGCTTTTCTTCGGAAAAAAATAAAGCCATCAGCTTTCAGTTGTAAATATATGTTTCATGCCCCGCTAAAATGTGATTCACTCTTTGCAATGTTTAGTGCGTATAACACATTAACAGATCTCAAAATATTCTTAAGGTATTTTCATGAAACATACTTAAAAGAGTTTAACTTTAGTGTTTAGCATAAATTCACATAAGTATGGTGAATTGCCACCGATAAGGATAATAACAGAAACTAAATATCTATGAATATAATAAATTAAGTAGAATAAAAGACCACTGAGATGGTAAGTGTGCCTCCTCCTAAATCCACCAATAATATTCATAACAAAACAACAATAATATTAATAATTTATTTTGGGAAGGCCTTATTAATGGTTTAGTAGAATGCTGGCGCATATAATTGTATTGCAGTCGATTAGTTTAAGCACATTCCTCAGACATGAGACATATGCCAATCTTGGAAATGTGCTACGTTTACGCAGCTCGTGCGTGTTGGACTCCAACTATTTTTTTCGTTTTAGATGATATTATTACATTCGCAGAGCAGGTACTAGCTTCAAGTTGGTTGTGGTTAGAAACATTATTCCTCCACAACCCCCCCCCCCCCTCTCTTCGCAGAGCAGGTACTAGCTTCAAGTTGGTTGTGGTTAGAAACATTATTCCTCCACAACCCCCCCCCCTCTCTCTCTCGACGATTACATTTTTCCTTCGTTTTGTCTATCGAAGGAATAACCTTCAATCTAACTCAATTACTGCCAATTCGGCTGCGGGCAAAACAGAAATATCTCGTCTATTTTCTCGGTAACATTCTGCGCGGGACTAACAAGTTGCATTCGAAACAATATTATACGTCTATAATAAAAAAAAATAATAACCAAAGTAAATATATAATTGTACATTAATATAATTTAGGTTGCACTCATGTAAGAATTTTTGAACTATGTATTCAAATCTTCATCGATAGGTACTACCCTACTAAATACCAAAAATGACCCCCGTTAAAATGTATGTATATATGTAGTGTTCTATCAGTAAACATTTTTATTATTCATTAAGACCAATAAATAAAAGTATGAACTTTTTTGTATGTTTGTTGAGTAGTGTAATACCTCGCATACAAAGCTCTCATGAAGAAAATTAATTAATGTAATAATAATTGAACCATCTTCTCATTATAAAGGCTCAAAATGATTCATTTTTATGTTTACGGCTAGTAACTGTACCCAATTCATCCGCGTGGTACAGTTTCCAGTAAGCATATTCGTCGCCAAGACAATTAATAAAGCCCAAGGTCAGAAGCTAAAAGTTGTGGGTGTGGACCTAAGTATTATCTTATGGATCTCGATCTGAGGTCAACTTATATTGGTTATTTTGTAATCATAATAATTTTGCATAGGCCATCATTATGTCTTAGTAAAGTCTCAGTCAATGCTACTGACACAGAAATATTTTAATAAAGAAGAAGATGGGTAGATAGATAGAAGAAAAAAATAAATAGATGTAGATGAACAGTTATTTTGAATATAATATTATCAACAGTTATAGATAGAAAATATAGAAGAAAGAATACACAGATATAGGTAGTTTATCAAATATTCTAAGTGATTCTTTACATTGATATAACTTTTTTATTTATGAATCGATTGAAATAAAACGAACGCTAAATGTTAAGTTAAGCTTACCCACAATATATTAGTGAAACCCGCATCTAAATCGGATAAGCTGTTTCTGAGATTAGCGTCCACAAACAACAGATACAAAATTCTAACATTGTTTTGAGAGCTATTGCGTTGATAAAGGCCCCCAATAATATATTTTGACAGACAGCGATCCGTTACATTTTTATTATATGTGTATAGTTATGCAAATTATATTTGAATGGTCGGTACAGTAGCCAACTTATGCTTTATCCTTTGGAATCTAGCCGCTCAATTCTCTCTTGCCATCATATAAAATTTACCTGCTAAAAATGGGGGGAAAAAACAAGGGGTGAAGTAAACTGTGAATAAATCTTAATTTATAGAAATTAGTCAATAAACATATAGAAAGTAGTTATTTTTCTGTACCCGCGTTCTGTTATGGCTTTACTGATATACAGGTCAAGGTATGTTCTTGGGAAAGTAACTGTCTATCCTTGGCCGAATGTTATGACGTTCAATATAATTAACCATTTTATCTAAATGCGTATCGAAAATCTAAAACATTGTATAATAGTTTTAGGATAAATATGCCTTAGCGGTGACTAAACTGGAAAAAAAGTTTCAAAAGTCCGTCACGCAGGAGCTGCATAACTAAACACTTTCCGTAGAATTTGGGTTGTGTAGACTGGTTTCCAGAACGATTTGCTTAAAATATCCTATTTAAATAAAATAAAAACATGAATAGTTCTCTTTTAATTTTGTAATGAGTAACTGTTCAATTATTAATTTGCTTCCAGAGTTATGTTACTCATGGTACCTACTAGACTACTTAATAAATACTAAAAACTTCATATTTTCGTCTTTTGATCTGGCGCAGGAACAGGATACAGTCCCTCTAGTGGGAGATAGCGCTCCTTGTGGCGGCCTTGCGAACCTACGTCAGGCGGGCTATCTATCGAAATATATTACAAAGTAAACCCCCCTTTCCGATTGACCGATTTAGCTCATTTTTACAAAACTTTTTTCCCATGTGTTACCCATGACGTATACCGCGTTTCGTTACAATACAGCAGAAATTACGACCGGTATGAGTATATTAGTAATTTGGGGCCGGAGTAAACCCCCTCCTAATTAACCGATTTAGTTTATTTTTACAACACATTTGTACTTGTAGATTACCACTACAAATACCGAGTTTCGTCGAAATATAACAAAAATCACGGCTGGTAGTGGCGAATTGGTATTGTGGGTCCGAAGTAACCCCCCCCCCTTCTAATGAACCGATTTAGTTTATTTTTACATCTCACTTTTCTCTTTAGATTACCACTACGAATACCAAGTTTCGTTGAAATATAACCAATATTACGGCTGGCATGGTCATATTAGTGTTTTGGGTTCGGGGTAAACCCCCCTTCCGGTGGACCGATTTTGGTGGTTAACGAACTCGTTCAACCGTTTGCTAATTGAACGCTATATACCACGTTTCGTGAAGAAAAAACAAAAACTCTGGCCGCTATCGTGTTAACAGATATATATATATATATATATATATATATATATATATATATATATATATATATATATATATATAAATTTTAACGGGGGTCATTTTCGGTGTCTACTAGGTAGGATCGATAAAGATTTGAAGAAATTTTTCAAAAATTCCGTCATGAGTCCAACCTCAATAGCTACTTTCCTTCGGAGGAAAGTGCTAAAAAATTGTCAAAAAAGAGTGTCCACTGGCGTTCGCGCATGCTTAGTGGCGTTCGTGCATGCGCAGTGGACATGTATGATAAAGAAGACTGTATGTGTCACCAAAAAGTGCCCGCTTGCGTTCGCGCATGCGCAGTGGCAATGTACGAAATGAAGACTTTAGGTGTCACAAAAATGTGTCCACTGGCGTTCGCGCATGTGCGGTGCCCATGTACGATAACTAAGACTATATGTTGTACAGTACATTACATAGGTTTGTAGGGTGGACCTAAAACATATTTATGTTCCTGAATTTGAACGGAAAGCTCTAAACGAAATAATTTTTTAATTTAATTTATTCTCATTTTTTTATTCCTGGAATTTTTGAGTATTTTTGCGAAGATCACATCCAGTTACATTCAAGTATCTGCAGTGATTTTTATAATGTATTTCTATCATACGTTTTTTATTGGAAGAGAGAAATAATTTTGTTCATGATATGCTGCCCATTTTCAATGATTAAATTATTATTCAAGCATTCGACCTAGAATCATTATTACTTCAAACTATTGGAAAAGTTGTGAAAATATTTCAGCCTTGGAAGGATTTATACATATCATTCATAATTCATTTAATTCAAGATGTTTAAATTTTGGTTGGATTTGGAGTTAAGGAAGTATTCGAATAAAAATATTTTATTCATAGACATGAAAGTGTTAGTTTTGTTGATTTGAATGGCTTTTGTCTTTGTTCAAATTTTAATTTTTGTCTTTGTTCAACTTTTAATTTGGCTTTTTGTCTTTGTTCTTCTTTTAATTTATTGTTTTTGTCTTAAATTGCCTTTATCAGTAAAATTAGTATTTTAGTAAAATAAGGCAAGAAAATGAGAAACTTATTGGTAATAGTGTTTTCCTAGTGCGAACGTTGAGAAGGCGGGGGAGTCATATCCACTTAGGTTACTGTCAGTTTCCTGTTGTGGCGTCTCTTATTTTTTTATTTTTATTTTTTTTTTTTTTTTAGCGAAAGAACAAACCCTACTGATCACTGCTTTTATTCCTTTACAAATGGAACTACAGATATGAACGGAACTGCGCTAAGATTACGCAGTTCCTGCGAGTCGGACTTTTCCCCTCTTAGCCAGGGATGTAACCCGCTAAAAGGTATGACACAAAAAAGGTGGTGTTAACCTCTAAATGACCCGTTGCAAAAAAAGTTCAATAAATAAATAAAGCAATAATAATAATAATAAAAAAAAAAAAAAAAAAAAAAAAAAAAAAAAAAAAAAACTAAATACTTACTCAAAGTCCTGTCGGTCGTTTTCGTTTTTCAGCACGTATTTTTCCTCCTAGAGTTGGTCATTATTATTATGACCTTCGGTGTCAGGTTTTCTGTTGTAGGAAAAGAGATTCTTGTTGCAAATCCCAGGTATTCTTAATATAAAAACAGGGATCTAAATATTAAATGAACAAGAACTAAAAAAGCATGGTTTTTAGGTAAATAGTTAACTCAGAGTTGCTTTACACTATTAAAACATTATAACTCTTCAAAATCGAACAAATAAATTCTACTTGCTATAACCTGTTCATGTAGATTGTTTAGTAGGAGGGAAAAGGGCGTGGCCTATATTCCCCTTGCAAGAAATTGGCGGTTAAAATTCTCTTTGTTATAACCTTATCACTATGATGTTTAAAACGTTTTTAGTCTTAGCTTTGGCTAAGTATTGGTAAATATTAGAAACTATTTCCTTTGTCTGACCTCTCAAGCCTTCCCTAGTCTTAAACGAGAGATAATCGGGTTTTACAGCTTTACAAATCGTGTTTTTTCTAGAAATGGTAGTTTGCAAATGATGGAATCGTCGAGAATATTTCCCTCAAAATTTTCGCGCATGCGGCGTTGAAATTTTCCGTCTATATGAACAGGCTATAGGAAACTCAAATAAATTTGTTTAATTGGGAAACCAGAATAGATTTTCGAAGATGTTCGTGTCTTTGTTTTTAATAGGAGTATAGTATAGTTTTAATTTTCATTACATGTAATCTGCTAGATAATGTATTCTAGGAAGGTTATTATCAGGAGCACAATGTTTCCTATGACAGATATTCATGGATAAATTTATCTCCTAATTTTAACCAATTTAAGCGACAAAAGTCTTATTTTTAGTGCCTCTCGTCCCTCCCTCTATTGGGAGGAAACCAAGGGTCACTATTCTAAGTGCTCCTGAAGAGGCGTAATAGGGACGTGAAACATTTAGAGGAAAATGTAGGATTACTGAAGATCGGTGTGTGGTTAATGAAATTTGATCTTATACCCAATAAAATCAACTAAAAAGCCAGTTATCTCTTTTGACACATATGACAGTTTAAAACTGTTCAAATCAATTTTGGGTAGCTTAAATATTCCGTCATCTCACTTGTTTGACCAGTTTTATCCATCTACATATTATATGCGTTGAACTTATGAGCAATATTTTGAATAAAGCCTCATCTTCCATGTATTAAACAGAATATTATTCGTTTGTCGAAGACAAGACAGTTTTGCTTGTTATTAAAAACTATAATATATTCTTTCCAGTAGTACATAGTTAACTGTATATTTTTAGTTCATCAAGTTAATGATATACAGTTAATTCAAATTCCCCCCCCCCCTTCTTTCCATGTTAGGAAATTGAAAAATATTTCTCGCAGACTATTTCCTCAACTTTCAGAACAATATTTTTTATCGTTCGCAATCTTAATTTTGATTCATTAAATCCTTCGTTATTCGTATTTGTTTTTAACTTTTATTCATATAACATGAATATTCAAAGTCTCTCAATGTTGATGTATTTTATAAAAAAAAAAGAAGTTCATAAATTAGATGGAAAAAACGCAAAAGCTTTTCAGAGCGTAAGCCTAAATTTCCCTCTTATTGATCTAGGCTGTACGGAAGGAGGGAATTTTCAGAAGAGCGGTCCCGGCCTACACTGTAGAATAAGGCTTGGCACTAGATTCTGGGAGGTTTCAAATGTAGGCTAGTTCTCTCAGTGCCGTGTTAGTGTGCCATTTAGTCTGTAGTCTTTTTTATCATTAGTTTTTTTTTGTTAACTATCGTTGTTTCTAGAGATTTTGTGGTAGAAACAGACTCTAACATTTCTCTCTTGGTGCTATAAAGTTTTTCAGTCCTTGATTGGACTTTATTTATTCTAAAAAAAATGTTTGAAAGCTTTGTATCCAACTTAAAATCTCAATCTTACAGACTGACAGAATCTATATCAATAGATAATTTTAAGCTTAAAGCTTCTGAAACATTAGACAATCTTAGGTTGAATATATCTGACAAAACCACCAGCATATCCTGGTATTTTAATGACATCCACTCGAAAAATGGTCCGTCCAGAACTGTTTCTACTCCCAATTTCAAAAAGGTTAGTAATGAAAGTAGAAAACCCACCTTGAAATGGCCAGTTCTTATAAACAACCAAATGGTCTGGGTAGATTACGATACCTATCAAAATGAATTGGAAGACGAAGAACCTGACATAGTTGACAGATTTGTTCGAGTTATATCAATCGACGAAGAGAACAATGTAAAGAGTAATGTAAGTAGTTTATAAATTGATTTAACTTGTATTAACGATGAATGTTTTCGATTCGTTCCTTCTATTTCAGAGGCGAAATGATAGAGAAGAAATCAGACGGAGGCTTGCAACTGGTGATAATGATGATTACTACGGAGGAGAAAAAGCAGGGAAGAAACCGAGCCTTCAGGCAAGACTTCAAAGTGGTTAGTACATTTTAGTATTTCATTTATATTATCTATCCTTTTACTCTTTCTGTTGGGTTAAGGAAAAATACATTAAACACCAAAACAAAAGGATTCCAGATATTTATTTGTGTAAAACAAGACAGTCAGTGAACATGACCAAATATAATTAGATTCCAAATGGATTAACGTGAAACATCCTCACACTAGTGGAAATGTTGTCAAATCAACCCGCTTGTCATTAGGGGCAATTTTGAAGTAATGCTTAGTTACAAAATTATTTTACATTAAAGTTAAACATTACTTTATATCCTAAACTAAAATAAACTTCATTGTAAACCCATATATTTTACAGTTACTTTTAAATAAATTTGTTTAAAAGTGCAGATCTATATCAAAATTAACTCTGCAATATATCTGCATAGAAATTCAATGGGCTTTTGGTTTCAAATCTATGCCCAAGGTTCTGAGTTCGACTCCAACTTTTCCCACTTCGATTTCATAAAAAGAAAAGGCATTGGCCCTATCATCGCTAGAAAGGGGTGGTAACCTACAGATAACCCATCCTAGAATTCTGTCAATTATAAATGGGCATTAAAATTTAAATATTTCTAAATAAAGTTAAATTTAACAACCTTCGCCTATCTACCAATGTGCCTTCTTGAAGAAGAGGCAGAAAAATAAAATAAAAATCATCTTCATATACTTTTGTGTGGCAACAATGCTCAAACATCCAACAGAATAATTGGTGAATATGTTTAATGTTTTTTCTTTGAGAAAATTGCAACTAAAAGAGATATAGACATAATTTTTTTTAATCAATTGATTTGACTAAGTAAATTCAAAATTAACCTTGTGATTTTCTCACGACTCAAAATATCCTTCCATGCCAAAATGGAAACATAACTATGTCTGTGTAATGAATTTTACCGATCCATATCATTGCCTAGTTTTAATTATTATTACTTTTACAAAATTTATGCATTGTTATTAACTGTTACCATTTTGTAGGCAGTCAAATTAATAGTCCAAGAGCCAGTAACCGCACGTTTCATGAAGTGTTTTATGCACCTTGAAATTTTGCTATAATGTACCTCTTGGGTTGATAAGAATTTATTTTTATGTTTCCTGATATTTAAACTCCAAATAAGTGTCTGCCCTTTTGTAATTATTTTCAAATATGTTTATTGAAGACGCTCTTTAAATTGCAGTTCGAATAAAGCACTTCATTTAATATTAAAAATAAAAACAAGGTACTTTAGTTTTTGTTTTTTTGTATTTACATTTTAACCCCCTTAAAAGAGTCATGACTTACTTATTATTCATTGTAAAATTGCCTTAATTTGCAATTTGTTTACATTAATGATAGTTGGCTTCTGAATAAATCACTATTTTTGGGCAATATTGTTTTGCACCTTTCCCCTATGCGCAGTACCTGGTGTTCCAAGGTATGTCCAGGAAACACATACTTACTTTCTTATCGACCCTAGAGGTGCATTATAGCAAAATTTCAAGGTGCATAAAACACTTCATGAAAAGTGTGTTACCAGCTCTCCGACTATAAGTAGGAATGACTAACACTATCTTCATTTATTTTATAGATTTTAAAATTAGTATTACTTTTAGGGATGAATCTTCAGATTTGCTTTATGAACGAGACAAGTTCCGACACCGAATCTCCCAGTTCTGAAAGCCCCTTAGAACCTCAGTCGCTGCCTCCAGTCAAAACCAACTACAAACCTCCTCCAGAGCCACCCAAGTCATTGATTCTTCCTAATTCTGTAGGTTATTCTTCAAAATCATTATATATTTATTTTATTTCTAATATTTTTTTAAAAAAGGTGCTTGTTAAAAAAAAAAAAAAAAGACAAACTTCATAGCCATTTGATGTATTTGGTTTCTTGGAAAAGTGATAATTTTATATTTAATGGTTTAATTCTAGCTCTTCTATTTTCCTTGTCGCTCTTAACCCTTACCGTATGGTGGGCAGTGCGGGCTGGAAGACCCTGCAGTACGGCGATGTCTCTAACTGGCCAGGCCCCTTTTACGAAGCTATTCTCGTCCTCCTCTCTTCGTGCGTGAACGACGTGAGATATCTATCACTAAAAATTATGAACACTACTTTCAAATCCGACATTATTTTATTTTGTACCATCTTCATATTATTTTCTACCCTTGGACTGAAATATGTTAATCTAGTATTTTTAATTCAAAGCTTTTAAACTGACTAACATGTATTGTCTACTTAATCTATTCTAGTCATGACTACCTTCTCTGCCCTCTATAACCAAATCCAGCAGATCAGTACTCGCATACATTACATCTAGGATTCAACCTATTTATCTACTTACCCTTTTAAAGTGATAAGGGGGGTTTTTAATTGTATATGAAATTTCAATTATATGAATTTGCTAATTTGTTGTAATTTTATATGAATTTGTTAAGTAATCTTATACATTTTCTCAGTAATCCGTGTTATTTATTAGTGGACATTAAAAAATATATAGAGTGGCTATTAATTTTCTTATCTGATTCAGCTGAGTGTTTTCGTGTATATTTTATACAGGTTTCAAATAACACATTTTATTTGTAATACTACTTATACTTAAAAAATGGCCCCCCTCCCTAACCCAAGTGATTTTGTCAATTTTATAATATATTGTACTTGAAAAAATAAGAGATAAGCTTGTTTTTAATTTTTTTTACTTCTGCTTCTTAAGTAGTCTTCAGTTTCATAGTTAAGGTAGATTATATTATTATTCCATGAAGTTTTGACAAAAATGATAATCTTGAAAAGAAGGTTTAAAAGAATGATGTTTTTTTTACTGCAACCACATCATATACGCACTGTTGAATTCATTTTATTTATTTCTGCGTTGTAGTAAATGAGTGGAAAACAAAAATAATTTTTTCACTCACATCATAATTTTCAGTAGAAGCAAAAAACTTATTTCTAATTATCTAAAAAATAATATACACCTTTTGATGTTCTATCAGCTTTGAGGTTCTTCCTAGACGCTAATTATTACACTCTAGCAATTAAAAAATAGTTATACAGTAATACCTTCTTTACCCGGATCAACTGGGTCCAGGGCCGATCTGAGTTACCGAAAATCTGGGTTATCCAGAGAATAACGAAAAGAAAAAAAAAAAAAAAAAAAAAAAAAAAAAAAAAAAAAAAAAAAACATGTAAATCACCGAAATTTTTAATTGAGTTTAGAACTTTATCGACGTACTCACACCTAAAAAAACATACACTGTATGTACTGTAATAGCCTATGTATTTGCACTTTATTCAATATAGCTATAAACTAGTCTGTAGCAAAAAAGGCAGTGAGCTTCTGCTGTCTCAGTTTAGTGTATTGCTTACGGACAGCCCGATCTCGCGTCCTTAAGCATTAGAAGTTCATTGGCAGTGTTTCGGCAAGACTCTCGAAATACACCATCAATTTCTCAGTGTTTCCTTCTCAAATTTCTCAACTTCTCAAAACTGGTCCGGGGTATCCGGACGTCCAGGTTACCGAGGTTTTACTGTACTTCTAAATAATTGATTTAAATTTTGTACATGATACTTTTTGAATCGTTATTGATAAAAGTCTCCTTTTTTTCTACTTATTTGAGCAAGAATTTTTTGGGAAGCCTTATATCTAAAGAAAAAGATAAATTCTTTTTAAATGCTTTGTCTGCTGGCCTTGTTGAATCAATGTTTGCATTATTTAGGACATTAATTGGTTACCTTCCTATTCATAGTAATTGTCAAAGCAATCAATTGCTTTTTTATGATTAATAACCTTTTTGAAGTTATCAAATTTTGTCTTTCCTTAAATTAAAATAGTTTTTATTGATAATGAATAAATATTTTTCAAGAACTAAAGAATAAAAATTGTGTTTCAGGGCCGCACTCGGAATATAAACTCGACCCCAGGACCACAGAGCCTGAAGGTTGGTAATCTGTCACTGCCAGAGGCAGGAGACTTCTTCACAAGGCAAGCTCGCCTACAGACCGAGGCTCGGCTAGCTCTTGCACAGGCCAAGGACCGAGCCAGGCTACAGATGGAGGCAGAAAGGCACCGAGCTCAGACCAGTCCAATCACACAAATGCTAAGAGACAGCTTGAACAAGGTCTGTTATTTTTGGATTTATTTTTATTTCAATATTCTATTTTCACTACTTTATCTATTTACTTATGCTGGAGGACCTGAGTTCAAACCCTGAGCAAGCACTAAGGATTTTTATTTTCTTGTGTTTTCATATGTGGATAGAATTCGGCGTTCCTGACCATCCCTAGGCCAACCCAGGCTTTAATTAATTTATTAATGGATATTTTCAAAGAGAAATTCGTTATTGCAAGCTTGTTATTTCATTTTCAAAATAAATTTTATTGAGGAACCATGTATATATATATACAGGGTGTCCCGTAAATGTCTAGTCATATTGTGGGAGGTGATAGAAGACCCTTAGGGGAACAAAAAATGTTCTATGACGATTTTCCGAATTCTCACCCATAAGGGAGAAAACGTCGTTTTATTGTTTTATCGAGACAAACGTGGTTTTTATAAGAATAGTCGTTTTAGCTCCGTCCCAGGTGGTTCTACTAAAAAGGAAGTGAAACCAATCGAAAGCTGAGTAAATTTACGATAAGTCTAGTTGGAAGTAAACGTAAAAATGAATGAATGTAAGTATGTATATCTTACCAAAAGAAAGCTATTCTAAATTTCCTGACGTTTTCTTGATATTTCTTTCCAGCGTTACTCCTCAATGGGCAGGGTCTGAAATTTCCGGGTTTCAGAAAAACCTCTTCATTTAACCAGCTTTCCATTCATGTATCACAACCCTGTGTTATTGTGTATGTGAACGATTTAAGAACAAAAGTTTAAAAAAAAACATGGATCTGTGAAAAGAATATTATATTTTTTTCTTCAGTTTATTCAAAAAGCTGAAGTGAAATATTTATTTTTATAAATGTTTACATAAATATTAAGTAAATATTTACTTAGAACAATTAAAAAAAATACTTCCACAAATATAAAAAAAAATCCTAAAAGAGTAAATAAATAAAATACACATATTTTGAATTTGTTAATTACAGTAACTAATACTGGGTCGAGGAGGTGGCCATTAATGAACCCCATCCATACACTAACCTCAAAAATTACTATTTTTACTTAGATCACGCAATTTAACACATGTTTACAGGTATTTATATTTAGAAAACAAATGCTTTACCTTAAATTGATACTGATGGCTACGCTTGTAAGACTCACTGGGATTCTCGTGAGCCTGTGTGTTTGTTGTGGTAATTAAATACCCTATCCCTCATAAATAAGATGTACATAGTCCTGTAAAAATGTGTTCAAATGCGTTATTTAAGTAAAAATAGTAATTTTTGAGGTTAGAGTATGGATGGGGTTCATTAATGGCCACCTCCTCGACCCAGTATTAGTTACTGTAATTAACAAATTCAAAATATTTGTATTTTATTTATTTGCTGTTTTAGGATTTTTTTTATATTTGTGGAAGTATTTTTTTTTTATTGTTCTAAGTAAATATTTACTTAATATTTATGTAAACATTTATAAAAATAAATATTTCGCTTCAGCTTTTTGAATAAACTGAAGAAAAAAATATAATATTCTTTTCACAGATCCATGTTTTTTTTTTAAACTTTTGTTCTTATATCGTTCACATACACAATAACACAGGGTTGTGATACATGAATGGAAAGCTAGTTAAATGAAGAAGTTTTTCTGAAACCCGGAAATTTCAGACCCTGCCCATTGAGGAGTAACGCTGGAAAGAAATATCAAGAAAATGTCAGGAAATTTAGAATAGCTTTCTTTAGGTAAGATATACATACTTACATTCATTCATTTTTACGTTTACTTCCAACTAGACTTATCGTAAATTTACTCAGCTTTCGATTGGTTTCACTTCCTTTTTAGTAGAACCACCTGGGACGGAGCTACAACGACTATTCTTATAAAAACCACGATTGTCTCGATAAAACAATAAAACGACGTTTTCTCCCTTATGGGTGAGAATTCGGAAAATCGTCATAGAACATTTTTTGTTCCCCTAAGGGTCTTCTATCACCGCCCACAATATGACTAGACATTTACGGGACACCCTGTATATATATATATATATATATATATATATATATATATATATATATATATATATATTTCGATGTAAGTACGGCATTCTCCCCAGCGAAGAAATCTCAAAAATAATATATATATCTTTTGTATCTCTTAATTATGCCTCAGTTTACTTATATTTTTTCTTTGTGTTTTTCAGGTGGGTATTAAGTTTCCTGAAGACAGACGAAGACTGAGCCGCCAGATGTTAACAGATATGAATGTAGCACAACTTCAGGTCATTGTTAATGACTTACATACACAAATAGAGAGTAAGTTATTCGTTTACTAAAATATTAATCTTTAATTCATTAGGCCAATCTGAGTATGTTTAATGTGTTATCTATTAAACTCTTTTTTTTTTTCTGTGCAGTTTTAAATGAGAGCCTTGTAAAGTTGCTTATGGAAAGAGATGAGCTCCACATGTCGCAGGATTCTATGCTAGTAGATATTGAAGATGTAACAAGATACCTGTAAGTAAAATTATTTCTTATGTTTCACCTTTCATCCTAGTAAAAATTCCTGACAACCTAATAAAACGTTTAGGTCAATTATTCCACTCCATTTTTATCTACTACCTGAAGATCAACTGAGTAATTTTAAAGTTTAAAATTCTTCATCTGGTTTAACAGTTGGTACTAATTAAAAAGTCTCCTCTATCAAGATCCATCGAACTAGAACAGTCGATATAACATCCTGTAAGTCTTTCACCAACCTACCCCCCTACCTTGAGGAAGGGAGTCCTCTATAGCCGGTTCGGATAGACGGAATAATTTTTGCATGCACGACAGAGCAACAGAATATGTGAAACATTATAAAAACTGAGTATGTCTCGTTTAAGACTATGAAAAGCTTTGAGAGGTCAGACAAAGGAAATAGTGTCTAATATTTATCAATAATTAGCCAAAGCTAAGACTAAAAACGTTTTAAACCTTCTAGAGATAAGGCTATAACAGAGAGAATTTTTACCGCTTATTTCTTGGATGGGGAATATAAGCCACGTCCTTTTCCCTCCAACTAAACCATCTATTTGAAAAGGCTATGGCTTAAATTGTTTTTAGCCTTAGCTCTGACTAAGTATTGATTAATAGTAACACTATATCCCTTGCCTGACTTCTCATAGCCTTCCCTGGTCCTAAACGAGACATAATCAGTTTTCATTGGGTTTAAAGTGTCATGTTGTTCATTGTAATGGAAATGCAAATGGCGGACCCGTCGGTATATTTCCCTCAGAATTTTGTGCATGCTGGTGAACTATTCCCTTTAACTGAGCGGGCTGTAGTACAAACTGTTTTTGACTTCATCTGTAGACTAGGGGCCAAATAGAATGCTGAATTAAGAGCTTCACAGCCAACCTATTGGAACAGTGGAAACAAGTTCTATGTGACTAGATTTTTTGTTTACATTGTCATAACAATTTAGGTTTCTTATGTCACTTTTCACATTGAAAGCTCATGAGCCGTACATGACACTCCCTGCCAGTGTTAATCATTATCTAGTACTCATATTTGACCCAACCTGGAGTCTCAATGACTGCATTTCTTAGACTGAGTGATGAGTTCAACTTTCTTAAGTCGGAAAAGTTGCAAAATATGTGGAAGTTCAAATATTTCCACTGATGTTGGATTTAAACTATTGACTAAGAAAATTGTTCATTTATAAATCCAACAAAATATATTGGTAATGAGCAGAAGTTCTAAACAAACTCACATAAACATCAGCACATAAATAAATCATATAATTCCTACTATTAACAAACACTAGAACAACCAGCAGAACACTTTCTGCAATTTTAGAGAAATCCTTATGGCTTTGTATGAATAGGCTTCCAGGTACACTTTGTATTGGCAATTAGTTGTGAGAATCAAATTAAATCACTTCCAAGGAGATAAATTTAACCATTTTTGATCAAATCAATAAACGAATATTCGTTTTGGCTTCTGGAGATATGAACGGAGTTTTGAGACAGTAATGAGAAGATGGAAGCACAAAGCAGGATATGGTGATTAAAAGGAGGGCTATGCTTAATTATGAGCGAGGTGTCAGCGAAAAGATTGTTAGGATGTTTATGGGATACAGGGTGGAAGCTACTTACAAGCCTCTTGATAAGATGAGCTCTGCTAATAGGAGCTGCAGGACAGAGGAGTTGTACCTTCATCAGTGAAACTGCGGGACATTTTTATCGGGCTGACCACAAGAATCGGGCAACACGGCAAACCTGAGACACGCAGTTGTTAGACATAGGGAGGAGTACTCCAGGAAGATGCTTTTTGACCAGACGAAGACGCCAGCCAGGGAGGATACGCCGGCTAGGAGGCTGGGCAGGGAAGCCATAGAGATTTTCAAACTCAAGACAATAGTTATGAACAGCGAAGGCATGGGCTAACGCTACCTGCGGTCTACAGGCCGGTACTAAAGGTTCTGATAGCTGACGGCAGAAAGCACCCCAAATGGTAGATGCTAAGGAATCAGCAAAGCAGCCTACAGGTCCACCTCGGGAGTGTAAAAACATCCGGACAAGGATAAAAAAAAGGGCAGATGCACCAACCGATGAAGCCTGATAGGTCTCGTAGGGGACAAAGCCAGAACGTGGATAGAAGAACAGATTCCCAATGAAAAAGCTTGATTGAGAATTTCAATTTGTAAAATGAGTTTTTAAATAGAAGTTTAATGGATAAACATGATATGGAAGCGTGCTATGATGACTCCATGCATCTTTCCTGCAAGTCAAATTTTTTTATATAAGTAGGAAAGCATATTAGCTACGTGATTTTTTTCATCACCTTTGCAAGTAATTTTGCTTCCCAAGTTTAAAAATTCCTCAAATACTTTTGAATATTTATGTGTTCATTTCATATTACACAAAGCTCTGGATTTTGTTTGAATAAATGGATCAAACTTTGTCTTTCAGTGATGACCCCTGCTATATAGGTATGTATCATGTATTATCATTATATTTTTGTTAATATTGTTTTAGTGGACCTTACTATCATTCAAATTTACATTTGCTTCCATTATTCAAATCTTGTGCTCTTAAAGATTACAATAACTTATAATAATTTGTTATAATACATCTTGTTATCTCTTCCCTTTATTTTATTGTTCCAATATTTCTTCCGATTATTTAACTACTCAAATAAAACCTAGAACCACTCATAGTAAGTTTTTAGACAATAGATTTTTCTTTATCATTGAACCCATGTAGAAAAATAAAAGCTTCTCTGACTCGCCCTTAAAAAAATTCAACAAGATTCGGCATGTGTTTTAGTGGCATTATTTATCATCAATAGCTGTAAAGAAGTTTTGTTTTTTATAAAAGTGATGATGTAGTAAAAAGATAATGTGCTGATGCATGCCAAACTTTCGAAAATTAGATTTAAAATAATTGAGATGGCACTTTACTGAAATTTATTGGGCCTGTCATTGTTATGTAGAAGGATGACCACTAAAATCAGTGGCTTTCATTTTTTGGATGAGACCAATGAGTCGTTCACCTCATACAATACCTCACATTAGTAAGCACCATCAACCTTAAACCCTTTGATACTAAATAAGATAGAACTCTAATGTACCAGTGTCTCCCCATTGTCTAGTAGCTAACGCCTTAGATTCTCATGCGGGAGATAGTGGGTTCCCTTCGGTGGCAGGGATTTTCTCATCTTGGCGCTAATGGCCTAGCAGTTGATGCACCGTTAAAAAAAAACAAAAAAAACTAATGTACCATAAGACAAAAGGAAAGTTTTTATGTTGTTTCATTTAATAATGATAAAAAAACATTACCAAATATCGCAAACAATAATATATTTTATTACTGTTTTTTTTTCCGTTAATACATTTTTTTTGTCAATCCACTTACATGAACAAGAATGGATTTGTTAATGCTTTAACTGGCACATTTCATTACCTCTGCTAGAATTTTTTTAATTTACATTTGGTTGCCTGGAGGTTAACCATTTACTAAATTTGAACCCAGGATATTAAAAAAAAAAAAAAATGTATTCATGAATAGGGGGTAGGCCACATATATCAAGACATCGGGCATCCCTGATAGGCCATGCATGTCGCCAACCCAATTCCGAGTCGTGAAGAACCCAAAAATGAAAAGGGTTCATTCACGCCTTAAAAAAAAATAAAAATAAATCCAAACCTTGAATCCCCTCTTTATAGGTTTCAGAGGTATATATTGGTTTATCCTGCTTTGACCCTTGAATTTTACCATGCTCTCATCAATTGAAAGCCATCTTGACGGATAATAAAGTTCTTTTTAGAACTTTTCATTCAAAAACGTTATCATGGAGCGAATTTTGTAGAAGAGGTCAAACTCAGGCCCTCCACGTTTAGGTTGAAGGAAGTTGTCATTCAGATGTAAATTGCTTAGTTTTCGCAAAGAGTGATTGTTTATTTATCAAAATGAGAAGAATTCTTGATAACCGAAAGGGAAGTGACAGATAAATTTCTTCTATGAGGGTTAAAAATGAAGAAACAATTGTTTTTGTGTTATTTTTCTACAAATAAAAATTTTTGTGAGTTGTGTAATAAGAGCTTTCTTTTAGGAGATTTTGTTGTATAATTTTTGTCCGCCTTTAGAGACTAGGCCATGGGGATTGCTTACTTTTCGTAAAGCGTGATTATTTAGCAGCACGCTTTATCGCCAGTAATGATTTTAGACAAAAAATGCTAGGTCTGCTTGCTACTGATTTTACAGTTCGCAACAAACGCCACCTTTGCTCTTCTGTGAGTAGGCGTGAATCAAGTTTGGCTGCATGTACAAACCCTACATTAAATTCGTTTAAATTGAATCCCAAGGTGCCCCATCTTTCTAACTAGAGTTGATAAAATACAGTTTGGACATATTGAATAGACATTTACATAGTTCGGGTCTCTCTGAAGGGTTATATTTTCGTTTTACAAGTTCATGTGTACATAGAGATCATGTTCCATGGATACTGACTCCGAGATACTTGATTTCATTTTTAAAAATGAAAACAAAACCTTGTCATTGACTGGCAACGAGCAAGGAACCAGGAATGTTGAACAGCCACTGCTCCAAGGGCATCTAAGGACATTTGGGTTGCCGTCTCTTAAGGTTTTTTTAGTTAATTACAATGTTTTTTTTTTCTTTTTCTTTTTCTTTAGAATTAGAAAAAAGGCTTGAAATCCTTTGACAACCAATTTTAATATATCTTATGTTATTTTATCATTTTTTTTTTTTTTTAATAGCTATTTGATTTTAAGCGATTAAGTAAACTAGTTTATAGTTATATTAATTAATATTTTAATTTTGTTGTGTTTAGTGGAGCTAAGGAGAGCTGCTTGAAAGAAGACATTATAAAGAACAACAACATATCCCAAGCCGAGCAAGTACAGCCCCCGCAACCACAATCGAGGCCTGTCATTACAAGGATAGTCAATCTCGGAAAAAAATAGATCAACATGTAATTTCGCCCCTCCCTCCTACCCTCCCCGCCCACCTCCCATATCCTTTGATTGAATTTTTCTTTTTATTATTAACATTTATATATTTAAGAAAAATTTATTAAAAAAAAAAGAAAAAAAAGGAAAACAAAAAATGTTAAAAATAAATTTTTATAATAATTTTAGAGCTGTGATATTGGATTGTTTATGGATAATTTTATCATTGTATTTTATTTTATTATTATAAATATATAAGTGTTTCTCTTTGACAAAATATTAGGTTTTTAAAGTTATTTTTATTTTATTTTTATTCCTATGATCCCTTGAATGTCTTGTAATGTATTTGGAGAACTATTTTCTTACAAATATTTTTACTGCGACCTAGCTTTAATGAATGTGTTCCGAATGGAAAGATTATAATTATTTAGCATTTTTCCTTGTGCATGGCTATGTGTTCCTTAACACTAAGACTTTCAATGAAAACAAAATTATCAATGTTTGAAACTATATTGAATGTACTATTCTAATATATATATATATTCTTAAATTATATCATATATTATATCACTTAATGCATTTAATATCGAATGCTACCACTTAAATTTAAAATGGATTATAAATACTCGGAGAAAGTATATACATTGTGTTTGAAGAGAATATATTAAGGTGTGTATATAATATTAATATGTATATTTTATTAATAATGGACGAATGAAAAAGCTTGTTATATAGAATCTACGTTTGCATAAATTAATGAAAGACTCTTGAGGTTGTGTAACCAAATCTGCAACTGTTTATCTTATTTTGATAATATTTATTTAAAACATCTGTAATATTTTTATTTAATTAAATTTCAATGACCACACAATTTTAAGTTCAAACATAACACACATTTTTGGGGCAGGCTAGCTTTTCTATCCATGATAGGGCTAATCTCTTTTATTTTTTTTTAAAGAAAAGCCACTACCCCTAGTGGGAATCAAACCCACGACCTTGGGCATTGAGTGCTTAAACCTTAACCCTCACGACCACTGGATGTCCGATGGCCATGAGTCTTTCACATCTGTCATGTTCCAATAGAATTGTGTAAAAAATATACATTTTTAATTGGGTTTTGTCCTAAATGCATTTTAATTTTTGCCTAGATTTCCATTAAATAGGGTCATTCATTTTTTATTTCTTATTTTGAAATTCTAAGAGATAACTTATTAGGGCTCCTGAGTAGGTAAACTCCAGCACAACTTCTAATTCCACTCCATTGCAGATCAGATAGGATGTCTGCTAGTTCTTTTCGGGAGAGAACTATGCTAACCTTTTACAATATATGCCTTATTCAATATCCATCCCTAAGTAGGGATTATTTGAGTCAAATTTGTAAAATTTGGGCCTAACCTTCCACCATCCGCAGATGTGTCAAAAATAACAGATTCAACAAGATGGTCGAGTTTAACATCTGACTGTTTACCATGACTGAGAAGCAAATTAATTTTCAGAACAACAATAGTCCCTAAATATAAAGTCAAATGGCGCCGTGTTTTTGCTAATAACATTATAATAAAACTTTCGGAGATTATTTAATTCCGATTTTCAATTAAAAACCTTCCTTTTTTAACTTATTTGAGTAAAAGGTCACTATGCATGAGGAGAGGTGTCTGTCAGGCTTGGCACCTGTCTCTTCCAGTTTCTCTGGACTAGCCATTTCTGGCAAGGTCGGCAGCTAACTCAGCGAGTTTTAACAACCTATCTAGCCCAAAGAAAAAATGTTAATACATGGAAATTACAAAGTTTAAGAGTAACAATATTATTCTTAAGATAAAAATTTCAAAAATATGTGTTTGGTTATCTTGTTTTAATAGTAAACTCTGCAGTACCCTTTCAATTGGCTTAAACTATGCAAAACAAAAATGCAAATGCAAGTTGGAAGTGAGCAGAAAGGCCAAGGGTAGTAAAATAATACAGACGCTACAAGAGGACTGGCAGTCATACAAACAGGCAGTAGATATTGTACTCAATAGAAGAGGAACTTCGAGAGACCTGCCGGCATTAACTAACCCTTTCTCCTATAACCATCCCCATTTGACACAAAGATGTGGACATGCTTATCTTACCAAGTTCCTCTACATGTCCGAAAATCGAACATAACACCTAATAATATCTATTTCAAAAAGCCTTTTCAGTAATAAAAATATTATGTGATGTTTTTCCTAAACAACAATAATCCCAAACGGTCATACAGCAACAAAAAAATCTTGTTTAATCCTTCTCTGAATTTCAAATTAAGCTATTCAACTGCAGACTTGGTTTCCAGATTCTAGTTTTGAAAGGAAATATTGGAGTATTGTGTTTCTATCTTTTATTATCTTTATTATGTTAATATGTAAAAATTTTAAAGATTATTAGCAGTCAGTAATACTACTGCAAGCTGTCACATTGAATCTAAGTTATCGCCTTTGCTAGAATAATGCTATTGATTGCATCAGGTATACTTGTTATAAAATAATTAAACCTACGACCGATCTGGGAAACATGTGGAATTTAGCTTAAACTTTTTCGAGCAGTTGAAGAATTAGTATTTATTCGTAGAAAAGTGTTTAATAATGAAAGTGTGCTTAGCATTGTATTAGCTTGTTATCGCCTGAGCACAGCTGTTGTCAGTACCCTTTCCTCGAGGCTATTCACTTCAAATCCTCCTTTCACACTCGTTACAGATTACATGTCAAATTAAGTTGATAGAAATTTACTGAATCTAATAATATGATGCCTGAGTAGACTGTAATAAAAGTTATCTTCTTATGTTTCACTGTGTTATCATTCATAATCCCTAACGCAACCCTAAACCATCTGATGTGTCAAAAATTAAAGGTAAGTTAAACATTCTAGAACACTGAAATTTAAACTCCCAAATTGATATGAAACTTTTTGGGAAGTGAATTATGGTTTCATTGGCCTTCTGACTATTTTGACAATTCCTATATTTTTTTAATTTTGAATAACTATTATTCAACTCCATAAATCCTACGAATTGTTAGCAGCAATGATAATTATGTATCGTTAATGCTCAGCTGTACACTTCATTTTTTATAGCATATAAGAAACAAATTACAGGGACGTACTTCTTTTTTTCTCATATCTAGGCCATTAGCACCGGACTATCTATAGGTTGCTACCCTTACTAAACAACCCTGGTGGAGCAGAGAATTTCAACATGCCCTGAAATGAAACTCAACTTGCTGCAGAGGAGACTTGAACCCGTGTCCATGAGAATCCAAGGTGTTAGATACGGGGACAGTTGAGTGCTAGCCTCCGACCAGGTAAGACGTGTCTAGTGCATTGTGTTGCTTGGGATCGGCTTCTGTAGAGGATTACTTTTAACAGGTAAAGAGATTTGTTTACACTTTCTGTGCAGTCTCTCCCCCTGGAAGGAAATATCCCAGACTTTTACTTTTATGAGCCATTGTCGGCTCGGGCAGGTAATGAAGGACTGATCCCAAACAACTGCCCAAACACTAAATAACTAGCGGAGACAATGTGATCTAAAGGAAATACTCCACGCACCTCTAAAAACTCACAGAAGGGACGAGCACGCTCATCTCTCCCTACTAACTCCGTAGAAACAATACCGGAAGACATATCAACAACACAGAGATGCCGCCTAATAAAACTCCCTCTACACAACGTGTTAAATCAATTAACAAATCGCCATTCTTCGCTCACAACAAATTCTTAATCTTACAAGATGTAGATCCAGAAGATCCACCAGCTTCAAAGATTGCTCGCCCTCCAATTTTTATAAAAAATCTAAAAAACTTTGAGGCTCTTTGTTCAGAGCTAAAAAATACACTCGGCGGAAAACCGTTCACTTGCGTGAACAGATTGGAAGAAACAAAAATATTGGCGAACGATTCCGACTCCTTTCGAGCTATCATTAAATATCTCGATAAATCGAAAGCACAGTACCACACGTACCAGCTAAAAGATCAGCGAGCCCTGAGAGTGGTTATTCGCGGTCTTCACCATTCTACCCCCGTAGATGTTATCAAGGATGAGCTCTTGAACGATGGTTTCACCGCGAGACAGGTCTCCAAACCCGGAGGGGGCCCGATGGAGTAGAAAAAGTTCCTCTTCCTTTGTTCTTCGTCGATCTCGAGCGAAGCAAAAATGTAGAAAAAGTCTACGAAACTCAGACACTTTTATACGCTCGGGTTAAAATAGAAAAACCTTATCCCCGCAAAGATCTCATCCAATCATGCCAATCGTATGGACATACGAAAAACTTTTGCAGATATGCACCGAAATGCGGAGAAGGACACAGGAGCGAAAACTGCAATAAAAGCAGATCTTCCCCAGCTGTGTGCGCACTGTGCCATCAGAACCACCCAGCTAACTACAAGGGTTGTGAGACATACAAACAGCTGAAGAAGAAGCTGCACCCAGCAAGAAGACAACCAGGAAAATAACTTGAACACCAGCCTCCACCACAAGAAACGCTTCCATCCCTATATGTGGACAGAGAGACATCCTTCGCGAGAACAACAGGAGGGCCCAAAGAAGACGAAACAACATGTCCACGCCAAAATTTCGTCACTCATTCTTCCCTACCCACCGATCATGCATCGCCACCACCTCCGAAAAATCCACTTACTCATGTGCCACCACACACATCACGTAATCCCATCCCTCACATACCACAACCGCCCTCTTCCACTGACCTCACATCGATTCTAAATTCTTTCATTTCCCAAATTCCGATCCATTATTACTCCACTAGTAACTCTGTTGAACACAATAATTACAACACTTGTCCCAATCCTATCAAAATGACGTCCTTACCTGACTCCCCTCTGTCCATTCTCCTCTGGAATGCTAATGGTGTTCGAGAACACACTAATGAACTGACTACACTACTACACAACAGGAAAATTGACGTAGCTCTCATAACTGAACTACACGACTGACTAAGAAAAAATCTTTTTACGTGACGGGATACCTGACATACCGAACTGATCATCCTGATGGCAAAGCTCATGGTGGTACTGCCATTCTTATCCGAAGCACCATCTCTCATCACCCTTTCCCTTTAGAGTCCTCTGAATCTATCCAAGCTTCTGGCGTAAAAATAACCTCTTTCCCTACTTCTCGAAAATCTCGATCCTTGTGGCAAAGAACTCATCATCCTGAAGACCGCCGTTCTTACAATAACCTTAGTAGGCTTGTGAAACAGCAGCTATCTTCCCATCGCTCCGAATCCTCTAACACTTTCCTCTCTACCCTTAACACTCATGACACCTCCCTCTGGGAAATAACAAGAAAAATCTTGAAGTATCATCCTGTCTCTTCTCTTCTCCGTCGTGAAGATGGCACTTGGGCCTCTTCCGATGAAGAAAAGACCAGCCTCTTTGGAACTCACCTCCAGAAAACCTTTACTCCTCATCCTGATCACAATGACCCAACACATCATTCAAAAATAATCGAATTCCTCGAATCTCCCCTTCTACTATCCTTGCCTCCTAAACCTATATATCCTTCCGAGGTCAAGCATATCATCACCAAGCTATAAAGGCGCAAATCTCCCGGCTTTGATTTAATAACATCTGAAATCATACGCCAGCTCCCAACTAAAGCTATCACATCCCTTACATATCTATACAACTGTATTTTCCGCACCACCTACTTCCCACTCCTATGGAAATTCTCTATTATCATCCTCTTCCCTAAACCTGGAAAACCAACACACTGCCCTTCATCCTATCGCCCTATAAGCCTACTACCCATCCTATCTAAAATATTCGAAAAATTACCCCTCAAACGAATCCAACCTATCCTTCACAGCCAAAATATCCTGCCCACTCACCAGTTTGGATTCCGTTCCCAACACTCCACAGTACAGCAGGGTCTTCGCGTTGTAGATCGCATATCTTCATCCCTAGAGCTAAAAGAATATTGCACTTCAGCGTTCCTGGACGTTGCTCAAGCTTTCGATAAGATATGGCATGAGGGCCTCCTCTACAAGCTCAAAACCTTTCTTCCCAGCACCCTATACCTCATCCTACGATCCTACTTATCAAATAGGCATTTTCGGGTCCGACAAGGATCAGAGTACTCAGAATATTAACCTGCGGAAGCGGGAGATCCCCAGGGCAGTGTTCTGGGCCCTGTGCTCTACACCCTGTACACAGCCGATGTTCCAACAAGTCCCGACACCCTTCTAGCAACCTATGCAGACGATACAGCTATCCTCACATCCCACCCAAATCCTAATACTGCGTCGCAGAATCTTCAGTCCCACTTGAATAAAATTCAAGAATGGTGTAAAAAATGGAGAATCAAGGTGAATGAGGAAAAATGCCATCACATCACCTTCACCCTCCGGCGCAGTTCCTGTCCACCAGTACACTTCAACAACGTCCCATTACCCTCTTCTGATACAGTTCGCTACCTCGGACTACACTTGGACTCCCGACTTACCTGGAAATATCACTTAAAACTTAGAAGACAAGAACTTAACAGACGATTTGGACAACTCTATAGACTGTTGAACCGCAAATCACATTTAGGTACTGAAAACAAACTGATCATTTACAAATCACTACTGCAACCCATTTGGACATACGGTTCAGAACTATGGGAAACTGCGAAAACATCGAACATCAGGCGCATTCAAACATTCCAATCCAAGGTCCTAAGAACAATAGTCGATGCTCCTTTTTATGTTTCCAACCTCAACCTCCATAAAGACCTCAATATCCCACTCGTTAATGATGTTGTATTATCCAGATTACAACGTTTCCATCCCAAACTTTCGCTCATCAAAATCCTGAAGTCCTCTCCCTATCAAGTGCCACACACCCACTCTCTCCACCGAGGCGACTCAAAAGACAAAAGGCCTAGAGATCTGCTGCAATGACCAAGTGAAGTGTTAGCAATGGCTTTCTCTTTGTTCAAGTGCGACAATTTTCTGTGGCTCACCGATCTCTCTTCGACTCCAGTCACTGGTCGGAGCAGAAGGGAGCTTGTGTAGGCACCTCTCAACGTCATCTGAGCGTCTTTCTGGCGTTAATCGAGGATGAAGTTGGAAGGCCTTGAGCGCAGAACCTCCATATTGTATCATTCATCATATTACCAGATGCATTTATATACAGCATGTAATAATCAATAAAGAAATATTATTAAAAAAAAAAAAAAAAAAAAAAAAAAAAAAAAAAAAAAAAAAAAAAAAAAAAAAGATACGGGGAGACAACCATTGGCAATTAATAATAGTAAAACTTCATTGATGAGCCCTCTCTAATTATTTGTAAACAACTTGAGCCAAGGATTAAAAAGACGTGGCGGCGGCAAAGTACCTAAAACCACACAGAATTTCTGCCCGACCCTATGCAACAGGTAACAAGCTTTAAGAAATCAAGCACAATATATATATGAATGGCCATCCAATAAAAAGTCCGTCTCACAGGAACTGCATCATCTTAGCGCGGTTCCGTTCATATCCCTAGTCTAATTAGGAAAGATTAAAATAGAAGCAGTTATTATTTTGGTTCCACCAGTCTTTTTTTTTTTAATTAATTATTATAATGGCGTGTCAACTCTTAAGGTCACTAACGCCATTCCGGTGTGTAGTAAAGTCTTGAAAGGTCATGATTTACAATCTTACCTGGAAGGGTCGGCAACACTAGAAACGGACCTGCTAGTGACAAGGTCTTGGAATCCTGGAAATCTATATTTCTAACAATAAATTGTTTTTGTTATTTTACTTAACCAGTTTTATTGTCAAATACATTATCCAACTATAAGCAATTAAAAAATAACAAGGAATAAAACAGACAAAAAGAACCATTCGAATAAACGAAATCAATTAATTTAAAGTTTTAAGCACTTATTTCTCCGATTGACATCGCCTAATTAAAACTTTCTTCAGAACTTTTTTTGTAGAGCATTTAGTAAGCTTTCGAATGGTAATCTTCCGCTTCACAAGATTGTCAACGGTTTTCGAGATACTAACGAAAGTATACAAAGTTACCAAAACTTTTTTTGTCTGTTAATAAAATATTTTATTCTAACCCTTCCTTTACTCTAAACGCAACAAAAATTTCAACATATTAGTGTTGATGAAATTCGAACATGTAGAAAATGTTTCAACTGTATCCCATAATTCTAAGTACCAAATTCAAAGACAAACAACCCTCCCTAGGAAGGACGCTAGGCAGTTGAAAAGCTATATCTTGGAAATCCATATCTCTAACATTAAATTGTTTTTCTTATTTTTCTTAACCTGTTTTATTTTCAAATACATTATCCAACTATAAGCAATTAAAAAATAACAAGGAATAAAAAACAGACAAAAAGAACTGTTCGAATAAGCGAAATCAATTACTTTATAGTTTTAAGCTCTTATTTCTCCGATTGACATCGCCTAATCAAAACTTTCATTTGAACCTTCCTTTTTTTTAGAGCATTTAATAAGCTTTCTAATGGTATTCTTCCGTTTACCAAGATTCTCAACCTTTTTCGAAATATTAAGGAAAGTAAACAAAGTTACTAAAACTTTTTATGTCTGTTAATAAAATATTTTATTCTAACCCTTCCTTAACTCCAAACGTAACCAAAATTTCAACATATTAGTTTTGATGATAGTAGAACATGCAGAAAATGTTTCAACTGAATCCCATGATTCTAAGTACCCAAACCAAAAACGGCATTCAAAAACTATTTTTCCAATTTTTTCGAAAACGGTTAAAGCTAGCGCCTTGAAAATGGTTCCATTCGTTTTCCTAGCCCAGGAAGCATATAAAACGAGTACTTACAAGCTTATGAACTCAAAAACGTAAGCGTTACGATTTTTTTGCGCGAATTTCGCCCCAAACGCCATCTTCCAGTAGGCGGATTTTGCTGGTTAACGAACTTGACCTTTCAAATTAGACGAAAGATTTTTGTACCAAATTTCATCACAATCGGACCATTAGGGAAGCCAGAAATGAGCGAACAGACAAATATATATATATATATATAATAAGGCGTCAGGGACACCGACAGTAGCTAACTTTTACACAGAAGCGGAAATTACAGAATCTGGCTCTCATTCTAAAGCAAAGCTCTATAAATCAATACAAAATATGCCTAATAAAGCCTTTCTAGAGGATACAGAAGCATGGGCGTATATGAGGGGAGGGGCTGAGGGGGCTGCAGCCCCTCCCGAATTTCTGAATTGATGATAAAAACTTCTCGTAAAACCCTTAAAAATAAATTAAATAAGATCACTTAGTTCATAAAACATATTTTATTTTACGTGTAATAGCGTTTTAGTTGCCTAAAACTATCCCAAGCTCTAAATATTTAGTATTCCATACCCTGGAAATGGTCTCAGCCCCCCCCCCCCGAAATTGTTTTTATATACGCCCATATACAGAAGGATCAAGAAGAAGTACACAAGATTGAGTAGAATACCCTGCCTAATATAGCCTATATAGAATAATATGCCGAATAAAACCTATCTAGTAAATACACAAGGACAAATAAAAGTCTTGACGAATAACAAGTCAAGAAAAAAAAACTTTATTTAACAAAATAAAACAAAGTTTAGTTGCCCAACTACAATAGAATAATATACCTAATTAAGTCTATGGAGTAGACACAAATGGACCAAAAACAAGTCTTGTGGAATATTGTTTTTTTTTTTTCTAATTAAATACTTTTTATCAATATTTAGTATATAACCTTTGTTGAAAACTATTGATTGCTAATTGATGAATCGGTTTACAACTAAGTAGTCTTTATGAATATTTAGTATATAACCTTATGTTTGGATCTGAGTTTTTGGGGTGCTCTCCGCCTAGGCTTTGTATTTGTGTCGGCAGATACCTGGGGTATATTTACAGCTCTTGAGGATTAACTCTTAGCAGGTAAATTTCCTGCGGCCCCCTTGTTTCTACGGGCATTGAACCGCCATATTCGCTCATAGTATCTAACCGTTGTGAAGTTTATTTTTTAGATTTAGGACTTAATATACATATGTAGACTAAATCATAGCAAGAAGTAATCCTCCGTCGTCGGTTCTTAACTATGTAGACTCGCTAATGTTATCCAATCTTAGATACATCGTATTTAAAATCCACAGCAAAAACACGACATTTCATCAGAATCTCCTGCTGAATAAAACTTATATAGAATAATATGAAAAATAAAGCCTATCTAGTGGATAAAAATAGAGGAACAAAGCCGTTCGTGGTGGTAGAAAATCTTAAAAGTATTTCGCTCAGGAATCTCCGAAATATTGTCACTAATTTTACGTATCCTGTTTTATAGCCAAATAGATTTATATTCTATAATCAATAAGAAAAACCTACTAACAATAAAAAACTATGGGTAACAGATGAAAATAGGGAATACCAGCCTGATATATTTTAAACAATGAATTGTTTTTCTTATTTTAATTAATCTGTTTTATTGTCAAATACATTATCCAACTTTAAGCAATTAAAAAATAACAAGGAATAACAACAAACAAAAAGAACCGTTCGAATAAACGAAATCAATTACTTCAAAGTTTAAGCACTTATTTCTCCGATTGACATAGCCTAATCAAAAATTGTTTCAGAATCTTTTTTGTAGAACATTTAGTAAGCTTTCGCATGGTAACCCTCCGTTTACCAATATTCCTAACCGTCTTCGAGATATTAGGGAATGTATACGAAGTTCCCAAAACATTTCATGTCTGTTAATAAAATATTTTATTCTAATCCTTCCTTAGCTCCAAACGTAACCAAAATTTTAGCATATTAGTGTTGATGAAATTCAAACATGCAGAAAATGTTTCAACTGAATCCCATAATTTTAAGTATCAAAATCAAAGACAAAAAAGTCCGACTCGCAGGAACTGCATCATCTTAGCGCGGTTCCGTTCATATCCCTAGTGTCATTTGAAAAGGTTAGAAAAGATATAAACTTCATATATATCTCGTGAAAATTGGCAAAATCCTCTCGAACATCTCGAATAAAAGTGATATTAAGACGTCTGGGACACCGACAGTAGCTAACTTATACACAGAAGCGGAAATTACACAATCCGGCTCTAATTCTAAAGCAAAGCTCTATAAATCAATACAAAATATGCCTAATAAAGCCCTTTCTAGTGGAAACAGAAGGATCAAGAAGAAGTACTCAAGATTGAGAAGAATACCCTGCCTAATATAGCCTATATAGAATAATATGCAGAATAAAGCCTATCTAGTAGATACAGAAGGACAAATAACAAGTCAATAAATAGAATAATAAACCTAATTAAGTCTATGGAGTAGATACAAATGGAGCAAAAACAAGTCTTGAGGAAGCTTGTTTTTTTTTTCTACTTAAATACTTTTTATCAATATTTAGTATATAACCTGTGTTGAAAACTATTGATTGCTAATTGATGAATCGGGTTAAAACTAAGTAGTCTTTATGAATATTTCGTATATAACCGATGTTTGGAAGTGTGTTATTTCAGAATCTAGTATAGTTTAAGAAATTTTGGTGAATGAAATCAATAAATTGCTCTCTGTACCCTGCCTATGCTTTGTATTTCTGACGGCAGATACCTGGGGTATATTTACAACTCTTGAGGATTAACTCCTAGCAGGTAAATATCCTGGGGACCTTGTGTTTCTTTGGGGACTCTCTATTCGCTCATAGTATCTAACCATTGTGAAGTTTATTTTTTTGGACGTAGGACTTAATATACATATGTAGACTAAATCATAGCAAGAAGTCTACCTCCGTCGTCGGTTCTTAACTATGTAGACTCGCCAATGTTACCCAATCTTAGATACATCATAATTAAAATCCACAGCAAAAAGACGACATTTCATCAGAATCCCCTGCTGAATAAAACTTATATAGAATAATATGCAAAATAAAGCCTATCTAGTGCATAAAAATAGAGAAAAAAAGTCGTTCGTGGTGGTAGAAAATCTTAAAAGTATTTCGCTCAGAAATCTCCGAAATATTGTCACTAATTTTACGTATCCTGTTTTATAGCCAAATAGATTTATATTCTATAATCAATAAGAAAAACCTACTAACAATAAAAAACTATGGGTAACAGATGAAAATAGGGAATACCAAGAATAATTCTAAAGAACGAAATCAACACCAGTACTGTAATCTAGATATTCATACGGCATCTTCGAATTCTAACAAACAAAATATTGATTCTAATTATACGTATCCTGTTTTATTGACAAATACATTTGACTACTATAAGCAATTATAAACACTAGGGAATATGCCAAAGAACTCGGAGTAGGAGCCTCGACAGTTTCAAGACATTTGAAGGAAATCGACAAATCCAAAGCTGACATTTCATACGGTACAGCCTGATATATTTTTAACAATGAATTGTTTTTCTTATTTTAATTAATCTGTTTTATTGTCAAATACATTATCCAACTTTAAGCAATTAAAAAATAACAAGGAATAACAACAAACAAAAAGAACCGTTCGAATAAACGAAATCAATTACTTCAAAGTTTAAGCACTTATTTCTCCGATTGACATAGCCTAATCAAAAATTGTTTCAGAATCTTTTCTGTAGAACATTTAGTAAGCTTTCGCATGGTAACCCTCCGTTTACCAATATTCCTAACCGTCTTCGAGATATTAGGGAATGTACACGAAGTTCCCAAAACTTTTCTTGTCTGTTCATAAAATATTTTATTCTAACCCTTCCTTAACTCCAAACGTAACAAAACTTTCAACATATTAGTTTTAATGAAAGTAGAACATGCAGATAATGTTTCAACTGAATCCCGTAATTCTAAGTACCCAAACCAAAAACGGTATTCAAAAATAATTTTTCCAATTTTCTCGAAAACGGTTAAAGCTATCGCCTTGAAAATGGTTCCATTCGTTTTCCTAGCCCAAGAAGCCTATAAAAAGAGTACTTACAAGCTTATGAACTCAAAAAGTCCGACTCGCAGGAACTGCAGCATCTTAGCGCGGTTCCGTTCATGTCCCTAGTGCCATTTGTTATGCTTAGAAAAGAAATAAACTTATTAGCGCGGTTCCTCCCTCCCCCATAGGGAGGAACCCCGCTTATAAGGTTGATACAATGAAACAATCCGGAAGTGCCGACAAGAAAATTTCGCGTTTCAGAACCCCTAGAGACCGAAAATAACGGTGGTTCAAATTTGTATATATATATATATATATGTATATATTTATTTATATATATATATATATATATATATATATATATATATATATATATATATATTTGTCTGTTCGCTCATTTCTGGCTTCCCTGACGGTCCGATTTTGATGAAATTTGGTACAAAAATCAGTCGTCCAATTTGAAAGGTCAAGTTCGTTAACCAGCAAAATCCGCCCACTGGAAGATGGCGTTTGGGGCGAAATTCGCGCAGAAAAAATCGCAACGCTTACATTTTTGAGTTCATATGCTTGTAAGTACTCGTTTTGTAGGCTTCTTGGGCTAGGAAAACGAATGAAACCATTTTCAAGGCGATAGCTTTAACCGTTTTCGAGAAAATTGGAAAAATAGTTTTTGAATACCGTTTTTGGTTTGGGTACTTAGAATCACGGGATTCAGTTGAAACATTATCTGCATGTTCTACTTTCATTAAAACTAATATGTTGAAAGTTATGTTACGTTTGGAGTTAAGGAAGGGTTAGAATAAAATATTTTATGAACAGACATGAAAAGTTGTGGGAACTTCGTATACTTTCATTAATATCTCGAACACGGTTAGGAAACCGTGGTAAGTGGATAGAAACTATTTGAAAGCTTACTAAATTCTCTACAAAACTGATTCTAAAACTATTTTTGATTAGGTTATGTCAATCGGAGAAATAAGTGCTTAAAACTTCAAATACGTCTGTTTTGTTCCTATGAACGGGTTTTTGTCGTTCTTTTTGTATTTTTTGTCTCTTTCCCTTGGTTTTTTATTGCTTTTTATTTTTGTAATTTATTATGTTAGGAAAATGTATTTGTTTGTAAAACAGGATAGGAAAAATGAGACCAATTTTCTGTTGCTAGAAATAATGAAAATTTTGGGAACTTCGTATACTTTCATTAATATCTCGAAAACGGTTGAAAATCTTGGGAAGCGAAAGGTTACCATTCGAAAGCTTACTAAATGCTCTACAAAAAATGTTCTGACGAAAGTTTTAATTAGGCGATGTCAATCGGAGAAATAAGTGCTTAAACCATTAAAGTAATTGATTTCGTTTATTCGAACGGTTTTTTGTCTGTTTTTATTCCTATTTTTTCATTGCTTATAGTTGGATAATGTATTTGACAATAAAATAGATTAATTAAAATAAGAAAAACAATTCGAACAGGTAGATATCGAAAAAAGCTGTGCTTCAAATTAGAATCTATTGTTGAGTAATTATATGAATCTTTGGATAATAATTCCAATAGTTAAAATTATAACTAAATTGGAAAATATGTATTTAATAGAACTCATTAAACCTTTTACAGAGAACTCTATTTTTTATTTTTATTTTATTGATCAACAGGTCTTTGCATATATTTAAAAACTCTGTTGATATAACCTCTATATCGTTTTTTGTTTTTAGGCCAATCTCTAATTCCTTTGGGTTAATATGTTTTTTAAATTGAAGCTTTAAAGCCTCAACAGGAATATTTGCGTAATCACCCTTCACAGTTAATTTATTAGAATCATGAGTGACCGTTTTTGTGTTACAACTAACAATCTTTGAAAACGAAGTTTGACTATCCATGTTATTGTTATTTTCCTTCTGTTTGGCCGAGATTTTCTATTCATGATCTAATTCTCCTTGAATTTTTTGACTAGATCAAGAACCTAATTTAAGCACTCTTAAATTCCTTAATTTAATTGAGGAAGTTTATCAAGCTTGATATAATCACTTTTGGGTTAATACGGGTGGTCTATACCGAGTCCTTTGTTTGTAAACACAAAGAGCCTTCTGAGTAACGTTAAAGGGCAGTAAAAGTATATGACTTTACCTGGAAGCAGACCCTGCATACAGAGAATTACAATACGAGACCTCATTCTCTCTTTTTACCAGCTCCCGTGTAACACCTTAGATCTGTATATATTGTTAGCGCGGTTCCTCCCTCCCTTCATAGGGAGGAACCCCGCTTATAAAATTGATCTCATGAAACAATCCGGAAGTGCCGACTAGAAAATTTCGCGTTTCAGAACCCCTAGAGACCGAAAATAACAGTGGTTCAAATTTGTATATATATATATATATATATATATATATATATATATATATATATATATATATATATATTTGTCTGTTATTTGAAAGGTCAAGTTCGTTAACCAGCAAAATCCGCCCACTGGAAGATGGCGTTTGGGGCGAAATTCGCGTAAATAAAATCGCAACGCTTACATTTTTGAGTTCATATGCTTGTAAGTACTCGTTTTGTAGGCTTCTTGGCCTAGGAAAACGAATGAAACCGTTTTTAAGGCGATAGCTTGAACCGTTTTCGAGACAATTGGGAACATAGTTGCTGAATAACGTTTTTGGTTTTGGTACATAAAATCATGGGATTCAGTTGAAACATTTTTTGCATGTTCAAATTTTATCAAAACTAATATCTTAAACTTTGTGTTACGTTTGAAGTTAAGGAAGGGTTAGAATAAAATATTTTATGAACAGACATGAAAAGTTTTGGGAACTTCGTATATTTTCATTAATATCTCGAACACGGTTGGGAAATTTTCATAAGTGGATAGAAACTATTTGAAAGCTTTCTAAATTCTCTACAGAAAAGATTCTGAAACAAGTTTTGATTAGGTGTTGTCAATCGAAAAAATAAGTGCTTAAAACTTCAAATACGTCTGTTTAGTTCTTATGAACAGGTGTTTGTCGTTCTTTTTGTAATTTTTGTCTCTTTCCCTTAGTTTTTTATTGATTTTTATTTTTGTAATTTCTTATGTTAAGAAAATGTATTTGTGTGTAAAACAGGATAGGTAAAATGAGACCAATTTTCTATTGCTAGAAATAATGAAAAGTTTTGGGAACTTCGTATAATTTCTTAATATCTCGAAAACGGTTGAAAATCTTAGGAAGCGAAAGGTTACCATTCGAAAGCTTACTAAATGCTCTAAAAAAAATGTTCTGACGAAAGTTTTAATTAGGCGATGTCAATCGGAGAAATAAGTGCTTAAACCATTAAAGTAATTGATTTCGTTTATTCTAACGTTTTTTTTGTCTGTTTTTATCCCTTGTTATTTCTTAATTGCTTATAGTTGGATAATGTATTTTAGAATAAAACTAGGTAAGTAAAATAACAAAACAATTTATTGTTATAAATATAGATTTCCTAGATTCCAAGACCTTGTAACTAGCGGGACCCTTTCAAGTGTTGACCGACCCTTCCAGGTAAGATCGTAAATCAAGACCTTTCAAGACTGGTGGAACCAAAATAATAACTGCTTCTATTTTAATCTTAAGGCGATTCGCCAAAGTTGCGAAGCCTTATCAATAAATAAATATTTTAATCTTTCCAAATTAGACTAGGGATAAGAAAGGAACCGCGCTAAGATGATGCAGTTCCTGCGAGTCGGACTTTTTTTTTTATATATCTCGTGAAAATTGTCAAAATCCTCTCGAACATCTCGAATAAAAGTGATATAAGGCGTCAGGGACACCGACAGTAGCTAACTTTTACACACAAGCGGAAATTACAGAATCTGGCTCTCATTCTAAAGCAAAGCTCTATAAATCGATACAAAATATGCCTAAAAAAGCCTTTCTAGAGGATACAGAAGGATGGGCGTATATGAGGGGGGGGCTGAGGGGGCTGCAGCCCCTTCCGAAATTTTGAATTGATGATAAAAACTTCTCGTAAAACCCTTAAAAATAAATTAAATAAGATCACTTAGTTCATAAAACATATTTTATTTTACGTGTAATAGCGTTTTAGTTGCCTAAAACTATTCCAAGCTCTAAATATTAAGTATTCCATACCCTGGAAATGGTCTCAGCCCCCCCCCCCGAAATTGTTTTTATATACGCCCATGTACAGAAGGATCAAGAAGAAGTACACAATATTGAGTAGAATACCCTGCCTAATATAGCCTATATAGAATAATATGCCGAATAAAACGTATCTAATAAATACACAAGGACAAATAAAAGTCTTGACGAATAACAAGTCAAAAAAAAACTTTAATTAACAAAATAAAACAAAGTTTAGTTGCCCAACTACAATAGAATAATATACCTAATTAAGTCTATGGAGTAGACACAAATGGACCAAAAACAAGTCTTGTGGAATATTGTTTTTTTTCTAATTAAATACTTTTTATCAATATTTAGTATATAACCTTTGTTGAAAACTATTGATTGATGAATCGGTTTACAACTAAGTAGTCTTTATGAACCTATGTTTGGATCTGTGTTTTTGGGGTGCTCTCCGCCTAGGCTTTGTATTTGTGTCGGCAGATACCTGGGGTATATTTACAGCTCTTGAGGATTAACTCTCAGCAGGTAAATTTCCTGCGGCCCCCTTGTGTTCTACGGGCATTGAACCCCGTATATAATAATATTCGCTCATAGTATCTAACCGTTGTGAAGTTTATTTTTTGGATTTAGGACTTAAAATACATATGTAGACTAAATCATAGCAAGAAGTAATCCTCCGTCGTCGGTACTTAACTATGTAGACTCGCTAATGTTATCCAATCTTAGATACATCGTATTTAAAATCCACAGCAAAAACACGACATTTCATCAGAATCCCCTGCTGAATAAAACTTTTATAGAATAATATGCAAAATAAAGCCTATCTAGTGGATAAAAATAGAGGGAAAAAGCCGTTCGTGGTGGTAGAAAATCTTAAAAGTATTTCGCTCAGAAATCTCCGAAATATTGTCACTAATTTTACGTATCCTGTTTTATAGCCAAATAGATTTATATTCTATAATCAATAAGAAAAACCTACTAACAATAAAAAACTATGGGTAACAGATGAAAATAGGGAATACCAAGAATAATTCTAAAGAACGAAATCAACACCAGTACTGTAATCTAGATATTCATACGGCATCTTCGAATTCTAACAAACAAAATATTGATTCTAATTATACGTATCCTGTTTTATTGACAAATACATTTGACTACTATAAGCAATTATAAACACTAGGGAATATGCCAAAGAACTCGGAGTAGGAGCCTCGACAGTTTCAAGACATTTGAAGGAAATCGACAAATCCAAAGCTGACATTTCATACGGTACAGCCTGATATATTTTTAACAATGAATTGTTTTTCTTATTTTAATTAATCTGTTTTATTGTCAAATACATTATCCAACTTTAAGCAATTAAAAAATAACAAGGAATAACAACAAACAAAAAGAACCGTTCGAATAAACGAAATCAATTACTTCAAAGTTTAAGCACTTATTTCTCCGATTGACATAGCCTAATCAAAAATTGTTTCAGAATCTTTTCTGTAGAACATTTAGTAAGCTTTCGCATGGTAACCCTCCGTTTACCAATATTCCTAACCGTCTTCGAGATATTAGGGAATGTATACGAAGTTCCCAAAACATCTCATGTCTGTTAATAAAATATTTTATTCTAATCCTTCCTTCGCTCCAAACGTAACCAAAATTTTAACATATTAGTTTTGATCAAATTCAAACATGCAGAAAATGTTTCAACTGAATCCCATAATTTTAAGTATCAAAATCAAAGACAAAAAGAACAGTTCGAATAAGCGAAATCATTTACTTTAAGATTTTAAGCACTTATTTCTCCGATTGACATCGCCTAATCAAAACTTTCATTAGAACCTTTTTTGTAGAGCATTTAATAAGCTTTCTAATGGTATTCTTCCGTTTCCCAAATTCTCAACCTTTTTCGAGATATTAAGGAAAGTATACAAAGTTACCAAAACTTTTTTATGTCTGTTAATAAAATATTTTATTCTAACCCTTCCTTAACTCCAAACGCAACCAAAATTTCAACATATTAGTTTTAATGAAAGTAGAACATGCAGTAAATGTTTCAACTGAATCCCACGATTGTAAGTACCCAAACCAAAAACGGCATTCAAAAATTGTTTTTTCTGTTTTCTCGAAAACGGTTAAAGCTATCGCCTTGAAAATGGTTCCATTCGTTTTCCTAGCCCAAGAAGCCTATAAAAAGAGTACTTACAAGCTTATGAACTCAAAAACGTAAGCGTTACGATTTTTTTTGCGCGAATTTCGCCCCAAACGCCATCTTCCAGTGGGCGGATTTTGCTGGTTAACGAACTTGACCTTTCAAATTGGACGATAGATTTTTGTACCAAATTTCATCAAAATCGGACCATCAGGGAAGCCAGAAATGAGCGAACAGACAAATATATATATATATATATATAAATATATACATATATATATATATATATATATATATATATATATATATATATATATATATATATATATATATATACAAATTTGAACCACCGTTATTTTCGGTCTCTAGGGGTTCTGAAACGCGAAATTTTCTTGTCGGCACTTCCGGATTGTTTCATTGTATCAACCTTATAAGCGGGGTTCCTCCCTATGGGGGAGGGAGGAACCGCGCTAAAAACGTAAGCGTTACGATTTTTTTTGCGCGAATTTCGCCCCAAATGCCATCTTCCAGTGGGCGGATTTTGCTGGTTAACGAACTTGACCTTTCAAATTGGACGACGGATTTTTGTACCAAATTTCATCAAAATCGGACAAATATATATATATATATATATATATATATATATATATACATAAATATATACATATATATATATACAAATTTGAACTACCATCATTTTCGGTTTCCAGAGGTTCTGAAACGCAAAATTTTCTAGTCGGCACTTCCGGATTGTTTCATTGTATCAACCCTATAAGCGGGGTTCCTCCCTATGAGGGAGGGAGGAACCGCGCTAAAAGCAGAGACAAATTCCTGTTTCAAAGAACAAAACTACAACTTTTGAGGTTCAATGACATCGACTCACCGAAAATTCCTTGTGAACCTTTTCTGTATTTATTTAGTAAGCTAACCACCTTTCACATACCACTATTTCCCAACCGTTTTCGTGATATTTCAGAAAATATACCAAAATCCGAAAAATTGTGGTGTCTAACGCCTTCTTAACTCCAAACGCAGCCAAAATTTAAACATCTTAGATTTGGTGAAAGTTTAACGTCTGGAATGATTAAACAGAATCATTCTTTTCTGAATACCCGACTAGTAATTAATTGGGAAAATTACTTGTATCAACTTTTCTCGTAAAGGGTTATAGATATTGCTTTAAAAGAAATTCTGACACGAACGCTTATGAACCAATGAAAGCCTTAATTTGCAATTTGATTCAATGTGAGATATAATTAAGAATGAAGAAAACTCAACTAATGTAAATAAGAGTATGGAAGATGAACATGGATGAAAATTGTCATGATACAACCTGACCAATCTCTAAACGTTTCCAAAAGGCTGTCCAAAAATTCACTTCTAAGAATTCAATGGTACATCATCAAATATTTAGTTGTTTAATATCTTAAATGCAAATTACAGTTTCCTTTAAAAAAATGTATATTCGAAGGATTATGCGTAAAAAGTTTAATAAATAACGTCACCATGACTGCAAGGCGAATGCCGGTCATGATTTGAATAATGGAATAATAATAAATAAATGCGCATAGTTGGTCACATTGAATTTCTACGATGAATAACTCAAAGATAGTTCTGATAGTCGGTAGCCATTTGCAGCCGCCCGAATGAGACGCCTCTATGAATAAAGAACCAAAATCCTTTACAAATAAGCGGCTTCGTTGGAAAAGTTTGCAACTAGTTTTGCTTCCCCAAGGATAAATTAATCGAAGGAAAGTTTTGTAATCTGACGAAACTGACAGAAGGCCACCTACTAGCAGACGAGCAGGACTTCTGGAAGATAGAAGCGACAAAAGATTATTTAAGATGGTCAGGTAAGGATTGGTGAAGCAGCTCGGAAGGATCCGTAACTAACGGTGTTAAAGAAAAGATGATTATTTGTTGGCAGCCAAAAACGAGTAAACCAAACTTATAATAACACTCGTTTCGAGAAAAAAAAAATCTATTGACAGATCTTTGGGCGTTGGGAATGCGGCGATAGTTTCAGCCAGGATTCGGTCTTGATATCTTAATAAAACTACATTTTTTATAAGAAAATGGTTTGCCGACGTTTCGGCTTGAAAATTAAGCCTCCATCAGGGGGGGGGTGTAAAACGAGGAGGGGAAATTTAATACTAATTTATATACAAATGGAATTAAAGAAAAAACATTATACATAGCCTTGGATGAATGATACATTTGTATTAAAGGTAGATAAATGAATATTTAAAATGGGTATCATAAGTTTAAGTTTTACATCTGTATTAATCTACCTTTAATTTTAGCTGTAGCTGTAACTCACATTTACAATATGTGTCATTCATCCTCGTATATGTAGAATATTTTTCCTTTCATTGAATCTGTATATAAATTAGTATTAACTCAGTCCTCCTTGTTTTACAGCACTGATGAAGGCTTGAATTTGAAGGCGAAATGTTGGCAAAAATGAAACAAATTTCCTTATAAAAAATGTAGTTTTATTTTAAATCTACCATCTCTAAAAAAAATCCATTTGTTAATTGAGTAATATCAGATTTTAAATAAATGTCGACTATTCCTTGGAAATGGATAACAAATTATAACTGTCGAAGGAGCACTTCTTTAAAACTGTTTTAAAAGGGAAGATCTTGTTTAACAATGAAGATATTAAAATACTCTTTTCTTATGTTCATTTTTTATGAAAAATGATCTCGCTAGGCCAGGATTTCAACACAGGTACTCACTGGTATTGTGCTTTTTCTATCAATGACTGCTCCAGCAGTCCAGAGCTGCTGGGGGCCCTTTGTACAAGTCGGAGGTAGGACGGGACCCACGCACAGTGGTCAAAAATCATTAAAAAGCGCTCAAAACTCAATAACTTTTGATGTTGAGTTAGAAACCTGAAATTGTGCACACTTACCAGTCTTATAGTCACAATAAAGGTTGATGAGTCACTCACATGACAAATCTTTTTGTGGTCGGCCCCCGCCTCTGAACGGCACTTGGCTGGGCACAGCTGATGGTGTAGCGTATTCAAAAAAACACTCATCTAGCCAGAACCGATTTTTATCTGTAAAAGAATACATCAGTTCCTACTGATCTCAGCCCACTTTTTTTTTTAAATTTCAGCAGAACAGTTTGAGATAATTTCCGTAGGAGTAACGAAATACGCTCATCAGCTGTTGCAAATTGATCTGAAAGCACACTTTTGACGTTTGAATTCAACTAGGACACGATATTTCACTCGGATCATCTCAGACATCCTTTCCGGTCGACACTCACTTGAGTACTGCAAAAAAAAAAAAAAAAAATCAGTCTTCGATTTGATTCCAATGTTTACATAGAGATAACGCGGGTCTGTCTGTTGGACATTTCTCCTCTAGCACGGAAGTACGCAGGTTTACGCAGACAATTTCGGTTTGGGTGTCTTCCTATACATGTCCAAGGAAAATTCAAGCCCGAAATTAGAGAGACGCAAAAGCTATAAGACAAAAGGAAATCTGATACGTGTAATATTTTTACTTTTTCAGTATCCCCGTCCATGATGATTCGAAAAATAAAAAAAATGTTTTTTTTTTTTTTTTTGCCCTTCAAAAATCCCACTAAAACAAAAAAAAACATGCTTCAACCCTATCGGTCTGAACAACCTCGTTGAAGGAACGATTTCGGTACATGAGGATTTGGGAAATTTTCTTCGTTTCTAGTACTTCAATGATTAACCACCGTCCTGCAATCAACGGTGGGCACCTAAAACTCGATAAATGGCACTCTTACGAGGTATTTTTGGCCCGTGTGAGCTATTCAGGCGTATTACATCTCGTTAACCTCTTAAGCATTGTCAAAATACTGAAACTTCGTATAATTCTGTCCATAATTAAAATCATGTTTATTAAGTTATTGAGTTAAATTTGAAAAAAAAAAAAAAAAAAAAAAGTTATTGAGTACATGTTTTATTTGTTTATCATTCATAACATGAAGGGCAAATGGTAAAGATTTTTTTTTTTTTTTTTTTTTTTTTTTTTTTTTTTTTTTTTTTTTTTTTTACACGCGTACAATATAGCTTTCTTTTAAATAATGTTATTCGACTTAAAAATAATTCAAACTCAAAATTAATTAAAGATAAATAAAAATGAAGAATGATAGTAAACAAAACAAAAATCAGAATTATAAAACACGATTTTTAATTCGGCAAGGAGATCGCTTAAAGTCAAGGCGCTATGAGCGAGAGAGGCAAAAGTGTAAGTGACGAGGGGGTATCAAAAGAATTGATGAATCCAAACTGTAACTCGTTAAAAGTATACTCACCGCAGTTATTCGCAAAATTGGAAAAACAAAAATGTTGCTTTTTGGCTAGCGATTGTGGCAATTTTACCCCCCCCCCCCCCCCCAGGACTCAACAGCATCCGCTATTTTCAATGGAATAATAACTCAAAAATAAAAGCTTACTGCAATATCGCTAGCTCTCTACAATAATATCCATCTGACAGATACCAAACTAGTTATCTGCGCGGACTCTACTACATCGCGGAAAGAAATATACTACAGTAATAAGCAAGTACAAAATTTCATAGCTACATCAACCCACTCTATAAACAGATAAATAAGCTCCTATTCATATAGGCCCCTACTCATGTTGGAATAAGGGGTAATGAAGCGCATCAGCTGACCGAAATTACGTCCAATCGATTAACTGCAAGCGAACTCTTCAATCCTGTAAAAAAATCATAAAAGAAAATTTGTCTAACAAGTGGCAAGAAGTGGTCGACAATAAATTAAGGGGAATAAAATCCATAATAGAAAGCTGGGATTCTTCGTCAATGGATAGCAGGAGAGAGGAAATAGTCATATCCCGATTGATAATCGGACACACAAACCTTTCGCATGGATTCCTCATGTTGAAAGAAGACCCACCAGAATGTCCAAGATGCGATGATACTCTGTGTATAAAACACATCGCTATGGGCAGCGACAGTAAAATAATAGGCTTTCTTAAACCACTCGATTTATTTAAAAATATGCGAAGGATAATCAAACATACAAAAAAACTCAGTAAACTTTGGATGAAAAATACTAAAAAACAAAATAAAATAAATAATGAGTTAGAAAAGAAAGAGAGAGAGAAAAACATTCATATAAATTGCACAAACGATAGGCATACATTATCATACTTAAACAACAAAAAAACGGGCAGTTAAAGCCTTGAGGTTGTTTGCCATAAAACCAAAAAAAAAAAAAAAAAAAAAAAAAAAAAAACAGAACCCTGCTCGGCTATATCCATCTCGGTAATCTCTTAATATAATGTGCCCAATGTAGGATTTATTTATTTATTAAATAAATCCTATATTGGGCACATTATATTTAGAGATTATCGAAATGGAGATATAGGATTAAATACGAACAAATAAAACAGTTATTATTGACCAACGTATATTTTATTTCCAGCACTCCTAATCCAGTGGAAACGCTGGAGTGGCTCCTGGAAACATCAGGGATTGTGGAGGGCATCAACTCAAAAAGGAAGAAGACATACTTGGCCACATCAATGCTAGCCAACTGGGTGGTGTTCTTCCTGCTCGCCGGCACTCCGGCCTTCTGTCTAAGCAGTCCATCTTTGAGGGAGAAAGCTGAGGCTTTGCAGACATTCCTGTCCGCATCGACGGTAGCTAATAATTTACTCACAATTAGGGTTCAGAAAGCTCTGTGGATTGGTGTCATCGAGGAGACAAAGCTATTCTGGCAGGAGATGAGTGGGGATGAAAAGAACTCGGAGATCGTTAAAAAGTTAAGGTAGTGTATTTAGTTTCCAAAAAATTACTTCTCTAGGTATTTTGGAGGCAATCTATTCCTCTTTGGAGCGCTTTACCGATAACCGAGAGTGAGAGGGCTTTCGGTCTCTTTCTGTCTGATGCATGTCTGTGAGGTGGCTGAAGCCCCCCCCCCCCTAACTTTTGATTTAATCGATAAAAATGTGTCTTTAAAACGTCAAAAATAAATTAAAAAAGATCACATAGTTCAGAAGAAATATTTTGTTTTTGGTGTAATAGGGTCAATCCATTAGAAATCAACCAGACCATGTTGCTCGATATTTTTGATTTTCCTAATTTTTTTACCAGTTATTCCCCTATACTAGGTGAGTTCAAACCTGCAGTAAAAAAATTTTACGGCCATTTTAAGTTGGCATTTTAACTACTTTTTGTCCGAAAACAAGTTTTACGTAAATGTATCTAACTCTCTTAATTTCAAAGATATATAAACAGAATAAAGACTAAAATGATCAGAAGAATATGCTCTTGTTTTTTCTTCCTGCGTTGTGTTTTCTAAATAGTATAGAAATTGAAGAAAAAAAATCACGAAAATTGATAGAAATTTAACTTAAAATGGGAGTTTTAGTGCTGCAAAATTATTAGAAGGAATAAAGACTCATCTTCAATTTTTTTTCTTGCATAGATTTATTATAGAACTACTTCCTGCAGAAGTTTCAAGCTTGAGAGAAATTTTTCCTTTTTTTTATAGAATTTTTCAAAGTTTGCCATAAACGTATTTTTGGCAATATTTGAGGTACAATATATCAAAAGGGCCTGAGTTGAAAATTATGAAATTTATACAGATAACACCTCTTTATGACATAAACAAATGATATCAATTTGGTGACTGAGACTCAACTGGTTCCAGAGTTATAGTCCCGGCGCTAATGACCTAGATGTAGATGCGCCGTAAAAAAGAAAAAAAAAAAAAAATACGTATCCCATCCTTTCTGGATACTACTCGTATCTTGATCAGGTATGTACATAAAATAATGATTTCTTTTACGATGATGAATATTGAAATTGATATTGATATGAATATTGAAATAGCGTTTTAGTTGTCTAACTACAAGTTCTAGTTTGTTAGTATCCCATACCCCCCAAATGTCCCCAGCTCCCCCCCCCCCCAATTGTTTCCTTTATACGCATCTGCCTGATACATTTGGAAGTAATATCAGTCTGATTCGATTCGATACCAAGCACTTTTGTTTCGATACCGAGTACGTATCATAAGATTGATTCGATCCTATTATTACTTCGTATCGAATCAAAAGTATCGAGTACCTACTCGTATCGGAACGTCCCTATCAGGAACTACTAAGGAAACGCACAAATATTTCACAGCCCCGACGTTTTGAAAAAGCGATGTACTAGGTGACAGGACTTTTGTATTCACTAAACCCGACTGTTTATATTTTGTTTCAGGTCGGATATAAGGCGAGGAACTCGTTCTTTGATCTGCGTTTACTACCTCATATCGTTCCCGGCTCTCATTATTGGAAGGTTTGTAAGGATTTTCCTAGTGCCCGTTGATAAAAGGACCATGCCAATGGCTGTCTGGGATCCGTTCAAGGGACACAACATCGGTTTGCTGTTCTGGTCGAGATGTCTCTTCTATGTTGTAATGTACTTCCTTGCTGTCTACCTTCTTGGCGTGCTCCTTATGACAATACATCAGCTGACTCTATTGGCACGGGGGGAGATGATGGTACTCATGAGGATGCTACAAGAAGACAATATCGATATGAAGAAATGTATTCAACTACATCAGCGAAATCTTAAGTGAGTTATTTTTGTTTCATAATAAAGAGTTTTTCTTTTAAATAAGTTCCTTACACATCATGGGCGTATATAGAAAATAATTTCGGAGGGGGCTGGGAAAATTTCGGGGGGGGGGGCTGAGACCATTTCCGGTGTATGGAATACTAACAATTTAGATCTTCGAAGAGTTTTAGCCAACTTAAACGCTATTACACCCAAAATAGAATATATTTTATGAACTAAATGATCTTATTTAATTTATTTTTAAGGGTTTTATGAAATGTTTACCGATCAATTCAAAATTTCGGGGGGGGGGGTTGCAGCCCCCTCAGCCCCCCCCCCTTATATACGCCCATGTTACACATCGCAGAGAAATATTTATTTATTTAAATTTTAGCCTCCATTTATAATTGTCACAGAATTTTAGATCGGGTTAACTATAAGTTACCACCCTTTTCTAGTTAGCATAGTACTGATGCCTTTTCTTTTTTTCCAAAGAAAATCCACCGCCCCTAGTGGCAATCAAACCCAGTGGTACGAGTCGCCCACACCTTAGCAGTAACTGCCTCAGAGAATTATAAACTGTACTGTGTTTTCAATGGGATATAGTATGTACATTCTAGATTAGGGGCTTTTGGTTAACTTCCTGGTACCTACCAATATTAAATTTCTACAAAATCATAAGAGCCAAGACGAACGATATGGCAATTCGGTAACGAAAATAGAGGACAGGTAGTGTTGTAAAAAGCGAGCCCTGGTTGCAGACTTCAGGCTCGAACCTTGAACCTAACCTCCACAGCCCGCAGCTCTGAGGGCTCGAAAGTGAGGCTCCAGCCTAACCCTATCAAGCCCTGAAGGTTCGGCAACGTTCTCCCTCGAGCCTTGAAGGCTCGGCCTTGGAAGGTAGAGCTTCGGCTACCACGGTTATATAGTGTTGTTAAAAGCGAGCCCTGGTTGGAGACTTCAGGCCTAAACCTTGAACCTAACCTCCACAGCCCGCAGCTCTGAGGGCTCGGGAGTGAGGCTTCAGCCTAACCTTATCAAGCCCTGAAGGTTCGACAAGGTTCTCCCTCGAGCCTTGAAGGCTTGGCCTTGGAAGGTAGAGCTTCGGCAAGCACGGTTATATAGTGGTAGTAAAAGCGAGCCCTGGTTGGAGACTTCAGGCCCGAACCTTGAACCTAACCTCCACAGCCCGCAGCTATGAGGGCTTGATGAAGCCTCGGGAGTGAGGCTCCCACCTAACCTTATCAAGCTCTGAAGGTTCGACCTTGGAGCCTTTGGAAGACAGAGAGCTTCGGCAAGCACGGTTATAGTCAAAGCCTTTCTAGTTGTTTACTATTTTATGTCGTGGGCGTATATAGAAAATAATTTCGGGGTGGGGGGGGGGGGGCTGGGACCATTTCTGGGGTAAAGAAAACTAACAATTTACAACTTTTAATAGTTTTAGGCAACTAAAACGCTATTAAAATATAAATAAAATATTTTTTATGAACTAAGTTATCTTATTTTATGTATTTCTAATTGTTTTATGGCACATTTTTACCATCAACTCAAAATTTCCGGTGGGGGCTGCAGCCCCCCCCCCCCTTATACATATACGCCCATGTCTTATGTTTATACAATAATTACTTACTCTATAATAATTACATTTTATTAATTTCGATTTTCTGGTGACATATCTCACCATTTATTTCACAATAATAAATATAAATTTTTAGTGACATTTTTATTTACAAAGGGAGGTAATTTAGCTGTTATCTCTGATAATTCTTAATTTGCTTCATTTGTAGTTTATTAAAATTCAACAGAGTTCAGTTTATTAAATTAATGATTAAGCTAAATAAAGTGACTCATTTAGTTGATTACTTAAATTCTATATTCTTAGGGATTTAAATCTTCATGAAAAATTGGATGGACTTGTATTATTTAGAGGAGATATAAAAAATTTTGGTTTTAATTTTTTTGGTGTGTGTAGATAAGACGAAGGTAATAGTTTTTAGAAGAAGTTTTTATGAGTTGTATCATAACAATGAAAAATGTGAAAAAAGAAATACTGTTGTAGTCGTTTGCGACATTTTTTTCACGTTTTTCTACTTACGTAGGTTGAAATGAATAAGTTTTAAGAAAATCGGAGTTGGGGATCTAATAGCTCAGAATTACCTTAGGACAAATTTCTGCAAGAAGGAAGCATCAAGTCTTGAGACATTTTAATATAATAAGATTTTCTCACGCTACGGACATACGTTAATATTTTATATGTTGAGTACGGCAATTGTTAACAAGTACGACAGTGTTGCCATCACCGTTTAATTGAAGAATTTATTTTGTAGACAAAGTTACTATTTTTGATCAATTTGCGATTCATATAAATTAGTTTATCGATGTCATGGTAAATTTAATTGCCAGCGAATCCTTTCATTGTCGCAGAAACAATTTAAGACGAATTAACAAGAGTATATTTTATGAAACAGCTGCTTGGCCGCCATCCGCCATATTGGAAAAGAAAAGTAAAAGGCTTCAAGGCTCGCGCCTTCTATCGAGCCCTGCTCAAGCTCTTGAGAGCTCGAGCTTTTTAGAAGTCGCGCCTTGTAGCCTTAAAAGGGCGCTCTTTCACAACACTAGGCACAGGTAGACATGACTACTGTAATACAGACATATTTTGTTTAGGTATTAAAATATAATTATGGTATAATATAAACTCAACATAAATTGTTTTATATATATAAAATAATGTACTGTAATTATGTAGTTTTGGTGTAAGTATTATGATTTTCAGGCTTTGTAAAAGATTGAGTGATCTGTTTGGATGGCCAATGGCAATAACTGCACTTGCTACTGCAATCAAAGTTGCTGCTAGGGGTCTTCAACTTATTTCCGTAAGTTCTTTCTCTTTCCCTCTCCCCATCCCCCTCCCGAAAAAGTTTTGCAGTAGCCTGTTAATGTTTTCAGGACAATTGACCTCCTTTATGGCTTTCAGAATAGCTGGCCACCAAAAGTTATTGAACACTCCACTTATGCCAGCAAATAACTCACTATGTTAGAGAATAAACAATTCCATGTATCACTTTCATTGCGTCAGTTGTATACCTTTCTTTCACCCCTTCAAACTAGTGGGGAGAAATTTACTCCATGATTTTGGGAAGTAGCCTCATAATAATGATTCCTTCCAGAATATCACCCAGCACAGAAGGCAGACTGATTGCTTAGTATCTATCAGACTGTACTTTTCTATCATCTGACTTAAGGGTGGCTTAATCTCAGCTTCCTTCCGGATTTGTAGGAAGTAGCTTTCATTGTGAAACCGATTATAAAGCCTCGTAAGCTGTCAAGCAAAAATGCCTTTGCACATCTTAATTATTGAGGATGATATGGTCTCTTCCCCTTTCTCAGAAGTGGCTTTACCACACTACCTTGTACATTTCTCTTTGTCTAAAAAGAAAGTTGTAAAAATTATTTCATCGGTGCTTTATGGCTGTACCCCTATTAATAATGCACTGATTAAGTAATGAAAATTATTTATCTGTGCTGGCTGTTATTTTTATTACTTTCCTTGGTCAATATGAGGTGTTGCGGAGACAAAGAGCGAACTCAACATCCGGTCAAATTTTGTTTTTCCTGCAATCTGAATCTAGACACTTCAGCGAGTTTACAAATATATTTTTCATGTAGAGTTTGCCTTATTTCCCTCTCAAAATACACAGAGAATGAAAAAAAAGCTGTCTGGAAACTGCCATAGGAAGGCGGATACGAAAGGCGAACTCAACACTCCACTTCCAGTTCGGTGGATGAAGTTCACACTATTTCCTGGTCAGTTATTATATAATTTCTTTAGTAATATAAACTAATAAACAAACAATGAGACATCCCACAACAAAAAAATGTTTTGAATACCTAGTGGAGTTCGCCCTTATGGAAAAAATATTCAAACGCATTTTCATTGAGTTTGCTCTTTGTATCCGCAACGCCTCATATGTTGTTGACAAACTTTGAAATTGGAGATCCTTCATTCCATAAAAGTGTTGCAATCACATCCTAAACAGTAATTTTCATTATTAAGACATATGTATATATTAAAAAAAAAAAATGGACATCAAATTAATTTATTAAAACTCAGGTCTACATGTTTCACGCCAAAGTAGGTGCATCTTCTGGAGCTCATGTACTCCCTATACTACTTTTACTTTCTAGCTGTTCTAAGGCAGCCCTTACCCTACCATGGTCACATCATCAAAAAATGTAATACATTTGACAATATTTTGGTTTTTGGAATAAAATAAAAAATATTTATTAGAAACTAAAATTTATTGTAATTGATTTGAAATTATTATTGTAATTGAAAAATTAGGAGATCTTTGCGCGAGAAGTCATTCGAAGAATGGGCTGAATGTAAGTGGCAAGGGATTGGAGTGAAACATTTCAGAGATTGTCCGAAGAGCAATAAATTCATTTACGACAAAAAACTCCTGTCCGGCTCTGAATGGACTAACGCTCTGAAATTAAACGTTAATTACGCCCCACTACGTGGTGTCCCCGGTGTAGCGGGAGCAGCTGATATTGGACCCCTTTGTCGCAAATGCGGCAGAGAGCCTGAAACTCCAGCCCATGTGCTGGGTAGTTGTCCGAACAGTATGCTCCTGGTTACTCGGCGACACCACAATGTGAAGCACAGGCTAATAAATCTTCTTGAAGAAAAAGGCTACGGATGTCATGAAGAGGTGTATGCAATCGACGACCAAGGCTCTTCAAGGTACGCAGACATCGTCGCCTTCCCACAACATAGTACGACAGCCTACGTACTAGACCCCACGATTCGATTCGAGACAAGTGATCCTGAACAGGCAGAATCTATAGATTCCGAAAAGAAAGGAATTTACTCCAAATGCATAACGTACCTAGAAGATAAATTCCAGGAAAAGTATGGGTCAAGAAACTATATTATTAGGGGTTTGTGGTTCGGCGCGCGAGGAACCATTCCAAAATTGACTTCCAAATATCTTGAGGAACTTGGAATCCTTCCAGAAACCTACCCTGCTTTAGCCGAGTCAATACTCATTGACTCGCTTGGCATTATTAACCAACATACATATAGTCATTAATAGGCCCCGTTCCTTTCGTTGATTTATTTTAAATTAAAAAGAATCTACTGACTTGTGTTTTCTTTGAGAAAAGAAAGAAGAAGTGGAAGAAAAAAAAAATGGTGTTTCCATAATGAGGATATTCCTGAAGGATATTTTCACCACTGAAATAGAAGAGACTACAAATGTAACATCCTCCGAATTTAGAAACTAATACCTATATTGGTGGATTAGCACGCTGTGTTGCCAGCAACCCGATTTAGTTGGGCAGCCCACTTTGTTATTTCATAATAAAGTTTTCTCTCCCAACATATCTGTAACACGAAACTGGCAATAAAGAATATTTATAACAACATTAGGGACCTACATATTTTGTGAGGCAAAGAGTAGACAGTCATGGGGGACCCAGAACAGACACCCCCCAAGATCAACTCAGATGGACTCTAAGACTGGAGCTTATATCCTAATTTCTATATATTTAAAAAATTACTGAAATGCCTCACAGTAAATTGAAATTTGCTAGAGCGCCTTTAAAAATCGATTCGATTTACTGTCTTTACTCACTGTATAATGAGATATTCTTTGTGTTTTCAGGCCGATAATTCGAGGAGCTTTTGGATTTTTGGGATTATCTCCATAATGGTATTATATACGACTCCTTACTTTCAATGCACGTATGGGCAAAGCATCATTGATTCGGTAAATTATTTTAAACATATTTCTTGTTTATTTGAGGACAGACAGCTTATTTACCTATTTATCAGTAGTTTATGTATTTATTTGTTTATAATCTTTCTTTTATTGTCCTTATTTCTATATTTTTCTTAACAGTAACTATTTGGCAGAACTGTTTATTTTATATTAATTTTAATGTCCACTTACACTCATTTCCACTTTCAACACTGATTTTTGGGACGTCTTATCTGCCGGTCACCACCCAATATCCTTCAATGCATTAAACTTCAATGCTTGTCTTTACATAATATGATATATTTGCCGGGGAACAATTGATTAACATTAAATACTTGTAATAAGTTTGAAAATTTAAGAATTTAGTGTAAAAAATACATTCTCTTATTATAAAAATCATAAAATAATAATAGATAAATAAAGATAAAATTACTCTACATAACAGAATATAATTTAAAATTCACAAGAAACTATACCATAAACAAGAAGAGAAACAACTTAAAAAAAGAAGTATGTATGAATTTCTAATTCAACTATGTGACACATTCATTTTTAATTGAGGATAAAGAAATGGCCAGTGGAATAAAATAAAAGTGGATAACATTTGTTGTTTTATGCATAAAAAATAAATTTCTCTTTGGTCTATACTTCTGACTATGTGCCACTTGCTCAAATACTAGGTCCTTCAATTTTTCACCTGAACATTTCACTTAATCCAAAACTTATCTATGAGAACTATAGCTTGACTCATTAATTAATTTTGACGCCAATAACTTATACCGTACCACTCTTTTAAAACATTTTCCATTCTAGGCAATATATGCTTCTTTCAAACCATTTCTAACTTCAACAGACAGGGCTTTTATCTTTATGTATTTATTTTATATTTTGATGCTCTGCATCAGAGGAGATAGGCATTTTAATCTCCACAGTAGGTAGTTTTTAAGTGCAAGTACTGCCAATTCAGAAAATTACGCAAGTAAGTTGTATCTTTAACGAAGTTGAATGAGCAACCTCCACTGGATTCTGTCTTATAACACATTCAATTCCAAACCTTGTCTTAAATGTTATTTTTCATAAGATTTAATGTGTTCGTAGGAGCAGTACCATATAGTCAAGATGATTCATAATCTGCCCAAAATCTCTCAGCACAAATTATTAAAATAGTTAATCAGACCTTAGTAGGCTTACGAAAGAATAAGCAAAATGAAGGACAAAAAATGGACTGTCAAATGATAATTTATTTAAATATTAACGTCCATTATTATTAACTGAGAATTTTTGGATGGGTTCTCTATAGGTTACCACCCTTTTCTAGCCAGGATAGGGCTGATGCCTTTTCTTTTTTTCTAAAGAAAAGCCACCACCCCTAGTGGGAATCGAACCCACGACCTTTGGCACGGAGTGTTCACGCCTTAACATTCACAGCCACCAGGCCTCCTGTCATATGATAAGCAATGCCAGATAAACAATGATAATTTCTATACTAATTTTTAGGAAATAAGACTGGACAATTTAAGATAATGGCATAGCCATAATAAATAATAATTCCCAAAAGAATAATAAGTCTCAAGGGGCCGATTAAATGCCGGCAGAATTATTTAAAGCAGACATCTGGGAAGAAGTATTTCAGGTGATATGGAATACATGGATAGAAGAAAAAATGTCAGCTGAATGGGGGGACGCTGTTATGTTCCCTATACTCAAGAAAGGAGATAAACTTAAATGTGAAAATTATAGGAGTATAGCGCTTCTCCCTACTATCTACAAAATTCTCTCAGTGGCAATAAGTCGGAGGTTAATATAAAGGTGTGAATGGCTACTGGGAGAATATCAGGGTGGATTTCGCCCGGGAAGGTCGGCTATTTGGCTTTAGACAAATGTTGGAGAAAACATATGAGCATGACTTTGATCTGCATCGCCGCTTCATTGACTTCCAACAGGCTTTTGACAGTGTGATAGAGAAAAGTTGCTGCAGACATTACAGTCACTGGGAATACCTGGGAAGCTAATAAAATTGACAAGGATGACTCTGGAAGGAACAAGATGTAAAGTCAAAACCAGAGCAGGCTTCTGTGATAGCTTTGTGATTAACAGTGGCTTAAGATAAGGGGAAACATTATTGCCTGTATTATTCAATCTCTCCCTTGAAGTTGCCATCCAAAAGAGGAAGACAGCCCCAGAGGGCACCACTTTCAATAGGCTCACTCAGCACATGGCATATGCTCATCATGCGGTAATTACAGAGAGGATCAAAGCAGCTTTGGTCGGTGCTGTAACTGAATTTCTGAATTTGCTTGTGTTTCGCAAGACGGGACTAAAAATAAATTAAATATATGAAAAACTCGAGACAGACCAGAGAAAGAGGGAAGTGTGTATTTGGGTGAGGATAAGTCTATAAATAGAAGGTGTAGGTCCATATTTTTTTAATAATAACTAGGCCATAATATTGGGCACAACAGACCTATGCTCCAATCTCGTGGCATTTTCTCACTTCCCCAGATACCACGATAAAAATACTTTTAACTATCAATTATTCACATTTGTAGACCCAGTATAAACAAAGAGAAAAAAAAAATGTTGTTTTGAATACGATTTTGACATCAGAAAATTTAGAAGAGAACTTACAAGATGTAGTTACTTTACTAATCTCTAAATTCTGCCTTTAGTAACACAAATGTTACATTATTCGACCAACAAGAGCTTTCTAATGTGATTCAAATTAATGTTCAATGTGAGAACTTTATTTATGTGTATTTTATTTTTAAAATTAAATGTCAAAGTTGGTGTCTTTGACAGGGTAATGAGTTATTCAGAACTTCATACCAGAACCAGTGGTATAAGATGAGCATTCGTGACAGAAAGTCGCTAAACTTGATGATGATGAGAGCAGGTATCATCGAAACCATCAACTTCAAAGGAATCATGACCTTCAATATGGAACAATTAGGAGCGGTGAGTGTTTTTACATATGCCGATATTACAATATCAAATTTATCAAAGTTGTTTTAAAAATGGAAAATTTGATTATGTAATCACATAACATTTATAAAAGAAATATTTTATAAAAGATTACATATGATATAAAATATAAAATGTTTACGTACTTAGTGACTATGTATGTAAGGTATAAATGAAAAAGAGTGTACGTCCTTTTGTAGAGTTATCCCATTGTGTTTGCCAGCGTTCTATCGTTTTATGTGACAGTATCTGTTTCATATGTGTTTTACATATTTTGTTGTATGTTACTGATATATTATTGTATTTGGAAGCTGATTTTGCGAGTCAGTCAGCTGTCTTGTTTCCTTTAAGTCCGTCGTGTGCATTCCTCCATTTAAGGTGTGTAGTTATCTGTTTTATATGGGTCTGAATTAGTCCATGTCTCATTTGTTCCATGAATGGTTCGTGTAGTTTTCTATTGGTCGGCTTGTTTTGTGAAGATTTACTGTCTGTGCATATTTGAACTATTGAATGTGGCTCTACTGCTGTGGAAGTCTAATGCATTTAGTATTTCTAATTGTTCTGCTTGACTGTTGGTGGAGTCCTTTCCTAGCCTATATTTTAGTTTGTCTATGAGTATGTCTTATTTATATAGATAGGGATGTAAATAGTAGAAGAATTAGACTATCAAATGGGGATACAAACTAATAATATAAAATACTTACTTTGGCTTGTATTTTTTCAAATTGAATTATTTGTTGTTCTTTCAGACTTGTCAAGCTACGTACTCTGCTCTCACTGTTCTCTCTGGATGAAAACATAAGAAGGACCGTCATTCACTATAATTCATTTAGCAAAAATATATACAATTGATTTTGTCAAATAATTAGGACTAGTTCTAGCACTCACTAGATTAATTGGAAAAAGTCTCTAGATTATATGAATGGTATTATGTAATTGTATTAATCAACTTTTAATTTAAGAATCTTTTTTTCAGATTTTAACACTGTAATTGTAGTCGCATTAGATAGGTCATATCTATTTTCAGTTAGTGTATTGCTCATGCCTAAAACGTCATTAATTTGTTTATTCCTTATCATACAATTATTTAATGTTTTGAACATAATTTGAACTTTACAAAGGATCTCTGTACTATAAATGGCGGACGTTTCGAATACACATGTGTCCTGGTAAAAATTTTATTAAATACAAATTGTCATGGCAAATGATAAAAAATCACTTTATGAAATGATTTTTTCTATTGACAATATAGGAACATTAATTATGATGAAATATTTAAAATTAAATTGTAATGAGGATGAAAAATAAATTATATTTATTTCGGTTGGATGTAAATCCCCCGAAGTAAATTGAACACCCGGAAACGGAGGAAACCCACACAGAGTAGAGGGAATGGCAAAGAAGAGGGAAATATTTGCTGCAAACCAATTGATAGATTGCGACCAGAGAAGAAGAAGAGTCAAATAAAAGTAGATTTTTTTAATAAAACATTAATTTGTATTAGTGCCAATGTTTTGGTTTGATTTTCAACCAAACTGAAATTTCAGTGAAGAAATTGTAACAACTTCCAAATGGATTAGTTTTTGTTCTTCACATAGCCATGATGAAGGCTTCAAAATCAGGTTTAAATGTTGGCACTCAAACAAATTTATTTTTGGTAAAAATGCAGTTTCCAGCCCTCCAAACCGATTTCTTTCAAACTTTGCACAATAACGTATTTTGATGCACTAAACACGAATGCGATAAAAAAAAAACGTCGGATTTAACTAGGAAAGAAGTTATTAAGCACTTAAGTTCACTGTTGTGCAGGTTATGAGAGCTAATGTAAACAACTAAATTTGTGATGACTTAATAAATTACGACTTTAAGGCATACGTGCTGTGCGTTTCCGCTCGCTCCGCTCGCTCAAAAAGATAACAAAACCCCAGTCAATCCAACTCGCTAAAATTAATAGACTATAATATTAAGCACTAAAGTTAGGAAGGTTATAAAACTAGGCATCAGCGTATTTGTAAACACGCGCATGCGCAGATATGTAACATTGGGAAACAGAGAACTCTCATTTGAAATGTTCAGAAACCATTTATTCAAAGATATTGTTAATTTTAAGGGCATCCTCACCCGTCGTCACCTGTCGCTTAAGGGCATACGTGCTATGCGTTTCCGCTCGCTCCGCTCGCTCAAGAAAATAACAAAACCCCAGTCAATCCAACTCGCTAAAATTAATAGAATTCTATTAATTTTAGCGAGTTGGATTGACTGGGGTTTTGTTATTTTCTTGAGCGAGCGGAGCGTAGCGGAGCGAGCGGAAACGCATAGCACGTATGCCCTTAAAGTCTTCCTAGACATTCCTCTAATCCTCCAAGACATCTCTTTTAGCTTTTTTCTTCTTCTTCTTCTTGAGACTGGATGTTCGGTGGATACAAATCCCCAATCGCACTGAAAAATGCCTTTAAACGCTCTTCATATTTATGAGCGCGTTTGAAGAGAAATTCGGCCAAATATCCATCTAAATGTTCTTCTGTTTAGCATCAAAATATTTGTTTGACAATTGACTTGTTGACAATTGAAGTTCGATAGGCGCGAATTAGAACGATAATTATAAAGGCATTAGCAAATTATTAAGGGATTTCTGATATATAATACTTTTCATGAACGAAACAAGAAATGTGAGGAGTGTTTAATTATTTAAAAAAATGATTGTAAATAAATAACTGCTGATGAATTTCGATAATTTATGGTAAATTTCAATTAAACTTCCTTATTACGAACTTTTCCATACCCGCGCATGCGTATGTTGACAAATTTAGTTGTTTACATTAGCTCTCATAACCTGCACAACAGTGAACTTAAGTGCTTAATAACTTCTTTCCTAGTTAAATCCGACGTTTTTTTTTATCGTATTCGTGTTTAGTGCATCAAAATACGTTATTGTGCAAAGTTTGAAAGAAATCGGTTTGGAGGGCTGGAAACTGCATTTTTACCATAGGTAAACAACTAAATTTGTCAACATACGCATGCGCGGGTATGGAAAAGTTCGTAATAAGGAAGTTTAATTGAAATTTACCATAAATTATCGAAATTCATCAGCAGTTATTTATTTACAATCATTTTTTTAAATAATTAAACACTCCTCACATTTCTTGTTTCGTTCATGAAAAGTATTATATATCAGAAATCCCTTAATAATTTGCTAATGCCTTTATAATTATCGTTCTAATTCGCGCCTATCGAACTTCAATTGTCAACAAGTCAATTGTCAAACAAATATTTTGATGCTAAACAGAAGAACATTTAGATGGATATTTGGCCGAATTTCTCTTCAAACGCGCTCATAAATATGAAGAGCGTTTAAAGGCATTTTTCAGTGCGATTGGGGATTTGTATCCACCGAACATCCAGTCTCAAGAAGAAGAAGAAGAAAAAAGCTAAAAGAGATGTCTTGGAGGATTAGAGGAATGTCTACGAAGACTTTAAGGGCATACGTGCTATGCGTTTCCGCTCGCTCCGCTACGCTCCGCTCGCTCAAGAAAATAACAAAACCCCAGTCAATCCAACTCGCTAAAATTAATAGAATTCTATTAATTTTAGCGAGTTGGATTGACTGGGGTTTTGTTATTTTCTTGAGCGAGCGGAGCGAGCGGAAACGCATAGCACGTATGCCCTTAAGCGACAGGTGACGACGGGTGAGGATGCCCTTAAAATTAACAATATCTTTGAATAAATGGTTTCTGAACATTTCAAATGAGAGTTCTCTGTTTCCCAATGTTACATATCTGCGCATGCGCGTGTTTACAAATACGCTGATGCCTAGTTTTATAACCTTCCTAACTTTAGTGCTTAATATTATAGTCTATTAATTTTAGCGAGTTGGATTGACTGGGGTTTTGTTATCTTTTTGAGCGAGCGGAGCGAGCGGAAACGCACAGCACGTATGCCTTAAAGTCGTAATTTATTAAGTCATCACAAATTTAGTTGTTTACATTAGCTCTCATAACCTGCACAACAGTGAACTTAAGTGCTTAATAACTTCTTTCCTAGTTAAATCCGACGTTTTTTTTTATCGCATTCGTGTTTAGTGCATCAAAATACGTTATTGTGCAAAGTTTGAAAGAAATCGGTTTGGAGGGCTGGAAACTGCATTTTTACCCTGATTTGATTATTTATGGAACCGCATCATTCAAAATTAACAATACCTTCTCGTGCAAGACTCCTGTTGGCTAAAGTAGGTCCATGGAGTCGTTGTAAAAAATCTTATTATGGCTACGTGGTTAGTCTTTTGTAAAACGCCAACATTCAAGAGAAATGTTGCTGGATTTTAAGCTTAATTTTCCAACGATTGCACTGGCGATATATCGTCAATACAAATGCAAAGTATGGAATGTGAAAAACGCATTTTTCATTTTCAATCTAGTGATTGCTTTTGGACTTAAGTATGTTATGGCAAACTCTCGAAAATTAAAGAAAAATCACAGAAGATCGAACTAACAAATGTGCATTAAGTCTAGTTAACATATTTAATAAGATAAAATTTATAATGAGTGATCTATATAAATTTTTCCAAACCACATTTCACATTCGAAACTTTGCATTTGTATCGACGATATCTCCCGATATCTTCAATGTCAGTTGTTTCATCAATACCACCAGATAATTTTAGTTTCGATAGCAGCCCGGATGATATTAATTGTTTCTGAGAACAAATCTGGCAAATAATTTGCTTCTTCAAATTAGAAAAGACACAGTGACCTAGACTCAATGGGTAAAGTCTTATTTTCTTTCTCGGTTTCACCTTATTTTTTCAATCACAAAGTAAAAAAAATATCAAAATATGTATTTAGGTCAGAATATTTAAAAATATGGAAAAAAATGTTTAAATGCTTTAAAACCATTTAAAACATGCAGAATTACATCAACACTTACAATTTACGAATCAGAAAAAAATATGTAAATACAATAACATCCGTTCCCTAATTATAATATATGAAAGAAAATTCAAGGAAATTTTGTAGACATCTTACTTAATGTAGTGAATAAGAGTTTAACATCAGTTGAGCAGATCTGTAAATGCATAGTACAGTAGGTTTGAGGTTATATATATATTAGAATATTCTTAGATGTATAAACAAAACATTTTTTTTTTTTAAATATCCAGGTGGTTTAACTTCTTAAAGCTCTTGAAAAGCAGCTCCTAATAAGTGGATTTTGATTGCAAAGGACATTATTTACTTAAATTATAAACTTAGAAAGTAATAGTCACAGTCTTTATGTACTAATTTAATAAGATTTGTCACAAATAGCGAGCAATATTTAAATAAAAGGTAAATGTCAAGGAGCGTGGTCTCCACGCCGATTCTTTTGAAACTTTGCACTATAACGTATTTTGATGCACTAAACACGAATCCGTTAAAAAAAAAGCTCGCTTTTCACTAGGAAAGAAGTTATGAAACACTAAAGTTCACTGTTATGGAGGTTATAAAAGACGGGGTAACGGCGAATTTGTAAACACGCGCATGCGCAAGAGTCCTTAATGACGAAGTGTAATTGAAATTTAGACTCACCTTGTGGTAGCTGACTTGGTCGTAAATTGTCGCTTTTGGGCAAACGTGCTATGCGTTTCCGCAAGAAAATATCAAAACCCCTAGCCAATCCAACTCGCTAAAATTAATAAAATCTATTATGTAAGATTAGCAAGCAAATAAATGTTATTTGAAAAATTTGAGCGTCCTCACCTGTCGTAACATGTCGCTTATGAACATACGTGCTATGTCGTATCATGTCGCTTATGGGCATACGTGCTGTGCGTTTCCGCTCGCTCAAGAAGATATCAAAACCCCTAGCCAATCCAACTCGCTAAAATTAATAGAATTCTATTAATTTTAGCGAGTTGGATTGGCTAGGGGTTTTGATATCTTCTTGAGCGAGCGGAGCGAGCGGAAACGCATAGCACGTATGCCCAAAAGCGACAATTTACGCATAAGCTTACTTCCGTTTTCTTAGCCTCCTAGGCATCTTCCAAAGCTCTGTTCGGTGGATATAACTCCCCAATCACACAGAAAAATGCTTTTAGGCGGTCTTCATATTTATGGACGCGTTTGAAGAGAAATTCGGCCAAATATCCATCTAAATGGTGAGATCGCCTGCCGTAGCGTGGGATGTTGTCTCTTACTTCTCTCCAAACGCCACACCATCTCTCCAAACGCCTCCTCCCCACATTTATCACATTTCTTTTCATTACTTATTACATTATTGTTAATTAAAAAATTGATTAAATCAATTCTATTGTGAATTAAAACAATAAATTCATGCAGCTTCATTATAAAGACCACTCGAACGATTCTAAGTAATTAAATGGCGCAAATTAGAACGCATGAACCATAAAGGCATTAGCGAATTATGAAGGGATTTCTGTTATATAATATTTGTCAACAGAAAAAAAAAAAATTTTAAAGAATGGTTTATTATTTAAAAAAAATATTTTTGAAATAAATAAGTGGTGATAAATTGAAATAATTGATGGTAAATTTCAATTAGACATCCTTATTACGAACTTTTCCATACCCGCGCATGCGCATGTTGACAAACATAGTAGGTTACATTACCTTTTAGAACCCGCACAACAGTGAACTTAAATGTTTCATAACTTTTTTCCTAGTGAAAAGCGAGCTTTTTTTTAACGGATTCGTGTTTAGTGCATCAAAATACGTTATAGTGCAAAGTTTCAAAAGAATCGGCGTGGAGACCACGCTCCTTGACATTTACCAAATAAAATATTACCTGCACAAGATTGTTCTGAAATCTATTAGATTGAAGAGCACATTGGTTTATTAAATCAATGGGTTAGTTATAAATTCATCTAATTAGTTACATCAAAGTAAAAATAAATAAATAAAAATTAAGTATTGCAAATTTGTGTTTCTATTCAATTGTAGTGCTTGTTGAATAAACATAAGTTCATCATTTGTTTTTTTTTATTATTATCAATCCCTTGCCACAATTTAGAAGAGCTAATTGAATTATTAAACAAATATGTGGAGGCTACCAGGGCACGAAAACTTAGGTCTAAATACTGTTGGGTTAAAGGTTGGGAGACCAAGAAACTAGTTCATGAATAACACAGTTTTAATAATAGCACAAGGCATACACATAGTACTGAACAGCGTGGCTACATCAGAACAACTACTACAGCTACAACTGAGCGCATGCGCAGTCAGACACATTTGTACAACGATACATAATAGGTTAGGACATAGAGATAAGATATTTTAACTTGATCTCATTCTAACACTTCCCCTAGATCAAGTTTTATCATACCACACTGCGTACATAGATTTAAAAACCTTATTTTAGGTAATGGTTTGGTGAACATGTCTGCTAACTGACTTTCACTTGGCACATAGCCAACCGTCACTGATCCGTTATTCACTTTTTCCCGGATGAACTTATAACGCACATCTATATGTTTTGATTTGTTGTGAAATTCAGGATTCTTGATCAAACGCACAGCACTTTGGTTGTCTATTTTTAATTCGGGAGTTTCCCTTGTGGCGTTCATTTCCTTCATGAGACGCATCAGCCATACAACGTCCTTGCATGCTTCACTCGCTGAGATGAATTCCGCCTCGGTGGTTGACACAGCAACGCTTCGTTGCTTCCTGCTTCCCCATGTGATGGCTCCTCCGCAGAATTTAACAACCATCCCTGACGTTGATTTCCGCGAGTCAGCATCTCCTGCATAGTCAGCATCTGCAAAAGCTTCGATCCCATTATTATTCTTAGGATGATACAGGATTCCATTATTGTAGGTCCCCTTCAGGTATCTAAAAATCCTTTTCACCATAAGCCAATGCTTCTTAAGAGGTCTGGACAAATGCTGAGATAATGTGTTCACAGCAAAGGCCAAATCTGGTCTTGATACCACCGCTAAGTAGAGTAAACTACCAATAGCTTCTCTATATGGAACGTGGGAATCCAATTCTTCACTTGAGGTCTCATCCCGAAGCATACCTTTGTCTAGTGGTGTGGAAACAGGGTTGCAGTTTTCCATACCAAATCTTTCCAAAATTTTTAAAGCATATTGCTTTTGTGAAATAAAAATGGAACCAACTTTTAAGCGATCAATTTCAAGTCCAAGAAAATAGGATCCATTACTGACCTTTAACTTAAATTCGTGTTTAAGGACTTTGAATAGTCTATCAACATCCTGTTTATTTTTATAAATGACAAGTCCATCATCCACATGCAGCACAAGGAATAGATTTTTGTCTTTTGAAATAAACAAGCATGGGTCTGCATTACTTACAATTAAGTCACACTTCTTTAACACATTTATGAAGTGTTGGTTCCAGCTTCGGGGAGATTGTTTCAGTCCATAGAGCCCTTTTAAGAGTTTGCAGACTCTTCCAGGCTGGTCATTGAACCCCTCTGGCTGTCGCATGTATAATTCTTCCTCCAAATTTGCATTTAGAAACGCAGTCTTTACATCAAATTGTGAAAAATGCAAATTTTTACATGCTGCAAAACTAATTAATGTTCTTATGGTGTCCCAACGAGCAACTGGGCAAAATGTTTCCAAATAGTCAGATCCATACTTCTGTGAAAAGCCTCTAGCAACTAGACGAGCTCGATATGAATCAATAGTGCTATCCCTATTTAACTTCTTTCTGAACACCCATTTATTGTCAATGAGGTTTTTACCTTTTGGGAGATCAGTCAAAACAAAAACCTTGTTCTCTATTAAGCTAGCGTATTCATCCTCCATCGCTGACTTCCATTTGGCAGCATCTTCTGAACAGACTGCTTCCTTGAAGTTCGCAGGCTCATCTGCAACAGTCAAGAGTGAATACTTCTCTGGCTTTTTCAGTGTAGAACGATCACGCAGTTTCATCCTAGGTGAACCTTCTTCCCCTGTCGAAGACGTTCCTTGGGTTGCCTCTGCTTCAAAGTGTGTTGCTTGTGTGTCCGATTCAGCTATTTCTTCATCAGTAAAACCAAAACAGTCATCTCCTTCTGGTTCAACAATTCTTGTGTCTTCATTCCATTCCAAATTAATAGCTACCTCATTCTTGACACATTCAGGTTCATTCCCTTTTTCTCGAAACATCTTTTCTTCAAGAAATACAACATCCCTACTTATAGTTACCTTTTTGGTCGTAGGGTCCGTAAGCCTATAGCCTTCAGAATTGGTACAATATCCCACAAATATTAGCTTTCGAGAAACAGGATCAAGTTTCCTTCGTTTTTCTTTTGGGATATGCGTCATCGCTTCACAGCCAAACACTCTAAGGTGATGGAGATTGGGCTTCCTCCCAAACCAGGCTTCATAAGGTGTCACGTCACTAAGAGGTCTTGACGGACAGCTTTCGATGCAGCTTCTGCCCAATATGTCTTGGGGAGACCGGAATCTTGAAGTAAACAACGTGCCTTTTCTACAATTTTCCTGTTAGCACGTTCCGCCACACCATTTTGTTGAGGTGTGTAAGGGACTGTTGTCTGGTGTCGGATACCTCTAGTTTTAAGGATACTGGATAATTTATAATTGATATACTCCTTACCATTGTCAGAGCGAAGACACTTCAATTTATGACCGACTTGATACTCCACCAAATTGCAGTATTCTTCAAATACTTCAGGAACCTGGTCTTTGGATTTCAAAAAATAAATATATGTAAATCTGGAATAGTCATCTACCAAAATAAAGAAATATTTGTTTCCACCGATGGACACAGTTTCCATTGGACCACAAAGATCCGTATGCACAAGCTCAAGAGGCTTCTTTGCTCGAAATTTGCTCTTCTTAAATGGTAAACGAGCTTGTTTTCCTGATATACATATCTCACACTTAGTATCACAGGTCACTAAATTGTCTACACCATTGGCCATACCTTTCAATAGGTTCATTGACTTCCTGTTTAGGTGGCCTAAGCGCCGATGCCACAATTCCCTTGGGCTCGTAACAGCATAAACATGGTTTTGTGGTTGAGCTGTCACCGTGTTTAGTTTATAAATCCCATTGTCAAGTGAAGCAACAGCAATCAAATCTCCATGACTATCGAAAACTTTACCCCCATTTTTATCAAATATTACTTTATTGCCCTTCTCCACAATTTTGCTGACTGACAATAAATTGACTTTAACATCCGGGGCATAATAAACATCATGAGCCATGATAGTCAATGTATCATTGCCGAGAGAGATGTTAAGGTCAATGTCACTAACCTGTTTAGACTCAATTAGTTCATTATTTGCTGTATATATTTGAATCGGGTTGTCTATGTCCCTTGTTTGACTAAATTTATGTCGAGTCAAATGAACTGATGCACAAGAGTCAATGTACCACTCACTTGACTTATCTTTGTCAGTATAAAGACAAGAGAAAAATGATTTCTTATTATCATTCCCCGATTTATTTGAATTTGCATGGCACTCAGAGGCTAAATGTCCCGGTTTCTTACACTTGAAGCACTTAATAACCTTTTTGGGCTGGTTATATTGTCTATGTTTTACTCTATCCCTAGTTTTGTTACTATAGAGTGCCTCAGCACTGGATCCAGATTTATCTATGCATAAATTACTAGGGGATTTGAAATCCTGTAATAACTTTATTTTAATTGCATCACCTGTAATTGGGGTGCCACTGCTTTCAAGTCCCATTATCATAGGCTTGTACTCTTCAGGCAATCCAGCCAATAAAAGAGTTCCGACCCACTCGTCGGATATGTCGAACTTAATTTCTCGGAGTCGTTGGGCAGTTGACATTATTTGATTAATGTATTCCTCCATTGAACTGCAACCGTCCAATCTTGTTAAGATGAGCTGCCGGAGTAATCCTACTTTCCTTGTAAGACCTGAATCCTCAAATAATGATTGAATTGTAGTCCATGCATCCTTAGATGTTTCACAATTTTCTATGTGATGAATAAGGCTGGTGTCCACGAGTAGGCATATTCTGGCTAATGCCTTACGATCCTTTCCTTCGGTTTTCTCCGTGCCTTGAACTACATCCCACTGGTCTTCCAGCTGCAATAAGGCTTTCACTTGAAACTTCCATGAGTTATAATTCTCACGGCCCCTAAGTTTCTCCACAAAGGCTAACGCGTTGGCCGCCATATTTGCAACGGTACGGGTGTCGGAAATTTTCAAACTATTCGCACCTTTACCGATTACCGCGAACTCACACGCACATAAGCAAGCCTGGGCCCATAACCATTGTTGGGTTAAAGGTTGGGAGACCAAGAAACTAGTTCATGAATAACACAGTTTTAATAATAGCACAAGGCATACACATAGTACTGAACAGCGTGGCTACATCAGAACAACTACTACAGCTACAACTGAGCGCATGCGCAGTCAGACACATTTGTACATCGATACATAATAGGTTAGGACATAGAGATAAGATATTTTAACTTGATCTCAATCTAACAAATACAAATGCGAAATAATAAATCATTAACATTACAAAAACTAACTTGCTAGGCTAGGATTATAATAATAATTTATCTAATATTGGACCATTGAGAAAACTAAAGCTCAGTCACCATGAGTTATTTTTTTTAATGGCACACTGACATTGGTCCGGGCTATCTAGAGGTTGTCGCCCTTACTAATCATCCATGGTGCAGCAGAAAATTTTTCCAATGGTCCCATAGATGAAAAACCTCACCCTACTGCAGGCAGGAATCAACTTGCATCTCTTTAGGAAGGAATTGGATGTGCTATTCACTCTACCACGCTCCCTCAATTCTCAATTTTCTTTCTTTTTTCTTTTTTTTTTTTTTTTTTTTTTTTTTGTTTTTGTTTTTTAAATATACTTTAATGATATATTACATTGCCGATAATTCATTTGAATTAAAAAAACCGTTAGAAGACTAAACGTGTTTCTCATGTTCCTGAAATTTATGAGTATATATCAATTTGAATTCATGTGTGTTTCTAGGCCGGACTGACATACAATGGGTGTGGAATAAATGTACACATAAGCAATCAGTAAATTAATAACTTTTAATTGCAGGAAAGTAACAATTTTCTTAATAAATATGCGGATGCTAGATCCAGAGTGTTGTGATAAACAATCAATCAATATTCATTTGAACCAATACATATCGTATTTTTTACAAATGGTTAAGGAACAACAACAAAAATATACATTAACAAAATAAAGTATAAACAAAAAGGAAATAACTAAAAAAATAAATAAATAAAATAAATAAATTAAAAAAAATAAATAAAATGAAAAACAATCATCTAGCACTTCCCGCTAAAAAGCTCACTTGCTCTTGGTCTTATGCTCTCGCCCAGTCTTGGCTCGACTCTTCCACTCTGTGGTATATTCTCGTCGGGAGAGTATTCTTGGTCGAATAAATGTTCATTCAACAAATTAATTATTTCACCTAGGAAGGAATGAAACTGTTCCTTACGTCGACGAATTTCTGCACTCATACTAGAAATATACGGATCGCTCGAGTATAGTAAACAATTAAATAAATCTTCAATATTCGATAGCCCCCCACTACTGGCAGATGCTCTTAAATCTTCTTTTACATCTGATTGTGTATCTTAATCCAAACTGTTTCATTCACCAAAACGTTTCTCAATAATTCTTATTCGGTTTGCTGTTTGCCACTTATCATGTAAATAGCTTATGAATGTCTCCACTTTTATTAGCACTTTCCTCCGAAGGAAAGTAGCTATTGAGGTTGCGCTCATGACGGAATTTTTCAAAAATTTGTTCAAATTTTTATTGCTCCTACATAGTAAACACCGAAAATGACCATGGGCGTATATAAGGGGGGGCTGCAGCCCCCCCCCCCCCCGAAATTTTGATTTTATCGGTAACAATTTCATAAAACCCTTAAAAATAAATCAAATAAGATCATTTAGTTCATAAAACATATTCTGTTTTGGGTGTAATAGCGTTTAAGTTGGCTAAAACTCTTCCAAGATCTAAATTTTTAGTATTCCATACACCCGAAATGGTCTCAGCCCCCCCCCCCGACATTTTCCCAGCCCCCTCCGAAATTATTTTCTATATACGCCCATGAAAATGACCCCCGTTAAAATTTATATGTATGACCGTTAACACGATACACGCCAGAGTATTTTTTTTTTCACCACGAAACTAGGTGTGTAGTATTCCCCCAGCAAACGATTGAACGAGTTCGTTAACCAGCAAAATCTAGAGGGGGGAGGGGGTTTACTCCGGGGCCAAAGTAGTTATTTGTCAATAACTCCGTACAGCCGTAATTTCGGTTGCTTGATCTCCGTAGTGGGTTGCTCGAATCCCGTCGGCTCACAGTGTCACGTGTAGTGTTTAAAAAAGTCCGACTCGCAGGAACTGCCTCATCTTAGCGCGGTTCCGTTCTTATCCCTAGTCTAATTTCGAAAGATTAAAATAGAAGCAGTTATTATTTTGTTGAGAGGAGATCGTTGACCGTTGATGATGCAAGGTAGGGATTGTCGGGGTTCGGTCACTGCTACTTAATAATATATACCCCATATGTGTATGTATGTGGGCATATATATGTACATATGTGTGCGTGTATATGTGTATGTGTATATTCTTATATATAAATATATAAATATATGTATATATATATATATATATATATATATATATATATATATGTTAGGTATATTTACATAGATATGTGCATATATTAGTGTTAAATATGTCCTACTTGAATTTACAGCCCTGATGAAGGCTTGAAGTTCAAGCCGAAACGTCGGCACAATAATAAAACCATTTTTACGATAAAATGTAGTTTTAGTAAGTAGCAGTGACCGAACCCCGACAGTTTTTATTTTGGTTCCACCAGGCTTGAAAGGTAGGATTTACAATCTTACCTGGAAGGGTCAGCAACACTTGAATCGGTCCCGCTAGTTACAAGGTCTTGGAATCTTGGAACTCTATGTTTCTAACAATAAATTGTTTTTGTTATTTTACTTAACCTGTTTTATTTTCGAATACATTATCCAACTATAAGCAATTAAAAAATAACAAGGAATAAAAAAACAGACAAAAAGAACAGTTCGAATAAACGAAATCAATTACTTTAAAGCTTTAAGCTCTTATTTCTCCGATTGACATCGCCTAATCAAAACTTTCATTAGAACCTTTTATGTAGAGCATTTAATAAGCTTTCTAATGGTATTCCTCCGTTTACCAAGATTTTCAACCGTTTTCGAGATATTAATGAAAGTTTCCAAAATTTACATTATTTCTAGCAACAGAAAATTGGTCTCATTTTTCCTGTTTTACACACAAACTTTTCCCAACATAAGAAATTAAAAAAATTAAAAGCAATAAAAAACCAAGGGAAAGAGACAAAAATTACAAAATGAACGACAAAAACCCGTTCATAAGAACAAAACAGACGTATTTGAAGTTTTAAGCACTTATTTCTCCGATTGACATAACCTAATCAAAAATAGTTTTAGAATCATTGTTGTAGAGAATTTAGTAAGCTTTCAAATAGTTTCTATCCACCTACCACGATTTCCCAACCGTGTTCGAGATATTAATGAAAGTATACGAAGTTCCCAAAACGTTTCATGTCTGTTCATAAAATATTTTATTCTAACCCTTCCTTAACTCCAAACGTAACATAACTTTTAACATATTAGTTTTAATGAAAGTAGAACATGCAGATAATGTTTCAACTGAATCCCGTGATTCTAAGTACCCAAACCGAAAACGGTATTCAAAAACTATTTTTCCAATTTTCTCGAAAACGGTTAAAGCTATCGCTTTGAAAATGGTCTCATTCGTTTTCCTAGCCCAAGAAGCCTATAAAAAGAGCACTTACAAGCTTATGAACTCAAAAACGTAAGCGTTACGATTTTTTCTGCGCGAATTTCGCCCCAAACGCCATCTTCCAGTGGGCGGATTTTGCTGGTTAACGAACTTGACCTTTCAAATTCGACGAGGGATTTTTGTACCAAATTTCATCAAAATCGGACCATCAGGGAAGCCAGAAATGAGCGAACAGACAAATATATATATATATATATATATATATATATATATATATATATATAAATACCAGGTCATTCAAAAAGTCCTGTCGTTTTTTGGGGGGAAATTATAAATAAATAAATATTTTCAAATAATCACCTTTATTCATCAAAATATCCACCGTTACAGTCGGTAACCTTCTCCCAACGAGATGGTAAAGCCCAAATTCCTTCCTTAAAAAACTGTTGATTTTTACTGCAAAAATAAGTGGTCAGTTCGTGAATTAGATTGTCACGGTCTTGAAAACATTTCTGTCTCAGATTGTTGTCGAGATCTCTGAATAGGTGATAATCAGTGGGTGACAGGTCAGGGGAATATGGTGGGTGAGGCAAAACTTCCAGCCTATTTCTGTCAATTTTTGACAGAAATTTGAAAAATTGACAGAAATTTGAAAAATTGACAGAAATAGGCTGGGAAGTTTTGCCTCACCCAGGCAAAATGTGTACTGTTGTTTTACTTGGATATTCAACAAAAGTAGGATCGCTGTTACAGGTTTTCAGGAAAATTATTAAGAAAAATTCGAAGATTGGTTAGGTAAAAAATTAATCTTCGTAACGACGATTTTTGAAATATGTAGATGAGATAATAATCAAGCAGGTCCTTCACGTGGAGGACCGTAAGTAAGTTTTGTGGAAGCATCATACTCTAAAAGAAGAGAGGAGTTGCGGATATAGTAACGACGAAATCTTTGGATGAAATAGTTTGCCGCTAAGCATATTTTGAAGGACGTTTCAATGAGAAAATGCGCCAATTATTCGATACGCCAAAACCATTTTTTGGTTCCACTAACGACAATAATATCGCTCGCGAATTTTTGGCAATCTAAACCAGGGCCGCCACATGGGAGGGGACAACCGGGTACAGTTGTCCCGGGAATCCCCTTGTTCGAATCCCTTCGGCTGCTTGATCTCCGTAGACGGTTGCAATGTGAAAGGTGATCTGCAGTCCCGTCCTCCTGGGAGCGCAGTGGATAAGTTGGAGAATCTGCTAAACCTCTCCTATGTAAATGGCTTTGCAGGTAATCGTGGCCTGTAGCCATCCTAAAGGTAGCCACTGCACTTCCTCGGGGAAGGCTGTCGGGGATAGGTTTCGATATTATTGGCTCCCATCTTTTTCCAACTGCTACATTCCTCCAAGAATCCACAGTAGCTGCCCGTATACTGGAAGAGATTACGAGGCATATGTTGTAAGTGACGGGAAGAAGTGGTTGGCTCATTTTGCATCCTTCTTTGATTTGCCTGTCAACTTTTTCATTCCCATATATATTACAATATCCAGGTACCCATTGTAGTAGAATTTCGGTAGTTTTTTGAAGCTTTAAAAGCCTAACCCTGCATTTTAAAAAAAGGTCTTCATGTCGAAACTCTTGTGAAGTCAAATCCTAAAGTGCAGGAGTAGAGTCTGATTCGCGTATAGCTGTGACTTTTCCGTTGAAATTGGCCCTCATTTTTCACGCAGGGAACGTTTCTGAGAATAGTATCCCGCTCAAGTACCCTCTGCTGTCGCTGATTCATCAGTGTAAATTTGTATCCACTCGTATATACTTCTGCAATTCTTTTTAGTGCCTTAGGTTTGTCGATCTCTGTCGTTATGGAGTAGGTTCGCAGCTCTCGTATTTCTGAGTAAAACACGGATTTTCTGAAAAATTGTCGCGCACCAGTTTCAATGTTATATTTGGCTGCAAGGATTAAACTCGTTGTAAGACGTTATCTGACAACGAGCTATGGCACCTTTCAAAACATTTAGGAGTGGTTTTGTCTCGCCATTACTCAGGAGGTTTGATCTGGGCTTGGCATTTGAGAGCAGGTATAGTTGTAGATTTTGCTTCACCACAGCAGATTCTCAAGGCATTATTCTGTGAAACATTTAGTTTATTTTTTGTGGCCTCACTGGCTGTACCAAAGGCTTCACACCCACATTCCATGACAGGTCGGATATACGTTTTATATGTGGATGTGAGGACGTCTTGCGTTGCCCCTCATCTAGTTCCTGGAAGTCTTTTTAGCATGTTTAGACTCTTGCTTGATTTTCCAGCGGCAATTTCAAGATGGCTGAGCTAGTTGAGTGTACTGTCCAATTGAATCCCGAGATATTTAGTCATCGTTATAACGCTCATTTTTGATCCGTCGTAGGTAAGGTGTATTTTGTATCTCTTGGTCACACTCCTTTACAAGACCATGATCCTTCCAATACTGAATTACGCCTGCCCTGTGTAGTATGGAACAAACGTGACGAACATCAGACGACTTCAGACCTTACAGAACAAAGTTGTACGGATTGCAGCGAACGCATCTTGGTTCGTTCGAAACACCTTGCTCCATCGAGAACTGGGAGTTGATCCAATCGCATTTCAGATAGAACTGACCCGCAGATACCACGAGAAACTGCATCTCTCTTCTGGTGCCAAGAATTACCTCCTTGGAGAACCTACAGCCCCACGTCTCAAGCCGAGGCTGTATCAAGACATTTTATTTTAATTATGTACTTTTTCTGTTTTTGTAAATAGTTATTTCTTTATTTTCCATTTGTGCAAAAAACTAATTGTTTTGGTCCAAAAAAAAAATGATATTTGTTGTTTGTTTGTTGTATCTCTTGGTGGAGAGGGTGAAATGTCGAGCGGTAGTTTTGTCATTATTAAGAATCATATCGTTACGTGTGCACCACTCTGTTAGGTAAACAACTGCCTGATCAACAGTCTGCCTCGCCGCAAGACATTGCTGCTTGTGGCCCAGATTTCGACGTAGTCCGCATAATACTAAATTTCTACACCAGGGATACGCCTTAGTTCTACAATTAGGTCATTTATCATGATGTTAAACTGGGTACAACTTAGCACAGCTCCCTGGGGGACAACTCTCTTCTTTTGGTAGTATCCTGATGTGGCATTTTTTTTATCTGACTTTCACATTACGTTGTGTCAGAAGACTATCCACCCATCACAATATGATTTCGGTTATGCCCAATTCAGACAGTTTATTGAGAAGGATGCTTTGGCTAACAGTGGCTCTCATAGAAAGGTTCACAGCAAAGCCTCAACATTACATCCAGCTTCCAGAACCTGGAACCGTATCTTCCCGTTACTTCAACCCTTGGCGACTTCCAAAATAATCTTCAGATCTTCAGCGGGGAGGAGTTACAGCAGCAGCCTGTGATATTTCTGAGACAGGCCAGAAAGCCCTGTCTCAGAAATATCACACCCCTATCTTTAGCTCTAAAAAAGTCCGTCTCGCAGGACTGCATCATCTTAGCGCGGTTCCGTTCATATCCCTAGTCTAATTTGGAAAGATTAAAATAGAAGCAGTTATTATTTTGGTTCCACCAGTCTTTTTTTTAAATTAATTATTATAATGGCGTGTCAACCCTTAGGTCACTAACGCCATTCTTGTGAGTAGTAAAGTCTTGAAAGGTCATGATTTACAATCTTACCTGGAAGGGTGGGCTACACTCTGAAACACTGGAAACAGACCCGCTAGTGACAAGGTCTTGGAATCTTGGAAATCTATATTTCTAACAATAAATTGTTTTTGTTATTTTACTTAACCAGTTTTATTGTCAAATACATTATCCAACTATAAGCAATTAAAAAATAACAAGAAATAAAACAGACAAAAAGAACCATTGCAATAAACGAAATCAATTAATTTAAAGCTTTAAGCACTTTTTTCTCCGATTGACATCGCCTAATTAAAACTTTCTTCAGAACCTTTTTTGTAGAGCATTTAGTAAGCTTCCGAATGGTAATCTTCCGCTTCACAAGATTGTCAACGGTTTTCGAGATACTAACGAAATTATACAAAGTTACCAAAACTTTTTTTGTCTGTTAATAAAATATTTTATTCTAACCCTTCCTTTACTCTAAACGTAACAAAAATTTCAACATATTAGTGTTGATGAAACTCGAACATGCAGAAAATGTTTCAACTGTATCCCATAATTCTAAGTACCAAAATCAAAGACAAAGAACCCTCCCTAGGAAGGACGCTAGGCAGTTGAAAAGCTATATAACTTGGAAATCCATATCTCTAACATTAAATTGTTTTTCTTATTTTTCTTAACCTGTTTTATTTTCAAATGCATTATCCAACAATAAGCAATTAAAAAATAACAAGGAATAAAAAACAGACAAAAAGAACAGTTCGAATAAGCGAAATCAATTACTTTAAAGTTTTAAGCTCTTATTTCTCCGATTGACATCGCCTAATCAAAACTTTCATTAGAACCTTTTTTTTAGAGCATTTAATAAGCTTTCTAATGGTATTCTTCCAATTACCAAGATTCTCAACCTTTTTCGAGATATTAAGGAAAGTAAACAAAGTTACTAAAACTTTTTATGTCTGTTAATAAAATATTTTATTCTAACCCTTCCTTAACTCCAAACGTAACCTAAATTTCAACATATTAGTTTTGATGAAAGTAGAACATGCAGAAAATGTTTCACCTGAATCCCATGATTCTAAGTACCCAAACCAAATACGGTATTCAAAAAATATTTTTCCAATTTTCTCGAAAACGGTTAAAGCTATCGCCTTGAAAATGGTTTCATTCGTTTTCCTAGACCAGGAATCGTATAAAACGAGTACTTAGAAGCGTATGAACTCAAAAACGTAAGCGTTACGATTTTTTTTGCGCGAATTTCGCCCCAAACGTCATCTTCCAGTGGGCGGATTTTGCTGGTTAACGAACTTGACCTTTCAAATTGGACGACGGATTTTTGTACCAAATTTCATCACAATCGGACCATTAGGGAAGCCAGAAATGAGCGAACAGACAAATATATATATATATATATATATATATATATATATATATATATATATATATATATAAATATATACATATATATATATACATATATATATATATATATATACAAATTTGAACCACCGTTATTTTCGGTCTCTAGGGGTTCTGAAACGCGAAATTTTCTAATCGGCACTTTCGGATTGTTTCATTGTATCAACCTTATAAGCGGGGTTCCTCCCTATGGGGGAGGGAGGAACCGCGCTAAAAACTACCAATTAAAAAGTGAGCTAAACAACTACATAAACCTGTTCAAAAGAACAAAACAAACGTGTTTGAAGTTTAAAGTACTTATTTCTTCGGTGACATCGCCAAATTTAAAATTGCTTCAGAATCTTTTTTTTTTTAAATAATTTTATAAGCTTTCGAATGGTAACCTTCCGCTTACCAAATGTACGAAGTTCCCAAAACCTTTCATGTCTATAAATAAAATATTTTATTCTAATCCTTCCGTAACTCCAAGCGTAAGTAACGATTTTTTTTCTCGCGAATTACGCTCTATGTTCTAGTGGACGGATTCTGCTGGTTAACGAACTTTACCTTTCAGATTAGTGGAAAGATTTTTGTACCAAGTTTCATCAAAATCGAACCCAAACCAAATACGGAATTCAAAAAATATTTTTCCAATTTTCTCGAAAACGGTTAAAGCTTTCGCCTTGAAAATGGTTTCATTCGTTTTCCTAGCCCAGGAATCATATAAAACGAGTACTTAGAAGCTTATGAACTCAAAAACGTAAGCGTTACGATTTTTTTTGCGCGAATTTCGCCCCAAACGCCATCTTCCAGTTGGCGGATTTCGCTGGTTAACGAACTTGACCTTTCAAATTGGACGACGGATTTTTGTACCAAATTTCATCAAAATCGGACCATTCGTCTTCGACCTAGAGAGCGAACAGACAAATATATATATATATATATATATATATATATATATATATATATATATATAAATATATACACATATATATATATATACAAATTTGAACCACCATCATTTTCGGTCTCTAGGGGTTCTAAAACGCAAAATTTTCTAGTCGGCACTTCCGGATTGTTTCATTGTATCAACCTTATAAGCGGGGTTCCTCCCTATGGGGGAGGGAGGAACCGCGCTAAAAGCCACCTCCACTGCCTTTCAAGTCATACTGTCACAATATCTTCCTTAAGACTTCAGAAAAGCGAATTGGTCGTTGAATATTTTTTGTTTAGTCAAATTTGAGAATTTATTTTAAATAATTGAGAATTAAGTGTAACATTTCAAATGAAATACATTCACTAAGGATCCATGACAACGGACCGAATGCTGGTCAACGTTTGAATAATTCATAATTGAAAATCAGTGCGTTGGGCGCGTGGAAATTCTAGAATCAATAATTCAGGGATAGTTCTGATGGTCATAAGCAATTTACAGGGAACCTACCGAATTCGAGGGTTCTATGAATAAAAAACAAAAATCCTTTACAAATAAGCAGGTTTCGGAAAAAGTTTAAAACTAGTTTTTAATTGGCTACTCGGTACCTATCGAAGGAAAGTTTTTTAATCTGACGAAACTGGCAGAAGGCCGCTTAGAGGCAGACGAGCAAGACTTCTGGAGGCTAGAAGCGGCAAAATATTATTTAAGATGGTCAGGTAAGATTTGAAGGTGCAAGAGCTGCAGAAAGGAAGAGTAACTGTAGATATTTTATATACAGGTTGAAAATATTTTAGGCGATGCAACTGAAAAATATGCATTATATAAATGATAGTATTTTATCTGAATAAAAAAGGCCTCTTCGCAAAAGCAAACTAAAGTTTCGCGGAAACGTTTTTCCATTAGAAATTGATATTAAATTATAACTGACTAAAGGATTGGGGCAGAAAACCGTTTAAGAACGTGTGGTTTTAGAGGGTTTTTCCAACTCCCCCTCCCCTATCTAGGCCAAGTTCCGGCCTAAGCACACTGTGTATATTACATGCCGTATTAGTGCCGATTATTACCCTCACATAACTTTCAACCATTTAAAGATAAACTCATGAAATTTTACACAAATATTATTCTAATAGATGCAAGTAAAATTGGAAAGTTTCATAATTCTACATTTAATAGTTTCTGAGATATTTAATACGAAAACCCGTCCAAAAGAACAAAATAAACACATTATTATGGCTCTTGGACAAGTAATACACTTTAAGAATAGTAGCATAATGTTTATTAAAGATACACAATACAGAACAGTAATGTGATGCTATACAGCTAACATAAACACAACAACCATCCCAATGTTTTTGGCAACGCTACAGTGGCGCGCTCTGTAACGAGATACAACAGAGAGATATAACAGATCTCCCCCACTAATAATAAAGTTACATAGAATATAAAAGAAAAATGATGTATAATTAGGAACACAAAAATTGAGGATTCACCGAATGTAATCATTGAGGTAACTAGGAGGGCGGCGGTCCCGAATTGGGCGGTGTTGTGGCTGAAGGTCTAACGAAGGTGGAGGCAGTGGCAGCTCATCTGGAATAGAAGGTTGAGGCTGATTTGAACTTCCTTCAGGAACTTCATGCGATGGGAAAACAGGTACATAAAAAACCACTGAGCGTTTTCCAGGCAGGTCTAACGAAGTTGGAGGCAGTGGCAGCTCATCTGGAGTAGAAGGTTGAGGCTGATTTGAACATCCTTCAGGAACTTCATGCGATGGGAAAACAGGGACATCAAAAACCACTGAGCGTTTTCCACGTTTATCCATGAGTGTTCTGTTAGAGGCTTTTGCTCTTTCTTCTGGCAACGAAACCGGGGTAGAGCACAGTTGATTGATATGTCGTTTTAAGACACGACCTGAGTCCAATTTCACATCGTAGTGTCGTGAACCAAGGCGTTCTTCAACTACCCCAAATTGCCAAATCTCAGCGTTGTTCTGGTATAGACGAACCTGAACTCTCTCCCCCACTGATAAGGACCGTACTCTTGTATCTCTAGATGAAGATTCCTGTTTGGGAGGTGGAAAGATGGCATCTAGTTGTATTCTCATTTTCTTCCCAAGATAACGTTCAGCTGGTGACAACCCAGAAGATGTTGGAGTAGCTCGATATCGGAAAACTAGTCTCCTGACTTTTTCCCCTAGGGATCCAGATTCATTCCTCATGGCCTTCAGTTTCCGTTTCAAGGTTTGTACATTTCTTTCAGCTAATCCATTTGTAGCTGGGTGTCCAGGGGCAATAAGTTTCTGTAAAATTCCGTGAGACTTACAATATTCGGAGAATTCCTGACTTGTGAAAATGGCAGCATTATCAGAAACAATGATGCTTGGGTAGTCATGGAATGCAAAGATGTCATCAAGTAGGTTTACGATTGAACGTGAAGTGGGGGCGTCCCTGATAATCCGAACCTCTAGCCATTTGGATCTGTCATCTACACAAATTAAAAAATGGTGCCCATCAAAAGGTCCAGCATAATCTATGTGTATTCGTTCCCAGTTGGAAGATGGAACATCCCATGAGTGAACTTCAACCTTGGGTGGACTTGGACGTTGCTGTGCACATTCCATGCAGCTTCTAACAAAAACCTCAATATCACGGTCAATGCCCTCCCAGTAGACATAATGCCGAGCTAGCTGCTTCATTTTGGTGATGCCAACATGAGTAGCATGCAGTTCCTTCAGAATGGCAGGCCGAAGAGTCTGCGGGATAACAATCCTATTGTTTCTGAACAGCATGCCATTAGAGATTGTAAGTTTCCGGAGCTCGTAGGACATGGTTGAGTAATCGGGGATGAACCGCGAGTAATAAGTCATCATTCCCAAGAACCGCTTGACATCGTCAACATTTGCAGAACGAGGCATCTCAGCCACAGCTCGAGTTTTTTCAGGAGACTTCATGATTTTATTGTGTTCCACGACATGTCCCAGGAAGCTTATCCGAGTCTGAAAAAATCACCTTTTTTCCTATTAACGTGCAAATCATATTCGGATAATCTTTGCAGGCAAAGTCTTAGGTTGTGTTGGCATTCCTTCAGGGTGTCACCATGGCACATTATATCATCAAACTAAGCGTGACATTTAGGAAGCCCCTGTAATACCTGAAAAAGCACCTTGTTAAACTCGGGGGGGGGGCAGTTTTCACACCAAAGCTCAATCGGTTCATTCTGTACATGCCTTTGTGAGTGGTGATTGTTTGAATGACACTGCTATTTTCATCCACAGGCAAGTGTAAATAAGCCTTATATAGGTCAAGCTTACAAAAGTATTTGGAGTTCCTTAGGCTGCTCAGAACATCTTCAATTTTCTGTATAGGAAAATTCGCTGCAACCAAGTTGTCGTTCACACCTACCTTGTAGTCTACACAAAGCCTGACCGCCCCATCAGGTTTGGGAATAATCACAAGGGGTGAACCCCAATCACTGGTCACGACTGGTGTGATGATACCTGCTTTTTCCAATGAGTCAAGTTGACGTTCAACACGCTCTCGCAGAGCAAAGGGTAAGTCACGCTCACGGACAAAACTGGGACGCGCATCCTTTCTGAGGACTAAAGAAATCTGAATGCCTGGTACGCAGCCAATTTTTTCTTCAAAAACAGTTGGGAACTCAGTGAAAATGCATTCCAGGTCAGGAGGGCTGGGCATTGGCTTAACTCCGTTGCACTTGGGCATTGCACGCCCCATGTCTGCATCAATCTGTCTCAGTTCAAGGCCCAATCGTCTTATCCAATCACGTCCCAATAGGGAATCATGACCCTTAGGTACAACGTACAGGTCTGCAAAAATAGTTTTATTTTGGTAATTAACAGATACATGAGTTTTCCCCTTACATGGCACTAAATCGTTGGAAAATGCCCGGAAACTGATGTTTGACGGACGGAGATCAGCACCCAAATTCAAGTGAAAGAATTTGTCTTCAGGCAAAATCGAGTACCTAGCCCCAGAGTCAACTTCCATATCATGGGGCTTTCCATTGATTGTAACTTTTATCATATATTTCTCGGATCCTGCAGCCATCTCGAACAGGTCGACAATATTAATTTTATTGCAACCATAAGAGTAGTCAGAGTAGTGGTCTTCGTCTGAGTCTGGATTACTGTCCACTACTTTACTATCAATTCTTTTCTTTGTGAGGCTTGTAATACAGACGGCTGGTACATGACCAACCTTAAAGTTTACGGTACAGGCTCTTCCTGTCAAGGCGGCAATCATTTGACCTGTGAGATAATCCAGCGCACTTGAAACAAAGGTTTTGTATACCTAATGCACGATAGTCAAGCTATACCTTGGGTATCTGTCTGATATGTAGACAAAAAATAATGCTGAGAGACAACCACGTTTCGCTTAGGGGAAAGAAATTTCGTGTAATGTGCGACAACAGTATTGTAATCCAGTTGACTCAAGTTTACATCATGGCTCAGGAATGATTGCAGGTTATTAAAGTGAATAGATCCAATTGAGGCATTGAGTAGCTGAGTCTGTTTAATGGTATCAGCCACATTTTTAATGGAAATGTAATTTCCAAAACGGAGAAGATATGAAGAGAATAGTTCCTTGGAACTGTCGTAGTTTTCAAACAGTTCAACTGAGGCAATTGAATAATGTTTCTGAGAAGCAGTCAATGCATCAGTAAATGACTTCAGGAAGGTGGCAAACTGAGATGCATTCATGGTGGCAGATAAATAAGTTAAAAACAATTACCACGTGCGACACGGCTGTACATTACCTAAGTACTTACAGAGATGGAAAGACACATCAAAACTTGCACGCGACACTTAAATCATCACTAATACACAAGTTTATCCTCGTCGCCAATTTATTATGGCTCCGTGACAAGTAATACACTTTAAGAATAGTAGCATAATGTTTATTAAAGATACACAATACAGAACAGTAATGTGATGCTATACAGCTAACATAAACACAACAACCATCCCAATGTTTTTGACAACGCTACAGAGGCCGCTCTGTAACGAGATACAACAGAGAGATATAACACACATTAAATGTTTTAAGCACTTATTTCTCCGATTGAGAAAATGTTTTTTTCGAAAATGTTCTCGAGACATTATTGTATAGAATTTAGTAAGCTTTCGAATAGTTTCTATCCACTTACCACAATTTCCCAACTGTTTTCGAGATATTAAGGAAAATATGCGAAGTTCCCAAAACTTTCAATGCCTCTTAATAAAATATTTTATTCTAATCCTTCCTTAACTCCAAACGTAACCAAAATTTAAACATCTTTGTTTATATGCATTTCAAACATGCAGAAAATATTTTAACTGAATCCCATAATTCTAAGTGCCCAAACCAAAAAGTCCGACTCGCGTCATCTTAGCGCGGTTCCGCTCATATCTTTAGTGTCATTTGAAAAGCTTAGAATATAAATAAACTTCTTTATATGTATATATATATATATATATATACATATATATATATATATATATATATATATATATATATATATATATATATATCTTGTGGAAATTGTCAACATCTACTCGAACATCTTGAATAAAAGCTATATTAAGGCGTCAGGGACACAGAAGCGGAAATTACACAATCCGGCTCTCATTCTAAAGGGGCCCATAGACGACCAACTTGGTTGCCAACCTTGTTGCCAACTTGGTTGCCCACAGACGGTCAACTTGTTGGGCCAACTTCATTTGCTGATCAGATCTGATGCGAACACACGCTTGGGAGAAAATGAGTTACGATCCCGTGTTGTCTTTTATAGTTCTAAAAGAATTGTGTGAGGATGCTCGGGAGTGTATCTTCAGAAAAAAAAAAAAAAAAAAAAAAAAAAAAAAAAAATTGGTCAAAAAAGCGGTACTTACAAGGTCCTGAGTTATCTCATTCAAATATATTAAACAAGGACAGAAATAAAAATTAAATGTTTCCTAAAAATGATGAAAAAAAATTACTTCATAGTTTATATTTTTAAAATTAATAATTAACTGTTATAAAATAATTTTTATTTTTAAGTTTTTAAAATTAAAATTATTAGAAAATTGTTTTAAAAAAATAATGAAATATATCAATTACGATGGAATTTTTATTTTTAATTCCCAATAATAAAAATTAAAGGTAAAGTGAAACTCATTTATTAAATATCTCTTATCCTCGGAATAAATAAATACTTGATTTGGAACCTTTTGTTTATTAGAAGTTATTTGTTTATGTCAGTGAATCAAAGTTCGTCTAAATCCAATTGATTTGTATGAGAATATATTGTATATTCTAGACTTCGTTTTTGTGTATTACTTTCTATTCATTATTGCACTAATATTTTTTTATTTTATTTAAAATAATGTTTAAAGTTAAAGTAAAAAAAATTGTTATTCAAATATTTTATAAAAAGAAATTTTGAAATAACATTATTCAAATAATTTTTATTTTTAAGTTTTTGAAATAAAAATTATTAGATTTTTTTTTAAATAGTAAAATATATCAAATTCGATGGAATTTTTATTTTTATTTCCCAGTAATAAAAATTAAAGGTTAAGGGAAACTCATTTGAAATAAAAATTAATAGTTATTTGCGCCTGTAGATTTTTAAAAAAATTATGAATGGACAGTACAACCTGCGATGACTTGTTTAAAGTACGGCCCTTCATTGAAAAACTCGTCTTCAGCCCCACGACCAGATCGTAAACATTGTTCAACTTTTTTCAGCTCGCAGCGATAACATGTTTTTATGTTCCCAACTCTTTTCTTCAAACTGTTAACATTCGCATCCGGTTCAATTCTTTGGTAAATTTCCAACAGCTTCAGCCTAGCATTCTTCTTCTTATTTCGGTCTTTAAACACTTCTGATTTAACTTTCCAAAGCTCAGGCAGTTCTTTGAAGTTTTCGGAAAATTCAGTCCAAGTAGGCGTGTTTGTATATACATTGTACACACCTATTATATTTACCGAACAGATAATCTACTTGTATACCCTCTTTTCGCAAAAATTCTTAAATACAAGAGTAGTAAAAACACGAAAAGCAACCGCAAATTGACAACCAAATGACAGTTCACTATTGAGGTTGTGAACAGTGTTGTCAACTTCCCCACAGACGCTTCAACTAGGTTGCCAACATGAGGCTCCGCCTACCGAAAATCAAAACGGATTTGATCTACACCAACCGTTTACTCCAACCGCCAACCTGCCCACAGACGTGCAACATCTCCTCCAACATGGCAAGTTGGCAACTAGGTTGACAACCAAGTTGGTCGTCTATGGGCCCCTTAAAGCAAAGCTCTAAAAATCAATACAAAATACATGCAAGGGCGTATATACGGGGGGGGGGGATATAAACGGAGACGCTCCTGCGTACCTGAAAGAAGGTTGATCGACGTCTGATGAAGCCCATTGGGGTGTGGGTGAATTATAACGGCCAAGAATGTGACACCGTTGGAGAAAGAAGCCCCAGCGGGAAAGCCTAAAAGAGAATATTCTTTAATTTTCTGTCTCGATCTCTGAATCGATCTGAGCTAGGACTTTATTCGCTTTTTCCGATTTTTTTTTCGTCTGAAATTGAGGAATAAAGAACACGAGTGCTACCAATTCTTGTGGCATTAAAATACCACAAATGGTAAGAAAATTTCACTAGAGCTGTCTCAGAGATATCCTTGTCAATTTCCTGATAGCTCAGCAAACATGGCCAGGGGTGAACTTCTTTCTTGGCTTTGTGGGATTGGACCAAGCTTTTCAATACACTCTAACGAGGAAAATACAGACAGCTTCTAAAGAACTCAGTTCATAGCTCAGTTTGAATGGTCCACGGAATAGGAATATCTTTAGACAATAGATGATGGGTTTGGTTATCCACCTGGCATGACTGATGGCACCTGGAGATTTAAATCCCCGTCCCATTTAGTATCCCTACAAAAATCAATACAATTTTTAAGATCTCCTTGTAATCGTCTCTGGGTTGTGATTTAATAATTTTAGTGTTGAAATCCGAGGTTATGTTGGCAATTACGTCCGGAGCTAGATGTTTTCTCACATTTTCTTTGCTGATACCCGTGTCATATTGTTTCTTGAGCTTTGCCCATGCATTTCGGAATCTTTTAAATGCGTCGTGTTGAGGCCGAATTGTTGATCCGAACTTACATCCGAAACACCTCTTAATATGACGGCAAGCAAATGGTGGCGGCAAGCTAAGTATATATATAAGGCACCTAATAGGTGCTCCAAAATTGTTCAAATCCCTTTGAACCTTCCAGTGTTTGGCGCAGTGGTGTCAAAACACATAGCCTCGATAGTATGGGAGAAACCCCTTTCCACGAAGGGACCTACCTAGATGTCGCCCCTAAACCCATATCCTATCCTCGAGCAACTCACATACCATAGCCATGGCTTGTTCTTCACCAGTATCTCCGTATGTTACGGGAACACCTAGCAGTTGTTCATTTTCACTAGAAGAAACGTCTGGTAAACGTTTTCCGTCCCAATGAACTACAACAGCTTCCCTCTTTGGTATAACAATTCGTTCCAAAATATTCTCATTGTATTTTTCACAGAATACTTTCGCCTTCCATGGCTGGTTGTTTTGACACTTGGAACTCGTCGGGGTTCTATGGTGGTGTAGCACTACAGATAGACACCTTACACTGATACAACAGAGATAGTGTCTTGGTTAAAAGTTCCCTAATGCCACGCTTCACTCTTTTGCTATGAGATGGTCCAGGAATACTTACAATAATATTGCCTTTCATTGACACATAACATACTGCCCGTAAGCTGGTAGTCCGCCCGTACGCTGCTAGTCCGCCCGTACGCGTAACTTTGAGCGCCTAGCAGTACGTGTTAACATTCTCCAATCGTGCTCTAACTTTCAATACCTTAAAATCTGCAAAGTCTGATCACTTTGTGGGGTACCCATTGACAAAATTCTAACATCGTTTTTTTTTTACGGACACTCTAATATATATATATATATATATATATATATATATATATATATATATATATATATATATATATGTCTGTTGCTCTGTAGCTCCCTCAAAAATATTAACTGACTTGGCCGGAAATATTCTTGGTCATAAGCTTCTGAAGAGGCACCAGGAGAGCGTGAAAAATGTAGAGCATTGAATAAAGTATTTGGAACCAAATTAATGGTATGTTTTCTTTTATAAGTGATCAAAAGATAGTGTTTATAGCATCAATACGATGGAACTAACTCCTTTTTACAGCAAACTCTTCAATTTTCACTCTTCAGTTTCTTATCCGAACTTATTTCAGGACTGATAACCCAATAAACACACTTGAGTGGCTCCTGGAAATATCTGGAGTGGTGGGGAGCTCTAACTCGGCGAGGGAGAAAACATACTTGGTGATGTCCATGCTGAGTACTTGGTTGGTGTTGCTGTTGCTCGCCGGCACCACGGCCTTCTGCTTCGAAGACAACACCCTCAGGGAGAAAGGAGAAGCGGTGCAGACATTTCTTTCTATCTTCTCTGTTGCAATGAAAATAGTCGCCATCAGGGTGCAAAAATCTCTTTGGACAAAAGTCATTAACGAGGCGAAGCAATTCTGGCATGAAATATGTTTGGACGAAAAGGACTCGGAAATTGTTCAAATTCTAAGGCAATTTTTTATTTATTTTCTCATCAAGGCGCATCAAATTCTTTGGCCTTTAGTGCCGGATCGTATAAACAATTGTTTTATTGTAGAAAATGTTTTGATCAACCCATTCCTGAAAACGTTCGACGCAAATCAAACCGAATTCAACCCAGTGATAAGATCTTGGATAAGTTTTAGCCAACTTAAACGCTATTACGCCCAAAATAGAACACGTTTTATGAACTAAATGATCTTATTTAATTTATTTTTAAGGGTTTTATGAAATTTTTACCAATCAAATCAAAATTTCGGAGGGGGGGGGGCTGCAGCCCCCTCAGCCCCCCCCCCCCCCCATTATATACGCCCATGCTGCTAAGTCTAGTGTGCTCAAAATTCTACACCCTATCCACACTACAGGTATACGAATAGCAACAGGAGCTTTTAGATCGAGCCCAACTGTGAGTCTTTTCGGTGAGAGTGGAAACCCTCCATTGGAGTATAGACGTATGATGGACAGTTTGACATTTACTTTGAAAATAAATTTTTTAAATACTCCTTGTGTACATCATCACCTAGAAAACAATATTATAGAAAAATATGAAAGGAATCCATTTCAATGCCCTCTTCTAATAAGGGCATTGAATTATTCAAATGACTCCAACATGCAAAACGTCACACCCTCTCTCTCAAACCTCCCTCTACTTACATACCATGGACTCTTCAGAACATAAGACTTCACCTAAATCTGACAAAATATAAAAAAACTCACCCCACAGCCTCACTTTTATACAAAAACATATTCAGATCACTTCAAATAAATAGTGCAGACACTACATTCATCTACACTGACCGGTCGAAGATCAAGGAAGGCACTGGTGCGCCTGCAGTAGTTGGCGAAAAATATATTATGATTTAATTACCCAACATGACAAGCACGTACTCAGCTGAATTGCAAGCAATCGCACTCGGTCTTGAGAGCGCACAGGACATAAATACGCACCGAATAACGTTATGTACGGACGCACCAAGCTCACTAGACTCATTACAGAACATTTACATCCATAATACAATAATTTTACAGAACTACGAACAAATATACAGACTAAACAAACCAGTCACACTATATTGGCTCCCGGGACATGTTGAGAACACCAGAGTAGACAACCTTGCCAAAAACGCTACTAAACGACAACACTTCGACTAATAAGACGTAACGTACCAAGACTTGCAACTTGAAGCGAAGAAATATTGTACTAGTATTTCTAAAGTGACACAACTCAAAAATTGGTTTTATTCACACCGTCCTAGTAATGACTATGAAAGACATGGTAAATATCTCTTTATCAACCATCAAAACTGTATGTACCTAGCTTCAGAGCTTGTACACACGAGAGCACTTGTGTCACCTTTCCTTCCTTAATGCTAAGCCCCCTACATAGGCAAGAGTGACACATTTTCAGTTGAGTTTTATTTTGAGTTGTGTCACTTTACAAATACTAGCGCGATGTATTCTACAAACATGGCAGCAATATTGGTAACACGACTGAAAACAAATTACGATAAATGAAAAATACAGTAGGTGAATGGACCTCAAGCAAAAGAGGCAACAGGAGTGAGGAAGTAGGCCTTTGCCGTATAAGAATAGGCCACTCACGTATTACTCATTCTTACCTCATGAAAAAACAGAAGTCACCAAAGTGCCAATACTCCATCACAACAATAACTATAAAACACTTACTAACTGAATATAGACATAGACCAAACATTGACCTACCAGACAGCTTGACTACCTTACTCCGTGGCGGGAGCCAATATACAGGATGGTCCCGAAGGAAATCGTCATACTTGAGGGGTGCGTAGGCCGACTAAAGCGTAGTTGAATGCCACCAAGGAAAACTTTTAACTTGCATTATTTCCCTAGATATAGGCGATTCCGCGTTTTTTTTTTCTTTCTAAAAGCTAGTTTTTGACCATTTGTTTGCTATTTGTCGTTCACGCCATACAGAAAATTTAATTCTGAAAACATTTTCAAAATCTGCATCAAATTTACTATAAGATCCTATGTACTTTGTGCAAAAACTTCTGAAACCAAATTCATAGCAGCCACGCAAACAAATAACTTATCACGAAATAAAGGCTTTTTTAATGTTCCACTGATAGGTAGATGGGGCTATCAGAAAAGTTGCATTATTTCATTACCATGGCTAATTTGTGTTGTGTGAATGCCAAAAAAAGGATGCTTTTTTGGGTAGAGTGTGTTCAATTAAACCCTCAAAAAAATTAAGAAGCAAAACATTTTGGCTTTGAATAATTAACTCATTAAGAGCCAACATTTTTCCCCCATTAATTTTTTTTGTGTTAATTGTCCACAATTTACCCATGCAAAGCCTCTTTTTTTGGCCTTCTACACAAATTAGCCATGGTAATGAAATAATACAACTTTTCTGAGAGTCCCATCTAACTAACCAACAAATTGTTATACCGTAAAAATTTATTTGTTTGGGTGGCTGCTGTGCATTTGGTTTCAGATTTTTTTTTACATGAGATCTTATAGGAAATTTGATGCAGATTTTGAAAATGTCATCAGAATTAAAAAATATTTATGGCGTGAACGACAAATAGCACATAAATGGTCAAAAACTAGCGTTTAGAAAACAGAACGCGGAAACGCCTATATCTAGGGAAAAAATGCAAATAAAAATTTCTGCTCGGTGGCATTCAACTACACTTTAGTCGGCGTACACACCCCTCAAGTATGGCGATTTCCTTTGGGACCACCCTGTATAGAAAAAACACTGCAATACATAAAATAAATCAAATACTATGACGCCATATAAATGATTTTCAAAATTTAAAATTAATTATAATTTTAGCTCAGATCTAAATGACTATATAAAACTGATATGTACACCATTAAGTAAAACTTAAAATAAAAGTCTCAATTTTTGTAGATTTGTTAAGAAAGAAAAACGTATCGACAGAATAACATTGAAAGAGTTACTGGACGTATGACTGTACGACGTGACCTGACTTTCAAAATCTTTAACTATTACGTCTACTTCACTATCAGAATATACTTGACAGTTGACTATCTGAACCGACACATATCACTTACATTGAAACACGAAATTCTGGCGTTAATGACCCCAACGGTTGACACGCCTTAAATTCAACCAAAAAACACGAAATTAATATATTAACTGAAAACTAATAACGCTCACATTAACACTACTGGACATATTACCTCAAACAAATTCAGGATATTCCTCGCTAACTTCGAAATGTTTTATCGTCTAAGTTGCGTAAACATTGTTAAATAAATAAATAAATTCAAACCAGAATCTTATCCGCGGCAGAAATGCACCCTAAACACAAATCAATGGCCTAAAGGAAAGTATTTCATTTCCTTCCATTTCAATGGACATTTGTAATTCTTCCTATGCTTTGATGAAGTCCACTTATAGGTATGTATTCACATTTCTTATCAAACGGTCTCAAAATGGGGGTAAAACAGGAAGAAATGGGAGAAAACTGTCATGAAATGGACGACCCTTTGACGGGATCTGGAAGAACTCACAAGAAAAGTCTACGTTTCTCCCTGTACTGTTCTTAGCTGTGGACTGTATTTTAGGTTCTTTTTCTCAATGCTGTCCACGGTGCCGGGTCAAACCGCTGAACCGAAGTTACGGTATGGGTACTGCAACAAATCGTAGTAAATGAAAGTTGCACTCATCAATTTTGATTCATGAGATCTCTTCCGCAGTCACTATACGATGCCGGATTGCCCCAACTCGGAGAGACCGCTAAATCATCGTGCGAAAAAAATGGATGGAGCTCCAGTCTTAACCAGCTTCACAATTCCACACAGTTCTTCTTTAAACACTAAAATTTCACTCTGCTCGGCTTGGAACCTCAAGGCACACTTCTCGGTTCGCAATCTTATGCAACACTACACAAATCCGACTACATCCGATCGAGGCTCCAGTTCCGCCGTGGAGATACAATTTTTTCTTTGAGTCCTTTGTAATTACTTGTCCGATGTCTATATTAACTTTTAATATGGCGGCTGTGCTTTTTCCTATGTCTTCATGCCCAGGAATCCAATATTGTCTAATCTAATATTGTGCTGTTTTATCTGTATAGTATAGTTTATATTTGTTTGATTGTGAGAAAAATGTTTACAATTGCATATTTTGTCACAGGTTAGAATTAAAGCAAGGAACTAAAACCCTTATCTACATCTACTACCTCCTTGCCTTCCCCGCATTGATAATCGGAAGATTTGTAAAACTCCTCCTCGCGACTCCGGACAAGCGAAAACTCCCCGTGCCCGTCTATGACCCTTTCAATGAGAACACCACTGGCCTCTTCTTCTGGTCCAGGTGTATCTTGTCCTTTATCTTGTCAGGCTCTGCAGTCTACCTCTTTGGAATACTCGTCATGACAATTCATCAGCTGACTCTCGCAGCAAGAGGGGAGATGATGGTACTCATGAGGATGCTACAAGAAGACTATGTCGATATGAAGAAATGCATTCAACTACATCAGAGAAATATTAAGTAAGTTTTCATTAAACGGTATTTAGGAGTTTCTAAAAAAATTGAAATATTTTTGTAATCGGTAGAAAATCCAAAAACAAAGTACAAATAATTTTCTGAAATATACCAATTACATGAATGAAATTAACTACTGATAGTATTTTGCACACATTTTTCCTTCATTCCGAGTTCCTTTTGTCCCCCCCCCCTTTTCCGGCCAAACCTGGAGATAGAGGTAATCGAATTTTACAATCGATAAATAATCAGCTTCTACCCACCATATAGGCAGGTAGAAAGTCCGGCCCTTGGGCTGTCTATAATTGAGATAGCTCAAGTTTTCCAGTTTTCGAGAAAGAAAAAAAAAAACGTTAAACTATTTTAAATTTTAAGTTATGTAAAAATATTGTTGTTTCTTACTTTTTAATTATGATATTTACATATAAAAGGAGCTGCATCCTTCTTTAACCAAACCAAAGACACACACAATAAAAAACTGAGAAAAGCAGAGACAAAAACCCTTTAAATGAACGAAACCAACATTTTCGAAATTATAAGGCCTTATTTTTCGTCTGAAATCGTCAAAAATTGAAAGAGCTTCCACCAATCACGATTTTCCATCCGTCACATGTATTTTTGCCTACTACTTCGCCAACTCTAAACCCGCCTGTAAGAATTTTCAACTCAATCCGTCATTTTGGATTAACCAAACCTTCGACCAGATTATTTCTTTCACACAATTTTATCAAAAACTAATATTAATATATATATATATATATATATATATATATATATATATATATATTCATCAAAATACGATTCCCCCCGTGAAAGTTTACTTATAAGCCTATAAACACAAAGCGTGAATCTCGCCGAAAGAACACTGTTCTGGTGGGCGGATTCTTGTGGTAAACCAAATAGATAATATTAAATTATCTATAATACAAATTACCAACTTCCAGGTACATCAATAAACAACCATTCAACGAAAACGAATATAAATAATAATTTCAGGAAAGTTTACCATATAAACAAACCGACTCACACGAACTGCGTCATCTTAGCGAGGTTCCATCTCTAGTCCCATTTGGAAAGATTAAAATAGAAACAGTTATTATTTTGGTTCGACCTTTCGGCCAGCCCCCTTCATGCCCTTTAGAGATACATATCTCACTCTTCGAAGCATTGAAAAGTATCAAAACGTTTCACATTTTCTTGTGTTCTTCTGCTATAATACTAATTCTACAAATAAATGCAATTTAAAACAAAAAAGTCCGTCTCGCAGGAACTGCATCATCTTAGCGCGGTTCCGTTCATATCCCTAGTCTAATTTGGAAAGATTAAAATAGAAGCAGTTATTATTTTGGTTCCACCAGTCTTTTTTTTTAATTAATTATTATAATGGCGTGTCAACCCTTAAGGTAACTAACGTTATTCCTGTGAGTAGTAAAGTCGTGAAAGGTCATGATTTGTAATCTTACCTGGAAGGGTCGGCTACACTAGAATCGGTCCCGCTAGTGACAAGGTCTTGGAATCTTGGAAATCTATATTTCTAACAATAAATTGTTTTTGTTATTTTACTTAACCAGTTTTATTGTCAAATACATTATCCAACTATAAGCAATTAAAAAATAACAAGAAATAAAACAGACAAAATGAACCATTGGAATAAACGAAATCAATTAATTTAAAGCTTTAAGCACTTTTTTCTCCGATTGACATCGCCTAATTAAAACTTTCTTCAGAACCTTTTTTGTAGAGCATTTAGTAAGCTTCCGAATGGTAATCTTCCGCTTCACAAGATTGTCAACGGTTTTCGAGATACTAACGAAATTATACAAAGTTACCAAAACTTTTTTTGTCTGTTAATAAAATATTTTATTCTAACCCTTCCTTTACTCTAAACGTAACAAAAATTTCAACATATTAGTGTTGATGAAACTCGAACATGCAGAAAATGTTTCAACTGTATCCCATAATTCTAAGTACCAAAATCAAAGACAAAGAACCCTCCCTAGGAAGGACGCTAGGCAGTTGAAAAGCTATATATCTTGGAAATCCATATCTCTAACATTAAATTGTTTTTCTTATTTTTCTTAACCTGTTTTATTTTCAAATACATTATCCAACAATAAGCAATTAAAAAATAACAAGGAATAAAAAACAGACAAAAAGAACAGTTCGAATAAGCGAAATCAATTACTTTAAAGTTTTAAGCTCTTATTTCTCCGATTGACATCGCCTAATCAAAACTTTCATTAGAACCTTTTTTTTAGAGCATTTAATAAGCTTTCTAATGGTAATCTTCCGTTTACCAAGATTCTCAACCGTTTTCGAGATATTAAGGAAAGTAAACAAAGTTACAAAAACTTTTTATGTCTGTTAATAAAATATTTTATTCTAACCCTTCCTTAACTCCAAACGTAACCTAAATTTCAACATATTAGTTTTGATGAAAGTAGAACATGCAGAAAAAGTTTCACCTGAATCCCATGATTCTAAGTACCCAAACCAAATACGGTATTCAAAAAACATTTTTCCAATTTTCTCGAAAACGGTTAAAGCTATCGCCTTGAAAATGGTTTCATTCGTTTTCCTAGCCCAGGAATCATATAAAACGAGTACTTAGAAGCGTATGAACTCAAAAACGTAAGCGTTACGAATTTTTTTGCGCGAATTTCACCCCAAACGCCATCTTCCAGTAGGCGGATTTTGCTGGTTAACGAACTTGACCTTTCAAATTGGACGACGGATTTTTGTACCAAATTTCATCACAATCGGACCATTAGGGAAGCCAGAAATGAGCGAACAGACAAATATATATATATATATATATATATATATACAAATTTGAACCACCGTTATTTTCGGTCTCTAGGGGTTCTGAAACGCGAAATTTTCTAGTCGGCACTTTCGGATTGTTTCATTGTATCAACCTTATAAGCGGGGTTCCTCCCTATGGGGGAGGGAGGAACCGCGCTAAAAACGACCAATTAAAAAGTGAGCTAAACAACTACATAAACCCGTTCAAAAGAACAAAACAAACGTGTTTGAAGTTTAAAGTACTTATTTCTTCGGTGACATCGCCAAATTTAAAATTGTTTTGCGTATTTATGCACATAAAAGTTAACAAATACACAAATTTAAGTTTAGTATTCTTGTATTACGTCTTTCACAGAAAAGCACAATTTTTAGATAACAAAATGGCAGGAACACTTAGCAACCACTCTTAACCAACTCTCGTTACCATCTGAGTAACCTAATTCAGATTACCAGATGGATTTATAACTAGCGTATGACTCGCTCGCGAACGATGCCCAAGGAACTAAGTGTCAACTTCCGTCGGCACAAAGCATGAGTACGCGAGAGAGTCGCCGCTACAATTGCTTCAGAATCTTTTTTTTTTTAAATAATTTTATAAGCTTTCCGCTACCAAATGTACGAAGTTCCCAAAACCTTTCATGTCTATAAATAAAATATTTTATTCTAATCCTTCCGTAACTCCAAGCGTAAGTAACGATTTTTTTCCTCGCGAATTACGCTCTATGTTCTAGTGGACGGATTCTGCTAGTTAACGAACTTGACCTTTCAGATTAGTGGAAAGATTTTTGTACCAAGTTTCATCAAAATCGAACCATTTTTGAGCCCAGGAGTGACAAAGTTTATCGAAATAGGGCCAATTCTACTAACAGATCGGAGTAAAGCGGTATTTTCGTGGCTATGGGTTTTGGAATGTATACATTTCCCGACCGCAATTCCGGATTGCATGCTTCAGCCGTGGACTTGAGATTGTTTACAACCAAGAGGGAGAGAGAAAAGATAAATATAAAGGTTGCGGTTGAATTTATTTTGAAATGCTTTGAATGTTGAAGTATGAATTATCACGCACATAAATATTATGTTTTGGTCTAATCTTAAATTATTTTCAGGCTTTGTCAACGACTGAGCACCCTCTTCGGTTGGCCAATGGCCATAACTGTAGTCGTGACTGCTATTAAAGTTGCTGCAAGAGGTCTTCAACTTATTTCGGTAAATTGAAACTTTAGTAGTTACTGGGGCGTAAACACTCGAGGAAGAGTTGATCGTCCTCAGAGAGCGATACTACTACTACTTTAGTAGTTACACATTAATTTTTTAGTTAAAATATTTCTAAAATCCACCCTACTCGGAATAATCATAACATTGTATTACACGAGAAAAGCTAGTAAAATAATTTACTACACCTACAAGATGAGACAGGTGTTCCAAATTAGATCAGGACTTAAGGTTCGGAATGAGAAAACTTCAGATACATATATTTGTTTAACCAGTCCAATTTAAAGCATTTTATTATTAATTTTCTGGATGTTTGCTATAAATTTGATCCTTCAAAAGAACATAGAACCATTCAGTCTGGTTTCAGACCAACTGATGTTCAGATTACGTCGGCTATTAAGAATAGAGCTTTTTATCTCAACTCATATTAAAAAACAAAACAAAAAGGACCTTTAGTGTACTGGTAGCGGGATAATAAAATAATAAAACTTGTAAAATAAAAGTCACTATAATGCTTCGATAAAATAAATAAGTTAACTCTGCACAGACGAAATTAAAAGATAATAATAAGGAGAAATTATAAAAACTGATAACAAAAATAAAACGTTCTTCGAGGTAATAATAATAAATGAATAAATAATGTCTGATAAAAAACTTGGAACACCACGAGAGCACATGCACAGGTAGACGCCATTAACTCACTGGTTTTCACAGGTCTTGTGACGCAGGGTTTCTTTGCAGTGTACCCCCTGTAAAATTATTAATTTGTCTCTTATCTTTACACTTTGGCAACACTGACGGTGGGCGTGTATGGTTGATATCAGGAGAAGGTTACACTGGCCAGGTTAGTGTTTACATCTCGCTAGCTGCCACATCACCTCCCCCCAATGACAGAGTCATGGAAGCGGACAGGAGGTCGGATGAGTCTTCCTCGACAAGTCCGATGAAGTGGTTCTGCTTGTGTGGCGGCTGATTTACTGGTTGTAGATTGGTCGGAGGGCAGTGTTGTCTGAGGGTGTCCAGTGGTCTGCTGTGCTGGTGGCTCCTGGATGGTGTAGGCTGGTTTCAGGCGGTCAACTGAGACCGTCCTGGGTCCTGACGGGAGCTGGATCTTGAAGGTCTTCGGCTGTCGGTCCAGTACGGGATGGGAACCTGAGTATGGTGGTGTGAGCGGTTGTCGCACTGCATCATCTCGCAGAAAGACATGACTGCAGTTCCTGAGATCCTTAGGGACAAACGTTTTGCTACTGCTGGAACGATGAGGCGCTGGTCGTAAGTCCTTCATGTGGTCCCTCAGCCTTCGCAGGAGCTCCTCAGGGTCCTCTGGTCGCTCGTTGCTTGCCAGCAGTTCACCGGGTAGACGTAGAGGCTGCCCAAAAACAAGGTCTGCTGCACTGCTAGCGTTATCTTCGCGCACTGCTGCTCTCAGGCCAAGAAGTACTGAAGGTAGCAGATAAGTCCACCTTGATGCGTTGATAAGGTGAGCTGTGAGGGCAGTTTTTAGCGTCCTGTGCCATCGTTCAATGCAGCCATTACTTTGCGGATGGTATGAGGTTGTCCTACAGCGCTTCACCCCTAGAATCTGTGTCAGCTTGCGGAAGAGTTCACTCTCAAATTGCCGCCCTTGGTCCGTTGTTATTTTGGCTGGGACACCGTAGCGACAAATCCAAGTCCTGTAAAGTGCTCTGACTATTGTATCCGCACTAATGTCTTCAACTGGCTCAGCCTCGGGCCATCGAGTGAACCTATCCACCATAGTTAGACAGTATCGTTTGCAGTCTGATGTTGGAAGTGGACCAATAATGTCTATGTGGATGTGCTCGAAACGAGCAACTGGGGCAAAGACTCCTGGAGGTGCGACGGTATGGCGCTGTACTTTACTCCGCTGGCAAGCCCATGTGGCAATGTCCACAGAGCAGTGGTTTCGGTGAGTGTGGAACGCCCATCCATTTGAGTGACAGAGCCGGATTCCGAAGGAGCTCAGCAATGTTGGGGTCGTTTTGCTGTTCCGCAGCAATTTTCTCCATGTCGTCTGGGAGTGTCACCTCCTCCATTCTCGACTGTGTGTCAGCGACCACATTATCATTACCTGACACATGGCGGACATCGGTTGTAAACTGGCTGATGAAGTTTATAAGCCGGATCCTCATGGGTGTAGCCGTTTCTTGGCATTGCCGGAACATGTGGGTCAGGGGTTTGTGGTCCGTGAGGACAGCGAAGTTGCGACCTTCGATTGAGGGCCTGAAGTGACGGATTGCTCGGTGTATGGCGATCAGCTCTCTGTCGTAGGCACAATAACGTTGTTCGGCATTCGTGAGAGTCTTGGAGAAGAAGCCAAGGGGTTTCCATCCCGATCCTTCCCGTTGCTGGAGAACTGCTCCAATCGCTGTGTTCAACGCATCACATGCCAGAGTGAGTTCAGCATCCTCGGATGGGTGGGTCAATGTGAGAGCCGATTTTATGTCTTGCTGACACCGTTGAAATGCAGCATCCGCCTCCTCAGACCATTCCATTGTTGTCGAGTCACTTTTCTTGCAGTTGCCAACAAGTGCATGGAGAGTATGCTGGTGTTCCGCTGCATTAGGTATGAACTGTCTATAAAAATTTAACATACCTAAGAAACGACGGAGTTGTCCTTTGTTGCTGGGTCGAGGGAAGTCCATGATTTGGTTGACCTTTGCTGGTAGGGGCTTGATACCTTGTGAATTCATGACAAATCCCAAGAATTCAATCTCCGTCTTGCAGAACTCTGATTTTGATGGGTTGATGGTCAAACCGTGCTCGCTCAAGATTCGGAAGACATAGTCCAGGTGAACGCGGTGCTCATCCTTGGTAGTGGATGATACCAATATGTCATCTAGGTATACGAAGACATACGGGAGTGCCAGAATGCTGTCCATGAGCCGCTGAAATGTCTGGGCAGCGTTGTGAAGGCTCACAAAGAACTCAAAAAGACCGAAGGGTGTTATTACTGCAATCTTCTTAATGTCTTCTTCCGCTATAGGTACTTGGTAATATGCTCTGTTCAGATCCAGCTTGCTGAAAAAGACCTTACCGCTGAGATTGGTGTTGAGAGTCTGTACGTTTGGAACGCTGTATCTGTCAGGAACAGATTGAACATCTGCTCGTTCAATCTGCGATAGTCCCCGCAAAATCGCATTTTGCCGTCCTTCTTCACAACAATATGCAATGGACTTGCATACGGGCTGTTAGATGGTCTGCAGATTCCCTCGTCTACTATCTTGAGAAATTCCTCCCTCGCAGCTTTGTAACGCTCTGGTGGAAGGCGTCGAGCTTTGGCTGTGACCGGTGGTCCCTTTGTCTCGATGAAGTGCTGGATATGGTGCTTCGGTTTCTGTAGGACTGTAGTAGGACGGGTTACAGAGGGGTACTTCCTTAGGAGGTCATAATACCACTCACCAGTGGGCACTGAATATACAGTGGGTATTTTGGAGCAGGCGATGGTTCCTTTGGAGGTGAGTCCAATCTTCGCATCGAGTAGCTGACGACCTCTGAGATCAACGAGTATATGGTGATGAAAGAGAAAGTCCGCGCCGATAATGGGACTACTGATGTCTGCCAAGATGAAGGTCCATGGGAGTGGTCGTCGGAGTCCAACATTCAGCGTCTTCTTGACTTCTCCATAAGTCTTGATAGTTGTACCGTTGGCTGCGTACAAAGGGAAGTTTGTTGGGTACCTCAGATCCCGTGACCTGGCGGGGAAGACAGATATGCATGCACCTGTGTCCACTAAATATCTCTCCCGTGTTTTTCTCCTCCATAAATAGTCGGCGTTGATGAGTGTCAGCGACAGAGTCCACCCTCTCGGCCGCTGCTAACAGTTTTCCTGAGCCGGAGTGGTCTACTTCCAGTCACAGGGCTGTCTGCATTTCCGTGCTTTTTCCCGGAAGGTTTCGTGAAAATAACACCACTTACGATTCCTGCTGTTTGACCGGCTCCGCCGTCGTGAGTATGATTGGCCTCTTCGCCCTCGTGTCACCTGGGTTTTCAGCTCTCTAACTTCGAGGCTTAACTGTCGGACCATATCCTCAAGCTGTGATAATTGGGATGGTGAGGGATGAGTGCTCTGTGGGCGTACTTCGTGGATGCTGGGCTCGTATACTTCTGCTATACGGTCGGCGATCACAGCCAGTTTATCCACTGAAGTCTCGTTTGTAACTGCCAGCGTGGCCTGCATTCGGTCGGGTAGAGCCCTTAGCCACATATTGCGCAAGAGGTCTAAGGGTACAGAGCTGCCAGCGAGTCGTTTTAACTCATTTAGGAGTTGGGAAGGCCGCTCACCCTCGGATATGCGCTTCTCTTCTAGTAGCCGCCTAATCCGAAGATTCTCTGATTCTGCATAGATGCGCAGGAGTCTGGTTTTAAGGGCTTCATATGGTTCAGCAGGTGGGACTTTAACTATATCTGCCACTTCTTTCAAAATTTCAAAGTCCAAGTTGGCAATAACTAATTGAAATTTAATTCTGGAACTTGTTACCTTGGATGTGGCGAAGACGGCTTCAGCCTGACAGAACCAAAGTTCCGGGTCTGCCTTCAAAAAGACTGGGATTCGTATATTTGGTCCTAATCCGCAAGCGCCGACTTCCTCGGTTTTCGTCGGAATTTCATCCTTTTCGAGGTTGGTTTCGCTCATTTTCCGTATCCGTAGTCGGGGTCACCACTTTAGTGTACTGGTAGCAGGATAATAAAATAATAAAACTTGTAAAATAAAAGTCACTATAATGCTTCGATAAAATAAATAAGTTAACTCTGCACAGACGAAATTAAAAGATAATAATAAGGAGAAATTATAAAAACTGATAACAAAAATAAAACGTTCTTCGAGGTAATAATAATAAATGAATAAATAATGTCTGATAAAAAAACTTGGAACACCACGAGAGCACATGCACAGGTAGACGCCATTAACCCACTGGTTTTCACAGGTCTTGTGACGCAGGGTTGCTTTGCAGTGTACCGCCTGTAAAATTATTAATTTGTCTCTTATCTTTATACTTTGGCAACACTGACGGTGGGCGTGTACATAGATTTCTAAATCTATGGGCGTGTATGGTTGATATCAGGAGGAGGTTACACTGGCCAGGTTAGTGTTTACATCTCGCTAGCTGCCACAGACCAAAAGGCACTAATGGCCTAGATGTCGATGCATCGTAAAAAAAGAAAAAAAAAGGACCAAAAAAGTTAATTGGAAATGTCAACTTGATAAAACTGCCTTAGTTTTACTTGAATTGAAAATAGGGAAGAATAATTGATTTATTGAATTTGTTTTGTTCTTCTCAGGGCACACTACATGGCCGATTTTTTCTGTTAAACAAGTAGTTTGCAAGCAAGATTAAAGTCTTTAAAAAGTAAAGAACATAAAATGTAAAATTGCAACTAAAAAATTAAACAAACAGACTATAAAAAGAAACAAAAATAAATAACCAAAAAGAACAACTAACAAACAAGAAAAATACTATAAAAAAACTTAGTTATTTTTAACACTTTTAAATGCCTATGTCTTATGTGTTCGTATAAATTTGTATAATTATTTATTCTTTATATATTGCCCAGGTCAAAAGAATAGTACTCCAATTTTCTTTGTACTATTTTATTTTTGTACGCCCATTTGTATTTATACATCAGAAACATTTTACTTTGATTGCTTTAAGAATAAACATTCTTTATTTTTTTCAGGGCTCAAATTCAAGGAGCTTTTGGCTTTTCGGCATAATTTCCATAATGGTGCTATATACCAGCCCATATTTTTATTGCACATACGGGCAAAACATCATTGATTCAGTACGTTATTTTTATTATAACATTGTCTTATTCAAGAAACTATAGCGGTTAATTATTTATGTCGAAGGTGAGAATGGGGAAGGATCAATACATTCTTGAATTAACTGACAGGAGTTGCTCCCCAAAATTGTTTAAAACATTAACTTATATTTATGACGTTTCAAACCTGTTCAGGTTCATCATCAGGTATCTACAATGTAAAATAAAAGTAAACCCAAGAATAAGGAGGAAACGGGGCCTCCTGTGGTCTAGTGGCTGGCGCCTTGGATTCATAAGCAGGAGATGGTGGGTTCGATCCCCACCGGCGGCAGGAATTTTCTCATCCCATGGCTTGTTGGGAAAATTCCTCGCTGCACCCTGGATGTCAGTGCTAATGGCCTAGTTGTCGAAGCGCCGTAAAAAAAATAAATAAAAAAATAAGGAGGAAACTTCTCCTATGTCACTAATACCAATACAGATACAATATATGAGGTATGTAATAATACAATATATTAGGTACCTTAAATGAAGTTGTGTTAAGGTATATTTTAATTTTTGAATTTCATATTAAGGTCTTAAATTTTGATAGTAGGTAGGAATCTTTTGAAAGGGGTTTAGAATTATAGTGGTGACAAGTAAATTTGGTGGTGAGAATAAAAGCTGATTAATAAGAGAAAAAGGAGAATATAATTATCCAGGAAGGTGTCCAACATACCTGAAGCATCCCAGAAACGAGCAACTTCTAAAACCAGACGTGAATTCCATTCTTTACTATGTTTCCTGGATTTTATTTATTATTGGATTGGATATGTGTTCTGCTACAATGGAGATTTCACTCCTTCAAGATATTTTGGATGCCAAAATTATTCTCTTATGTGATTTGCAACATCATTACAGCCCCTGAAGCTTCTCTTACGTAACTAACAAAGATTTTAAAAGTCTTAATTTGTATTCATTTTAATGTAAATAATAACAAAATTTATTTATTTTATTTTTTGTGTCCCGCTTCAATGGCGACAACACAAAGAACAGTATCCTCCGAACTTAGCTATCCCAGGAAATCAGCATGGTTATTGGTGTTGGAAGTGTGTGTGGTCATGTAATGGTTTAGACTTATGGTTCACCTATAAATAGTGCTTAGTATCAATGGAAATATAATATCTTATAAGCCAACATTGCAGACGTTCATCAAATAAGGTTGTATAGTCCTGTATTCTTGAGGTAGGTCAGTATAGTGTTGATGTACTGGCTATCATTGCCTAGGAGTTCATGCATATCATACGGGATGTTGTAATTGCCTCTTCTCTGGCAGTCAGTCAGTAAATGTTTAATCGTAAGTTCTGTGTTACATATGTTGCATATTGGTTTGTGGCGTCTTGTCATAAAAAATTCGTGGGTGAGTCGAGTATGTCCAATTCGTAAACGAGCGAGAACAACTTCTTCTCGTTTATTGTCGCGAAGACTGGATGGCCATTCCTCAACTGTATTTTTTATGGTCCGAAGTTTATTGTCAGTTAGTTGTGTCCATAAGTATTGCCAATGACGTTTTATGGTAGATTTTGTAGCTGTTGTTAAGTCTCTGGCAGTTATTTGTGGTACGTCATAAGTCACAAGTCTGACAGCATTTTTTGCGTGATAATCGGCAATTGAACTTTTTCCGAGTTCTTCATGTCCAGGTAACCAGTACATTGTTGTGTTTCTGTTTAGGGTTTGTGTCTTATTCAAAATTTCTGTCAGTAGTGGATGGGTTGTATATCTGTCTGTAAGTGCTTTCAGTGCGCTTAAAGAGTCAGTAAATAGTATTATGTCTCTGTAGTCAGTTTCGGGTATGTTGTTCAGACCGATGAGGATGCCATGGAGCTCAGCTGTAAAGATACTAGAGTTATCGTTAATCTTCTTGGATATAATTTGATCATCTATTACAGCTGCAGCTCCCACACCTTCATCTGATTTAGAGCCATCAGTATAGATAAAGAGTTTTCCGGCGTTTTCAATAATGAAAGCTTCATAATTCTTTTTATAGATTAATTTTGATGTTGGATCACTCTTATTATATTTTGCTAATGTTGTGTCAATAAATATATTTTTTAAAAGCCAGGGAGGTTTTTGTAGTGTGCCGCATGTTAGTATTTCAGAATTTAAATAATTTGAAATATGTTGCATTTCTCTGTATCTAATACTGAATGGTCTTTGTGCCTGTGGTTGTCTCGAGTAAATTTCTGAAAGTGGGTTGTCAATACTTATTTGATGACACGGAGAGTAGCCTAGTGCTTTGTATTTATGCATCAGGGAAGTTACAAGGATATCTCTACGGATATGTAAAGGAGGTTCACCTGTTTCTGCATACAAACTAACACTAGGACTACTCCTGAAAGCTCCTATTGAGAGACGAAGACCTGTGTTGTGTATGGTGTCTAGGATTTTCAAAGCACCACTTCTTGCTGATCCATAAGCCACACATCCATAATCTAGTACAGATCTTATAAAGGAGCGATAAAACATAAGCATAGTTTTCCTGTCTGCTCCCCATTTTGTGGTACTTATTATTTTTAGGATGTTTAATGACTTCTTACATTTATCTGCCGTTGCTTTTATGTGTGGTAGCCAAGTCAGTTTTTGGTCAAATATGACGCCAAGAAATTTTAGTGTTGTAGTGTTAGGTATTATCGTTTGGTTAAGTGTAATTTGGGGTATTGGTTGTTGTCTTCTCCTAGTAAATACTATGGATGTCGTCTTTTCAATAGAGAACGTTAGACCATTAGCTCTACTCCAATTTTCCAAGGAATGTATTGTGTTTTGAATTGTATTTTCAGCGATATGGAAGATTGTTGATTTGTGGTAAATGAGGAGGTCGTCGACAAACAGACAGTAAGACACATTATGTACATAATCTTTAAGGTTATCTATTCCTATTTTAAATAAAGTAGTGCTCAGTACACATCCCTGTGGGACACCGTTTTCTTGAACTTCTGGTTCAGATGTGTAGTTTCCTTGCCTCACTCGGAAGGTCCTTTCCGAAAGAAAATCAATTATTATTTTCAACGTTTTTCCTTGGATTCCCCATTCGGAAATTTTGGAAATTATAGGTCGACGCCAAATACAGTCAAACGCCTTTTTAATGTCGAATGAAACTGCTAGCAGGTATTCTTTGTTAATGTAAGCATTCAGTATCTCACTCTCTAGATTCAATATGTGATCTAAAGTGGAGTGATTTCTTTTGAATCCACATTGAAATCCCGAGAGTAAGTTATTCTTATCAATGAACCATACTAGTCGTTTATTTAACATCCGCTCGAATATTTTCGATACGCAGCTGGTTAAGGCAATCGGCCTGTAGCTTTCAGGTGCAGTCTTATCCTTATGGGGTTTTAATATTGGGATAATAATTGATTCTTTCCAGCTGTTTGGAATGGAGCCACTATCAAATATTTTATTTATTACATCTAAGAGTCTTTGAACACCAGAATTAGGAAGATTTTTTAACATCTCATAAACGATTCCATCGGGTCCTGGTGAGGTGTTTTTTGTTAGTGATAGTACATTAGTAAGTTCGTACAGAGTGAAAGGTTCGTTTAGTGGGTGATAGTGGTTAGAGTCAATGTGTAATGGAGTTCGTTCTATGTGGTATTTGTACATTAAAAAGTTTCTGTCATTGTAGGATAAGTTTGATGTTGATTTAAAATGCTTAGCTAAAGTGGTGACTATTTGTTGTGGGTCAGTTGTGAGGGTATCGTTTGATTTAAGACCAGTTATAGGAGATCTGTATTTCTTGCTTTGGATCTTTTGTATGTTTTGCCAAATAAGTTGTGTTGGTGTGTTTCTATTAAGGGATGTTAAAAATTCTAACCAGCATCTTTTTTTAGAGTCACTTATTACTCTCCGAGATATTGCTTTTGCTTTCTTATAATAAATAAAATTCTGATTAGATGGGCTTCGGGAGAATATTCTGAATGCTCTACGTCGTTCCCTAATGGCTGTTTTGCAATGGTCATTCCACCAAGGAACGGGAGGATTCTGAGGAAATCTAGAACTAGTGGGAATGGATATTGCTGAGGCAGATTGAATAAGATTGGTAAACTCTTCTATTGTTAAAGCAGAAGAGATATTTTTCTCAATATATGAATTGTATTTAGTCCAATCTGCTTTTTTCAGATTGTATTTTGGTAAATTTTGAAAAATAGTTGGTTGTACATGAAATGAAATATGGAGGGGAAAATGATCGCTATTAAAACTGTCAATATTCACACTTAGATGAAGATTCATATAAATATCAGGGGTGCAACTAGCAATATCAATATTAGTAAGAGTTCCTGTGCGTGGACAGAGGTGGGTAGGTCGTGAGCAGTAAAGTGGAATGATATCCCACTTTTCAAGGACATCATTAATCTTTCGACCTTTAATATTAGTACTCGAAGCTCCCCAATTAGTGTGCTCGGCATTTATATCACCCAGGAGGAGAAGAGGCCTAGGAAGTTGCGATATCAAATCATCTAATAAGTGAGTATTGACAGGTTCCCTAGGTGGCAGATATAGACTGCAGACAGTTATCCTACTAGGGATGTGTACTGAAGCAGCTACTGCTTGGAGTGTTGTACGGAGGGTTATTGGTTCATTGTGTATAGTGTTCTTTACCAATATAGCAACTCCTCCGGAAGCTTTACCTCCAAGAGTGTAATCATGCCTGTAAGCCGAGTAACCTTTTAGTCTGATCTCATTTACAGGTGTTGTGTGTGTTTCTTGGAGTGCTAGTATATGTGGGTCCTTCTCTCTCAATAAGAGCTTTAAGTCAGCATGATGTCTGTAAAATCCATTAATATTCCATGATACTAAGGACATTTATTAGGGTTATAGAGTTGAAAAGTGTCTCTCCATTTATAAATAAAAGTATCCTTTTTTGGTAGGCTGAATATATTATTGTCATCTCTTTTAATATTCACTAACATAATACTTTGGAAAAAAAAAAAAAAAAAAAAAAAAAAAAAAAAAAAAAAAAATAGGTGTTAAAATACATATAAGCGGGTACAAGATTTGAACTAGGTTAAGTTTTAAATTAATCTGAAAGATAATTGATAACAAATTGTTGTAATAAATGTTTTGTGATAAAGATACAAAAATAGAGGTTATTACATATGTTAATAAAATTAAATGATTATTATTAGATAGAAGAGAATTAAATTTTAAAAAGGATGTCATTTATTTTTATATTTTCTTTTAGTTTTCCTTGTTGATTCATCAATAACCTCTAAATTTTCATTTGTAAGATTGTCTGTAGGTGTGTTTGTGTTTGAAGGTGTGAGTATTGTACCTGCTGATTTCCTAGGAGAGAGCTCAGAGGACACTGTTGCTTTGCCGGGGGATGAGCCAACGTTCTTCAATATCTCAGTCTTCTGGGTTTTTTCTTTTTTCGTTGGTGCTTCTGCATTGAGTCTTGGTGCGGTTCCTGCTCTGTGAAGCACCTCCAAGGTCTCCAATCGCTTAACTATTGCCTGTACAGTTTGGAGAATGACTTGAAGAGAATCTTCTTTGATGGAAGTTGAGAAATCTTTACTGGATATGTTCGCGTAGGATTTCTCAGTATTCAATGTGTTTACTTTCTTCTTGGCTTCCCAGTAAGAAAGCTTCTGTAACACCATGAACTTCCGTACACTAGACTCCTCTTGGTATTTCTTGCAGTTCATGCTTCGGACTCTATGAGCACCTCCACATGTTGGACACTTTATTGTCTTGCATTCCCCATCATGTTTTGCCTCTGAGCATCCTCCACATATTTCTGGTTTCTCGCAGGAAGTTGCTAAGTGGTTATATGTTTGGCACCTGTAACAGATGGTAGGGCGAGGGATGTATGGGCGGATGGGTACTACAAGGTAGCCCAGTCTTATTTTCTCTGGAAGAAATTCTTCATTAAATTTTGCAACGAAGACTGATCTTTTAGTAGAATTTTTCATGGGAAACCTTCTAATGAAGGTAACATGTTGTGCTTTTAGGTTTTCGCATATCTCTTCATTAGACATTTCTTCAATCGTGGAGCAAATAAATGTTCCCCATGAGCAGTTTAAGGAATCACGAGATGTTACTTTTATTGGAATGTCTTGAAATAAAGACGTTTTCAAAATTTTTTGACTAGTTTTACTATCAGGGCATTCTAAAACTAATTTGCCGCGGATAATTTTTGGATTAATATGTTTATTAAACTTACTTATCCATTTCTCGACCTCAAAAGGATTGATTCTGTTGAATGTCTTGTATTCATGTTCAAGTTCAACTTGAAGGAAGCGTCCAACTTCAGATGGAGCAGAAGGCGAACAGTTTTCTTTAGCCATTCAGTTCCTGTCAGTATAAGGGTTGTTTTTCTGATTGTTTTCAGCTATTATCTTCAGTATTGCTCTGTAATTCTTGAACTTTTTGAGAGAAGTTTATTCATAGAACTTTTCTTTGCAAAATTCAAAACAGCTGTTCTAATAACAAAATAACCTTAGTTTACATTTTTTGTTAGGGTAACCAGTTATTTCGGACTTCGTACCAAAACGGGTGGTACCAAATGAACATTCGAGACATGAAGTCCTTGAACTTATTCATGATGCGAGCTTCAAAAGTTGAAACCATCAACTTCAAAGGAATCATGACCTTCAATATGGAACAATTAGGAGCGGTGAGTTTGTATAAACAAAAATTAAAGTTCAATTTATACATATATATAAACAAATTTGAAGGACTGATATTTCCGTGACCATTTGTGTCTGAAAAATTTAAATTGATCATTCTCATCATCATATTGCATAAGGTCAACGTTGTTAGCAAGTTGGCTCTCTATGGAGGGCTAATATCATTAAAACTGATTTCTTGGCAAATAAATACTAATTTATCTTAATCTTATCATAAGGTGTAGATAGTTAGCCGTCGACCAGTGAGAATGGTGAAAATATTTTCCAAACATCCTTAATACATTTTTACAAAAATCGTATTAATGCTTTTCTAGCCGAATCCCAACTATTCCCTCACTGCTTAATTTATACTAATAAGTTACAGTATCTTGATACTGAAGATTTTCTAATGAAACAATGGGATACAAAAAAAATCCAATTAATTGGAAGAAACTTTGATTAATATTTTTCACAAAAATAATTAATAATCCTAATGTTCTTTCAGACCTGCCAAGCTACATACTCTGCTCTGACTGTCCTTTCGGGTTGAAAACATAAAGGAAGGATTTATGTAACAAGGAAATATCATCGTAAACAATCATGCAACACACAGAAAATAATGAATATGATTTCTCAAATAATGCTTCTGCTATGTTAGAATCAGCTTTAGCATTAGCTATTGAGCTCTTTGATTATAACAAAAAGTATAAATTACATTTTTTGTAGGGTACTTGTCTCATTAATAGTTAAAAATTAAAATTAATAAGCCTTCTTTCAATTTTGTGACATATTTACGATAACATCAAAGGCCAGTAACTTTTCCTTCGATAGAAATAGTTGATCATCTTTCGATAATTAGAGATTAGTCAATATTCTAATTTTAAAACAAAGTTTGGTTTTCAATTAAAATTTATTATTTTGTTGGGGATTGAAATAAGTTAGCACATTTTCCAATCGCTTACAGTCGGGCAAAGACTAACTAATAGACTGAATGAAGTTAAAAAGTGTACCATTTAATTATTAACTCTATGTCACAAAAATGAAGTAATTTCAGATATATGTGACAAAAATAACTGATAATAATTAAAATAAAATTTATCTTCAGTACATAACGTAATTTGTATATAGTATACATACCTTGCATACCGATTCTAATGTATGTCCATTTCAGTAGCCCATGCAGTATCTTTTAATGAAATATCTTTGGTGATAATTTGTGCTTGCTTAAAAGGAGTTGATAATATGAATTCTTTGAATAACTAATTTTCAAATACTTATAGGAATAGGCGGAAGGTCAATAAAATTTCATTGAACATTTTATATAATTATGAATACAAAGTCTTAAATCCTCAAGGAAGAAACTTTTACCACCAGGGCCACATCAACAATGTTCTAGACTAACTAGATTCAATATGGTGGAGAAAAGTCAGCTGATCGATAATCAATGTCATATTTTTAAAATTAATTTCCAGAAAAAATATGCTTCTAAATAATAGATTGTTTTAATTATTTAGGATTATATTTATTTTGAAAGAGAAAAAAACTTTATTTAACAAAAAAGAAAAGTTTAGTTGCCCAACTACATCCGGTTGCTCACTACACAACATATTAATCAACAAAAAATTGCAAAAATTATAAAACTAAGTCAAACAAATAAAATCAGTATGTAAATTAAAAACAAACTAATAAAACTATGAGCCTAATGGTAAAATTAATTGTACAAATGTTAACAGGAAAAAAAAAGAAAGAAAATGGTTCTAGTTATGGAAAAAAAAAATGAATAAAATGCAGGACCTCACCTATATAGGACCTTGGAAAAGTAAGGGTGAATCACGGATTCCGGGTGTTGGGAAATCTAAGTCAAAGTTCTAGAAGCGCTTCTGGATAGCAAGAGTGAATGTTTACTCTATGGAATGCTGATTCATATATGAAATATGATTGAAAAAGTATGCAATTGAAATTCAATGTTTTAATTATAATTTTTACGAGTGATTTATGGGTAACAAAATGCTAGGAGGGACTTTTCAGACCCGGGATTCACCCTTGAAATAGGACATTGAATTTTTCTATTCACTTTAACTTGAAGCTGTGAGAGAACTAAAATCGAACCAGAGAAACAAGGCGAGGCATCGTGTTACCTACATCTACAGAAAATAAAATAAAAAAAAGTCAATTTTTCTGATTCGCCCTTACTCTTCCAAGATCCTGATATTTGGTTTTGATTTATAATCAGGGAATTAACAATAATTGTTTCAGCTATGATTCCCTAGCTGTTCCTCGCTGACTCCCGTTTCCTTTAGAAAAGCCTTCGGAAAGGTGCCTCTGGAATCAAACCATAATCCCTGAACGCTGTACTCTCTGAGTCATAACTCTCACGGAATTTTTCTTTATAATAGGTCATGCAGTAAATAGGTCATATTACATATATGACATATTGATTATCATTGAGCTGACTTATCTCCACCATTTTGAAATCATTCAGTCCAGACTACCTATGATTTGGCCCTAGTGAAACGTTTTCCTTCTTGAGTTAAGGCTATAAGCCTTTGTATTTGCAAGTATATTCTCCTGAAGAGATGCAATTTTAGTGTGAAAGTGTAGGGAAGTCATAAATTTATTGTTAATTGAAGTTTTATTGACTTTCTGCCTGTTTTGACAATTCCTGAATACGAGTAACGGGTCATTTCATTTTTAATTTCAAATAGTTATAGCATATTATTATAACAGAAAGAGAAAAGTTAAAATACACACATTAGCAATAAGTTATTGTATTTGCTAGCAATTTAATGAGAAATATTACAAACTGCCAGAATAATAAATCAATATTTAATAAACTGTAGAACTATAAGTTTAGTTACACTTAATTATGGATTTAGGAGTTTTGGATATCAGATTTATAATGACAATAATACACATTAGGTATCACAACTCTTAGCAATATAAGAATTGTGATTACAGACAACACAGCTCTGTAAGTCTCTATTAAGCGAGAGACATATAGAACATTTATGTTTTTTAAGCACGTATTTAATCATGCTTTGGCACAAGTTAATTTAATTATAAGTTCAATAGCAAAATGTAATATTGCACTATTTTAAGTAAAAAAAATAAAATAAAAATTATTGTAAGTAGTTTACTTATAACATGTAACACAAAATAAATAAAAATCATTCAATTAAAAAGTTGTGTCTATTCATTATAAAAATAAAGTCATCTCAAAATACATGTTGTAAAAGAATATTTTGGCAATAAGGCTACCAGGCTTCATATCACACCATGGCAGGTCAATACATTTACTGTGGCTCTCCAGCAGACGGACAGCACCATCTTATAAATCTGAAACAAATTATGTTAATGCCTTATAAGGCTCTAAGTAGAGCCGACAAGAATTTAAATTTATTTAGCCAATGTAAAAACAGAAAATGATTTCTATTAGCCCTTCCATACAGTGGGTGGTGGGGGCCGACCGAACCTGAAGTATGGTGATCTCACTACTCTTCCCAGGGTCCTATGAGATAGCACACATATTAAAGTTTTCTACGATATAGGGATATTTTATAAATTAATCAAGCTAAATAAATAAATAACCTCTCTTTTTTATTCTAGTAATTAAATTTATGGAAATCTCAATATTAAAAGTGAAAGAGGGCCCCCGGGGTCTACTGGATTCTCATGCGAGACATGGGAGTTCGAGTCACACTGGCAGCAGGGGTTTTTCTCATGTCAGGGTCCGTTGAGAAAATTCCCGGCAGCATCTTAGATGTTGGCTCTAATAGGTTGGCTAGATGTAGGTGCGCCATAAAAAAAAAAATTGAAGGTGAAAGAAAACCATCCTCAAAGCAGTAAGGACACCTGGCAAAAGTATCTCCCTCATAACAAAAATGTGATTTCCCCAACCAGTGTTGAAAGAAATAGTTACAGCTTCCTCCAGTACTCGCTAGATAGCCACAAGGTCGAACTGCTGGAAAAGTCAGATATAGGGATGCGATAAACAAGAGAGGAGGCGCAGATTGCTGTGTAAGTCATCCATACTCGGGTCCCAGCACCTCTTGACTGCTAGTGCAGTCAGTAGTAAGATTAGGATTAAATGCTGTAATATCAAGCCTGGGAGGGTTACTAGCAATGCTTCTCATCCTGGGTTCAAATCCCAGCCTGGTTTCTTTTTTTTAGCATAAATTTGCTTTAGCGATGACTTAACTGGAAAAAAAAAACATTACAAAAAATTGTCCGCTGGTGTTCGCGCATGAGCAGTAGCCATCTACGAAAAAGACGACTGTATGTTATACAGTACATTACATAGGTTTGTCGGGTGCAGGACCTAAAGACAATTTATGTTCCTGAATTTGGTTATTTTTATTTTTTTATGAAGGCGCATCTGCTTCTCTGCCATTACTGCATCCCAGCCGAGGAATTAATTTTTCTAAAAAAATAAATATTTGAAAATGAAGTCACTGAAGGGGTATACTGTTCCTGTATATTATACAGTGGGTTGCTAAATCAACATAATTTATTTTGACTGGTCCTCAGTAGCCTTCCATTTAATTGTAGAACTGCTTCTACCCCATCCTTATTGAATTTATTAATTATCTGAAAATAGGTTTAGTAATAACTGGAAAAAAGAGTTTTTTTTTTAATAAAAAATACATATATTTTTATATGTATAAGTAACAAAATATTACAACAATAATCATATAACAGTTCAATATTTATAGAGCTTTATATAATTTAAAATATGTAAAAATATATTTTCTAAATATTTACATTTTTATTAGCGGTTTTAAAGACCATTTCTTTGTTAGTAAAAGGTAAACATTTTGGCATGAGAGTCAAAAGGTAAAATTGTAGCACCATGGGAACTTTACATTGCACAAGAATATATTCCTTCAACTAAATGGTTAGTTAAATGCTCAGTAGATAAACTTCCTGAAAAAGCAAAATATTCTAAATTTTACTATCAAGTACTGCCGCAGCAGCAAACATTTCTCTTTTCCAGAGGTTTTGTAGTTTTGAACTACAAATTTAATGAATACCACAGAATTGTTTCTGAAACATTTCTTGTTCTTAGAAAAAAAATAAAATATAAACAAAGAGATCAAGGAATTCGCACACAATTTTTTGCAATATCCCATACTTCCTCTAGACAATAATATATTAAGAAGATTGTATCTTCTAATGTGTCTGGAAGTGAATTATTGATCCCAAACAAAGGAAATTTATTGCACAGTCTTTCGTAAATTAATGCGCTTATATTGTCAACTAAGGTGCTTAGCAGTCATGTGTCTTTTCAGTACTTCAAAGCGTGTTGTGCCATAATTACAGTGAGGACATGAAAACGGTCTTTGATCTGTATGTCTGGCAATAATATGGCGTTTGAGGTCACCCGAACCCGCAGTACGGAACTCGCAGTGGCCACATTGAAAGGGTTTGTCTTTGCTGTGTTTAGCTGTAACGTGGACTTTGAGATTACCAGAGTGTATTGTGCTGTAACTGCACTCCGAACACTGGAAAGGCTTTAAATCAGTGTGCCTGCCGAGGACATGGCGCTTGAGGTCTCCAGAGCGAGCAGAAACATAATCACACTGACTGCAGGGGAATAATTTTTCTGTTGTATGTTTGGCTCTGAAGTGCGTCTTGAGATTGCCCGGCCTAGCAGTCCTGTAGTCACATTGGGAGCAAGCGTGTGGTTTCTCTCCAATATGTGTTGCTAGAATATGGACCTTGAGGTCGCCAGTTCTTGCCGCACGGTACTGACAGTGCGGACAGACATTGGGCCGAGCTCCACTATGAACTGCTTTGATATGGGTTTTTAAGTGTCCCGAATGAGCAGTTCTATGATTACAGAACGGGCAGTGAAATGGCTTTACCCCTCCGCAATGTTTGGTTTTTATATGTATAGTTAAGTTTCCTGACCTGGCAGTGCTATATGGACAATGTGGACAAGCAAAGGGACGTTCACTGGTGTGGACTGCCATTGTATGGACTTTAAGAGCTCCAGAGTAGGCACTAGTGAAGTCACATTGCTTGCAGGAATATGGACGAGCACCTGTATGTCGAGCTGAGATGTGCTTTGAAAGGTTCCCTGATTGGTTGCTTCGGTACTCACAATGAGGACAAGCAAAGATATTCCTATAAACCTTCTTATTTTTCTTAAGTGACTTATTTGTAGAACTGCTATGATTAGGTGGAAAATCTTCCTGTGTTATATCATCGGAGTAGTCATCGTGATGGGCAAGATCTCCACCAGAACAATCTGTAACAAAAATAAAAGTACACTAAACTCCAAAAAATCAGCTTTTCCAAATATATTTTAGTTAACTATAAGAAATGAACCATAAAGACAACAGGTCTAATAAAATAGGCCTTGTACTAAGTAATTGCAGATGTTTTGGTGTAATAAAAAGAAAAATTTATTTGGTAATAAATGTTATTCATTCTGTAATGCATTGTCAATACACTGAGCTTATCTGCAATATTAGGTTTGGAGGCTGTTTCGTCCCTACCATGTCAAACTATCGAATATGCAAAATCTCGTTTTTCAGATTCGAGACTTTGCTCTTGGATTGTGGACAATATGGCTTGTCGCAAATTGTCACAACTCTAACCCCTTTAGAATAGCCTTTAATGCCTTAAATAAAGTATAGAATAAGACCGTTTTTCAATATATTAATCATCAATGGATAGAATATGTTCGTTCGCTAGTTTGCCTCGATTTGCATATTCGATAGTTTGACATGGTAGGGAAGATACGATGACCTTTGTTGACAATATCCTTGATTTTGTCAGCGTGAGTATTGTTTTTATTCCGTAAAAGTCTCCCGGGGAAAATTTTGAGACATCAAATTTTCATGGCGTTTCCTTGGTCTTGGGGAAAGAAATGTTGAAGAAGTGATTCCTGAATATATGTAAAATGAATATGACTTTTATTTTAACAATTTTTCCCTAGAATCCTATTCAGGGGTACCATTGTTAGGTATTATTTACCATACCTTTGTGAGATCATTAGATCAGAAGAGATAGTTGACTGTCGAAATTAAGATATAGACAATCGGGGTTTGGTCATATGTTGAATGAAGATTCATTTTATAACAAAGATGAGTTGTGTTTCTGCTAATGTTTTGGCTTGACATTCAAGCCTCCTTCAATGCTTTGGAGGGAACAGAACTGTTCTCCCTGAAGAACCGGTTATAAAAAATAAATATAGTTTTAAATGTAAATTCTTTGATTTAAAATTATTTAGTGTTCTAATTTATTATTTATTTTTTATTGGGAGTAAAAGTAACAGTTTTAGAAGATCAAAAATATGTTTTCAACATACTGTTCAAAATATATTGTTTAAAGATAAATTAATTGAAGGACCAGTTTTTGTTGTTAGGTGAATTATACATTTAGCAAAGTATCCAACTCTCGTCCTGGTAGGTATATGCCAGTCTGGGAAACCTGCACAGCCCATGTCAGCTAAAGCCGTTTTTCATAAAAGTGGAACTTCAATTTATTTGTTTATTTATTTATTTTTTTTTTTTTTTTGACAGTCTAAGAGAGTAATCAAGGATCACAAGAGGTTCATATAATGGTAGACCGCAATTTTAATACTAAATTCAAAATTTGCCTGTTAAAGGGTTAATTTCAAGGTTGAAAAATTATGATCCTGCCTGATTACCTTTTTTGGACTCAGAAACGCATGAAAATTAATTATTTTATACTTGAATTGCATGAATATTTAACATGCCAAGCTGTGATATGAAGTCAGGAAGCCTATTTGGTTAAGGTATCAACACAGAGAGGAGAGGAAATGGATTAAAATCCCAACCTGCAGAGTTAATTTTCCAAAATCCGAGGGGAGTTTTTCTATGGTCTATTCTGTGTTATTATCCAAGGCAAATTTTACTATAAAAAAGAATTTTGATATTCTATAACATATTATTCACATTTCTACCTTATTTAAGATAAGAGAATTTATATGCCTTATTGTTCCAAACAACTTTCCACTTTTGAATTTTGTATTTCTGTGTAAGAAAGGTGCAGCGGAAATCCCTAAAGTACGTGTTATATTACTGGAAGTAGACCAAAAGATTGAACACGAGATGACTTACTGCTACTACTATCACTCTCCTGAAGATCTGATTCATTCCCGCCTGTAATATTCATATAATCTCCATGCTCTGAAATAAAGAAGAACAGAATTATGTTTATGAAAATAAATGCCGAACTTCAAATGTATATTTATAGTCACTTCAAGATAGATTTTTATTCAATACCTTAAAAAAAAAAAAAACTTGGTCCTTGGCCCACTTGCATCCCCCCATCTTTTCTACTTTGAGCCTACAGAAAAATTCATAAAATTAGCCCTTCAGGTTGCTGTTTCTCTTCATTCTCACTTCCTGCTCACTTCTGGGTCAATTTCTGCTCACTCCTGACTAAAATTCTGTTCACTTCCTGTATACTTCTGACTTACATCCAGTTCACTTCCTGTCCACTTTCTGCTCATATCCTGTTAATTAACAGGTAGTCAGAAAGACCGGAAGTGAGATTGGGAGTGGATAGACAGTCTGTCAGACCACCACTTTCGTGCTGCATTTTCGTTCCACTTTCGCATAACGTTTTCAGGAAGGTGAGTCATAGTTTTATTTTTATTAAACATGGGACATGTAAATAAACATAAATAAATAAAACAAGTAATTACAACAAAACATTTGTAGATGGCTAGTAAACATTTATTGTGCTATTTTGGCCTCTGGGATTAGTTCGGGTGGAGGACCCAAGTAACATTTTGAGGCTAATTTCTCTTCTGTTCTTTCCTGAAGTAAATTGAGTATTATTGGTGCCTGGTTCAGCTACTACCTCAGGCATAAGCAATTCAAATCTTATTATCACATACTGAAAGAATGAAACTATTAAACTATTGTTGAGCATTTTTTTTTTTTTTTTTTTTCCTCAACTCTCCTACTGATATAGAAAATGCCCCCATTAATATTTTTTATAAATTTGTGCACATGTTTCTGCATATCAGCCACAATTTTGTTCTTGTGTCAAAACTCTGCTTGCAGCATTCCTATAAGAAATGAGTTCATACACCAGTAAAATTGGTTAGTAAGGATGGGGGTTTAGTCAACCTAAATTATAAATATGGGCCTAAAATTCATGATTTTCCATTGTTGTTACGCTTCAATGGAACTGGCAGCAATACAACACCAGAGTGTAACGATAGAAGTGTCATATGAAAATAACCAAAATCATTTGAGGAGTGGGAATTTACCCCAGACCCAAATTAATGAAATGTAAAAAACATAAAATAATAACAGAAGTGTTATATGAATATAAGGAAAATCGGCTTATCAAGAGTGGGAAGTTTACAACAGACTCAATTTTTTAATAGAACCCTAGTAAACTTAATGTTTTTATACTGCAACGAAACTCACTATACAACACCTAAAAATAACAATAGAAGTGTATTACGTAAATAAGTGAAATCACCCGATTAGGCATGTTTAACCGAAACCGTCACTCCAGATCAAAATATAAAATAAAATTATGATTAAATGATATAACATGATAAAGTCACATTACCTGATGTAGATGGCTGCTCTAAGGATCCCACCCTCCCACCTGCTTGGAGGAGAAAATCAGCCAATTCATCACAGGATTCATCTGAAATTTAAATAAAAATCATTATATTTTTACTTCTTCTAAAAAAACTGTAACAGAAATTCAGTACCTTCAAGATTATATTTCTAGAACATAAAACTTCTAACTAATCATGTAGTAATGTTGGAATATTTTATATCACTGAGTGTTTTCCTAGGACGACTGCTTAAAACTAATTGAGGCCTTCAAATATAAAAATGTATTGCTACAAAATAACTTCTTGCTATTTTACTGGAAACTTAAATGGATTAGCTAATTTCTTAAAATAGTTCTAATGCAACAACCGAAATTTAAAAAATAATGTACAGGGCCTCTGCCCCTTAATTTTGTAACACAAAAAAAAAAAGCATTATTTTATTTATTTATTTTTTTTTTTTTGTTAAATTGTTTTTGGTCCGGTTATATAATTTCACTGATAAACCAATTTAAAAACGTAACATAGAAAACGTTCTTTTTTTACTGTTAATCCTTTAAAAGCTGGCAAAAGTAGTAGAACTCTACCCTGTGTGGCTAGCGAGGTTGGGCTTCTGTCCTCTGCCAGGTGGACCAAAGAACCAGGTGGAAATTACGCACAATTTACTTTTGCCATTTGGCTCTTCTTACAGCCTGACTACAAACTTTTATGAAGATATTTCAAAGCCTTGGTATACCTTATTGTACTTACCTTAATCGAAGATATCTAAAAAAAAAAAATTTATAAATTCATATGTAAATAACATAAGACATTCCAGACACATAAAAAAAGATACGGGCAACAACAAAAAATATTCAGTTTGGAAAATCAATGGCTTTAGTCTTGTGTTTGGTATTTTTGAGGCTTATGTGTTTAATATTTTTTTGTTTTTATTTTAATATATACTTGAAATGTTTTTATATAAATAAATCATTTTTATCAGGAACATATTGTAATTTCTTTCTTAATAAATAAAAAAATATTTAAAAAAATAAAATAAATCACTTACAATCACTTGCAATTTCCAAACTTCCATTCGGAGATGAAGGCTCCTCTTTTACCCAAACGGTTGCCTCACTGTTGCCTTGAAACAAAGAAAAACAATGTACAGGTTAACTGTTGGTATTTTAGTGCCACTTACCTACCTGTTAAAAGAGGGAATGTTATAGATTAAACCTAAAACAAACGATAAATAACAATTTCAAAATTCTTTCTATTTTTAAATAATAGATTTCAAACCGCATTTACATGCTCTTGGTTAGCACAAGGCAGATAAACTCAAATTCTGTTTAAGCCTTGTATTTCTTCAAGTAGCAACATCTTAATCAATCAGCTTACACCCTAAATGATAAAAGAGATTTCTTATAATTTTACTATTTATTTTTAGCTATCTAGGAGTTTGGTTTACTTGTTTCAATATCATTCAGTCTTCGACAGGTGAATGGATCTGAAGTGAAGGAAGATTTTTTTTGTATTTTGGAATTATTCTATTTATTTGAGTTGTCCTTCATTTTCTCTTATTCATATACAGTAGAATGCCAATTATCCAAATTGCCCATTATCCAAATCGACTCCCTAAAGCGCAAACAGACGGCAAAGAAAGACGTTTGTAGGTCTTTGATTTTTTTATTGTGTTCTATATCATAATGTCAGTTTCGCTGTTGAACTAAGATAAAACAAGTACGAATAGTTTGTTTTTATAACTGATCTGGAGGTAAAGATAAGTAATTTTTTAGTTTGTACAAATTTGTTGAGTAATGCATCAATTAATTAGTGTTGAAAGTACTTTGGAACATGAATAAATAATATTTTACAGTGTAATATTATTGTTTCTTTTTTTATTACGATTACATGTCCAAGTATCCAAATTTTCGATTATCTAAAGCACCCCCGGTCAATTAATTCGGACACTGGGCGTTCTACTGTATTATATAATACTTTAAAAGTAAAAATTACATTAAAAATTAGTCATTCACAGCCTTTTATTAATCTGTAAATGTTAGTATGAAATGTGAATTATTTATTTAAATGTTAACGTCCATTATTATTAACTATGAATTTTGGGACGGGTTATCTATAGGTTATGACCCTTGAAATGTGAATTATATTCTGCTATATTGTTCCAGTTTATGTTTCTGAATATGAAGTCTTGTTAACTCAACAAAAAGAGACTATATTTTTCCCAGGGTATAGAAGGCTTAATCATCATTAAATGATCAACAGCACGTGGTCGGTCACCTATTCAGGTGCCGGCCATGCCCAACATTGATTAACTTCGGTGATCAATGTGAACCGGTCCATTCAATTTGGCTAAGGCCTTTTGAAGTTCGGATATTCAATAATATTTTAAGGAATACATATTGTAAATTTGAACAAAATCAGTCGAGTAGACCTTGACATATCTTTTGTGCCTGTTTGAAAAAAGTAGTACCAGAATATAGATTTAAACGACTGAAACATAAATTTTAATAATATTTAAAGTATAAACATTTTATCTAGCCAAAAAAATCAGATTTTTGAAAATAAGAAGGCGACAACCCCCTAATTCGAAGTACATTACTTTTTAAAATATTATCATACAATTACAACTCGCTCTTCATTCACTCCACCCAATTAGACAATAATAAGACATTTATTTGCAAAATAAAATAAAATGAACTCTTCATACTTCCAATATCAAGAGCAGAAACATTGTTCTCCAAGATTCAACATATAATTGTTAAATTTAATGATTGAAGGCATAAGTCTGTCCAAAATAATATTTATTTAATCTTTTTTTAATTTTAACGTCCATTTATTATTGACAGAGAAAACATTATATACAACAAAATATATTGAATAAGAGACAACACACACAAATGGACATTACATCATACAAATAACTCTAAGGGTAAACAAGTCCACCAACCTACAGCTGTTATCTCATCACAGTGTTGACACAATGAAACAATAAGAATATATATATAAATAGAGTATAATACTTAACAATAATTACCCAAAAAGTATATCATCCAGCAAATAATCACCTATTGCTATTATACATGTAACCCCAAAAAGTAATCAAATTGATTAGTGAATTAAGTATATTCCAGAAAAATTCAGCATTGTAAACCGAACCAACACCAAATGGTTGAAGAATTGTTAGTACCCTACGAAGCATGGATGTGAAGCTGTTTGTTAGTGCCATCAAGAATTCAAGTTTACTTACAGAAATTTGTGATTGGCTTCTCGGTACAATTTTCTTCTTCTTTTGTCATAAGTGTTGCTACACTGGACATCACTGCTAAGATGTTTTAATATCTGCGAGTAAATAAAAGTAGAACTGATTTTTTAAAAAAATACTATTTCACCTGTACAATATGTCCATATTATTTTCCCTAACTTCAAAAAATATTTGCTGATGTAAAATGACTATTAGACTAATGTAATCCTAAACCAAGAAAGAAAAAGCTCAAAACCATTGGAATGGTCATCTTTAATATTGTAATTATATTTTACATTACATTAAATTTAAAAGTTTTAAAACACCGAAAAATTCTGGAAATCCAAAAAGCTCATTGATGTGTTGAATTCGGTGGGATAAACAAATATTATTTGTTATATTTGTCTAGCAGTCGATACAGGTAGCATTGGAGACCGGTATGACGCTCCCGCCAAGAAACAACGCCATTCCTAATGCAGCTCTAGTAGAGTCGGTTACAAGCCAGTCTGTGAAAAGGTGACTCCAGTCTCATATATCAGTCCATTGAAAGCAGTTCAGTATGTAATGGAAGAAACAGTCACAGACATGTCAGTCTATTAAAAGCAGTTCAGTTTACAAGATGATACAGTCTCATAAGTGCAGTTCAGTGAAAAGAAGATACAGTTGTAAAGAAGATCCGGTCCTATACAGTTAATACTGAGCTGGCTTTATATCAGGTAATGCTTGTTTATCTATGCCTGGATATAACTTATCTATGAGTTTTCTTCTTTTGTTTTGTTTTTTTATTATTTAAAATTATCTTTGTTTTACTTTACTGAACTCGAACCCGACCCCTGAGATAAAGAGTTTTTAAAATTAAATATTATAAAATTTTTATTATATTGGCTCCTAACGTAGAGGCGTACGTGAATAAATTTATTAAAAATAAAACATTTTATTTATATTATAACAATATGTAACCTGCAACTTAATAAAATCATGGGCATGTCTATTTTTAAAATTATCACATTTATGAATAATGATAGTCCTTATAGAACATTCCAAAAGAATGTAATGATTAACACCCCAATGGTCGCACTGGATCTGACAGATCCAGGCAAGTGTTAACAGTTTGCAGCCTGAAGCCGCCAGGGATGGTGGCGGTGGGCATATGTTTCACTAGCGCGACAGTGTGGTCAGTACTATACTCCGGCCACCTGATTTTCCCATTTGCAGGCACTCATTAATAAATAAATTAAATGATGGGTGGGCCAAGGGACAACACTAGAAGACAACATTTATAATTAATTAATAGAATTATAAATATAACTCGCTTTTAAAAAAATGATTATTGATGAAATAAAAAAATAGGCCTATAAAATGTTAAATTCAGAATGTATTTATCACTATCTTCAGCCAATACTGAAAAAAAAAAATCCAGCATTCAGGAATTGGATAATATTAGCAATAATATAATAAATATCTTTGAAATGCTTGAGAAACTGGTAAATAGAAGGTGACCACTCAAATGCCTAATACATTTCCTTCATAAAAGGTTTGCCCCTTTATTTTGATAGAACCACATCAGTCACAGAAAAGTACCACATCAGCACTTTCAAATCTTTAAGCACCATTTTCTGTGACTGATGTGGTGCTATCAAAATATAAGGGCAAACCTTTTATGAATGAAATTTATTAGGCATTTGGTTACCTTCCAGTTTCTGACGCATTTTCAAGATATTTAACAAAGAATACAAATTTCTAGTTTTATCAAAACGTTCTCTCAAAAAAAACGGTTAAAGATAACGCCAATACCCATATGTTCGACGTATTCCAATAGGACTACCAAAAAAATCGTTTCTTTATATTTCAGAAATAATTGTTTCGTTCCAGTGAAGGTATTTACCATATTTACTGCAGTTTTAAAAATATTTAGCACTAGAGAGAGTTTATAAATATAATTAGTCAACATTAATGAGAACTCATTCCTTCCGAAGTACCGGAAGTCGAAAAACATAGGAAGTGTGTTAATTTTTTTCGGCATATATTGAGACCACAACTTACTTATACTATAACATTTCTTCGGGTTGGAACATTATTGAAAAGGGATTCGTTTTTGTTTTTGTTTTTTCGAAAAAAACATTTTATGAATTTTTCTTCTTATCATAGTGACCCCTCCCTTATCCTTATCACGTAATCTTTATGTTGTTGCCACTTGCTACTCCAAAAACATATATTTGCGTACTAAGACTCGATATCTGTGTTTCATTATTTTTAAATAGTAATTGTACAATTAAGAAATAATGCAATTTATGAATCTTAAAAATAAAACGTTGAATCCCCGAATCAAAATTCCAAGATCTTAACGCATTACATTTGTTGCATTATATTCAAATTTATATAATAGAATTAAAAGACTCAATTATAATCACAAATAGTTCAGTATTTATGATTCTGCTCGTATCGATAGCAAATAATCCCGATCCTGATAACGCTTCAAAATCCATTGCAACTAAAAATAAATATACAATATTCTAATAATATTTAAAAAATGTCACGATTCTTAAAGTTATTATCTATTGACTTTAACTTCACTTTCTTGAAGGACATTGACTTTTGCTGGTTCTAATTGTTACTTAGCACGAGAAGTAGTTAGTACACTGTCTACACTAAGGTTAATTTAACACTCTTTTACCGTTATCTTAACTTTTTAACTGTTAAAATATCCATAACATTGAAACTTTTATTGTTAAGCCATTTGTAATTTATTTAGCCACAATATTCAGTTCTTTGCTGACAATTGACGTAAATAAAGCGATTTTATGTCTAATTTTGAGAACATCTCAGAAATATAGACAAGATGATACAATTCAAATTACATTTGTAATTGATATATATATTTACAGTTCACTATCAGGTATTTCAATCCGGAAATTGCTCAGCAATGAGCAATAAAGTGGATTTAAAAACTTACTAAAATAACATCTTATGTAAAACTCAACTCAAAAAGAAATATTCAAAGCAGGATATCATCAATGAAACTGAAAGATTTACGCATATACGATTTAAATACAGTAGGAAAATACCACAATATTATCCAATTTATAACAAATGGAGAAATAAAATATTTCCATTTGTTAGAACCTACATTCAGTCTTCTCCAATTGGAATAAAATTTTTAAAAAAATTTAATACTACGAAGAATAGCTAAATAAAAATATAAAAACGACGAAATAATAATTAATTACCTCTTCTTTTTCCGAGATTCGCCACGATGAACAATAAAAATACGTCCAGAGAATAAAGTATACACAGGAATAAATAGAGATTGTGCATTCTAACCTTCTTAACAAGAAACCTTTTATTTACTCTTCCGAAGTTTATGTCAAATCTGTCAATTTGGGTGCATCAATCGATAATGTAAGGCTTCCCTTAATTCTTGCAGTTGAAGTTTTGTCATTTCCGTATTTTTTTTTTTGTTTTTTAATTTAAATTATTAAAGTTTTCAATGCTATCATGTAATGTAATTTTAATGTTCGATTTAAAAAAATAAATAAATAAACAGAGGAGAAAAATAGTGTAGTTAATGATATTGTCGATATCCATAGCTCAGCAGCGTCTGCGCGAATTAATGATGATTACAATTAATGCTTACAATAATTAAAAGAACTCAAAAAAGGATAAATATAACAATTTATTACAAACTTTACAATTTTAAGGATGTACATAATATTAACAACATTAGCCTCTCTAAATGAGTGGAAGTCTGATAAAAATGAAACATCTAATAAAAGGAAGAAAATTTATTTAAAAATAGTGATTATTCTGTTAATTACATTGAAAAATATTGTATAATCCTTTATTTTAATTGTATTTTTTTTTTTATTTATTTATTTTTTGGGCAGGCTTTGACACATTTAATACAGGGAATACATTACATAATATTTACATCCTTAAATTAAAAAATGATGTGCAATTTGTTGCATTTATAGATTTTCAACGGTTCTTCTTTATAATGTTACTCATTTCAAAATGAATATACTGAAGAAAAAAATATCCTCAAAAAGTAGGAAATATTTTCTCTTTTCATACTTTTTCATTGTGTATTTTTTTTCACTTAAAAAGGGAACAAATAACCAAACACTGCTTCATGTCTGAAATAAACTATTCGTTTTAGAAATTATTCACTAATAACATAGTCCCAGTAATTCCACACAATTAATTATCACATAACAAATACTTTTAATAATTAAATTAGTTCGAGTTGAGAAGTCAAGGGATAGTTGGGTTTCCAATGGAAAAAACGCAGTCAGATTTTCGTAAAATTTATAATTTTTAATTCAGCGTGCTGTTTGGCAGCCTTCTTCAACAATAAATGCCTAGGGGATGGAGGAAGACCGTCCAATTAAAGATACCGAATAGGTGACCATGGGGTAAATGTAGGTTCACACCACATTTCATGGTCGTATATAAGGGGGGGGGGGGGATGGTGAGGGGTCTGCAGCCTCCTCCGAAATCGGGAAAAATGTATCATTATAACCTTTAATATAAATTAAACAAGATCAATTAGTTCAATATATATGTGTGTATATATATATATGTATATATATATATATATATATATGTGTATATATATATATATATATATATATATATATATGTATATATATATATATATATATATATATATATATATATATATATATGTGTATATATATATATATATATATATATATATATAACAGCGTTTTAATTGGCTGACGTTTTTTTTTTTTGCTAACTATTCCAAGTTCTAGATTGTTAGTATTCCATACCCCCTAAATGCTCTCAGCCCCCCCCCCGAAATTATAGTTTTAGTTTTAGTTTAATTAAAATTCATTAATTAGTATCATGTTAGTTTTAGTTTTTTGGGGTTTCAATTTTTAGTTTAGATTTAGTTTATTCCAAAAAGTGAATGTAGTTTTAATTTTAGTTTTTATTTTTGCCCAACATTGCCCAACATTTGCCCTACAGGGCAGTTACTATATTTTTTTTAACGGTGTATCAACATTCGGGCTATTAATGCCGACTATAGAGTTATCCGATCTATGACCATAGTCAGTACCCCTTTGCAGGTACCCATTAATAAATTAATTAAAGGCTGAGTTGGCCTAGGGACGGTCAGGGAAGCCGAATCCAACCCATGAACAAAGACACTAGAACATAAAAATGTTTAGTGCTTCTTCGGGATTTGAACTCAGGTCCTCCAGCATATTAGCCCACTGCTCTACCACTGAGCTATCCTCGACACAAATTAAGACTCCAACTATTCTATATTGTTCTTAAAAGTACAAGACTTTGGAGGAACGGCTTACAGTCGAAACTTACTCACAAGTTTAAATCAGTGGAATAGTTTTTATTTTAAGCATAACTTTTAAAGGGACAGAGTCATTCTATGACTACAAATGAACTTAAAGCACAGCTACATCAAGTAATTATTATAGCCATTATACTTCTTACCAAAACGAGCTTCTTCAAGAGGAATATCCAATTCTTCTTTTATTTTAATAGATATTGTACTTTTTAACATTCCTGATGTCAACAAATTGTGTCTCTAAGGCCTACTTGTTTTTTGTATGAAAAATAATTAAATCACAAAGAATCACTTTTTATAGATTAGATAAATCTTGCAATTTCTAACTTATGTGTGTTTGGTGATGAGGTTAAGATCTTTCTTCTGTCATTAAAAACAATACATAAATAAATTGGTCGTTAATTTTGGAAATACATTAACGTTGTTTCGTTAGGCGATTATTTGAAAAATTAACTTACGAATAGTCTGATAAAATTTTGTTTCGATTGGGAAAAGGGTAAAAACGATTATTTTAATGTATATTTCATTTAATCATGCTACGATAATGGTGGTTTCATCTCGTCTGGGCACCCCGGATCTCCTCAAAGCTTCAATAACACATGCTCCTTCTTCAGTTTCAATAATTCTTTTAAAACGTAATATCAGTTTAGCCAGGTTGTTAACTGATAAAATACAGAGGCTGTACTCGAAGAGATGGCTGTTTTATTTTTATAGTGTATATACGTTTGTTTTTTTTTTTTTTTTTTTTTTTTTTTTTTTTTTTTTTTTTTTTTTTTTTTTTGTTAGGCTCAATACAAGAGAGTTTGCAGGGGCTGTTGGCAACACTGAGTGTTGAAGAAGTTATGTTACTGTTGCATTACGTAACAAGAAGGTAATGTAAGGTAGGTACATAGATACAGAAAGGATAGATACCTAACTCTGAACTTTCAGTGAAGCAATCCTAAGATTCTAGCGGCCATCTTGTTATATGGCAAAACATTGACAGTAATCCATGGAAAGTTTATGTTGTTCTTTCTAGATTTTGTACTCAACATTATTTGTATTGTTGAACAAGTATACAATATGTTATATATTAGTATTATATTTAAAAAAAACAATAAAAATCAAGAATATGATTTTAGTTATACTAGATTAAAAGTTATAATGGACCACACATTTCTTTCTTTAAAAACATTAAAGAATAATAATGTGTGGTCCATATGTAAAAATTAAAAAAAAATAATAGCAAAAAGAAAATTATTAAAAAAAAATTAATAGAAAAAAAGAAAAGGCATCAGCCCTATCCTGGCTAGAAAAGGGTGGTAACCTATAAATAACCCGTCCTAAAATTCGTTATCAATAATAAATGGACGTTAAAATTTAAATGAATAAATTTAACACAAACAGTTTGGTTTAGATTTTCCTTAAAATGATATTACCATTAAATGATTCCATTAAACTTTTTAAAATAAGGGATAATTTATTTTCTACCCCAATTTCCTGAAAAAAACTTGAAAAATAATCGTTTCTTATAAGTTATATATTACAAATATTTGTTCCCCCTGTTTAACGGCGTATCAACAATTAGGATATTAACGCTTATTACAGCTATTATTTTTTTTTTAAATCTCCAAATATTGGGTGTTTGATTTTCTTAAAAAAAGCTGAGATTTGTGTGAGCTTAGTTTGTGTTTTTAGTAATATAATTATTCTAATAATATTTTTACTTTTACAAAAATGTAAAACATTGCGCTATGTGGGAGGAAATCGGCCAAATTAAAGAATTAGGGCTGACGGACATATTACAATCTTGCCTTACCACAAGATGGGGGACCTCCAGATAGCCCTGCGTTGGCCGTGAATTTTAAGGCGTGAGCACTTAACAATCTCCCTGCCAAAGGTCGTGGGTTCGATTCCCACTATGGAGTGGTGGCTTTTCTTTAGAAAAAAGAAAAGGCATCAGCCCTATCCTGGCTAGAAAAGGGTGGTAACCTATAAATAACCCGTCCTAAAATTCGTTACAATTTAAATAAATGCAAAATAATCAATTTTTATCTGTTTTACGCGTCATATAAACGACAGAAAGCCAAATATATTGTTAGAGTGAGAATTCTACATAAACTACAGATATATTCAGACCTCAAGATAAAAAGAATATATAATCCACAAATAGAAACTTGTTTACGTTTGTTCGTACTATGTACATACAGTAAGAAAAATAGTTCAATTTACAGGTCGGTCCAGCATGAAAATAATTATTATTTACATCAACTCTGTACAATCAATTGGCAATGTTTATGACTTTTCGTGTTTGCTTATTTGTTATAAGTACCTAAAGCAAAGTTTTTATATTTGCTTATCAAGATATGTATTAAGGTTTTGTGAAACGAAGGTTATTTTGGCATCAAAGAAGAAACCTTAAAGAGACCTGAATGGCAAATTCAAGGCAAGGTAAGTTACACCCTGCAATTCAGCACTGACTACAACTTTCTTTCCGAAGATTAATAATTTTAATCGGCAAGTGCTATATGCGCCGCAGAGCTTTGCGATTTAATTTTATGAGGATGTAAAAACTATTCAAGGCCAACTCTACCCATATTATTTTTAGAACTTGCACCTTAGGGAGGCCATATTATGGCCTTTAGCTATTTATAGGGATAAATATGAATGCACTCTTCAATTTCTGACATTAAACCCTTTTTAGATATTAGTGTTTAACACTTTTAATTATATATGTCGTTAAGCATTAAACTTAAGTTGCTAAATTGTTGGCAGTTCGGAGACAAAACCAGCAGAAACTGGTATGGTGGACTAACGACTGTAAATCACTAGTTCTTTGGGCTGAGATCTAAACTTTAGAGGAAAAGTAAAATCTACCTACGTATGATCGAGAAGCTTATATTCAAATGCATACCCGTCAAGTCCAATTATTTACTAATTTAGAGAAATACATTTCGCAAGTAACATCAATCTAGAATCTGTATATTTTGTTAATTATATGTTACATTAATCCAGATAACTTTATGACCAGTCTAAATAACATGCTGTTAATATTATGTTAATTTGAACATTTAAGTATCATTTGCTTGTTGTAGGATATGAGACTTCTGTTTTACAAGCTTCAAAATGTTACTGCCTAGAGGGAGCTGATTATCTGCTTCAAGAAGGTGCTCAAATTGATGCTGTGGATAAACGAGGCTACACACCATTATGCTTCGCCGCCGCTGCTGGTAATGTTCGGATGGTAAAACTTTTAGTTAGAAATGGAGCCGATGTGTGTCATAGGAATAATTTAGGCTTTTCGCCTCTGATTCTTGCGGCCATCAAACTGAAACGCGAAACCGTCTTTGCTCTGGCAGAATTCAATGTAGACGTCACATTTAATGAGCTTGCAAGAGCTATCGACAAAAAGGACGTGATGGATTTACTAAAGGAATCGGGAGTTAACCTCAGCGCGAAGGATGCTAAAGGCAGGACGCTTCTTCATTGGGCGGCTTGGCAGGGAAATAGAGAAGCTGTTACATGGCTCCTTGGCCAAGGAGGTTTCAATGTTGATGAATTGGATGGGGACAATTGGACCCCACTCCATTACGCAGTGAGGGATGGGCATTTGGATGTTGTGAAGATGTTACTGGAAGAAGGAGCACGGATTAACATCAAAGACAGATGGGGCGACACTCCTTTAGTTACTGCTACATTTTGGGGACATTCGGCATTGTGTCATACTTTATCTATTTATCTCTAAATAATCTATTATTAATTACCTGAATCCAATAATTTTAAGATTCCTAAAAATAACACAGGCGTTCAAGATTCCTCTGAATCCACCACTCTCCCCTCGAATTGTCTCTAAATTTTCTGATTTAAAGTTTCAATAAGCTCTCATATTTTTTATGATGAAAATAGAAAAAAAAATAAAAATAAATAAATACAAGGAAAGCTGACACATTTTTGGCTCTCGAAAAGGAAATATTATAGAAGGAACAGAGAAGTTTTATGAAACTAATTAATTTATTATTAATAAAAAAAATATATCAGAATATAACATTTTAGAAATAAAATATTTTTTTAAAATTGCATAAATTATTATAATTTAATAAAATGAACGTAACAAAAACTTAGTTTGAAGAGCGAATTTCTTAAAACATATTGGGAAAATAACCAACTTTGATGCTAAGTAGTGTTTGTATTTTTATGAAACTTTGTATACTGTATACGTTTTTGTTTTTCTTACCGCCAAAGATGCAATGTATGTAAAAAAACAAATGAAATGAAGAGTGTTTTCTAAAATTCTAAAGTAGATCCGATTTTTAAAAGCTATGACGAATATTTTGTTAACTTTTTTTAGCTCACAGAGTATTTTTCCGCGCCTTTAAAAGAACTTGAAAAAAAAATTATTAGACTAAAAAAAAACAATCTAGAGTTTGACAATTGATTATCATTTTTAGACGGAATTCATTGTAGATTTAATAATAACTTCATATTGTTTAGGAAAAAATATAAGTTTTGAACGTACCTAACAGTTTTCCTCGTTATACCCCCCCCCCCTCCTCTCTTGTCTGAGATTATTAATTTTAATTTTAAGAATCGTTTCATAATTGTGTCGTTTTTGAAATTTCATTTAACTTTTTTATAATAAAATTACTTTGTACAGTTTATAATTACAATAAAAGATGGATTTCAAACGTCTAATTTTAAAAATGATCTTTTGTGAGGATTTGTATGCATTATATATATATATATGTTTATGCATATATATGTATACACAGGAACAAAAATTCTCGCATGCTTTAATGGATTCGTAGTAAAAATTTTGAAATTGATAGTTAATAAGATTTTTTTTTTCTTATGTTGGTGTAAGTGGAGGTTTGAATTCATATTTCTATAAACGGTTGACACCAGTTGCTAATACCGTCAAGTGTGATTGTGATTGGCTTATGTCAAAGGTTTAGTTGTGATTACTTATTTGTTTTCTATTAATATGGAAACCCCCTCGACACCTAAAACAGGAGTAATAACCAAACCGTGCCCTATGGAGACATCGCCGTTTTTGGTGCCTCCCACGCCGATGATGAAAAAAATTGGATTTGGGACCGGTAAGTGAGGCTAAATCGCATGCTGCCATAAACTAAAATTATTTTATTTGTTTGTTGTTTTTTTTTAGTTTTGCCACATTCCGTCTCTTTTAGGCGTAAGTGTTTACCATGTTGATAGATCTCCTCGTTTCGGACAAGATCGTTCTCCTTGGGCGGTTAAAAAAAGAAATGCTAGAATTCAGAGGGGAAACATAACTGACAGACTTCTCAAAGAAGCAGCTATTCTTCGATCATTAGACCATCCAAATATTGTTGGATTTAGGGGTTTTACTAAGACAGCTGATGGGAATGAGGTAATATTAACTCTTAATAAACTTCATACTGAATGGTATTTTACATTTCAACAATTATTTTGAAAAATTCAATGTTCACTTTTTTGAAGTATTGGAACATAACTTAGTTTTATGTTAAATGGAATTACGAAAGTTTTACTGATTAGGCTATTCTATAAGGTCTGTAAAATTAGTTGTCACAAGGCATATTTACTTAAGTCTAAAATCATATCCTTTCAGGACTTAACTTTTGAACCCTTTCTTTAAGTACAGTTACTGAATAGAATATAATTTGCTTATATCTATTTTTCTCTATCAGTGTGATATTTTGCTAGAGCGCCATTTGGTTTCTTCAGATGAGATCCATGTTAGCTTGTTAAATTAAAAATAAAATTCATATGGCTTTGACCATAACCACATCAACAGGTGAGATTTAATTTTATGAACATTAGTAATGGCCGTCAGACAAGAATAAAGACAAAACAGGATTCAGGTCTAAGTGGTCAAACTCTGGAAGGTGATTTTGGACATCATTTTCAACAAAAAAGTTCATTTAATGTATAATCCTATGACGAAGGGAAAAGGAGGTATGTCCAATTTTCTGTTTTTTAACATAGACAAATGGAATTGATGATTTAAACAATCACATAAATGGACATAACTGATTTTTTCTTTGGAATCGGACCATACTTCAATTGAACTTTATTGTTGGAAATTATGTCTAGCATCACTTCCTAGAGTTTGGCTACTTAGGCCTGAATCACCCTGTATGTGTTTAGAAAATCACAACTGGTAAAAGCTGTCCAAATATTTAAAAAGAAAAAAAACAATTATTATGAAAAAGTCAGGTGGAATCGAGCAAATATCATGTTGGTTGCGAAAAGGAGTCGCTGGAGATAGAAACCATAACAGCACATCATCAAAATTAAGTTTTATTAAGATTTAAGTAGATTGTTTTCATCCAGACCAGCTTTTGTTTTATGCTATTTTCATTATTTAAGGTTCTTGTCATGGAAGAATGTTCTCAGTCTTTAGGAGATTGTATCGAAAGTTATGGAAAAGACTATGGACCATTTTCTCGAAAGACTATCCTAGATGTCATGTTAGGAGTAAGCCGAGGACTTCATTATCTACACTTTGAAAAGAAATTGATTCACGGTGACATTAAGTCTTACAATATCTTAATTAAAGGTACTTTATGTTTATTATTTTTAAATAACTGTTCCAATTTTCAAAATTGGCAGCTAACTTATTCTTAGTTAGTGATCAAATTTGACTCCCTAGCTTTGGCTCGTTGTATGTATATTACCCCACTGTTAATGTTAGGTGGATTTTCGGGGTGCTTATTAATGGGACTCTATTGTATATATGTTTTGTTTGTGTGTATGTAAATGTATCTGTTAACAGTACCCACAATTTTGTCACCCCCCCTGGGTTATGCAACAGTTCCATAACAATTAGGTGTGGAATGAGTAAATCAATCAGCAAACATTTTTATTAGAAATACTGGCTTACCTGAAACTTTATCTGTTCGCTAAGGAATGTTCTTAGTTTATGGAGCTTCTGTTGGTCAGATTTGTGAAACTAATTGGAAAATAAAAAATATTTTTGTCTTACTTTAAATTTTAAAAGGGGCGAGGTTAGCTCAGTGGTAGAGCACTGGACTAATATGCTGGAGGACCTGAGTTCAAATCCCGAGCAAGCACTAAAGATTTTTATCTTCTAGTGTCTTCATGGGTTGGATTCGGCCTCCCTGACCATCCCTAAGCCAACCCAGCCTTTAATTAATTTATTAATGGGTACCTTGGTGCTAATGACCCTATCAGCCGGAGCATAGTACTGACCATACTACCTCCCTAGTGTGTCGTATGGTCATGAATCAGATACCTCTATAGTACCTGCCCCTCAGGGCCCTTGTGGCCAGTTACGGGACTGATTTTTTTTTTTTTTAACCTAAATATGCTTTAGCGGTGACTAAACTGGAAAAAAGTCCGCTGGCTTAACTGGAAAAAAGTGCCCCCTGGCTTTCGCGCATGCTCAGTGGCGTACACGCATGCACAGTGGCCATACACGAAAAAGAAGACTATGTGTCACAAAAAAGTGTCCGCTGGCGTTCGCGCATGCGCAGTGGTGTGGCCATGTAGGAAAAAGAAGACTGTATGTGTCACAAAAAAGTGTCCGCTGGTGTTCGCACATGCGCTGTGGCCATGTATGAAAAAGATGACTGTTTGTTATAGAGTACATTACATAAGTTTGTCGGGTAGACCTAAGCATTACAAAAATGTGTCCGCTGGCGTTCACCTATTCACAGTGGCCATGTACGCCAAAAATACTATATGTTAGACTGTATAGTACATAGGTTTGTCGGGTGGACCTAAAGAATATTTATGTTCCTGAATTTGAGCAGAAGGCTCTAAACAAAATAATTTATTTATTTTTTTTTTTTTTAAATTTTATAAGAATAACCTTATTTTATTTTATTCTCCTATTATGAAATAGCTAGCTTTTGTGAGCAGCCAGATTACTTTAATTGTTTGCTGATTGAAAATAAACTGAGATGTCTTTTTTTTTTAGTTTGTAACTGAGCCGAATTGAGAATACGCTTATTCTCTGCTCTAAGATCTTTAAATTTAAATCTTATTGAGTTGTTTCAAAATAAATAAATAAGCGAAACTATGGTTTCAGATTCCTTCCAATCAGTCAAAATATGTGACTTTGGTGTAAGTTTGCACATTGATGAGGACGGAACGTCGAAGGAAGAATACATTGGAAGCCTGTCTTGGATGGCTCCAGAAGCCTTGGGAGAAGGTCCAATCACTGATCGAACAGATATATTTGCTCTTGGACTGACGCTATATGAAATGCTTGCCATGAAGACACCTCATGAAATGGAATTCAACGAATCTTTTTCAGACACTTCATTCAATTCAGATTTAATGGAAGATTCTATTCAAGAACCACCTTACGGTTTGTATTTGAATGCCTATGTATTATTAAGTTATATAATTAATTATGGAATATCAATATTATGACCGTTAGTCTTATACAGAGTTATCTAATTGATGAAAAATGCTGATGTTTGGCATTCATATAAACAAAGACATTTAAATTTTGATTTCATTTTGAGAACAGAAGGACTAGGGAAAAAATGGCATTAACCTTTAGGCTGTGTAATACACGTAGGCCTAGGTGGTACTGTCGTGCGGGATAGCCAAGCGCTTGGCGTTCCCCGTGTGCTGAATACTTTCCACACACAATGTTTCCTTGGAAGATTCCTTCTTCCCTCTTCTCTTGTACTTTACATTCCAGTTGTTCCAGGTGTTTCTCCAAACAGAAACATTTTGGGATAAATATTATGAACCCTCATCGTCATCCGAAAAAAAACTCCACTTCACTTTCGCTCATACCCGTCAAAAGTTCTAACGATTCTTGTCCAGAATAAATTTTCTTAGAAATATTTACACAAGCAATTGTTCACTTGAAAAGCTCAAAATATACTCGAGGAATATGTATAGTAAATTCCAGGTAAAGAAAAACAGTTTCGGCAGTAAAAAAAACTAGTAAGCTAAGCAGTTGGAAGCTAAAATGATAAAAATGAAATACTATGCCCCCTAACGGCTTTGAAGGACACTCCAGCTTCTATAAACAGCCTACAGATAGCAATAGTAGAAGGACTGATATAATAGCTCGTAGCAGCCAAGCGCAAAAGAAGCCAGACTAATATAATAGTCTGGGGCACTGCTCCCTCCGGACTAATACAATAGTCCGGGGCACTGCAACCTCCGGACTAATATAATAGTCTGTAGCAGCCTAAGGGTGTTAACAGGCTTGAAAGTTTTAGGATCTTTGTATATTTTCTTTAATATCTTGAAAACAGTTGCCAAATCATGGTAAGTGGAAGGTGATCATTCGAAAGCTTACTAAATTCTCTTCAAAAAAGGTTCTGAAGTGATTTTCATTGGAAAAATTTCAATCCGAGAAATAAGTGCCTAAAACTGTCGGTTTTGTTCTTTTGAGTGTTTTTTTCTTTCTTCTTGTTGTCTTTTGCCTGTTGGCCTTATTTTTCAATTGCATAGAACAGTAAAATGAGTATTTTTATAAAATAAGGTAAGAAAATGAGAAACGTATTTGTAACCCTGTTTGTTTTCCTAGAGCGTGGTGGAAAGAGTAAATTCCATTTAGAATACTGCTAGTTTCCTGGCAAATAACATTTTCTCTTTGAAATTTCATTTTACATTTTTCATGAAAAATCAAGACTGTTTCTATTCTCAGCTTTCCGAATTATGCTTGGGACAAAAAGGGAAACGTGCTAAGATGACGCAGTTCCTGTGAGTTATACTTTTTAGCACGGTTCCCCCCTCCCTCCATAGGGAGGAACCCCGCATATGAGGTTGACCTCATGCCGCAATCCAGAAGTGCCCGACTAGAAAATTTTGCGTTTCAGAACCCCTAGAGAACGAAAATAACGGTGGCTCAAATTTGTATATATATATCTATGTCTGGTCACTCTCTGAAGGCCCCAAAAATGGCCCGATTTTTATGAAATTTGATACATAAATCTTTCGTCTAGTTTGAAAGGTCAAGTTCGTTAACCAGCAGAATCTACCCACAGGAACATGGTTTTTGAAGCAAAATTCGCGCAAAAAAAATGTTTGTGCTTAATTCATATGCTTGCTAGTACTCGTTTTATAGGCATTTTGGCCTAGGAAAGCGAATGAAGCCATTTTTAAGGCGATAGCTTTAACTGTTTTTGAGAAAAGTGGCAAAATAGTTGTTTAAATACATTTTTGGTTTGGGTACTTAGAATCATGGGATTCAGTTAAAAAAATTTCTACATGTTTGAAATTCATATTAAAAAGTCCGATTCGCAGGAACTGCGTCATCTTAGCGCGGTTCCGTTCTTATCTCTAGTGTTTATGAAGGCATAGAATAGAAACAGTTATTACTTTGTTTAGATCAATAGCGAAACAGCTATCCAAATGAAATCTCAAACAAACCAGTCTTGAAAGGTTTTGATTTACAATCTTACCTGTATCGGTCAGCTATACCATAAGTCGGGCAGAAAGGCCTCCGCTCAGAGGCATTTGGAAAGCCTTGGGATCTCTCTCTTTGAACGCTACATTTCTAACAATAAATTGATCTTCTTATTTTACTTAATCTGTTTTATTGTCAAATACATTATCTGACTATAAGCAATTTAAAAATAACAAGCAATAAAACAGACAAAAAGAACAGTTAGAATAAGCGAAATCAATTACTTTAAAGTTTTAAGCACTTATTTCTCCGATTGACATCGCCTAATCAAAACTTTCATCAGAACCATTTTTGTAGAGCATTTAGTGAGCTTTCTAATGGTCATCTTCCGTTTCCCAAGATCGTAAACAAAGTTACCAAAACTTTTTATGTCTGTTAATAAAATATTTTATTCTAACCCTTCCTAAACTCCAAACATAACAAAAATTTCAACATATTAGTTTTAATGAATGTAGAACATGCAGAAAATGTTTCAACTGAATTCCATAATTCTAAGTACCAAAATCAAAGAGAAAAAGAACAGTTCGAATAAGCGAAATCAATTACTTTAAAGTTTTATGCACTTATTTCTTCGATTGACATCGCCTAATCAAAACTTTCTTTAGAACCATTTTTGTAGAGCATTTAGTGACCTTTCTAATGCTCATCTTCCGTTTCCCAAGATTCTCAACCTTTTTCGAGATATTAAGGAAAGTATACAAAGTTACCAAAACTTTTCATGTCTGTTCATAAAATATTTTATTCTAACCCTTCCTTAACTCCAAACGTAGCATAACTTTCAACATATTAGTTTTATTGAAATTAGAACATGCAGATAATGTTTCAACTGAATCCCGTGATTCTAAGTACCCAAACCAAAAACGGAATTCAAAAACTATTTTTCCAATTTTCTCGACAACGGTTAAATCTATCGCCTTGAAAATGGTTTCATTCGTTTTTTAGCCCAAGAAGCATATAAAAAGAGTACTTACAAGCTTATGAACTCAAAAACGTAAGCGTTACAATTTTTCTGCGCGAATTTCGCCCCAAACGCCATCTTCCAGTGGGCGGATTTTGCTGGTTAACGAACTTGACCTTTCAAATTGGACGACGGATTTTTGTACCAAATTTCATCAAAATCGGACCATCAGGTAAGCCAGAAATGAGCGAACAGACAAATATATATATATATATATATATACATATATATATATATATATATATATACATATATATATATATATATATATATATATATATATATATACATATATATATATATATATATATATATATATATATATACATATATATATATATATATATATATATATATGTATACAAATTTGAACCAACGTTATTTTCGGTCTCTAGGGGTTCTGAAACGCAAAATTTTCTAGTCGGCACTTCCGGATTGTTTCATTGTATCAACCCTATAAGCGGGGTTCCTCCCTATGGGGAAGGGAGGAACCGCGCTAAAAGATGATTAAATTTTGGTTACGTTTGGAGTTAAGGAAGGATTAGAATAAAATATTTTATTAGTAAACATGAAAAGTTTTGGGGACTTCGTATATTTTCCTTAATATCTTGAAAACAGTTTGGAATCTTCATAAGCAGATTGTTACCATTCGAAAGCTTACTAAATGCTCTACAAAAAAGATTCTGAAGCAATTTTCGATTAGGCGATGTCAATCGGAGAAATAAGTGCTTAAAACTTCAAATATGTTTTTTTTTTTTTTTGTTCTTTTGAACGTTTTTTTTTTTCTATGTTCAAATCACTTTTTAATTGATTTTTTTTTTGTTTTAAATTGAATTTATCTGTAAAATTAGTATATGGCAAAAGAAAATAAGAAACAGTAAGTAGTGTTTCTAGAGCGAACCTTCACAAGCACAGGTAGTCAGGTATAAGGTATGGACCCTTGCAAGCATGACCTATTTAGGATCATAACTTATTTCATGAAAGGTCTAACCAAAATTATAACTGTATCTATGTCAACCTTTCCAACATTAGGGATAAGAACGGAACCGCACTAAGATGATGCAGTTCCTGCGAGTCGGACTTTTTAAGATTATAATTACAAGTGTTACGGCTAACAAGTTCATCAGTACCTTTCATTAACAAAATACCTCATCATCTTAGCGCAATTCCTTTGTTATCCCTAATGATATTTCTAAAGGAATAGAAATATTTGAAACGGTTGTTTTGTTATTTTGTGAAAAGCGTATCTTGAATAAAAGCAATATTTTATATGTCAACCCTCAACTAACTTGGAAGGGTCTTGTCCAGGTACACTCACAGGACAGATAATAGAGAAAGGTTGATTAACCCCTACCATATAGCTAGACAACTCATTTAACTGTTCAATACATTTCAATAAAACAACCAATTAAAAAGTGAGGCAAGTAGGGAAAAAAACTGTTCTAAAGAACATCACCAATACCAGTAAAGAAGTAGGAAATATTCACTAGGCATCTTCGAATTCCTCTCTTGGAAAGTTATATTTCTAACAATACATTTTTTTCTTATTTTATTTATCCTGTTTTATTGACAAATACATTCTCCTACTAGAAGTAATTTAAAAAAATCAATAAATAAAAACAGACAAAAAGAACAGTTCAAATAAACAAAATCATTTGCTTTAAAGTTTTAAGCACTTATTTCTCCGATTGACATCGCCTAATCAAACCTTTTTTGTAGAGCATTTAGTAAGCTTTCGAATGGTAAACTTCCGCTTACCAAGATTCCCAACTGCTTTCAAGATATTAAGGAAAATATACGAAGTTCCAAAAACTTTTCATGACTATTAATAAAATATTTTATTCTAATCCTTCCTTAACTCCAAATGTAATCAAAATTTCAACACTTTTGTTTATATGAATTTTTTTTTTTTTGTTCTCTTTTTTTCCTCTCTTGACTGGACTAGGAACGTGTCACTAACTTTATCATGAGCTCATCGCTAACATTACAAAGCTCATCATAAAATAAATAAATAAATTATATGAATTTTAAACATGCAGAAAATATTCTATCTAACTTAATCCGATGATTCTAAGTACCCTAACCAAAACCTTAATTCGAGAATTATTTTTTTCATTTTTTCGAAAATGGTTAATGCTATCGCCTTAAGAATGGATCATTCGTTTTCTAGGCCAAGAAACTTATAAAACGAGTACAGTAGGGTTCCGATTAACAGAGTCGATGGGGGCCAAGGTTACCTCGGTTAATCGAAATAATCGGTTAATCGGAACCATACCAATAGAAATTGGAAATGTAGGTTGTTTTTGAATAAAAATTACTTTTATGCTAAAAAAACTAATATTTAATAATAATGCATAATAATAGTAATTTGTAGTAATAACAATAATAACAGAAACCTTGACATTATTTTTTTAAAAAGAAATCTTTAATTGTGGCTTGCCTAAATGAACTTTTTCTGTCGGCAGCAGCTTTATTAGAATCATGAGTTCATTTGGTGGTACATCGCTTCTGCTTTCTAAATAGAGAAGGGATCTGTGAAGCAGATTGAAACCCTCTTCATGGCTTATTTTTGAGGGAATGGTTTCAACGTCTTCTTCGGGATTGGACTTCATTACCTCATTAATAATTTCATCTTCCGTAAGGACTGTCGCTCTGTTTATTGTGTCGTCGTTCAACCAATCTATAACTTCGGAATCCATTATATCCGGGGAGTTGAGGACTTTTAACAAATTGCACAATTGCTGATTTGTTGGAGGTTTGTCAATTGTCTGGCTATCATGGATAATTTGAGGCCACAGGTTTTTCCAGGCTTTATTTACTATGCTTTTTATTACAGAATGCCAAGAATCAGCAGCCATATAAATCACATCCTTAATAGATATTTTCTTTAATTAACCTTTCCTCTTCTGCTAATAGCATTTCAGACAAAAGCTTCTTTTTGTAGTATCGTTTGAAGGCCAAAATTACTCCTTGGTCCATGGGCTGGATTATTGATGTGACATTTGCAGGAAAAAATATCAATTTTATTTCGCCCCCCCCCCCCTCAGGCTTGACACCTCGGTTAATCGGGATCTCGGTTGATCGGAACCCTACTGTACTTGCAAGCATATGAAGTAAGTGTAACGATTTTTTTCGCGTGAATTTCGCTCCATAAACCATGTTCTGGTGGACAGATTCTGCTGGTAACGAACTTGACCTTTCAAATTAGATGAAAGATTTTTGTAACAAATTTCATCAAAATCGGACCATTTTTGAGCCATAGAGAGTGAACAGACAAATTTTACGTTTCAGAACCCCTAGTAGTAAACGAAAATAACGGTGGTTCAAATTTGTATGTGTGTGTGTGTGTGTGTGTATGTATATATGCACACACACACACACATACAAATTTGAACCACCGTTATTTTCGTTTACTACTAGGGGTTCTGAAACGTAAAATTTTCTAGTCGGCACTTTTGGATTGCGTCATGAGGTCAATCATGCATATCAGTTAGATGAACAGGATGTGATCGTGGTTAAATATTAAATATTACAACATTAAACTGACAGTATCCTAGGTTCACCTTTACGGCGCATCTACATCTTGGCCATTAGCACCGTATTTGTACTTACTCTATCCATTTTTGACTACAACCCTGATGAAGCCTTGAAATTCATTCAGAACGCGGGCAGTAAAAACTAATTTTCATATTAAGATTTAGTTTTATTAATTTTTATGAACGAATCCATACAATCTCCACTTCTGTTTTTTATAATGAATTTGTTATTGTTCTTTGCTTATACTAGATTCAGTCCCAAGAGGAGCTGTGTTCACCCCTGGTAGGAGGTGAATTTATAATTTTATAAATAAGTATAGTTTTTCTTTTATCATTCTTTAAAATAAAAATACAAACGATCATATATAAACAAACTTTCATAAAATACCTCTTTTATCAAAGTTGTGCCATTGCCCTATCAAAGTTCTTTTGTAAAATAAATTTTTCAAAGATGTGGTAGTTTAATCAATCCTGCAACAGGCCACAAGGGCTCAGAGTGGCAGGTACAGTAGAGGTAACTAATTCTTGACCATACATCACTTTAGGTGAAGGATAGTGTGGTCAGTTCTAAGCTCCTGCTGTTGAGAGTGTAATACACGGGTCCTTGATTCGTAATAAACACTGCAGATTGTATGTTCTTGATAAAATCTGCTTTAGAACTGCCAATCTTCAACATAATTATCATAATATTAATAGATAATACTACAGTAGAACCTCTCATATCCGACCTTCCCATAACCGACTCCTTCCGATATCCGACCTAATGCCCGACCGTCTGTGATTCACACGCGCCCCGTTGGCGAGCCTGTTCAGACTTGAAAGAGTGAGTCATCTACACTATGCTTTGTTTTCCTGGCCCAAACTGTCAGTTCTGCCGTGATTGTTGATGTGGAATGTGTTGTAATCTTGTATTGTTCTATATTTGTTAACAAAGAGTGACTTGTTGAAGCTGATGTTTCAGAAGTTACTAATGAATATCTTAACAATGACCAAATCATAGCTGTTGTGCAGAACAAAACCGCGGACGAAAAAATTGACTCGGACAAATACGACCCCACCAGTGACAGCGTAGCGGGTCATTCTGCTGCTAAGGACGCCTTCGACGTAGCAGTGAAATAAATCGAGCAACATCCAAATGCAACCGCAGTGGATGTATTGTGGCCTAAAAAGTGGAGGATACTTCCGCAAAGTCAAGATTAACAAAATTAAAACAACAATCCATAACTGAATTCTATAAATAAAGTATGCTTACATTTTGTTCGTATTTTCAAAAGAGTAAATGTTTTAAATATATATAGCAACAGTTCTACAATTACAATAAAGTTGTATTACAGTTTGTGCTGTACAATATAGCTGTTTTTATTACTTTGAATGACTTTTTTTTTTCCTCCTCCCGATATCCGACCTTTTGGCCGTTCCGACCATGGCCCGGTCCCGTCATGGTCAGATATAAGAGGTTCTACTGTATTAATATATTTTTCTGTTCATATTATATTTTAGGGACTCGCCCAGAATTGCCAGCAGTGGACCCTTCATATTCAGATGTAGTCTCACTCTTCAACTGGTGCACAGAGGAAGACTATAAGAAGAGGCCATCTGCTAATGACATCACTGAAACCATCAACAGTTTAGCTTCTGCTAATGTGATAGTTCAAGTTTAGTAACATCTGTCGTTTCTGTTATATTATATGATAATTGTTTGTAAATATTAAGAACTAGATATTTTTTATATTTGTGATTTAACACGTGGGCTTCGGTGCGGGACATATATGTCCCATACTGCCTTCCACTTAGGTACAGCAGGCAAAATAGCCCAACTTCCTTAACTTACGATGGCTGTAACTTCTCAAAAAAAAAAAAAAAAAAAAGAAAAAAAGAAAAACCTTCAGACATTTTTTTTTTTTTACTTCGTGAGATGTATATATATGTATAGATGTTTACGGGACACATATGTCTTGTACTGCGCAGTATTTGGAACCACTATGGGACACATGTGTCCCGAACCGAGCCTACTATTATCCGAAATTGTGTTAACTATTATAACTTATTTTCTACCGTGCCATTAATGTTTGTACTTAAAGATTAATCTATGCATTAAGAGCACAGGATTGCTGTAATCTAAGTTCCTGTGAGTAGGACTTTTTGGACTTCATTTGGCTTTGATGTATCTCATTGCCGAAGCCCTAATAATATGAGAATGAGCTTGTTCTTTCTTAGCAAGATTGAACAATTTTTGTCTTTCATTTAATAGAGTTTTCACAAAATTAACTTTGCCTCAATTTTCATTTAACCTTTTCAAAAGAACTGGGTTCAGTAGTGTTCCAAAATCTGCCTAATCTGAACACGACTAGGGGAAAGAATAAGTACAGTAGGGTTCCGATTAACCGAGTCGATGGGGGCCAAGGCTACCTCGGTTAATCGGAACCATACCAATAGCAATTGGAAATGTAGGTTGTTTTTTAATAAAAACTACTTATATGCTAAAAAAAAACTAATATTTAATAATAATAATATGTAGTAATAACAATAATAACAGAAACTGAGACATTTTTTTTTTAAAAAGAAATCTTTAATTGTGGCTTGCCTAAATGAACTCTTTCTGTCGGCAGCAGCTTTATTAGAATCATGAGTTCATTTGGTGGTACATCGCTTCTGCTTTCTAAATAGAGAAGGGATCTGTGAAGCAGATTGAAACCCTCTTCATGGCTTATTTTTGGGGGAATGGTTTTCACGTCTCCTTCAACATCTTATTCGGGATTGGTCTTCATTACCTCATTAATAATTTCATCTTCCGTAAGAACTGTTGCTGTGTTTATTGTGTCGTCATTTAACCAATCTATAACTTCGGAATCCATTATATCCGGGGAGTTGAGGTATTTTAACAAATCGTACAACTGCTGATTTGTTGGAGGTTCGACAATTGTCTGGCTATCATGGATAATTTGAGGTCACAGGTTTTTCGAAGCTTTATTTACTGTGCTTTATGTTACAGAATGCCAAGAATCAGCAGCCATATAAATCACATCCTTAATAGATATTTTCTTTATTTTTTGGATTAACCCTTCCTCTTCTGCTAATAGCATTTCAGAAAAAAGCTTCTCTTTGTAGAATCGTTTGAAGGCCGAAATTACTCCTTGGTCCATAGGCTGGATTATTGATATGACATTTGCAGCGAAAAACATCCATTTTATTTCGCCCTCGCATAGGACACGCTCGTCAGGATGTGATGGTGCATTATCAATTAGGAGCAGGGCTTGATGAGGTAGTTTTGTTTTTTTTCGTCCAGATATTGTTTTACATGAGGTACAAAATGGTGCTTACGATTTGAGACTCTCAAATTGAGAGTTCTATTTCTTCTGAGAATCGGGATGAAGTTCCCGTTGTGGCCATTGGCTCAACATCATATATATATATATTGTTATGATTATTTTTATAAAATTAATTGAAAAAATGTTAATTACTTTAATAAATTTTATTATATGAATTTGACTTAATCTCAGGGATTAAAGTTCCGAGTAAATGAACGATATAATATTTATTTCCAGACAATTCTGAGATACAAACACCAACATCAAAAATAATACAAATGACAATAAAAAAATTAACAATTACAAAAAAAAAACAATTTTTACCTCTAAATTAATTTGCTTCCAAGCTTCAATCCACTGCGCTTCAGTAGTTCCTTCTTCAATGTGATACGCTTTATTGCCAGGTCTTGTGCCTAAAATGGATATCTTGAATTCTGGACTCTGTTGTCTTCTCACTCCGTCTTCTATGAATAATAACAATAGACTGCACTCCGTAATCCTCGGAGGATAGCTATAGACTCAAGCTCCGCATTCGACCACTGCTGAGAATAGAAAGACGCTCCGCATTCCAGGGCTGCTGGGACTCAACTGATCTCTTCTCTCTATGGCTGCTGAGAATCAACTGATGATCCGCAATCCAGGGCTGCTGGGGATCAACTGACGCTTTGCTAGAGGGAAAACTTTGCATCCTTGTTTCTTAACTTCCGCATTATGTTCGTTCATATATAAAGATAATAGTTATGTTTTTCGTAACTTCAAATAATTAATTTATTGTTATCTGAATGTAAATTTAATATGGATATATTGTATACCAGTATTGTCCAAAAATATTATTAATTTTGATCGTATATAATACGATGTTAATTGTATATATGGTTTGTGATTTGCGCGGGCTTTTCAAAATATCGATGGTTATTTGAATTTAAAAATATTTTTGTGAATGTAATATATCATTACAATATATACACATAACCACCCCACCCCCAGGCTTGACACCTCGGTTAATCGGGATCTCGGTTGATCGGAACCCTACTAAAAAAAAAAAAAAAAAAAAAAATCAGTCCCGTAACAGGCCACAAGGGCCCTGAGGGGCAGATACTATAGAGGTTATAGTATCTGCCCCTCAGATTATTAAATTAATTAAAGGCTGATTATTATTAATAAATTAATTAAAGGCCAGATTATTAAATTAATTAAAGGCCATTATTAAATTAATTAAAGGCTGGGTTGGCCTAGGGACGGTCAGGGAGGCCGAATTCAACCCATGAACGAAGACACTAGAAGAAAAAATCTTTAGTGCTTGATCGGGATTTGAACTCAGGTCCTCCAACTTATTAGTCCAGTGCTCTACCACTGAGCTAACCTCGCCCCCTGATCGGAACCCTACTGTATTATAAAATTTCTGAACTAGGAAAAGTTAAAAAAAAAAGAAGTTTATTTTACATTTATAAAAACTTTTAATATTTCAATTTTGCAATCTAACTAAAAATCCAAAATATAGCCTACTTAAAATTTAAACAAGTTCAAATTTACTCTCATATGTTGAATCTATGTACTGTACAGCGTTTACACAAAATTTACAAAGCAAACCATTATTTAAAAGATAAAGGAGTGATCTTCTGAAGCAAGAAGCTTAAACAGCTTTGCTATTGAAAGAGCCAATGTTTTGCCACGAACCACCCTTCTCTTGATGTTATCTCCAATCTCAATCATAATATAGTGCAGTTTAAATTGCAATGTACTATAATATTTAATTGCTTGCCTTTTATTCTTGACACATCAGACACTCAATACGCCTCTTAAAGTCAGTGCAGTAGGCTCTCCCTTATCCGGTGTCATGTCAGGACCGGGGTACAATACAGTCAGATTAGAGAATTCATCTGTTTTTCTTCCATTTCGTCAACCATACTTCACTTCCATAGAATGTTGGATCCCCATTCATTGTTCTTTGTTCAAGAGCTAGTGCTAGTATCTTCTGCCCGATCGACAGAGTTATCTTGTTCCTATTCGTGGACATAACGGAGCAAATTAAAAAAAAAAAAAAAAAAAAATTAAAACTTGCACTCCACTCATGATGAATGTTCGAACGAGACTGGCTGTCCGGCTTCTGCTGTACATTGAGTCAAATTTTCATTACGAATATAAAAGAGCAACACTATTTATGTTTGTATATATACAGTAGACTCTCCCTTATGCGGCGTCCTCTTATCCGTTGCTCTCTCTAATCTGGCGGTCTCCAAGAGGAATGAGTGATGGAACTCGCCGGAGCTAGTACTGCTCGAGGGTTCCTAGAAAACTTTCCCTTCCTAGCTAGCCAAACATTTGTTTCGAAGTATTTCATTGAATGAAAGTCAAAGAAGGCATATATGTTTTGTTTTAGAGACAGGAACTTGTTATTCTACTAAGAAAATAAATGTTTCTATTAAGACGTCTACGGCTAGAACGCCTGATGTGCACCAGCAAGGATTTACATATTTTGAATTTATTTTATAATTTGATACCTAAATTTTACTTAAATATGCAATATTAAAAAATATAAATATTAATATATCCTCTTAGAAGTGACAGCTTCTAACTGAATTCTGTAATCCGGTGTTTTCTCTAATCCGACTGTACCCTGGTCCCAACGACGCCGGATTAGGGAGAGTCTACTGTATATACATATATATATATATATATATATATATATATATATATATATATATATCTGATTGTTGATCCCTTCCACTTCCTCAGTCCGAGTTACAACTCCGTACAGTTAACACATTAGTTTTGACAGCGCCATTAGTAAAGTTGTGTTTTCAATGTGCGTCACAGAAATGGAGCATCGGAATTTAGAGCAACGTTGTGCAATAAAGTTTTGTGTTAAACTTGATGAATCCGCGAGTGTGACTTATGAAAAGTTGAAACAGGCCTATGGGGAACAGTGCTTATCGAGAGCACAAGTTTTCCGCTGGCACAAATCATTTTTGGAAGGCCGAGAACACGTTGAAGATGAACCTCGCTCAGGGAGACCTTCGACTTCAAAAACTGACAAAAACATTAATCGTGTGAGGGCTCTTGTGAGATCAGACCACCGTTTAACAATAAGGATGATCAGTGAACAGCTAAATTTAAACACTTTCACCGTGCATCAAATTGTGACAGACGATTTAAACATGCGAAAGGTTTGTGCCAAAATGGTGCCGAAAAATCTCACAACTGAACAGAAGGACATTCGAAAAAACGTGTGCGTTGATCTTCTTGAGAGGACTGCTAATGACCAAGAATTCTTCAATTGTGTGATCACTGGTGATGAATCCTGGATATTTGAGTACGATCCTGAAACAAAGCGGCAAAGTCTCGAATGGCACACTCCGTCATCTCCTCGGCTGAAGAAATGTCGAATGAGCAAATCAAAGATCAAGACCATGCTGATTTGTTTTTTTGACAGGAAGGGTATCGTGCACAAAGAATTTGTTCCACCAGGACAAACTGTCAACCAAGTGTTTTATAAAAGTGTCCTTGAAAGGTTGAGGAAAAGAGTGATCCGTGTCAGACCAGAAATTGCAGACAAGTGGATGCTTCATCATGACAATGCTCCGTGTCACACGGCCATTTCCATCCGTGAATTTTTGTCCTCAAAACGCATTACTGTTGTTCCTCAACCCCCCTATTCACCTGATTTAAGTCCTTGTGACTTTTTCCTCTTCACGAAATTGAAACATGTCCTAAAAGGACGTCATTTTGGAACTCTGGAGAACATTCAAAAGACTGTGACTGACCAGTTAAAAGCCATACCAATTGAAGACTTCCAGCGCTGCTACCAAGAGTGGGAACGACGACTCCGCCGATGTATAGCTGCCCAAGGGAACTACTTTGAAGGGGATAACATTGTTGTTTGAAAAGAATAAAAACTTTGGTTAGTATGAAATCAGTCTCATTACTTTTCTCACACACCTTGTATATATAATAATTCAGAAATACAGTGAACTTGTGAGGAATGTGCTTAGTTATGAAACTCCTGCATGACAGCCTTTCATTAATGTCCTAGAAGCCATGAAAGAAAAAATGAAATTTTTATTTAAAATTTTATTTTTGCTACAAACCTTAATGTACTTACAATTTACAAAGTTTGTAATAAAATAAAATTTTATTGTTAGTTATTAAAACTATAATTCAGGGGGAAAAAAATGGGAGTTATATAAATGAAACTTCTATCATTTAAGGTAAATATTCTTTCTGTAAAGGATAATAAAACTTTTTTCCTTCTTACAAACAAATTAGCAACAGCCTTTTTTTAATTCAAATGATAAATAATAATTTTATAATAGTTTTAACAAATTAAGTATTTTATGAGCTTGTTCTACAAGCTTCTGCTTCGACTATTTATCCAGAAATAGGATATATAAAATAAATTGTTTATTAATTACTCAAAATCACAGACAAAGAATCACAGTAAAATTGTTACTTTCAAAATTTCAAACTTAAATTGGGTTTCAATTCATTCTACAAATTCTCATAATTCAGTTTCCTTGGATTGTGATTTTCCTTTGACAATTGTTACGAAATCCAAAAAATCATCGGCTAGCAGCTTCGGCTCTTCTAGAGCCGCGAAGTGACCGCCTCTCGGAAAATCCCTTATGTAGATCAGGTTCTTGTATTGTGCTTCAAGAGCAAACTTGGGATTAAACATCACTTCATGTGGGAACCGAGCACATGCTACTGGCACTTGAACAGGTGACCTGTAAAATAAAAATGATAAGTCTTAACAAGGCCAACAAATATGTTATAAATATCTAAGAAATGTGCCTGGCAAAAAGAGCAACACAAAATGGGTAAACAACAGCTTATGAGGTCCATATGCACACTATTCTTCAATATAATTCATTATGATCTACATGTCTTAGTATCTTTACAGGAGCACTTATAATAAATTACATCCTAAGGTTACTTACTTACTCCCCGGCTCTACAGGTGTTTGTGACCCTTGGCCTTCCGGACTATTCCCTTCCATCCGTCTCGGTCCATGGCAGCGTTCCTCCAATTTTTGACGCCCAGCTTAGCAGCATCTCTTGCTACTTCGTCTTTCCAACGGCTTCTTGGCCTACCTATTTTTCTCTTTTTCCTAGAATTGATATGCTGGCATCTTCTTCTGCAACCTCTCTTCCTTCATTCTCACAATGTGACCCGCCCATCGCAGCCTACCTGCTTTTATATAATTAACAATATCCTGATTACATCCTAAGGTTAAGGCTGTAATTTGTTATTTTAAGTGCTCAAGAAGAGGTGTAAAACATGTAGAATAAAATAAAAGATTATTGAAGAGTAGTGTTCAGTAAATGAAATTTTACTTTCTGCCCAAATATATATATACACCCACACACATTTATACATACATACAGGGCGAGGCACAGGAACCGAGTGTTTTTGAAATAATTGTAGCATTGTTAATTTTTTATTTGAAAAAAAAAATAAAAATTTATGAAAACATTTGTGAGAACATACTATTTGCCAATCTTAACATGTTGACTGCGGGAGTAGCGAACCCCAAATCACCTAAAAAATCTTAAATGTTTTTTTCTATTTTATGATTTCATTTGTTTTGTTAATGTGAAAAAATAACTTACCCATTGGAAATTCTGGATAATTTCCTTGAGAAACATGTATTTTTACCAAGGTGAAGAAACTCCTGCAAAAATTCACAGAAAGGTCTGAGCCCGGAACAATTCTGTGCACAGAATAAGGCACACACTGAAACACTCCCTGAGACGACAGAGAAACAAATAAACGAGCCTCGAGGTTTGTAGCCGATCCCCAAAACTTTTTAACTTTTTCTCCCACCTTGCCAGGTAGCCCCCCATGCTGCGTCATGCCGCCCATTTCCATCATAACGGAGCACAAAATAAACAAAAATGCAGGTATTAGGCTGCAGAAAATCCATGGCAGCTCCATGAAAAACCACTTCAAAGCAAAAGTAACTGTATCGGGTGAGTTGTCAAAATTGGGTGTCATCGGTCCTTATTTCTTTGAGGAGACTGGGGTCAGAGTTACTGTCACATCTGAGCAGTACATCAAGATGATAGCCACTTTTTTTTCATAACCGAGTTGACAAGAAGGTGCATTGCTCGTAATCGGATTTGGTTTCAGTGATGGTGCCAAGGCACATACAACCTAACAACTATGGCTGTTCTACATGTTTCCCAATTGCATCATTTGCAGATTTGGTGATGTTTTATGGCCACCTTGCTCTCCTGACTTATCCAAATGCAATTTTTTCCTATGGGGATACTTTTATTCCTATAAGTCATGTGTTTATGAAAGTAAACTTAACACATTGAATAAAGTTTTAAAAAGAAACATTTTTTACTTACTAAAAATTTGTTTAAAAAATTTAGGATTTAATGGCGCCTGAGGAGGTGGCATGAAGGCCATGAAACATGTAGGGCAAGCCAAGAATGAAGTAGTACATAGGAAAAAGGAGTACTATTTTTTGACCTTTGCCATATATATCCAAAAAAAATTAATACACATAATTAATTGGTCAGAAATACGTGGAATAGAACACATACTTATGTATGTACAAGTATTAAAAAGTTCAGTTACCTTGCAGGTGCTTGGCATTCTTCTGCCTGGTTGAAACCTTCTTTGTAAAGCCTCACTGACGTTGTTATTGATTTTGTAAGCCAATACATCATGATGTTATCGAGGAGATCTTCTTTGGTGTATTTATCAAGACCACCATCTCTCCTATTTTTCAATTCCAAATTTGTTCCAAAAGCTGTCTTCTCCAGAATATATGCAGCCAACCCAACAGGAGAGTCTGTTAACGCAACACCTGTAAACCAGTGCTTAATTAATTATTACAAATCTGAGTATCAGTTAAAGAAAAAAGGGAAGATTTTAGAATCTCTTTATCCATTTTTTTTTTTTTGTTGGTAGATAATGCTGAAAAAAAGCTCCTTTGGTTATGAGCTATGTAAATTGGAAACATCTCAATTCTACAAAAAGAACACTATTGAAATTGTAAGAACAGTTTTGTTTTTTTTTGGCCTGGGTCTCCCCGTTTTTTAGTGGTTAATACCTTGGATTCTCTATTGGGTAGCCAACCTTTTCTAGCCCTATCCTGGCTAGAAAAGGTTGGTAGCCTGTAGAAAACCCGTCCCAAAAGTCTTTGTTATGTACAAGTGGACGTTAACTAACTTTTTTTAAGAAAACACTTTTTAATTCGCCTACTATAAATCACTATAAAACGTTTGGTCTCACATTTTTAAAAATAAGACATCAATTTAGGTCACAAAGAGGTCTCAAATATCTCGAAAACGGTTGAGGAATTGAGGTATGTGGAGGGTGATCATATTTTAATTACATTCTTGGACTGAAGACTACCTCTTTATATCTCACATAATTCAAAATCAGTATTTAGAATAGATGAAAGCTTACTAAAAATACAAGTGGACATAAACAAATAATTAAAATTAGTTAAAATAGCAATTAGAGAAATATCCTCTTTACGACCATTTTATGCCTTAAGCTTTACTTAGTCTCTCTCTCTCTCTCTCTCTCTCTCTCTCTCTCTCTCTCTCTATATATATATATATATATATATATATATATATATTCTTCCGTTGTTGACCTCCAGCTTCCAATAGTATTGTTTTTTTGTAGCCAATAGGTCATAAAAACACACTTGAGTGTGAAACATGAAGTGAAAGGAGTGTTTTTATGACCTATTATATATATATATATATATATATATATATATATATATATATATATATATATATATATAGTTATTTATTTATTTATATTATTATTACTTTGGAATAGGGCAAAAATGTGGATGTTATGATTAGAAAGTAACAAATAAGCGAATTTACAAATTGTACTATTAACCACTTTTGCCTTATCATAATAATAGGACACATAATGCAACATAATATGACGTGAAATTATTTCATAATACATTTATTCCAAGTCAGTGGCTTGTTACTTACGATTTTTTAACATTTTCCAAAGCCGAACAAAAATATTATTTGTGTACATTTTGGTTAATTTATGTATGTGTGTATATATATATATATATATATATATATATATATATATATATATATATATATATACGAGTTATATTAGCTCGCTTCCTACCTCCTAGGGAGGAAATCCACTTATGTTGTCAACCGGAGAGTGCTAACTTAAAAATGTGCTACAAAAATATTTTGTCACAACAAAAATTTGAAGTTCGATAACCAGTAGAATACGCCATTCATGTCGAATGATTGTTTTAAATTGAAATTCGCAAAAAAAAAAACTCTTTGCGCATTTACTATTATGATTTTGCGTTTATAGAAATCAAGGATGTTTTAAGTCAATTTCATGTAGGGAATCAAATTAAAAGTGGAAAATGTTTTTATGTTGCCCTACATTTTTGTGTCTTTCAGATTTTGAAACGACAACATTCCTCACCCAAACTTCAGGCTAGTGCTATTACGTCGACTTCATATCCATGATTCCTGCCTATGAGGAAAATGTGTTATAAAAAATAAATTAAATAAGATCACCCAGTTCAGAAAATATATATATTTTTTTGGGTGCAATAGCGTTTCGTTTTAATTGGTTAACTATTCCAAGTTCTAGATTGTCAGTATTCCATATCCCCCCCAAATTCTCCCAACTCCTCCCGAAATTATTTTCTATAACACCTATGGTGGAAACACGCTAAAAAGATTTGCTTTATAAACATGACATATAGAAGCATGTTAAAAGGAAGGTCACACAGCTGATAATGTTATCACTGTTTATACAGGAAAAATTGAAGCTTCAAGTTCACTGATGTTTGAATTCTACTGTAGTTTAGAATATCTACAACAAAATATAAATTTCGCTATCCAGCATAATGCGCTCAGCCGAAGACTGTTTTTACGGCAAACTTTACAAAAACTCTTTGCGCTAACAGTTAACTAACTTTACGGTTTTTACTTAATACATTTTTAGGACATTTCTCCCTCTTTCCATGACGTCGAACCTATTACGCAAACCGGAAATTCAAATGAAAAATGTACAAGTTTCAGAGCACATAGGTCATTTAACTACCGGTTACGTTTGGTGTTGAAGGAGACTTAGGGGGGGGGGACACGATTTTTTTCATATTATTATATATTTTCTTAAATATCTCGAAAACAGTTGGGAAATAGAAGTAAGTGGAAAGATACTATATGAAAGCTCACTAAATTCCCCACAAAAACGATTCTTATAGAATTTTAGGTAGAGCGATCTCAGCCGATGAAATCGGTATTTAGAATTTGAAATTATTGGTTTCGCTTCATTGAACAGTTTTTTGTTTGTTGTTTCTATGTCTTCTTCATTTTTTAATTGGTTGTTGTTATTTTAATCGTATTTAGAAGTAATACGAATTTTTCAGTAAAACAAGATAAGTAAATGAGAAACGTCTTTCCTCCCAATAGAGGGAAGGAAGAAACGCGAGAAAAAAAGGTATCGATTGCCGGACTTCATACATATTAACCAACTTTATTGTAAAATATTGTTAATTAAAATATTTTAATGTGAATTATAAGAAGAAACATTTCTTTTTTAAATGACCACCATTATTGATTACACAGGTCAACATTTGATCTAAAAAAAACACTCGTAGCGGTATGGTCCTTATGGGATTTCAGGCGTCGCTGATTACGGGGAGCGGGTTGGTTAACCTTCATCGCATCAGATTAAGGTCAAATAGAGAAAAAATCATGCCTATGTTTTTGAGGCCCCTGAGTCCGAACCCGTAGTTTGTTTGACCTTACGCCTTTTCGTAGAGGTCACGTGACAGTCAAATAGAGAAACAACCGTAGGAGAAATCTGAAAAAAAAATCATGCGTATGTTTTTTAGGTCTCTGAGTCCGAACCCGTAGTTTGACTCGCACTGCCTCTCAGATTTTTTTAGCACTTTCCTCCGAAGGAAAGTAGCTATTGAGGTTGGACTCATGACGGAATTTTTGAAAAATTTCTTCAAATCTTTATCGATCCTACCTAGTAGACACCGAAAATGACCCCCGTTAAAATTTATATATATATATATATATATATATATATATATATATATATATATATATATATGTCTGTTAACACGATAGTGGCCAGAGTTTTTGTTTTTTCGTCACGAAACTTGGTATATAGCATTCAATTAGCAAACGATTGAACGAGTTCGTTAACCACCAAAGTCGGTCCACCGGAAGGGGGGGTTTACCCCGAACCCAAAACACTAATTTGACTATGTCAGCCGTAATATTTGTTATATTTCAACGAAACTTGGTATTCGTAGTGGTAATATAGAGAGAAAAGTGAGATATAAAAATGAACTAAATCGGTTCATTAGAAGGGGGGGTTTACTCCGGGCCCACAATACCAATTCGCCACTACCAGCCGTGATTTTTTGTATATTTTGACGAATCTCGGTATTCGTAGTGGTAATCCACAGGTAAATATGTTTTGTAAAAATAAACTAAATCGGTTCATTAGGAGGGGGGGGGGGTTTACTCCGGACCCACAATACCAATTCGCCACTACCAGCCGTGATTTTTGGTATATTTCGACGAAACTCGGTATTCGTAGTGGTAATCTACAGGTAAATATGTGTTGTAAAAATAAACTAAATCGGTTCATTAGAAGGGGGGGTTTACTCTGGACCCAAATTCCTAATATACTCATACCGGTCGTAATTTCTGCTGTATTGTAACGAAACGCGGTATACGTCGTGGGTAACTCATAAAAAAGAAGTGTTGTAAAAATGAGCTGAATGGGTCAATCGGAAAGCGGGGGTTTAATTTGTAATATATTTCAATAGAAAAGCCCGCCAGACGTAGGTTCACAAAGCCACCGCAAGGAGCGCTTTCTAACACTAGAGGGACTGTATCCTGTTCCTGCGTTAGATCAAAATACGATAATATGAGGTTTTTTGTATTTATTACGTAGTGTAATAGGTACCATGTGTAAACATAACTCTGGAAGCAAATTAATAATCGATCAGTTACTCATTACAAATTTAAAAGAGAACTATTCATGTTTTTATTTTATTTATGTAGGATATTTTAAGCAAATTGTTCTGGAAAGCAGTCTACACTACCCAAATTCTGAGGAAAGTGCTTAGTTATGCAGCTCCTGCGTGACGGACTTTTTTTTCAGATTTTATCTACATTTATTTCTTTATTTGACTTTCAAATCACCCTTCAGTTACAGGCGTAAGGCCAAACAAACTATGGATTCGAACTTAGTGACCTCAAAAACATACGCATGAATTTTTCAGACTTTTCCTACGGTTTTTAGCGCGGTTCCTCCCTCCCTTCATAGGGAGGAACCCCGCTTTTAAGGTTGATCTCATGAAACAATCCGGAAGTGCCGTCTAGAAAATTTCGCGTTTCAGAACCCCTAGAGACCGAAAATAACGGTGGTTCAAATTTGTGTGTGTGTGTATATATATATATATATATATATATATATATATATATATATATATTTGTCTGTTCGCTCATTTCTGGCTTCCCTAATGGTCCGATTTTGAAGAAATTTGTTACAAAAATCTGTCGTCCAATTTGAAAGGTCAAGTTCGTTAACCAGCAGAATCCGCCCACTGGAAGATGGCGTTTGGGGCGAAATTCGCACCAAAAAAAAATCGTAACGCTTACAATTTAGCGCGGTTCCTCCCTCCCCCATAGGGAGGAACCCCGCTTATAAGGTTGATCTCATGACGTAATCCAGAAGTGCCGACTAGAAAATCTTGCGTTTCAGAACCCCTAGAGACCGAAAATGATGGTGGTTTAAATTTATATATATATATATATATATATATATATATATATATATATATATATATATATATTTATATATTTGTCTGTTCGCGGCATATCTCAGCGAATAATGGTCCGATTTTGATGAAATTTGGTACAAAAATCTTTCGTCTAATTTGAAAGGTCAAGTTCATTAGCCAGCAGAATCCGCCCACTGGACGATGGCGTTTGGGGCGGAATTCGCGCAAAAAAAAATCGTAACGCTTACGTTTTTGAGTTCATAAGCTTGTAAGTACTTGTTTTATAGGCTTCTTGGGCTAGGAAAACGAATGAAACCATTTTCAAGGCGATAGCTTTAACCGTTTTCGAGAAAATTAGAAAAATAGTTTTTGAATACCGTTTTTGGTTTGGGTACTTAGAATCATGGGATTCAGTTGAAACATTTTCTGCATGTTCTACTTTCATTAAAACAAATATGTTGACATTTTTGTTACGTTTGGAGTAAAGGAAGGGTTAGAATAAAATATTTTATTAACAGACAAGAAAAGTTTTGGTAACTTTGTATACTTTCGTTAGTATCTCGAAAACCATTGACAATCTTAGGAAATTCTCTACAAAAAAGATTCTGAAACAATTTTTGATTAGGTAATGTCAATCGAAGAAAAAAGTGCTTAAAACTTCAAAGACGTCTGTTTAGTTCTTATGAACGGGTTTTTGTCATAATTGTTGTCTCTTTCCCTTAGTTTTTTATTCATTTTTATTTTTGTAATTTCTTATGTTAGGAAAATGTATTTGTGTGTAAAACAGGATAGGTAAAATGAGACCAATATTCTATTGCTTGAAATAATGAAAAGTTTTGGGAACTTCGTATACTTTCATTACTATCCCGAAAACGGTTGAAAATCTTGGGGAACGAAAGGTTACCATTCGAAAGCTTGCTAAATGCTCTACAAAAAAGGTTCTGACGAATGTTTTAATTAGGCGATGTCAATCGGAGAAATAAGTGCTTAAAACATTAAAGTAATTGATATCGTTTATTCGAACGTTTTTTTTTTTGCCTGTTTTTATTCCTTGTTATTTTTTAATTGCTTATAGTTGGATAATTTATTTGACAATAAAACAGATTAAGTAAAATAAGAAAAACAATTCATTGTTAGAAATATAGCTTGCCAGGAGAAAGAGATTCGGTGACGTCTTTTGAATATTTTCAATTGCCTTCTTGCTGTTGGTTTTTTTATTTTATTTTTTAATTGATTTTATTTGTAGAATTATTACTATAGTAAAAGAACACAGGAATATGTAAATAATTTTGATATTTTCCAATTCATTGAAACGTATGAAATGAAGTATCGGTAGAAGAGGATTCTAGGGTCTGGCGGACCCGGCCAGGTAAAGTCATAAAACCCTTTGAACAAAGGCCGAGGAAAATATTATCTATTTCTATTCTAAGCTTTTCAAATGACAATAGGTATATGAACAGGAACCGCGCTAAGATGATGTAGTTCCTGCGAGTCGGACTTTTTTTCGTGTACGACCAACCAGCAACTCGCGTACTACCAGAGGTACGCGTAACACCAGTTGGCAAACGCATGATTAGAAGATCCTCAGCTATGTGGACCTTGTTGCGAAAGGCTACTGAAGAGGAACTAAAATTATCGGAAACATGAAGAGCCATTTTAATAAATTGACTAGCTTTTTAATTTTGTTTTATAGACCCCCTGACTACCTATTAATATTGATATAAATAAATACACAAAATGTTTATATTTTTCGTCAACTTACCGATAGTATCGGGTTTCGTAGCCTGAATATGGAAGTATCCCGTCTCCATGACGTACACGTCCATTATCTGGCTCATGAAGAGCTTTTGATGTTCCTTCTCCACGAACACGGATGGCAGCAAGTAAGACAGGAGGAGTCGCAACCTTGCTTCCGAAGTTTGGGCCAGGCAGAAGTTCGAATGATATCCTAAAACCCTGAAAACAAAGTGAAGATGGAGATAGTTAGCCGTTGTAGAGATACGAAGACAAGGTATAGTTGGGATTCGGCTAGGAGAAAAACGTCAGACTTTCAGGAAGAAATCTGTATTTGGACGTTTCGGCTGCACATTGGCAGCCTTCTTCAGCTAAAAAAATACAATTTATAAGTAAAAAAATAAATATACAACTTGTAAGTAAAAAACAGGCAGAAATGAGCGTAGTATATACATCAAGACAATAAATTTTAACCAATCTTATTTTTAAACAATGAAAATACGGTAGTTGGAAAGTAAACAGCATGTAGAAAGTAGTAAGTAAGCAGTACAACAAACTAATCAGTACAAAAAAGGAACATTTTTCACATAGTGAGAAAATACAATCTATTCTATAAGTGAATACAATTTATAAAAATTAATATATAGATACGTACCACTAGAGAATGCCTAGGGGGGAGGGAGGAAGACCTCGAGGACAACTTAGGTAACCATGGTTGAATGTATGAGGGACAGCAACTACACAGGGGTTTTATAGTTTTGACTGGGGGAGGGGTGAGGAAGCGGTAAGTCGGTGAAGATGAAAGAAGTGCAATTGCTGGGTTGTAAAGGTGTTAAGAGTTTTGGGACACACAAGTAGAAAAATTGTCTGGAGCCTGGGAACAAAGATAAAAAGGAGGTCAGGACAATTTATGGAAGACGGCGGAGTAGGCAGGGGAGATGTTTTGTTTGTCGGTTTTGTAATTAATGTTATTGGGGTTTAAGTTAATGTGGACGCATTCGGAAATCGTCGTTTTTTGGTGTTTCGTTCTGTGGAAAGTATTTTTGTGTCGTCAAAGTTGAAAGTGTGTTTTTTTGTAATGGCGTGTTTTGCGAGGGCGGATTTGCGGCTGCCCCTCATACATTCAACCATGGTTACCTAAGTTGTCCTCGAGGTCTTCCTCCCTCCCCCCTAGGCATTCTCTAGTGGTACGTATCTATATATATCTGGAGGTTCTTCCGCCAGTCCAGTTACCATCCCTGGCCTCCGGAGACTCAAGGTATTTACCACTATGGGCTCTCTAAAATGTTACTATGGGCGGGGGTGGTGTTATTAGCACGCTGTGGTTCTCCTTTCGCAGCGTGTTAGAATCGCTGCAGTGAAGTGGTCAGAACTTGGAGGGCTTCTGAATTGGTCTATACCCATAGCACTCTGCTCGATAGGGCTGTTGTCTCGACGGACGATCTCGTGTGCCCCGGTTTCGCGAAACACCGGGGGCTAACGGGAATATCTACATCTTTAATAGAGTCGAAGGGTTATGGTTATAGACATGGGTAATTTAAGGCTTTCCGATACCGGGCGCAACTCTTTGCCGTTTCCACCTCTTCCGCGGCGTACACATCCGTTCAATTCAAATATTGATAGAATTATAACCTGCTGACTTACCTTTTAGGGAAGAGTACTGACATACAATAGCCAATCAGCGAACCCCAATCACCTCCTTGATAGAAGAACTTCTCGAATCCCAAGCGAGTCATGAGCTCGCTCAATATGACTGCGATGTGCGAGGGACATAGCCCTTTCTTGGCAGATCCTTGGGAGAAGCCATATCCAGGAAGAGAAGGCGCAACTACTTCGAAGACGTACTTGGAATCTGGTCTGGGGGTTGTCAATAAAGGCATGATGTGGTAAAACTCGCGCACAGACCCTGGCCAGCCGTGGACAAGCAGCAGAGGAACTACTTCTTTACCTGAAACACAATAATTTGTAAATGTTGTGGACTTTGATTAAGTATGAAGAAGAATCATATAAAACTGGACATAGGTGAGGCTTAAAGCGCCATTCTCAGCTGACTCATTTGCGAAAGTACGCCATGAGCGACCAAGAGGTGCACACATCTGTTGTGTATGTACAATGCTATGGCATTAACATCAAGTTTCCAGAGATCGAAAGTTTAAAGACCAGAAATTTTGAAAAGTCACTATGCAAATTTTCGGGAAACAACCCACTCAAGGACACAAGTGTAACAAATCAATTTTTCAGCAGCAATGACGACAAGCATATCACTCCAGGCAAAATTCGTGCAGTACGTGGCATTATTGAACAAGATTGGCGCATCATAATTTTCAAAATTGCTTCAAACATTGAAATAGGCTTCATTAACGTTTCAAGAAACTGTCAGTCGTGTAGGTTCCACTTCTCCTTAATCAGGAAGTTTGTCTGAACATATGAGCAGCTACGAGGTGGAATGCAGCGATTTTTTTGAAGCCGTCATTTGACAAACATTAGCACAAAAATGATCATTATCATTATGACCAATAATAGCAGATCCTTCTCCTCAAAATAAATATCTTAAACAATTCTTCAGGATAAATGTTCTTACCTTTTATTTTTGCAGGATCCGGTTTGACATGCATGAAATGTATATCCAATCCACCTATCTGTGTTTTGAAATGCGGGTACTGGTTAAGAAAGACTTCCCTTTCTGCCCAATTGTACTTGGTCTTCCAGTAATCAATCATTTCATTCAGGTAGTCTATATTCATTCCATAATCAAATACTACTCCTTCCAGGTTGGGAGTCAGGGGGATTGCAGACTCTAGCTTCTCTCTTAGCTTCTTCAACTCCTGCAACAGGATACGGAAGAAAATTATTAATTTTCCCGTTCCAGCCGTAATTTTTACTTCCTTGTAACGGATGTCAGTTTATATCGTACGCAACTTTATTAGAAAGGAACTATGAAAATTATCAAAATCCCGACTCACGTTATATGCGTCAACTTAGCCCATTCTTATCCCTAGCGTGATTTCGAAAACTGTATACACTTACTCAAATCTCTCAAAGCAAGACTTAAGGCGACAACATGCAGAAAAAAATGCCACTAACTAATACTTGGAAGATATACTTAGATATATACTGGTCGGTGAGACGACTTCTCTCTCCAGCGGTGTTCTCTCTACACTATACAGTAAAATGTTCCGGATTCCTCGGCTTCGTCAGGCTATCATCATTCTTCCTTGGGAGTTGACAAGAAAAGGATTACCTTCCAACGATACTAGGTATACCATATTTGAAACTAATGGAAAATGTATAAATTTGAATACCAGAGAGCGGTGGGGGTATGTGTTTTCCTCAAAGCATTGTGTGCAGATCATTTAGTAATCTGTTTATAAATTAAAATTTAAAATAGTTGTATTTTTATGGCGCGTCCTCCCTCCCTCCAAAGGGCGGAAACCCGCTTATAACGTCGACCCAATTACTTAATCCGGAAGTGCGGGCTACAAACTTTTACGTTTCAGAACTAATAGATCACGAAAATAGCCAAATTGATTTGCCATTAATTCTCAATTAGGAATGAATCAGATCGAATAGTCTTTCGTGCATCCTTTGCACCTAAGAAACATTTGAGCACTGATATATACTCATGACGTATAACCCAATAACGTTATTAGTCACTTTTTATTTATTTATTTTTTATTTTATTTTTTTAAATTAAGCGTTGGTTGTTTTCCAGGATAAATAGTGTTGTGCTTACTAGGGACATGCATTAAAATACTATTTTAAAAAACTAAGATGTTGATGACTTACAGCTTCGGTGGCGTGTATCTTGAAAGGTCTGATAGTCTTGTCGTCGGGTTTAGGCTGACCGGGAGCCCAATAACCTAACTTCACATCAGGAATTTTAGGGGGCTGAGGCCAGCAATAGAGTACCAGCCCTCCCAACAAGGAGAGTAGCACCACTAGACCACCCACACATTTCAGTAAGCAGCCCATGACTGAAAAGAAAACCAAAATGTATATTAAAATCACAACAGAGATAACATTCTTACGTAATCAATAAAATTTGTAGAACAATTGTACTTTGATCGATAACATTTATTTTTAGTTAATTGAATTTTTTTTTTCTGATAACTAAATCGAATTTACGTTTGTTGTGGCCTGGCGGAGGAAAGGGAGTCCACTGTTTAAGAGTGGACAACCGCACCCTCTGAATTAAATAGTGTACTTGAGAATCCAATGGGAAAGAGGCACTGAAACTCTAACATCCAAGAAGAAAAGGACGAGAAACAGTGACGACTCTGCCACCGAGTACACGGTGAAGAAGTTAAATATTGTGTATAGTAGTTAAGTTACATTAACGTGCCATGCTAAAATCAGAAAAGGGGATAAGAATATGGAAACCAGTATACGGGGCTTGTGGATTCGAATGAAAGAGGATTACTTTGAAAACCTGCTACCCAAGTGCGCTTAAAGTTTTCGAGAAAATGTTTAAATAAATTTTTAAGTTGTTTACAAGTCTTGAAGTGTTGGAATCCCAGAAACAATGCTACAGAATAGAAGATGGAAGGTTCTTCGTTTCAGAGAAACGTCTAGTAATAAAGAGTCCGTGTCAAGAAAAATTGGAGACCTCCATATTCAGATTCCATCATGGATTCCACAGAACCCAGATCAATTTCTCCTGCACCAAAGAAAGAGCACAGCCTAAACCAGAGAAACAAGACGCTTCTGCAATCCATGGAACGGAAGATCTTGTAAGAGATGATGATAAGGTTGAACCGGTACCCTATTGGGTCCAGTTCAAACTCCAATTCGGCTCAAAGTAACAGGCTCTTCTCAGCTTGAACCCAAACAGCAGCTCAGGGCAGAAAAGACGCGAGGGAGCGTCGCCGGGTCGTGCCTCGTGATGAAAAGGAGGAAAGTCAGCCACAACCCACCACCCTCGGGTCAAAACTTGCCAAAATATGTGATATCTTAGCATTAATATTATTCTTATTCGAGATCCTTGTATTTATTATGCAGGATTAGGGTTGAAACGTTGTAATATAGTTCAAAACAACAACCATAATCCAAGAGCCTACATAATAATTTTAATTGTGTTTCAATGTGATCTATATACTCCAGGTATCTTTTAGCAGCCAGGACCAACATTTGTGCATTTGGTTTGTACATTTAATGATCTAGACCCCCCCCCCCTCCCAGCTTCCAGGTAGTATAATACACACTTTTATAACACAACGGCGGGAGGATGATGGGGAAACTTGGTGCTGATGCAAATGCACATTACTTCACTTGGAGTATCAATACATAATATCGAATTATATCTAGATACAACTGGGCAATCTAGATATAGTAAACAAAGATAATTTAATTTAAAGTTTAGTTGCCTCAGCGCTTCTCCTGGCAATGATAATACTGGAATGCTAGATAACCAATTTACTTTATTTTTTAGCTACGAGAGAACACACGCCTAAAATGAGTAGTATTTATTTTCAATTACAGCTTCGTGTTGTGGTTTATCCAGTGAAAGAGAACAACATCAACAGAAGAGTTTAGAAAACCGTATTTACCCTGTTTATGAAGGAAGGAACGGATAAACAAAAGCTATTATCGATGAGAAAGTTTAATTTTAACCCTGATGGAATGCAGGGTCTGAGGTTTGGATTCAATCTTTCTCAGTGGCTTTAGGCGAATAAAACTCATTCTCCGATTGAAACTTTATTGTTGGAAGGTAGTTCAATCCTGTTTACCTCGCTATAGTAATACTGCACCCGGTGTTGCGATACATAACAAAATACACAAAACGATACTGTCAAAGAAGTCCCTTCTGCCGTTACGGGAGTTCGTCGCTAGGGCTGAAACCGTCCTGTATTATCCGCTCTCTAGGGAACCGATCCTCGACCCAGACAGTACATACCGCCTGTTACACCGCGTGCTGTCGTTACAAATGGACAGGGCTACTAAAACCGACTTCCTCCAGTTCACGTACCGTCTACTCACACACACGTCCGGGAAAGAGAACTGCATGGCGATCATCGGACCGCCGTCCGTGGGGAAAACGTTCTTCGCAAACCTCGTGGCCAAGATGATATCGGGAACAGCAACAGATCGGGCCGATTTGAGAAGAGGATTGACCACAAAGGTGGTCGATAATCCTCCCTGTTTACACTCTATTGTCTACAAAATATGGACATATATTATCTCAAATGAAAATTTATTTACATTGACCATCAGAATCAGATTTCTGGTACTCTCATCATCGTCAAAATTCGTAAAAAAAAAAGAAAAAAAAAATGGTAGCGCTTTCGATTTTGCTTTAATAGGCTTCTAGGTATATTTTGTATATGTATTTTGACATAAAAAATCCACGAGTTCCAAATTTATGGAATCTGCGATATATGGGAATCAGTTTTTGGTTGCGGTTGAAGGGCAAATATTAAAATTAAAAGATATAAGCCATTGAAATCCTAATAAATAAAATGCTCAAACGTACATTTCGATGGACCCACCTTATTCAGAGAATAAATAATGTTTAAGAAGTGTTTTGTTATCATGAGATTCTATAACATTTTTTTCTTTTCTAAGCTTTACAAATGACATTAGGGAAACGAATTATATGGAACCACGCTAACACGAGGCAGTTCCTGCGAGTAAGAGTTTTAGCGCGGTTCCTCCCTCCCCCATAGGGAGGAACCCCGCTTATAAGGTTGATACAATGAAACAATCCGGACGTGCCGACAAGAAAATTTCGCGTTTCAGAACCCCTAGAGACCGAAAATAACGGTGGTTCAAATTTTATATATATATATATATATATATATATATATATATATATTTATTTATATTTATATATATATATATATATATATATATATATATATATATTTGTCTGTTCGCTCATTTGTGGCTTCCCTGATGGTCCGATTTTGATGAAATTTGGTACAAAAATCCGTCGTCCAATTTGAAAGGTCAAGTTCGTTAACCAGCAAAATCCGCCAACTGGAAGATGGCGGTTGGGGCGAAATTCGCGCAGAAAAAATCGTAACGCTTACGTTTTTGAGTACATACGCTTGTAAGTACTCTTTTTATAGGCTTCTTGGGCTAGGAAAACGAATGAAACCATTTTCAAGGCGATAGCTTTAACCGTTTTCGAGAAAATTGGAAAAATAGTTTTTGAATACCGTTTTTGGTTTGGGTACTTAGAATCAAGGGATTCAGTTGAAACATTATCTGCATGTTCTACTTTCATTAAAACTAATATGTTGAAATTTTGGTTGCGTTTGGAGTTAAGGAAGGGTTAGAATAAAATATTTTATTAACAGTTATAAAAAAGTTTTGGTAACTTTGTATACTTTCCTTAATATCTCGAAAAAGGTTGAGAATTTGGGAAACGGAAGAATACCATTAGAAAGCTTACTAAATGCTCTACAAAAAAGGTTCTAATGAAAGTTTTGATTAGGCGATGTCAATCGGAGAAATAAGTGCTTAAAACTTTAAAGTGATTGATTTCGCTTATTCGAACTGTTCTTTTTGTCTTTGATTTTGATACTTAAAATTATGGGATTCAGTTGAAACATTTTCTGCATGTTTGAATTTCATCAACACTAATATGTTAAAATTTTGGTTACGTTTGGAGCTAAGGAAGGATTAGAATAAAATATTTTATTAACAGTCATGAAATGTTTTGGGAACTTCATATACATTCCCTAATATCTCGAAGACGGTTAGGATTATTGGTAAACGGAGGGTTACCATGCGAAAGCTTACTAAATGTTCTACAAAAAAGATTCTGAAACAATTTTTGATTAGGCTATGTCAATCGGAGAAATAAGTGCTTAAACTTTGAAGTAATTGATTTCGTTTATTCGAACGGTTCTTTTTGTTTGTTTTTATTCCTTGTTATTTTTTAATTGCTTAAAGTTGGATAATGTATTTGACAATAAAACAGATTAATTAAAATAAGAAAAACAATTCATTGTTAAAAATATATCAGGCTGTACCGTATGAAATGTCAGTTTTGGATTTGTCGATTTCCTTCAAATGTCTTGAAACTGTCGAGGCTCCTACTCCGAGTTCTTTGGCATATTCCCTAGTGTTTTTAATTGCTTATAGTAGTCAAATGTATTTGTCAATGAAACAGGATACGTATAATTAGAATCAATATTTTGTTTGTTAGAATTCGAAGATGCCGTATGAATATCTAGATGTGACAGTACTGGTGTTGATTTCGTTCTTTAGAATTATTCTTGGTATTCCCTATTTTCATCTGTTACCTATAGTTTTTTATTGTTAGTAGATTTTTCTTATTGATTATAGAATATTAATCTATTTGGCTATAAAACAGGATATGTAAAATTAGTGACAATATTTCGAAGATTTCTGAGCGAAATACGTTTAAGATTTTCTACCACCACGAACGGCTTTTTTCCTCTATTTTTATCCACTAGATAGGCTTTATTTTGCATATTATTCTATATAACTCCCAAGTCAAAGTTTCTTATTTCAGGATAATGTTCCTCAGCTATCAACTCCGCAAATATATTACTACTATTTATTATTACCGTTAAAATTATAAGTTTAATTCTGTTTTTTTTTTTTTTTTTTTTTTTTTTTATTTTTTTTTTTATTTTTATTAATTCCTTACATATTTTTTTTTTTTATTATTATTATTCTTTTCTTCATTTCATTTTCCGTACCCCTTAATTTCGTTACTGATCCTTAGCTTATAATTTATTATTTTATTTATTATATTTTATATAATATCTTTTAGGGCAGATCACCATTGCTGTGCAGCTCTTAAAATAAAATAAATAAATAAATAAATATTCTATACAAGTTTTATTCAGCAGGGGATTCTGATGAAATGTCGTGTTTTTGCTGTGGATTTTAAATACGATGTATCTAAGATTGGATAACATTAGCGAGTCTACATAGTTAAGAACCGACGACGGAGGATTACTTCTTGCTATGATTTAGTCTACATACGTATATTAAGTCCTAAATCCAATCCTCCTAAAGTTCAATGCCCGTAGAAACCAGGGGGCCGCAGGAAATTTACCTGCTAAGAGTTAATCCTCAAGAGCTGTAAATATACCCCAGGTATCTGCCGACACAAATACAAAGCCTAGGCGGAGAGCACACCAAAAACTAAGATCCAAACAAAGGTTATATACTAAATATTGATAAAGACTACTTAGTTGTAAAGCGATTCATCAATTAGCAATCAATAGTTTTCAACAAAGGTTATATACTAAATATTGATAAAAAGTATTTAATTACAAAAAAAAAAACAATATTCCACAAGACTTGTTTTTGGTCCATTTGTGTCTACTCCATAGACTTAATTAGGTATATTATTCTATTGTAGTTGGGCAACTAAACTTTGTTTTATTTTGTTAAATAAAGTTTTTTTTTCTTGATTTTTTATTCGTCAAGACTTTTATTTGTCCTTGTGTATTTACTAGATAGGTTTTATTCAACATATTATTCTATATAGGCTATATTAGGCAGGGTATTCTACTCAATCTTGTGTACTTCTTCTTGATCCTTCTGTACATGGGCGTATATAAAAACAATTTCGGGGGGGGGGGCTGAGACCATTTCCAGGGTATGGAATACTAAATATTCAGAGCTTGGAATAGTTTTAGGCAACTAAAACGCTATTACACGTAAAATAAAATATGTTTTATGAACTAAGTGATCTTATTTAATTTATTTTTAAGGGTTTTACGAGAAGTTTTTATCATCAATTCAAAATTTCGGGAGGGGCTGCAGCCCCCTCAGCCCCCCCCCCTCATATACGCCCATGCTTCTGTATCCTCTAGAAAGGCTTTATTAGGCATATTTTGTATTGATTTATAGAGCTTTGCTTTAGAATGAGAGCCAGATTCTGTAATTTCCGCTTCTGTGTAAAAGTTAGCTACTGTCGGTGTCCCTGACGCCTTAATATCACTTTTATTCGAGATGTTCGAGAGGATTTTGACAATTTTCACGAGATATATAAAAAAAATAAGTTTATTTTTTTTCTAAGCTTATCAAATGGCACTAGGGACATGAACGGAACCGCGCTAAGATGCTGCAGTTCCTGCGAGTCGGACTTTTTTGTAATTTTTGTCTCTTTCCCTTGGTTTTTTATTTCTTTTTATTTTTGTAATTTATTATGTTAGGAAAATGTATTTGTTTGTAAAACAGGATAGGAAAAATGAGACCAATTTTCTGTTGCTAGAAATAATGAAAATTTTGGGAACTTCGTATACTTTCATTAATATCTCGAAAACGGTTGAAAATCTTGGGAAGCGAAAGGTTACCATTCGAAAGCTTACTAAATGGTCTACAAAAAATGTTCTGACGAAAGTTTTAATTAGGCGATGTCAATCGGAGAAATAAGTGCTTAAACCATTAAAGTAATTGATTTCGTTTATTCGAACGGGTTTTTGTCTTTTTTTTATTCCTATTTTTTCATTGCTTAGAGTTGGATAATGTATTTGACAATAAAATAGATTAATTAAAATAAGAAAAACAATTCGAACAGGTAGATATCGAAAAAAGCTGTGCTTCAAATTAGAATCTATTGTTGAGTAATTATATGAATCTTTGGATAATAATTCCAATAGTTAAAATTATAACTAAATTGGAAAATATGTATTTAATAGAACTCATTAAACCTTTTACAGAGAACTCTATTTTTTATTTTAATTTTATTGATCAACAGGTCTTTGCATATATTTAAAAACTCTGTTGATATAACCTCTATATCGTTTTTTGTTTTTAGGCCAATCTATAATTCCTTTGGGTTAATATGTTTTTTAAATTGAAGCTTTAAAGCCTCAACAGGAATATTTGTGTAATCACCCTTCACAGTTAATTTATTAGAATCATGAGTGACCGTTTTTGTGTTACAACTAACAATCTTTGAAAACAAAGTTTGACTATCCTTGTTATTGTTATTTTCCTTCTGTTTGGCCGAGATTTTCTATTCATGATCTAATTCTCCTTGAATTTTTTGACTAGATCAAGAACCTAATTTAAGCACTCTTAAATTCCTTAATTTAATTGAGGAAGTTTATCAAGCTTGATATAATCATTTTTGGGTTACTACGGGTGGTCTATACCGAGTCCTTTGTTTGTAAACACAAAGAGCCTTCTGAGTAACGGTAAAGGGCAGTAAAAGTATATGACTTTACCTGGAAGCAGACCCTGCATACAGAGAATTACAATACGAGACCTCATTCTTACTTTCACCAGCTCCCGTGTAACACCTTAGATCTGTTTATATTGTTAGCGCGGTTCCTCCCTCCCTTCATAGGGAGGAACCCCGCTTATAAAATTGATCTCATGAAACAATCCGGAAGTGCCGACTAGAAAATTTCGTGTTTCAGAACCCCTAGAGACCGAAAATAACAGTGGTTCAAATTTGTATATATATATATATATATATATATATATATATATATATATATATATATTTGTCTGTTATTTGAAAGGTCAAGTTCGTTAACCAGCAAAATCCGCCCACTGGAAGATGGCGGTTGGGGCGAAATTCGCGCAAATAAAATCGCAACGCTTACATTTTTGAGTTCATATGCTTGTAAGTACTCGTTTTGTAGGCTTCTTGGCCTAGGAAAACGAATGAAACCGTTTTTAAGGCGATAGCTTTAACCGTTTTCGAGAAAATTGGGAACATAGTTGCTGAATAACGTTTTTGGTTTTGGTACATAAAATCATGGGATTCAGTTGAAACATTTTTTGCATGTTCAAATTTTATCAAAACTAATATCTTAAACTTTTGGTTACGTTTGGAGTTAAGGAAGGGTTAGAATAAAATATTTTATGAACAGACATGAAAAGTTTTGGGAACTTCGTATATTTTCATTAATATCTCGAACACGGTTGGGAAATTTTCATAAGTGGGTAGAAACTATTTGAAAGCTTTCTAAATTCTCTACAGAAAAGATTCTGAAACAAGTTTTGATTAGGTGATGTCAGTCGAAGAAATAAGTGCTTAAAACTTCAAATACGTCTGTTTAGTTCTTATGAACGGGTGTTTGTCGTTCTTTTTGTAATTTTTGTCTCTTTCCCTTAGTTTTTTATTGATTTTTATTTTTGTAATTTCTTATGTTAAGAAAATGTATTTGTGTGTAAAACAGGATAGGTAAAATGAGACCAATTTTCTATTGCTAGAAATAATGAAAAGTTTTGGGAACTTCGTATAATTTCTTAATATCTCGAAAACGGTTGAAAATATTGGGAAGCGAAAGGTTACCATTCGAAAGCTTACTAAATGCTCTACAAAAAATGTTCTGACGAAAGTTTTAATTAGGCGATGTCAATCGGAGAAATAAGTGCTTAAACCATTAAAGTAATTGATTTCGTTTATTCGAACGGTTTTTTTGTCTGTTTTTATTCCTTGTTATTTCTTAATTGCTTATAGTTGGATAATGTATTTTACAATAAAACTAGGTAAGTAAAATAACAAAACAATTTATTGTTAGAAATATAGATTTCCTAGATTCCAAGACCTTGTAACTAGCGGGACACTTTCAAGTGTTGACCGACCCTTCCAGGTAAGATCGGAAATCAAGACCTTTCAAGACTGGTGGAACCAAAATAATAACTGCTTCTATTTTAATCTTAAGGCGATTCGCCAAAGTTGCGAAGCCTTATCAATAAATAAATATTTTAATCTTTCCAAATTAGACTAGGGATAAGAAAGGAACCGCGCTAAGATGATGCAGTTCCTGCGAGTCGGACTTTTTTAGATATACGACTTTACTAAATCTGCAAATAGTAAATAGGTATATGTATATTCTGAAATGCGAAACAGCTTATTTATCTAGAAACCAATAAGGCGGTAAAATGTAAGAGGTAAAATGTGACAGCTTGAGAAAAACATAAAATAAAGCTGTCCATGTAGTATAAAGGACCTTCGTTTTTTTATTGATTGTTGTTTTTATTTACTTAAGCTTTAAACAAGTTATCAAAACTTAGATAGATATGGCCTTAGAAATGGTTTCAATATATTCCACGCATCCAATAACTTACAAAATATGTACCTGGAAGCCTAGAAACGTAAAATCGTAAGCGTTTATACCCAATTCGCGCGAATGTAACCTTAAAAATCATGTTCTGGTAGACTGATTCTGCTGGTTAACGAACTTCACCTTTCAAATCACTTATATATATACATACATACATACATCAACATTTTTCATATGGGCAAAGTTGTAGTCCTCGTCAAGATCTATAATTGGTGCCCTTGAAAATGGGAAAATAACACTTCTAAGGGCTCAAATAGGCCTCTGAAGGGAAGGGTTTCCTTTTTTACCCATATTTTGCATTATATTTTTAAAATGTTTTAACAAAAAAGGAAGAACCGTGCAAACGGGGTTTCAATGTGTCAAGTAGTCCTCTGTAAAAATACGTTATCATTTGCATGTATTCCTCATTTGAAATCCAAAAAAAGGCACTTGAATTTTTTTAAATAGTATTTTTGTTAAAGAAGGGCTAATTCAGCATAGGAGAATGTGTTCAGCACTCAACAAAACGATTCCCATTAGTGCAAACTAAAAATGAAAATACCTAAAAATTAGAGCTTTAGGCATAAGAGTTGCCAAAATTACTGATCACAAATAATGAATGATTTTTTTTTTTTTTTCTTTTCCAATAAATACAATTTTTAATGCTGAGCACATTCTCTAAAGCTGAATTAACCCAGCTTAGGACCACTATATATATATATATATATATATTTATATACGTGCTAGAACACCGTTAGGTTGAAATCATTCAAGATTTTGAAATAAAACTTTTGAACCAACCCTGCTCGACTTTATTACCTTTAATAGGGTCTCCAATGATCTATTGTCAACCGCAAAGTACAGTTAAATCGTCTAATGATCAGTTTAATGATATCGGAATATCAAAGTAACAATAATGCCATTGTAACGAACCGCTATGAATGTAAGACTCGTGCGTTTACTAATAGACCACGTGTAAATACGTCTGCTATTAATAGTTCGCCTCCCGACGGGGCGTCGACTCCATCCATCTATTAAATCTAAGGTCACACGCGCGGGAATTGCTACATTTTTAGCTTTTATCAGGTTGGCCTCCCCATTCTCCGGTTTATGAATGCGAATATATATTGGTCTACGGTGCCATTCCCACCAACAAAAATGTTCCGATTTTGATTTAATTTTGCATGTAAAGTTTGTCTTAAACGTAAGGTCAAGGTGGTTAACCACCAGACTCCGCCCAAATTCGCCGTTTAGGGGATATACCAGAAAACCCTCTCTATTGTCAACGAGAATGGTGACGGAAGCTGCGAAAGACAACCCCCCCCCCAAAAAAAATGTCCACCTATAGCTGTTTTTGAGCATTCGTTGCCTGGACTGTTGGTATTAGTTAAGTGAAAATATCCAAGCAGTATAGGTTTGTAACAATTTTCCTACACTGTACCAATGTGACCCTATTTTTCGGCAATTATTTCCATCCCAAGCATTCGAAATGGTAAAAAGGATAAGAACTCCTGCAAAGGGTAACAAACAAGCGGCCGGAGCATAGTACTGACCACACTATTTCCCTAGTGTGCCGTATGGTCATAAATCAAATATCTTTACGGTATCTACCATTCTGGGACCTTGTGACCAGAGATGGGACTAATGACATCGAGTCCCGATGAAGAGAAACGTGTACATTGAATATATAAAAATTTGATAAATTGTTGGTGGGGATCAAGCAGTTTTCTGCCCTTAAACTCCAACCCTTCTCCTGCAAGGAGTAATAAAAAAGAGGGAAGTGGAAAACGCGCTAAATTGGTGTTTTTGTTTAGAAATTAACCTCCAATCATTGTTGTTAGGCTGCAAATTCCAAATAGCTCTTAATTCAAGGTATCATTAAGCGTAGAAGGTCAATAAAGGATAGACTGAAAAAACCCTGACCAACCTCAACACAATAGTTCTTAACTACTTTCATTTAGACAAAATCTCTGCCCAAGGTTACCTTTATATGTTCGCAGTTATCAGCGAGTTTCCTCTCTCCTTTTTGGGAGGGAACCCCGCTTATAATGACGGCACGGTGATGCAACCCGAAACTACTGGTAAGAAATGTCGATATTTCAGAATCCGAAGTTTACGATAAAAACCTGGCGTTAAACGTTTTTTGAATATATAAATATTCACAAATATTCTGTTCAGATTGCAGGAAAAAATCAATTCCGTCATCTAAAGAGAAAAATATGTTGAAAAAAATAAACGAAATCCGTTCCTTAGAAGGGGGGAAGGTTTACTCCGGACCCATGGGCTTATATAAAAAGGGGCTGAAGCCCCCCCCCCCCAAATTATGACTTGATCGGTAAAATGTGTCATAAACCTCTTGAAAATAAATTAAATAAGATTACTTAGTACATAAAAAATATTTCATATTAGGTGTAATTGCGTTTTAGTTGTCTAAAACTATTCCAAGTTCTAGATTGCTAGTATTTGTTACCCCGGAAATAGTCCCACCTCCCCCGAATTTATTTTCCTATATACGCCTATGTTCGGACCGACTAATTTGCTCGTACCGATCGGTATTTCGTTACATTGTAACGAAACTCGGAATACGTCTTGGTTATCTAAGGAGAAAGAAGTGTTGTAAAAATGAACTAAATCGGTCTATCGGAAGGGGGTTTACTTTGTACTATATTTGAATAGAACGTCGGTTAGCAAAACTGCCAGTAGGAGCGCCTCTGTCTTGATATTACCTCTCACGTCTACAAGTAGGGTGCTGTATCCCGTTCCTGTGTCCGATCAAAAAACGAAAATGTGGTGTTTGTGTATTTATTAGGTAGTTTAGTACAATGTACACACAAAACTCTCGAAGGAAATGAATTACAAAATTAATAATTGAAACAGAGGCTCATTACACATGTAAAAGAGCAGAACTATTCATGTTTATATTTTTTTTCGTATATGTTATTTAATGCAAATTATTCAGGAATGCAGGCTACAATACCTAAATTCTGAGGAAAGCGCTTAGTTATGCATCGCCTGCGTGACAGAATTTTAATTATGTGCGTTTTTTTGTGGTACCTTTTTCTTCCTCTAAAATCCTAACATTTGTGAAGTCGATTACAAGAAGAGCTGTTTTATCATCGTGTTCGTATATGTATGCAAAAATGATTAAAATAAGTAAATTAACTACAGGGTAAAGTCCACCTGTCATACGGTTTCATACCTCTTCTTGGTACTAAGGGAAAGACAAATTAAATTACTTTTAGGTAGAAGAATATTTTTTGCAAAAATTACTAAAATCTGTTACAACCTTGTCTTCCTAAGATCATATAATAACTGCATGTGATATTTTTTTAAATGGTTTAATTGTCATTTACTAGAATTCCCCCTCCCCAAGACTCTTTATTGGCGGAAATTCCAAACAATACTCCACTGTACACCTTCACTGTTTTTATTTCTTCCCTAAATGTTTCACACCCCTTTGGTGCCTCTTCAGGGGAATGTGTTTTAAGTAAAAAAACTTACAGCGTCAACTGAGAAGTATTAGCAGAGGCACACCGAGACTGAAAGAATCCAATGTGGTGGAAAGTAGTCAGCTGATCGATAATCGATGTCATCTGTTTAAAATTAATTTCTAGAAGAAATATAGTAATCAAAATCAAAACACCCCCCTCTGCCCCCTAATTAAACTAAACATTTTATATTTTTACCACATACATTAACAAAAATAATATTCTGTTTTGTTTTTTTTATTTGCCTCTTTCTTAGTATTTTTTATGATGTGAATATTTTCTTTTTATTCTATTTCTTTCTTTTCCTACTATGCTAATGTTTTCAAAGTCTTGAGCACCCCAAGCCAATAAAAGTCCCGAAAGACAAACAAATAAGGTTTTATCTGATGCCAATGCAACCTCAATGTGAACACAACTGCTATAATTGAAAATATAGAGCTAATTAAGTCATGGGGTGCTGAGAACACCCCACCTCTCTACTTAAAAGTTAATATTATTATTTTTTTCGGTGCATAATTAACTGTGCTTGTGACCTCGGAAGGAGCAATGGTAGTACGAACGTAATTCTCACAATATATAAATAAATGTATTTATTTTTCTTCTTCATAAATTCTGCTGATTGGATTATTTTAATATTTAATTACCTGGTATCTATACTGCACAAACTTCTAATTCTCTTCTAATTACGCACTGATAAAATACGCACATACGCTACGCGAACCTCATGTGTAGAGAATATGTTAAGATGTACAGCAGGCTGTAAGAACTAACCTGCGCGGTGGCCGAAGGCAGACTGAGTCTGATCGAGTTCCAATGCTCATGTCGAAGCAAGACCTCATAAACAGGTGTCTAATCGAACATCGCGTCGGCTTTTAGGCGAATTTCCTCTCTAATCGTAGACAGTTTTGATCCAGAGCCTCCTCTAGAGTAGGGGCACGGTCAGGGGCTGGTGTTCTCAGGGGGGCCCGGCGTAATTTGTTTTTACTCGCATTATAATCTGAAATAAAAATATTATATACCTAAGTATATTTCACATAATTATTATTGAGAACAACCAACAGATAACATACTAAATGCTCTATTACTAATATATAAACTAGCATTTAAATATTGCCAGTCCAAACATTTGTAGCCCCAGGAAGTGCGAATGTACCTTAGACAATGAGTTATTTTTTCACTCCGTTCAATTACAAATGTATTGAATTTTGTTTTCATAGAAATGCCAGTTTTAAATTAATGGAGGAGGAGTGGTTAAGGGTCCCGTAATTCCTTCCGGAGGCCCTGTTTTGATTCAACGGGTTGCATCAGATTTGGAAGGGCTAAGTATTTTATTACCGCGTTTACTCACTCGCTCCTTAGGGAGGAAGCCCGCTTATAACGTCGACCGAAAGGCGCAATCCGTAGGTGCTGTTTAGAAATCTTCACTTTTCCACCAAAATTGTGTTGGTTTATTTTTTAGAAACGTAGGGATTTGTTATCATAAAGGCCTCTGTTTACTTCGGGTTTTCACTTATTGCTGTTGTTTTAGAACTTGTCGAAGGAATTTAACTATTGAGGTTGACTCCTACATATATATATATATATATATATATATATATATATATATATATATATATATATATATATATATACATACATATTTTGGAGGTCCGGTGGCCTTTTGTGCTAAGGCATGTGTGGGCTCCGTGCCTAAGGTTGTGGGCTCGATTCTCACTAGGGAGTGGTGGCTTTCCTTTCGAAAAACTAAAAGGCATCAGCCCTATCCTGGCTAGAAAAGGGTGATAACCTATAAATAACCCGTCCTAAAATTCGTTTTCAATAATAAATGGACGTTAAAATGTAATTAAATATACATGTTTTTCGTTTTACAACACATTTTCCTCATTGATTGGGGACCATATCTACCAAGTTTCGATACAAATTAAAAATTTGACACCGGACTGAACGCCCCTTCCTAAGGTTCTAATTTTGTTTATTTTTATAACAATTTTGTTTATTTTTTCTCTTTTGGTACCAAGAATGTATACCGTGTTTCCTTGTTATATAACAATCTCGACCGATTGTATTAGTAAAAGTGTGTGTTTCTGATAAGACGATAGCGGCCAAAGCCCCCCCCCCTCCCGACGTATACCTATAGCAAACGATTGAACGAGTTCGTTGAACGCCAAAATCTGTCGATCCGGAGGAGAATAACCTGAAATACTAATTGTTACCGTTTTCTTATATATTCCTTACCTTTTGTTTCATTATTTTATTTTATGTTTTAATTAATTACTTTTTTTTCGTTACATTTGTTATTCTTTCATTTTAATTTTATTTCATTTCTTCTTCTCATTCTTCTTTTCTTTCTTTTTTTAACTAAGATACATTAACCACTACTGGTCAAAATAAATGTTGTTGAACGGATTCTTGTGTACTATTTGTTGGAATGCCAAAACATTGAACATTTCCTTCTTAAATTCCCAATCTCTATTCATCGTAGGAGGTTCTTTATCAAGAAATAGATCCCACGTGCCAATTCGAAGAGTCTCTCAAGGTCCTTCTTACAATAGACTCAATTGACAAGCTAAACAGTATTTATTATTTCATAACTCATACCCTAAAAGTTATGGATTTTTTTAACTGAATAAATATTCTTTTCATAGTCTTAGAAGTAAAATGAAATTGATAAAAATAACATAGCGCGTTTCTATTCATATCACTAATGTCATATGGATTTCTTGGAATAGATATTGTTAATATGTATTTTGTGGAAAATTTAAATACGTACTTCAATCATATCATGCATAAAAGTGAAATTTTAGGTACCACTATGAACAGATAACATACAGTAGCGAAGATTACTTACTCGGCCTGTTTGACTGACTTCCTCTCTAACAAGAATGGGTCTAATTTCCGGAAATTAGAATTTCTATTTTAGAATGGATTTTTTTCTGGCTGATTGTGAAGATTCTGAACCTTGTACTGTTTTCAGATGATTGCTTGAGAAGCGCGTTCCCTCGCTTTAATAGGACCTCTTAATATCGGCTTTATAATGTTTTATCTTCATTCTTTCAACATATAATGAACTTTTTTTTCTTTTTGTAGTTTTATTAAGATACCACGACCGAACCCTAACAATTAGCTTCTTATACACTAAGCCACCAAACTTAGCGATCTTAGGGCCTTGGTTGTTACGGCCCCATCCAGAGGCGCTGCTGTTCATTAAATGAAACAGAGATTTTGAGTGGAAATCTTTCACTCTCCACGCATTTCCAAATTTATAAAAACTGCTCTAAATTAAAAACGAAAGTGTTCCTGTTAAAACAGACTGAGAGATAGTTACTAGGCCAGAATGTGCGGTCAAGATTTGATTGATTTATTATTGCCATTGACCCAAGTGGATGTTGTGAAAGCAGGTCAAAATACACTTATAGACAAGCAAACAGATAAAGATACCAGTGTAGATTTATCACAAGGTCAAAATATTTGATTTGAGGAGATATTATAGTAGTTTAGTAAAATACCTAGGGCGAACTGAATCATAATATATATATGTGTGTGTATATATATATATATATATATATATATATATATATATATATATAAGTCAAATGAACGTCCAATTAGGGTTGACACCTAAAATATTGCTTTTATTCAAGATACGCTTTTCACGAAATATCAAAACAACCATTTCAAATGTTTCTATTCCTTTAGAAATGTCATTAGAGATAACAAAGGAATCGCGGTAAGATGACGCAGTTCCTGCAAGTCGGGCTTTTTTTTATAGATATTTGTCTGTTCGGTCTCTCATGGGCTGACAAATAGTCTGATTTCGATGAAAATTGGTATAAAAATATTTCGTCTAATTTCAAATGTCAAGTTCGTTAACCAGCAGAATCTGTCCACCGGAGCGGAAGTTTTCGGATCTTGGTATATTTTCTAAATTAATTAGACAGAATACGGCACGCTAGGGAGATAGTGTGGTCAGTACTATGCTCCGGCCGCCTGATTTTCCCCTTGGCCACTTCGACTGCTGGAGTCATTAGCACCCACGGTACCCATTATTAATTAAAGGCTGGGTTGGCCTAGGGACGGTCAGGGAGGCCGAATTCAACCCATGAACGAAGACAATTGAAGAAAAAATCTGTAGTGATTGTTCGGGATTTGAACTCAGGCCTCCAGCTAAGTAGTCCAGTGCTCTACCACTGGGCTAACCTCGGCCCCTTACTATTGGCTTTAGGGATATGAACGGAACCGCGCTAAGATGACGCAGTTCCTGCTAGTCGGACTTTTATTATGATTATTGTAGATGTGAATAATGACATACCTACCACAAAACATTGCCACATATTTGAATTTACATGAAATTGTTTCATTCAGGAATGGGTGTATAGAGTCACAATACTTGATCAGGATCGCTTGGATCATGCATGTCTTGCATCCAGGTCTATAAAAAGCTGTATAAAAAGACAACAACGCCACGAACTTCTTTTTGGTACGGTGCATAGCTTCGGCGAAGGTCATTTCAAAGACTAGCACTGACCTTCCACAAACTATTCTATCCTCTTTAGTCGTATTTTTCTTCTTATTTCTTTGTACTTCTGTAATCTCGATGCTCGTCGGTTTGCCCCCATGACCTTGAGGAATACACTTACCCTCCTGTGTGTGAGAGAACTGCAATTGAGATAAACCGTTATCGTCGCTTATCTTGTTATGAAATATTTACAATTCTATAATCGTATTCTTGTCCATTACTGCTGTACGGAGTTTATTTTTTAGTTACATACTGCTGCTAATTTATAACTAATTATGATAAGAGGGGTAACAGGTATTCAATAACGTCATTACTTACTGCCCAAGTATAATACATATAATAATAATTATAAATACTGAGTTTATTTTTTTAGTTACATACTACTGCTAATTTATAACTAATTATGATAAGGGGGGTAACAGGTATTCAATAACGTCATTACTTACTGCCCAAGTATAATATAATAATAATTATAAATACTGAGTTTATTTTTTAGTTACATACTACTGCTAATTTATAACTAATTATGATAAGAGGGGTAAGAGGTATTCAATAACGTCATTACTTACTGCCCAAGTATAGTATGATAATAAATAATATCATAGGATTAGTGCCACGTGCGAGTGCTGAGAAACGCCAAATCAAACTATGTTTGCATTGGCCTCTTAAATATATATATATATATATATATATATATATATATATATATATATATATATATATATATATATATATATATAGGGGAAGGTGTTGTACCTCTGAATAATATTGTACCTTTGACCACCGAGGCTGTGGCGTCATGTAGCAACATTTAATAAATTTTGGTGTAATTAGTGTTTAGTTCCTTCACTAGAGGGCTTGTGTAACCTACTTTGGATTATTCAAGTCAAAGAGGATTCTTGCAAAAAATACTTATCCATTTCTATCATAAAAATGTAAGTTATTTATTGATGATGTTTTGCCTCATAATATTTTTTGTATTATGTATTTTTAGATTGAAATCATTTGACAAAGTAGCTATTACAATAAGAAATATGATGTAGATTCTGAAATTGATTTATCTTAACCCTAAAATTGTTAGCGTGCTTTTAGCACTTTCCTCCGAAGGAAAGTAGCTATTGAGGTTGGACTCATGACGGAATTTTTGAAAAATTTCTTCAAATCTTTATCGATCCTACCTAGTAGACACCGAAAATGACCCCCGTTAAAATTTATATATATATCTATATATATGTGTCTGTTAACACGATAGCGGCCAGAGTTTTTGTTTTTTCGTCACGAAACTTGGTATATAGCATTCAATTAGCAAACGATTGAACGAGTTCGTTAATCACCAAAATCGGTCCACCGGAAGGGGGGGTTTACCCCGGACCCAAAACACTAATTTGACTATGTCAGCCGTAATATTTGTTATATTTCAACGAAACTTGGTATTCGTAGTGGTAATATAGAGAGAAAAGTGAGATATAAAAATGAACTAAATCGGTTCATTAGAAGGGGGGGTTTACTCCAGACCCACAATACCAATTCGCCACTACCAGCCGTGATTATTGGTATATTTCGACGAAACTCGGTATTCGTAGTGCTAATCCACAGGTAAATATGTGTTGTAAAAATAAACTAAATCGGTTCATTAGGAGGGGGGGGGGGTTTACTCCGGACCCACAATACCAATTCGCCACTACCAGCCGTGATTTTTGGTATATTTCGACGAAACTCGGTATTCGTAGTGGTAATCTACAGGTAAATATGTGTTGTAAAAATGAACTAAATCGGTTCATTAGAAGGGGGGGTTTACTCCGGACCCAAATTCCTAATTTGACTGTATCCTGTTCCTGCGTTAGATCAAAATACGATAATATGAGGTTTTTTGTATTTATTACGTAGTGTAGTAGGTACCATGTGTAAACATAACTCTGGAAGCAAATTAATAATTGATCAGTTACTCATTACAAAATTAAAAGAGAACTATTCATGTTTTTATTTTATTTATGTAGGATATTTTAAGCAAATTGTTCTGGAAAGCAGTCTACACTACCCAAATTCTGAGGAAAGTGCTTAGTTATGCAGCTCCTGCGTGACGGACTTTTTAATTTGCGCTACCAGGGTGTTGTACCTCTGACCACGACTAGTTGTTGTTCCTTTGACCAGGCTAAAATTTATTTATTATATAAAAAAAAACGGGTGGTTAGTGCTATAAATCTTACTACCACAGAATAATATAAAATATGTACAATAAACATAAATTACCTTATATCCACAGGCGTAGTTCAAGGTCCAATTAATATTCTCTTGATTTATCTTCAATTCAAAAACTTTTGGCACAAACACTTTAGGATACTCTCCTAGCAGAAATAGTTAGAATCTCCTTCCTCTCTTTCTAAAAAAGAACTGACGATCTGCCCGGCCTTCTTGATTTCAGATTTATTTATTTATTTATTATTATTGATTTCAGATTGAGGAAATTTTTGTACAGTCAGAATTTTATATTACTAAGAAGTAGTAAGATATTTCTTGGCTCATTATTTAAATTTAACCTATTTATATTGAAAATATCACTACAATATATATATATATATATATATATATATATATATATATATATATATATAACAAATTATCCTCACATTTTGTTAAGACGCCTTTCGATTCTGCACATTTCACCTTGACCTTAACCTTTCTTAGCAAACGGACACCGGGATTCAGGTACCCCAAAAACATAATCATCACATTTTGTTAAGACGCTTTAGGCATCAGCCCTATCCTGGCTAGAAAAAGGTGGTATACCAGGTATATAGGTGGTCCCTATAGATAACCCGCCCTAAAATTCATAGTTAATAATAGATAGGGGTCTCCCGTGGTCTAGTGGCTAGCGCGCTAGATTCATAAGCGGGAGATGGTGGGTTCGATCCCCATCGGCGCCAGAAATTTTCTCATCTCAGGGCTCGCTGAGAAAATTCCTGGCTGCACCCTGGACGTCGGCGCTAATGGCCAAGATTTATGTCGATGCGCCGTAAAAAAAAAAAATAAATAAAAAAAAAAAATAATAATAATAAATAGTCGTTAAAATTTAATAATAATAAGCTTCTGTGACCAAGCAACCACACTTTCTTCAACAGATCATCAAAAAAACAAGAAAAAAAATATACATAAACATAAATTCATGAGAATATGATGGAAGAAATTGACGGCACGATGGGTTTGGCGTTGAAACGAGGTCAGATGATCAAGTGAGAAAAACTGATTTAGTATTGTTATTTCTTTAATGCAGCGTGAACCACGAAAACACTTTACAGATTTCTACGTTTTCCAATTGGCTGCAACAGGCCTCAAAATAAAAAATCGTCTTGGCATTTTCTATATAATACCTATTTCTGGTTGACTTGGATAGCTCAGAATCTCATTATAAAGCAGGCTACACACGGTCAGACAGGCCTGTAAGTTAGACCTGAACAGTCCACCTGAAAGCCGGTCGCCTGAACGTGTATATATTCCGGCCGGTCTGTCAGTTAAGACTGTTCAGGCGGCCGGAATATATACACGTTCAGGCGAATGCGCTTTCCGGCGGACTGTTCAGTCTAACTGACAAGCCTGCCGTGTGAAGCCTGTTTAAGGAACTTCATCTCATTTGAAAAAATCCAAATACATACGTCCGAATTGCAGAAACAATTTCATTCCTGGTGAAATTGGCAATGCTTGGGATAGGAATTGTTAATATTTTGGCGCGATTGCACCAATTCCTCCATAAGGAAGAATCCCGCTTATGAGGATGACCTCATGACGCTATCCGGAAGTACTGACTAGAAACTTTCACGTTTATGAGCTTATCAAAATCAGTCCCATATCTGATTCTTGACCATACGGCACACTATTATCACTCAGTGTTATGCTCCGGCCGCCTGATTTCCCTCTTTACAGGTACTCATTAATAAATTAATTAAAGGCTGGGTTAGGTGGGGGAGGTCGAATCCAACCCACAAACGAAGACACTAGAAGATAAAAGTCTTTAGTCCTATCGGGATTTGAACTCAGGTCCTCCAGCATCTTAGTCCAGTGCTCTAGCACTGAGCTAACCTCGCCCCTTTTAAGAACTCAAGTATTACGATTTTTTTCGGGTCATATGGTCGCGGTCTTAAGCGGGGTTCCCCCTATGGAGGGAGCGAAGAAACGCACTAATAAAAAGAATATATTTTACACAAACATTAATTCGCCGATTCGGTCGCCCTTTGCCTCGCGCCGCACAGAGGGGCAAACGAGGAAAACAATCCTAAATGCGATGTACATTTCTGAGCACGTTTGATTGATCGGTGTTTTTCATTCTTTATGTGCACATAAAGGATGAAAACCCACTTTCTGCCTTAACGTTCAACCACCTGATGTGGACGTTCGTGGAGAGGAACTCGAAAAACCACAAAGAAATCAATCAAGCGTAGAACTAGTATGAACCTAGTATTTTAGGGTCCGAATTCCAAATTGTTAATACTGAGCTAAATTTCTTCAGATATATTTTCCAATGTATTTATTTTTTATTTTTTATTCTAAATCGAATTAGACCAATGCATGGTCGATCGTTGGGATCAGTCGTTCATGAGGTATAGCCTTTTTTCCATGTTTTGGCCGGCCCCACGTGCGTCAGAGAAATATAACCAGTTCTACTTCCCGTTCAGGTTTGGTCGCTAATTCGACTGATGATATTCGAGACCGATTGGTCCCGATGATGGTTAGGCATTAAATCCTCAAGAAGAAACCGGGCTCGAATTTGTATGTTGATGAGGGACACCAATCATTTTCTCGGCTTAATAATCCATTTAGGCCTTTCTAAAGACAGAGCTAAATTGCTTGGATTTGGATTCACAAATAAAGATGAGATGATATGGAACAGGCGCTACTCTTGATCATGATAAAGGTGAGGAATGCAACGAAAAGGGAATCCAACCGAATTGTCTTTTTCTTAGCTCGTTTCCTAATTCCCGTTTCTCCAGATCTCATAAATTGATATGATCTAAAATAAGAGCCTTCAGAGTGGCACATATCCTTAGATTGGTCTAAACCGTCAAATGTTGCTAAACACTGGTAATGCATTTGCGTCGCTTCTTTTGGGACGATTGGAAGGAAACTATTATAATTTGTCTAAGATTCTTGAGGTTCGTTTCTGATGCGGACATTTCAAAATAACGACCGTAATGTCGCGTCAAGATGCAGGTTGTATTAGCTGAAGACTTATAATGGTCTAAAATGAAACGAAAAAAACAACAACGAATTCCGTGACCTTCCAGTGTATATTCAAAAGCTTTATCGCTTTTTTAGGAAGAAAAGAAGAAGAAAACTTTTTTTTAATGAAAATTATGTAATAAGATGTGCTGCCAAACGTTATTGACTTGCTGGCTTTACAGCATTACTCATCACTCCGCTTGTATTCATTTATAATTTCACAGAACAATTATTTATTTCTCAGTATTTAATCATTCGTTCTTAACAGCCACCTTAAAGTGTTAAAATAATTGAGGAGTTCCAGAAGGGCGGGCGCTCGCTGCTCGTACCTAATCGTAGAGAAAAATGTACGAGCTCGCCGTTCTGGTCAATTCAGCTATTGTTCAAACCGAACGACTCGATTTTGACTAATTGTAAGTGGATCTCTCGTATTCTACAAAGACGAACTCAACAAACTGCACCAACCACACTGTGCGCTATTAATAAACAAGACAATCTGTAAAAAATAAAAATAAATAAAAAAATAAATCAACTGGCGATTTCGCCCTCATGATAGCACCAATTCTTCATAAAATAGATTAATTTTTTAAGGCGATATCTGAAACCGTTTTCGAGATAAGCGAATGAAACTAGTTTTCCTAACTAATTCTCAGCTCGGGTATTGAGAAAAGATGGATTCAGTTAAAAAATGTTTTAGATGACTTACAAATCATATTTAAATTTTGGATACGTTAAATGTGAAAGTATTTGACTTTTTTTAATTGCGTTTAGCAGCAAGCTGATTTTTCCGCTAAAAAAAAAATAATCTAAGGAAATGAGAAACATTTATATCTACAGCCTGTTCACATAGACAGAAAAGTTCAATTTCGCATGCGCGAAATTTTGAGGGAAATATTTCCGATGGTTCCACCATTTGCAGACTCCCATTTCAAGGAACAACGCAATTGGTGAAACATTATATGAACTAATTATGTCTCGTTTAGGACTAGGGAACGCTGTAAGAGATCAGACAAAGGAAATAGTTTTTAATATTTATCAATAATTAGTCAAAGCTAAGACTAAAAACGTTTTAAACCTTCTCGTAATACGTTTATAACAGAGAATTTTAACTGCCAATTTCTTGCACGGGGAATAAAGGCCACGCCATTTTCCGCCCAACCAAACCATCTATTTGAACAGGCTATAGCTCAAATTGATTTTAGCCTTAGCTTTGGCTAAGTTTTGATGAACATTAAACACTATCTCCCTTGCCTGACCTCTCAAAGCCTTCCCTAGTCATAAACGAGACATAATCAGTTTTTATAATGTTTCACCAATCGTGTTGTTCCTTGAAATGGGAGTTTGCAAATGGTGGAACTGTCGGAAATATTTCCCTCAAAATTTCGCGAATACGGGATTAGAACTATTCCATTAATTGAACGGGTTATACATTGTTGTTTGTAGCCGAGCTTCCCATAGGAAAGATCGGATGTCGAGGAGGTGGAGTGAGTGATTTCCGCTTATAGATTGCTGCTACTGACAGAATCCTGTTCATTTTAGAGGCTACAATTTTGCTTGTCATAAAAATGTCATAGGGGTAGATGTTTACATTTTTCACAAATAATTCTAAGCTAACCAAATTATATTAGGGATTAGACGTTATGGGTACGTCAATGATACACTTTCTGCGAGTCGGATATTTTATCGATGGTAAAAATATATCAAGATAAAAGGTACAATTAAACCGGTTATTCTCTGCAATTAAAATATAAAACCTTAATTTTATTTATGAAGACAATCATTATTAATCACTTATAAATAATTTATTTCTCATTTGAAAGTGAAACATTCATAGTTATTTTTGATTAATCGTTTTCTTTACGTGATGTACATAAAAAATAAGTTCATGAATTCAATTGTGAATGTGTCAAATCACATAAATAAATATATATTATATCAAAACATAAGTTTTATGTTATAAAAGGGTTGAGCAATTTTGTTGTTGTTGTTTTCATCGTGTGCCAAATATACTACAAAGTGAAGCATTATCAGCATGCGATAAGGAGTATTTTCATTGGTAAACATGTGTATTGTTGTCTATTTTTATCATCTAACAAACCTATACAGGGAGACCAAATAGCCGCGAGTTTTACAAATTGCGCATTAACACAAGCTTTTGTGGCTCCGATTATCTCTGGTGAGAGGGTATGTTGCCTGGTTTCTAGCCAATGCTTAAATCTCGGGGTATTTGGAAACCTTAGAACTTGGGAATATTTCGGCTTCAATAGTACAAAACAAAAACTTTAAAAGCTATTATTCCCCGAATGAGGACTGTCAAAATTTACACTTAATCCAAAATAGTAGGTACATTTACTGGTCATTCGAATGAGCACGATCCATTAACCCTTTTTGACATCTAAAAAAAAAAAAAAAAAAAAAAAGGACAACTCCAAAGCTTTTTGTATTAATACATATATATATTTTTCAAAACATTCTCTTTTAAAAACGTAACCAAAATTTATATATCTTGTTATAGATGAATACAGAAATTGGGCGAAATCCGTGCAAACAAATCATAGCGTTTACGTTCTTGCTTTAAAATGCTTGTAGGTAAACTTTTTATAGTGTTTCTAACGTATGGAAACGAATGAAACAATCTATAAGTGCATTCTTATATATATATATATATATATATATATATATATATATATATATATATATATAATTTGAACTATAATGGTTAGCGAGCCTGAATGCCACCGGGGATTTCTGGTTAGAATCCTAAAGAGGTGAGTCCGGTTTTTTTTCATCCAGAAAATGTCTATTTCAGCATTGATTTTGAATGTTATCAAGTATTATATAGCCCGATGCTTTCGGTTTATAAGTAAATTGAAGCCCCCATAAAAAGACAACTAAATAATAGAAGAAGACAATAACGCAGGAGGTGCATAACCCTCAGACGTTTGGTAGTGTACGATACATTCCTGTATAATTTGTTTATAATAACCTATGTAAATAGAAATAGCCTTTTATATTTGTAATTCACAGCGAACACAATTATTAATTTTTATTTAATAATAGCTGTCCCCGCGACTTTGTCCTAGTGGATAGCGACTTAGGCCAGAATTTTTGGATATATATTTTGGTTTATTTTGGATAATAAACACCGTCATATGGGTATTTAAAATGAATCTACTTTATTGTAAGGCTTCTCTGTACACGATATTAGACGTATAGCCATCAGGAATCAAGCATACAGGCTGCTAGGATTGCTAAAACATAACAGTACCACTAAGCTGATCCCTTAGGGATTGTTAAACCCTAGTGTGTTTAGAGTGTCTGACAGACTGCAGACATACAAACAGACAAAAATTCTAAAAATCATTGTTTTGGGTACTATGGCGTTGATAAAAGCCCCCAATAGTATTTTTCCCTTATATATCTAAGTACAGACAACGATCCGTTAGAATACCATTATATGTATAGATTTTTCCGGAGTAAACGCCAACGTTTAATGGACCTATTTTGATTTTTGTTTTGTAAAAGATGTTCCTCATTGCTGGGGCATCTTGTCTACAGAGTTTCGTTCCAAGGAAGTACAAATAACGGCCGTTACGGCCAAGTTAATAATTTATTTTCGGAGTACCCCCCCCCCCCCTTCTAATGGACCGATGTAGTTTATTTTTACAATACACAATAATCTTTCTCTTTAGATACTTATAACGTATATCGAGTTTCGTTGCAATATAACAACAATCGCGGCCGGTGTGGGCAAATTGTGCTGGTTTAGGAATTCGTCCAATCGTTTGCTATGGGAATATATATATATATATATATATATATATATATATATATATATATATATATATATATATATATATATATGTTTTGTTTTAAGTTGCTTCGCTCCTTTCTGCAATATTTCGTCGGGTTCATCTACAGGAAAATCCGGGAAAAAATCATTCCCTTGACAACCACCGAGGACGACACACGCAGCCTGATGAAGTCGGAGATGAACCCGACGAAATATTGCAGAAAGGAGAGAAAGAACACCGCTGGAGAGAGAAGCCGTCTTACCAATCAATCAATATATATATATATATATATATATATATATATATATATATATATATATATATATATATATATATAATAGACTCTTCCAAATCCGGCGTCATCGGGACCGAGGTACACAGTCGAATTAGAGAAACGCCGGATTAGAGAATTCATTTAGAAGCGGTCACTTATGTATTTCAAAAACCTTATTATTTGATGATTTAATAATACGTAAGATTTTTAATATTGCATATTTAAGTAAAATTTATGTACCGAATTATAAAATAAATTTAAAATATGTATATCCTTGCTGGTGTATTATTTACAAGTGTATATGCATGTAAAAGTTCGCGATGAATGCTCGAACTAGACTGGCTAAAATCAGGCGTTTCAGCCGCACACAATAGAATTGAGTTTAATAGAAACACAAGTTCCTGCCCCTAAACCGATAGATATATGCCTTCTTTGACTGCCATTCAATGAAATACCACAAAACAAATGTTTGGCTAGCAAGGAAGGGAAGGTTTTCTAGGAACCGTCGAGCCGGTCTAGCTCGGCGAGTTCCGAAATCCGTCACTCATTCCTATCGGAGACCGCCGGATTAGAGGGGGCAACGCCGAATGAGGAAGTGTGTGTGTGTGTGTGTGTTTGTATTTAAATTTTAAAGGGGGTAATGTTCGTTATCTAATAAGTAGGATCGATGAAGATTTAATGATATTTTTCCCAAAGAAAAATTCATGAGTGCAACCTCAATAGCATACCTTTGGAAAGTGCTAAAAGAAAAGAATTACTATTATCCTACCTTTCGTCAGTAGATGGTGTGGAGAGAATCGGCGGGATGATGCCTGCCTGACATCCACTGCCACACTGATTCCTAGCCGCACGAGTGGAGGCCACGCTGATTCCAGTAGGTATTACACAGTCAGCAGTTCGGCACTAGGGGGACACATTTCGAATCCAACACGCTGGTGTCGAGCCGCTGGATACAGATTGTGGCTACGCATACTCTATACATAGAAGAACAAAATCCGACTCGCAGGAAACGCGTCATCTTAGTGCGTTTAAATTCTTATCAATTGTGTCATTCTGAAAGCATACAATATAAACAGTTAATGTTTTGCCTTAATCTCTCGTAAAAATATAAAATAAAATCTCAAAGGGATGCAAGATTTTAGCGACACAACAGAAATGCATCGATCTATCAAGAACTGCACAAGAAGGGGTTTTGCAGGACATTTAATATGCTTTCGAATAGACAACTTACATTTACTAATATTTTCTTTTAGAAATAATTAATTGGGTGGGGTAAAATAAAAATAAAATGTTTTAAGTCATTTAATAAATTGCCATCTGGCTTATTCATAGTTTGTGATCAAACGTTACTTAACTACGTAGAATTGTTTAATGTAGATATGATCAATAGCAATCTTATAATTGAAGAGGCAAAATAAACTTAATTGTTTTGTTGTTTATTTATAAATTCTGTGAGGATTAAAGGACTGGCTGAACAAACACAATATATTTCTGAGGGTGTGAGAATGCTACTGGTTTATGTCGATTTGAACGAAGTTTTTTTATTTAAATTTTAACGTCCATTATTAACGAAGTTTTTGTTGAGCCTTTGAGAATACAAGCTGTTTTATTTAAAAATTTATCAAAGTTTAAATTTAAATTGTATCGATGGCGATGACCCCAATACAGCTTATAAAATAGATAGTCCATTTACATAATGTTAACATTGTTTCAATTTAAATTTATTTATTTAATTAAATAAATTTAAATTGAAACAATGTTAACATTATGTAAATGGACTATCTATGTTATAAGCTGTATTGGGGTTATCGCCATCGATACAAAGCCCTTAAATAAATAAATAAAAATTAAACAGGTATACCATATAATTTAGCATGCGATACACCTGCTAAATTAACACATAGTTTTGAAAGTTCCAAAATGAACATCGGGGTCTTAACGTTATTATATTTATTACATTAAAGTTACAGTTATAAATGATACATCAAATGAAAGAGCAACACAGTTTAGTTTTAATGCACTAGTGGACACTGCTTACAGTATATGTATCAGCTGATTGATAAGATTTAGTTTGGTAAAATTATGATCTAGAATATTACAATATATTTGAATAGCAAGAAACTATCATAATTTAATTTAAAAATAAAATTAAGAATAATGTATAGGTACCTAGTACCTAATAGGTACAGAATAATTATACAATAAGTTATATGTTTAAATACGTACAAGTTATTCTTTCGAAATCCTTAATTATGTATATTGCCAAAGAATTGTGAATAAATGTGGAGAAAAATAATTAAGAATTATAATGTTATGCGTTGATTATAAATTAGTGGAATAATTTAGCTGTATGTCACCTGTCTGGCAACACTGGCTCGTGGGGCCTGCCGTAAACGTCAGTAAAAACTTACTCTAAGTCCTTAGAGGGGCACCACAACAAATTTTCAAAATTGTTAACATAGGTTCATCAATATAACTGGTTATTAACAACCAGAGAGTTCTTTTATCACGTTTTTCATATCTAACTTTTCTCGGAATTGAATAGTAAAGATAATTGGCGACATTAGCGTGTGGTCGGGTATAGTCGGTGGCAGCCTCATTATATATTATGAAAACACGCTAAGATGATGCATTATCGGCTAGCCAAATTTTTATTTTTAGAAAATGTTAATAAATCGTACCTACCCCTTAGAATGTAAGCCATTATGATAAGGACCACTGAAACGGAATTCATATTAATATTTTGATAATAACTTGCACGATTTTATAATAATCCTCGACTTATTGACGTAATAAAATTACTAAATGTCAAACCAAAAAAAAAAATCGTCTTCTTTCCCTGATACAGTCCCGAGTCAATGGCCTCATGGAACTATCTTTCCTTAATATCTCATCATATTTTCCTTGCCGCATATTTTACATTAGGAAGTACAGGTAAAAATAGATTTATTTCCTTAACAATTTCTACTAAACGGAAATATCTCATGGCTCAATATGTTACAAATTACGTCCCATAAACAGTAAATATATTATAATTTACGGGTGTTATTTTCGGTGTCGAGTAGATACGATTGATGAAAAATTTAGAAACATTTCGAAAACGCTGTCAAATGTACAACCTCAAAACCTACATCAAAAAATTAAGATTAAAATTTTATGAGCACATGAAAAGAATAGATGCTATCTTTTAGTCTGTGTAAGCAAGATTGTTTACAACAAAGAGAAACGTGAAAATTAGAGTGCTTAATACTCTTGGTCGTCATGTTTATAACCTTCGAGAAAGATAACAGTATTCTTGATAGATATTTACTAATTATTGAGATACTTTCTTTATATACACATTTTTCACTGAGTATGAAATATGTCAGAAGATTGGGAAATAGGTTGTTCAGATGATGAAAAATACGACGTGAAGAAAGTAGAAAATAATAAATGGGAACCCCCTCCTGATCAGATATTAAAATTGTATGAAGAATTAGAAAAGGGTCCAGGATATTTTGAATTAAATTGGAAATGTCCTGGCAGACGCCCTCCAACGCCAGAGAAAACTGAAGTTCAGATTGAAGGAGAAACTACTGTGACCGAAGATAAATCGGAAGAAAAGGATGAATATTTTGACTTTGAAGTAGAAAAAGGACAATTGTGCTTGAGGCCATCTGGTGAAGTTGGTCCAAGAGGAAGTGCAAAAAAGAAGACTACTAGTTTAGATGCCATTCTTTCAAATATGGCAAGGCATAGGAGGATGGATATGATGGAAGAAGATCCCCCTGACACACTGTAACTTCTTTCAATTTAGGGCTGCGATTGATAGGAACAGGTATTTAAAATTACTTTTTTTATTATTGCTTTATTTAACTTGTGTATTAGTTGATGCTAAATACATATGTAAGTTAATAATTACATCTCTTACACCAATACATGCATGAACCATGGGCTATTAAAAAAAAAAAAAACGGTATTTGGTGTCATGGTCCTACAGGATTTGATCTCCGTGTGTAATAGTAGTGATATTTATTGTTGTGAAGGAAGATGACGACCGACTAGCAAAACAGAATCCATAACTTTTGTCTAAATGAGCCCAGAGTTCAGTATTTCAAGAATTCGATTCAAGTCGATTACACATTGAGGGTTCTGTGCATGGTCCTGTGGCGAAGGCCTAAGATTCTCATACAGGGTCGAGTCTCGCCTACAGCAGGTTAAGTTTCTTCATATGAATTCCTGAAGAAACTCCCTGCTCTACCATGGAAGTTTAGGAAGGTTGGGAACTAATTGATAGCTCGGCGCTTATGGCCTAGATGCACAAGCACCCTTATAACAAAGAAAAACCAGTGAGGTCTAAATGTCCATTATGTGAAGGGTTACACGACAAATTTTATATTTAAAAGGTTTATAAATTAGGAACACGGAGACTAATCAAAAATATCCTATGATATATTTTGATAATATTATAAAGAATATGTTTTGTACATTTTAACAAAATCCTTAAGGCAGAATACTTTATTTACTTGCCTTTTTGAGTAGTTTTTAAATTACTTGTTGGTACATTTTTTGGGTATTTTTTAGAACAGCCCCGCCACTGATTTGTTGCTAGGTAACTATACAATCTAATCGAACATATATTATTATAATAATATACATTCTTATTTGTGTGATTTCCTGTGGAGGCAGCGCAACAGAGAGGATTTCTTCAGAAAAATAATTACAGCAACAAGGAATATTGTTCTCCTAAAAGTTAACCTTTCTTCGCAATTTATTTGTTGTAAATATTGATAAAAATGAATGTTTTAATAAATGTAATCAGATATCATTCTAATTCAATATAATTTGTCATCTAGTTACAGTAAGTGGATAAAATCACTGGCGGGGCTGTTCTATAAAAGACCCCTCTTTTTCATTATTTTTTATTTATTTTTTTTTTTTTTAACGGCGCATCTACATCTTGGCCATTAGCGCCGGGCTATCTACAGGTTGCCACCCTTTTCTAATGCCAACAGCACGTGGTCGGTCACCCATTCAGGTACTGACCACGCCCGACGTTGCTTAACTTCAGTGATCTATGGGAACCGGTGCACTCAACGTGGCTATGGCCGTTGGCCTTTTTCATTAATGTTTCCTAAACAATTATTTATGTTCTCCCAAAGCACAGAACGACTTTTTGTATTTTTAAAATTCTGATTATTTGGGTTTATGACACTTGTACCTGTTTTTGGTTCAATTACACTTAAAAGTAAAGTAACAATTTAGATATTTTTTATATCTTATGCAAAGAATCTATTAAACAGATCTATGCCCTTCTTAAGAATTGATAAATTGAAATTACTCACTTCCTAGACCTGTTCTGATAAAGTATTGTTTTATTCAAATAGAATATTTTTGTTTTGTTTCATTTTAGGTGAAGCCTTTGGGTCGGATAAGACTGTTGAACGCACCTGCTAATTGGCATGAGACGCTCTGTTAAAAGAAGAGACCTATTTACTGAGAGATGATTTTTGTGTATATTTATAGATTTTTTTTTTTTTTTTTTTTTTTTTTTTAAACTTAAACTATGTTTAATAGAATAAGATACTATGCTAGTCTGTCTACTGTAACTTGGGTTTGCCTGTAGAGAAAGGAAAAGCCCTTGTAGCCTTTCCACCCATGAACTCCATAACAACTGGTCTACCATCTGAAAGGATCTCATCTATCTATATATATATATATATAAATCACATTTCGGTCTGTTTGTCCATTTATCTGTTTGTTCCTTATACAAATCTACACCGTTTGACCGATTTTGACCAAACTTAGCACACAGGTAGGTCTTGATACCTCCCTAGGCAAGGTCAAAATAGTCAAATTTCAAAATTTGGTCAAAAGGTCACAAGTTTTGTTGAAAAAAAATTGGCTACACTGAAGCATTCAGATTCTGACGGCCATTTTGAATCGACAGCCATCTTGAATAATGTCTCAAATTTATTTGTTGATGTTCTTGATAATTAGAATAACTCGTACTCATTGATGACTTTACATCATTATATAATCATGTAATGCAGTTTATTTCAATTTTATATCAACAGTCACTGTCTAACTAAGGAGCGCTGGCCTTTCTTTGATTAGAGCTATTTACTCGCAGGCTGTGGTGCTGGCCTCTGTCGGCTGTTTAATGAATTGCTTTGGTGCTGGCCTCTGCCGTCTGCTTTATGAATTACTAGAAAGATATAAACAAATTCACACTGTTTGACTGATTTTGACGTAACTGGGTATACAGGTAGATCTTGATACAGGGAGAGTCATAGACAGAAAGTAGGTGTAGCATAGCACGCCCGGTAACAGCTAGTACTAAATATTATTCTTGTTTATTATACCAATTTCCCTTGTCCTTTCTGAGGTTATGAATTTAATATATATTTTAATCCTGATTAGTAAACATTAAAAAATTAAATAATACTTTAATGAGTCCTTTCAGCTTCTTGAGCCATATGCTTTATTTCTGCATTTGAATTTGCTTCCATAATAACGCCTCAACATAATAGCAAAACCTTTTATTTTTTTTTTATTTTTGTCATTTGTTTCATAGGCTGTGTCATATTCTATATATGGAAATCACTATATTTGAGTACTTTCTGAAGGACTGTAGTGAGAGTTTTAGTTTCATCGATATTATGTACTTGGTATCGAAAACGACCCCTGCAAAAATGTATATCTATGTATAAACATATATAAATACTCCCATATATATATATATATATATATATATATATATATATATAGAGCGTGGTTAGCTCAGCGGTAGAGCACTTGACTAATGAATTGGAGTGGATGACCCAGGTTCAAAAACCGAGCACGCAATAAAGATTTTATCTTCTAGTGCCGTCGTTCAGGGGTTGGATTTGGGGTCCCAGATCATCCCTAGGCTCACCCAGCCTTTAATTAATTAATGGGTACCTGTAAAGGGAAACATCAGGCAGCCGAAGCATAGTACTTACCACACTATATCCCTAGCGTGTCGTGTCGTTTGGTCGAGAATCAGATACCTCTTCAGTATTGGCCCCTCTGGGCCCTTCGTGGCCTGTAACAGGACTGATTTTATATATATATATATATATATATATATATATATATATATATATATGTGTGTGTGTATGTGTTTATAGGGATCCTTTAGGAATATAGGTATTGAAGTAGCATTTAGTATCCATAGAAACCCCACTTTCAGATGGATTTTGCTGTTTTGCAAACTTATCCAACTGTTTTTTTATGGGAATGTTATGTACAAGTTTTGTGGGTAAAAAAAACAAAAATTGTGGCAAACTACAGCCATTTTCTTGAAGTCACTCTCTCTCTCTCTCTCTCTACAATTAGGAAAACTCAACTTAGGTAGACTCTGGTTATGGTCATCATCAGAGTAATATATATATATATATATATATATATATATATATATATATATATATATATATATGTATATATATATATGTGTGTGTGTGTGTGTATACGTGAAAATAGTGGAGCAAATAAAGATGTGTTAGTTTTAGATCTGGTTTTTATTCATATACCTTATCCTTACAGTTCAGTAGTCAAATAAACTCACCATGCTCCGTATTTTAAATATCGTGCATAAAAGTGAAGCCTACATGTGCCATCTAGAGTCTGCGAAAAGAAGCTTCTAGACATTAGCTGATCCTCTCCTCTCTCCCATGTGGGCTCGGTGAGTCAAGATCTCGTTTTGTGCTTGGCACAGTTTGTGTAATTCACATTCGCATACATCTTTTATTTTTTTGACTTGAGATCAAACTCTTACTTTGTTATTGGTGTTAACATAACTTGTCACAGTGTTCTCCATTCAAGATCACTTGCACGTTTGCAATTGTGTTCCAAGACTACAGTCACTGATGATGGATTGCTTGCTCAATAAATTGTGATCGAAAGGACGGACCTGGTTTTTTTCCTTCAATGAATAGTTAAGTAGGGCATTAAGCATATACAATGAACAATAATGATTTAAAATTTATTCAGAATTAAAACAACAATACAACAAATATTTAATCTGTTTTACTTTTTCTTTTTTTTTTTTTTCTTCTTTTTTATAAACAAGTACATTTTTAGTTAAGAAATTACAGCTTATTATCTGAAAAGAGGATAAGAAACTTGAGAGTAAACAGTTCTACATCAGTCAAAAAATGTAACTTATTAATAAAAGGAATATACAAATTTAACATTAACTTAGGAATAGTAAAGTTTTACTCTACAAAACAATATGCTTTATGCACACAAATGCAAATAGATAATAATGCATACAAAAATAAATACACATTTATTATGAATGTTTGAGAAATGTTTTACCATATTCAGTAAAAAGATAGACTTTAATATTAGATTAAACACTTTCTTCAGTCAAGTGCAATAAATTCTTTTTGTTAGTCAATATAAAAATTACAGCTTTTTAATGAAGCACTTAGCATCACAGAACAATATTCTTTTATCAGTTCATAAATCTATTAAAAATATTATAAATTATTCCAAGATTGAAGTAAAATAAGAAAAATAGTTAAGTAGGATTTTTGTTTTTAGAGGACATTCAGTACAGTAGCAAGAATTGGTATTATAATAGATGTTGTGAGATATGTCTGGCCTGTAAGTGCAGTTATCAGCCACCAGATTCCAACCACTACAAAGACTTGAAGCAGAGAATTCAGTATTTTCAACCTAAAAGCATACAAATAAATTCATTTATACTTTAGGCAAGGTTTTTGGAGGGTGTAAGACCAACATATGGACAAATGTTTTCGAAAATGGTTATTTTGCAAATTTTCAAAATAAAAATAAAATTTTAACTTGGCAGGCTGGATTTTGAACTTAATTCCTATACTCTCTTTAACTAAATAGTCTACTGGGCTTCATATCACAGAGTGGCAAGTCAAATCATCTAATGGAGCCAAAGGCACAGTGTTACTGTTTTATAAGGCTCTGCTTTTAAATTCATTAAACCTGGAATGTAATCTGTCTTGTACAATAAACAGTGGTTTAAATTAAAATTAACTTTATTTTCCAGTGCCGTGCTTTCAAAGGTAATGCGAATCAGAGGTTTGAGCAGCTCGATCTCGCTAGCCCAACTAACACTCATGCACGACAGTCTGTACTCTTTCAACAGGCTCACACTCCTTTCAATTTTAGTTTTCAGTCTGTCTGGTGCTTTATAGGCCGAATTATTGTTAGGCACGTTAATTATGGATTTGTTAATACTTAACCCTTACACACCGAAGCCTATATTGATGTTGAGCGGCTATAGCCAAGACGTGAAAGCGCCAATATATTAGTGTAGAGTGGCTTTGGCCCAGGCGACGAAACACTAATATATTGGTGTTAACATTTCAGGACTAGCTTATTAGTGAGTGAAGTGTGAGAGCCTGGTCCTTCCTCATCCCCAGGAAGTGAAGAGCATTCTAGTATTTCGAGGAAGACAGTTGTCCTTTTCCGAAGCTTTTAAACTATGTAATTTACTGTGGAAGCATCAGAGTTTCAAAGGAAATAAGTTTACTTTCAGTAGTAAAAAGGTGTTACTTCTAAAGGTTTTTGCACTAATTAAAGAATATCTATATTACTAATAACTGAACATAAAAATCTTTAAAAAACAACAACTTATTTTATGTAATTAATAATTTTACATTAAATTATTAGAGAATAATCTTTTCTTATTGCTAATGTAATATAATTATAATTTTGAATTAAAAAAAAAATTAAAAAAGGGCAATTTGTAAATTAAAGACAATAGAGAGAAACTAAATAAATGAGTTAGGAATGTAGAGTGAGAATCGGAGTGTTTAGGGGCTAATACAGCTTCGTCTGAAGAGAGAGACGGGGTGAAGGCTGGGCCTTCTGAGGGAATGACAAGTCCGTATGTAGTCCAGTCCGGAAGGGTTAAATAACATCATATCTAAATTTTAGCCAAACTAAAATATTTTGAAAAAAAAAAATTAAAAACAATATGTTTGCTACATTATATAAAAATGTACATTGTAAACAACAATAACAATGTCTGTCAACAATACATTTGACGGGTTGAGAAGCCAAGAGATACAAAAGCCGGCACATTGTTATGGCTGTATATTGTTAAAAACACAAGGACTTGCGAGAGTTGCTCCTATTTATTCCTCCATACAAAGTTCCTACAAAACATTACGTGTTAATCAAAGAGGACAACAGCCACGTAGAAGAGTTGCAGAGGCTGAGCCAGTTCATGATGACCATGAAGCATGTGTACAACACACTTTTTTTTTCTCCTCTCGGCGCACCGACATTTGGGCCTTTAGCGCTGACATTCATTAGGATAAGGCAAGGAACCTTCTCCATGGTCCTGAGAAAAATTCCTGCTGCCAGAGGGACTCAAACGCTCATCTCCCACATGAGAATCTAAGGCGTTAGCCACTAGACCACAGGGAGACCTGATATACTTATTGTCTCCCATTCCATACTATTTTATTGAGCCATACTTAAAAAGTATCCTGACAATAAATATCAATATTGTTTGGCTTTGGAGGCCAAGGGGTACAAGTGATGCATGTTATGATAATAAATTGATAATAGACATTCAATTTTTTTTTTTTTTTAACTATATTACTGAAAATTCAATTGATGCATAGTAGAAACAATTTAAACATTATACAGACTTACACTTATCAGGGAATTTACAAAAACGATTTAACTTTGAACAGTAATATCTCAAAATGATTATAACGTCACTTGTACCCCTTGGTTTCTTAACCCATCATTTAAGCTTTGATAAAAATAATATATTTAATAACTTACATTTTGTGCTTCTTGAGGGCCTTTTCATGGTTTGAAAGAGGTTCGTTCTGAAGGTAGACTTTTACTCCTTTGACAAGACTATCGAAATATGAATCCCATTGGATTGGACCAATGTCTAAAGTAAAAACATCTTGATCTTCCTCATTCAAGCTGCGATGGAGTTCAAGTGCCTTTTTGTTGTCAAAAAACCACTCATTAAAAATGAACGGTTCAAGTCTTGTGAGTGATCTATTAATGTTTGTATGAAGTTTCACAAGTCTGAAAAACAAAGAAAGAAAATTTATGTAACTTTAAGGAAGGAAGAGAACACATAATTTATTATTTCAATTATTTTTTCTTTAAATAAAATAATATCGATTTAAGAATGGGTCATTGAATGCATGGTCCCTTTCTCAACAAAAAGTTTAACTCATAGGGAATGCATCGTCTTAGCATGTTTACATATTATATTAATATTTGGTGTGATTTGGAAAGCTTAGAATAAACACTATTAATATTTTGCCTTCAATAGAACTAAACACTTTCAAAATTTCAAGCGCTATTTACCTGAGGTGGAGTTGTTTAAGAATACCTCACTAACGGGTGCATTTTTTGTTTGAATTTTTCATGTAGACTTTTTTTTTTCATAAAAAAATCTTCCAGTCAGCCAATTTGAAAATGGAAAACACTGTTGGAATGCCCAAACAATTCTGAAGGCAACTGTCTATACATGGGGCTGTAAAAGTGAATCCCCTCCATTTACAAGCCTTTTGAATCTAAAGGGAAAAGTATTGGAGTGTCCTTCCGAAGGGACACCTGTAAGCGGGTAGGGTCGCTAGTGTTCTTCTGGAAGGACACTCGCAGCGAACGTGTTAAGCTATTGACTGATGATCTTCTAATTATGATTTTGAGATATATTTAACCCTTCCACCGCTACGGACTAATATATCAGTCTGGTGGTTGCAGTCCCGGGAGTGCTACGGACTGATATTTCAGTCTGGAGGGAGCAGTGTCCCGAGTGCTACGGACTGATATATCAGTTCGGCTTGTTTTGCACTTTGCTGCTATGAGCTATTTATCAGTCCTTGCACTATTGCCATCTGTAGGCTGTTTATAGGCTGTCGTGTCTTTCAAAGCCGATAGAGGGCAAAGGTCCTCACTTTTGTCATTTTAGCTTTCAGCTACTCTGCCTAACTGTATGTACAAGGTCTGCAAGTTTAAAATGTCGTTTATTTCTTAAAATATATACACAGTAATTTAAAAAAAAGTATAATATATTTCATTCAAAGTACTGGCCCTCGCTTTCTACACATTTTGTCCATCTCTTGGGCAATTTATGGATACCATTCCAAAAGAATGCTTCATCTTTATTTGAAATCCATTCATCGAGCCATTTTCTTACATCCTCGAAATTGTTAAAATGTTGCTCAGCCAATGAGTGTCCCATCGATGAGAAGAGGTGATAATCAGAAGGCGCCAGGTCAGGTGAATACGGCGGGTGGGGTAGGAGTTCCCAACCAAGCGAAGAAATCGTTTCCTTAGTCAATCTGGCTGAATGTGCAGGAGCGTTATCATGCTGAAGAATGACTTTGGCGTGCCTGTGAGCCCATTCTGGGCGTTTTTCGATCAATGCGTGACTCAAATTGATCAATTGTTGTCGGTAGCGGTCGGTATTGACTGTTTCGCCGGGTTTGAGAAGCTCGTAGTAGATTACTCCCTTCTGATCCCACCACACACACAGCATTGTCTTCTTCCCAAAACGATCCGGTCTTGCACTCGATGTGGATGGTTGTCCTGGCGTTACCCATGATTTTATTCGTTTGAGATTCTGAAAATAAATCCATTTTTCATCGCCAGTTACAACTCGATGCAAAAAACCCTTTCTTTCGTGGCGTAAAAGCAGCATTTCGCACACAGTTTTTCGTTTTTCCATCTGTCGTTCGTCCAATTCATGTGGAACCCATTTTCCAACCTTTTGAATCTTTCCCATAGCTCTCAGGCGATCGGAAATGGCTTGCCTAGTGACATTCAACTGTTCTGCCATCATTTGTTGGGTTTGGGTATTGTCTTCGTCTAATAAAGATTGCAATTCGACGTCCTCAAACTTTTTTGGTCGATTTTCTCGTTTTTTATCAGTAACATCAAAATCACCACGTTTGAAACTTTGAAACCAACGTTCACATGTCTTGACGGTTGGAGCAAGATCGCCATAAGTCTCAACAAGAATTCGATGACATTCAGATGCCTTTTTCTTTTGATTAAATAAGAAAATCATGACATGCCGCAAATGCTCTTTATTTGGCTTAAAATTAGACATTTTTAACACCAAAGAAAGGTATGATACGTCTGCGTAAACGACTTAAAAACAACTGACTTTTGTAAACAAATGACTAACAAACAAGATAGCGTTTAGAGATAAGCAAATCCTTCAATAGGCTAAGAGCGCATTCTATTGGAATTAAAACGACATTTTAAACTTGCAATCCTGGTATATACCTGCTCCCTCCGTTTTTTTTACTGCCGAAAACTGTTGTGTCTCAACCTGGAATTTACCCTGCATACTTCTCTAGTATATTTTGGGTTTTTCAAGCGAAGATTTGTGAACTTAAATATTTCTAAGAAAATTTATTCTGAACAAGAATTGTTAGAACTTTTGACAGGTGTAAGCAAAAGTGAAGCAGAGTTTTCTTCGGAAGACGATGAGGGTTCTGATGATGTATCCCAAAATGTTTCTGTTGGAGAAACACCTGGAGCTAGTGGAATTCAAAGTACAAGAGAATTATCTTCCGACGAAATATCACGTGATGAAAGTATTCATCACTCGGAGCACTCCAGGCGCTAGGCTATCCCGCATCATCTAGCCACAGGATTATTACACAGCCTAAAGGCTAAGACAGTATAAAAAAAGTTCCAATGTCTGTAATATTGTCATACTTCCTGTACTCCAAAAGTAATCAAAATCATGCACGTTAATTTGGATGATTCTTAAACATATGAAAAAATGGTCAAAGCAAGCCATCATTGCCCCAAACCAAAATTTTAGGGTTATCTACTTCTCTCAAATTAAAGATATTACTTTGAACATTTTTATTTATAAATTCTCTTTATAAAAGTATTTATGAAAAGTACATATGGATACAAAACCATAAGTGCCACAATTTTTTATTGCCAAAAAACATTGTTCTGGTGTGGGGATCCTGCTAGTACAAATTTGACCTTTCATTTTAGGCAAAGTATTTTTGCACAAAATTGCAACAAAATCAGTTCATTTTTATAGATAGTACTGCACAAATTTCTTGCCAAAACTTCAGGAGTGCCATCAGGTCAACATCATAAACACGATTTTGTTTCTATAGGAAAAGAGGAAGCAAAACAATATCTCGAGTTTTGTAAACACAGACTTAAATATTTCTCTTTTTGATTATTTTAACTACCAGATAAGTGAGTAATATCATGTCTCTTTCCCTATTGTAAATTATGACAATGATATGAAACGTTCAAAATGTGTTATTAAGAGAGACTTAGACATAAAAAATATATTCTATAAAAGAAATCTTTAATTTTTATCCCCTCCTAACTACTTATTGATTTAGGAGAATTATTATCATACTTACATTGGCCTTCCTCCAGCTACTCTTGTGACAGTATCAAGAATGTACGCTGGGATCCAGTGGAAAAAGATGGCCGAAAGTCTAAAGAGAAACAATGAGGGAAGCAGCTTGAGATGAGGGTACCAGACAGCACTCTTCAATGGGTACTTGCTCACCAGGGTAGTTAGCAGTGGAGTCACTACATTCCAACGGAAAGGTTTGTAAGTACTTGACGTAAGGTGGTAAATTGGTGTTTCGGTTGGTCTGTAATCAAAATAAAACTACTGAATATTTTTTAGTTTATTAAACCACTATTATAGTATAGACCGTCAATGACTTACTTTAAAAATCTTTATTTTTTTTAAAAATTTACTCGCCAATTATGCTACTAGGCTTCATATCACAGCATGGCAAGTTAATGCATCCAATGGGGCCAAAGCTTTAGTATCATATTTATCAGAAGTCAGACAATGTTTCAAAGTCATATAAGGCTCAGAGTAAGTACTTACCATCGTAAGATCGTGTGATTTGAAATCTTTTAATTTATTTACTAGCTGACCCAGCAAACTGTTTTGCCATATAAATTATTTCTAGTGATAGTCAAATAAAAATTCCAGTTGATAGTTAAATAAAAAATAACTAGTTTATGGTACGTGTATGGGCATGTGGTCTATGACTGAAAGATGTATATAGCACATATAGGCCTATAAAAGTAATAAAACACCAAACATCCATTTTTTAAAAATTGATTGTACTTTATTATCTTAACTAATATATTTAAAATTGCAACTCTACCACTAAAAAAACAAAATAAAAAAAGAACAATATCAATCTTTTAGTGCAAAGGAGTGTACGATATTTTTGGTTAGTACTTTTTTATCCAACACAAACAAAAAGGATTGTTTACACACCCAAGAACATGCCACATAAAATCATCTGTGTGAAAACACGGTGTGTCTAAATCTAAGCCACAAAAAGACATCATTTGGTCTTGCGACATATTGATTGTCATTGGGAATGCCAATCTATTTGGAAATTCAAAGTGTTTAAATTCAATTGGCACGTCTGTAGCTATAATAATGACCGAAAACAGTGTAGGGGGTAAGAGAAAGCTTATTGTGTAAGAAAGAAAGGAGACCGGTTTGTTCTCATCCCTACTCCATGCTATTTACTGAACAGCATCGGTGAGAAGTGACACCGGTAGACACCTGGTTGGAATATCTGATCGAGGGATAATTGATCAGTTATCTACCACCAAGAGTTAAAAATTATTATCATTATGACCAGCATGTCTGCCCTTCTTTTGGAACCAGAAGAAAAGTAACATTCCGTTATTCAGTTAGTATGTGTTTATTAATGAGATGTGTCTTTCAGATGATTCACGTTGGTATGACCTGTTTTACCAGGGGGATGTCTCAGCAACGAGTGCCCACTGCATAAATAAGATCTGTATATCCTTTGTCCTTTATGATTCATAGAATAAGGTCATTGAGATCTAAAAATTTAGCATTGTTAATTTACTTTAACTAACTCAAAATAATTACAAGAACTAGAGTATACCTTGCTGTGGCTGCATGATAGGCGCCGACAACAATGCCATTAACGACGATATCAACAGGAATGTAATCGGTGACAAGTTCTGGATCAACAGGGAGCCTTCGTACGACCCCTTTTCCAGCGCCCATCATGAATCCTGTTGGACCATTCTTAGACGCGGTCCATCCATCAATAGGTTCTTTCCAAGCGGCAACAACTAAAAAAAAACATTATGATTACTTAAATTAGATTATTTGTAGAAATAAATTAAGGAAAATTTTGAAATTTTGAATTTTAGAAAGATAAACTTGCTAGGCTGGGATTTGAAGCCAGGTCCTCAGCTCTCTGCTAACCATAAGAGGCCACCAGACTTCAAATCACAACATGGCATCTAATGGCGGATAAGTGATATATGAATTCGAATGCTTCATATAAACGGCATAGTATTTTAATTGTCTAAGCCCAACAAGATGTTACTGTCATATAAAAGGGTCTAGGATAATTTATTAAACCATTTTATATTATACTGCACCATTAGAGCCATCATTTTAAAATCTTTAACTTTAGACAAATTTGAAAATTAACTGACAATGCATGAATCCTATTTAATTTTTTAGTGTTTCAATAAATTCATATCCTATTAGCCATGCCTACTCAGGGGCCTCGGCAGTAACATCATCTAGGATTGGATAATTAAAACAATGGCTCCATTAAATGCCTTAACTGGCTTTGCTGTGATCTGGAGCTAATTACCTTATTTGGTTATGGCACCTGCATGGAGAGCAGTGCAATTTGGTTCAAATTCTCACTGACAGGTTAATTTTTCTAAAATTATTGATTTGAAAATTAAGGGTCCGACAGTTTATGTCCTGTGTAATTAAAAAAAATCAGTCCAATGACAGGCCACGAGGGCCCAGAGGAGCAGATTCTAGGGATATAATTACAATGCATTGCTGCTTCTGTGGTCAGTACTCTGATCCGGCTGACATATTTCCCTCTTTCCCCATTAAAGGCTGGGGTGATCTGGGATCCCGATTAGGGTACATGAATGACGACACAAGATCTTTAGTACACGTCGATGTTTCAGACGCACCTCCTTCAGCTAATCCCCCCCCCCCTGAGTAAGATCATAACGGACAGATATGATGACATTCCTGAGAGTCCGATTCTGTTCTTTCGGTCTGAATTTAAACACATATAGTTACCATAATAATTCAATTCTACCACCACATATAATAATAAATAATAAAAATAAGGACAATAATAAAAAAAAGGAAACCTGGTGGCTCGACAAGACTTCTCGAGCCTATACAGGCTCGAGGGGTTCTGGAGACCTTATCCCACCATTCAGATCCTCGAGTCCGAGTCTAAAGTCATTAAGGGATTAACCCTCTATTTAGAGGCAAGGTCTGGTTGAGCCACTGGGACCCTTTGCCAGTGTCTCCGGTTACATCTCCCAGCAATCAGATCCAATACATTTGCTTATATTTTATACATATTTACATCCCTATAACCTTAAGCAGGTTCCTCAGTTAATAACAATGCATAAAAACAGAAATGTGACCTAAGTCAACAAGACAAGTCTATAATCCGCAAGTGTCTACAATTCATCATAAGCTTCACTCCATCATCCCAGCGCAAACTATATTATATTAAAATCCTCACCACAATATGTTAAACCTCAATATCACCATGACTTAGAAATAGGGCAACAATGACACTATGTGGTTGAATTTGCCCATATAAAAATAAAATAATAAGCCACAGAATCTTTTGGGGCCTACTTATCTTTTATGAAGTAGGGCTACAAGTTAATTCAGTAGGTTGCCTTACACCTATACTAAAGAACCAATATTTTTTATTATTATACAGGTGAAAAGGGTGTTAGCCTATACTTAATCCATCCTAAAATTTCTTAGTTAATAATAATGGACGTTACAATTTAAACAAATATACGGGTAAATAGCAAAGATGAAAATTTCTTACTCATGCTTGGCCTGACAATGACGGATGGGAAAGCTGAAATAGAAGCAGCTACTTCTTGCTCCGCAAGAGCCTTAGTAAATGTGTATGTATTTATGTATTCTCCAAGAAGCCTGAAAAATACAAACAGTTAAAAACACCAAGAATTTAAAAATGAACTAAGAATAACTAGCAAAACTTGCTAGTCTTAAGAATTAAAACTTTACAGGAAATAATAATATAAACTCAACTAGTAATAAGTTTAAGGAAATTGAACTCAATGAATGAAGTAGAAATAACATGTCAATCTTGTCACAAGTTTTATCTGTAGGCGCTAAGCACTTAGAGCACCTCCTGCTACCTTCTTCAGAGTTATATTGTGCTCAGCTTCACCGCTGAGAGCAGACTCTCTCATCATAACCTTTGTATACCTAATATGCACTTAAACAATTGTTTCTTAATCTATTGTCATCATGTACCTATAAAACAAATAAATTCCGTACTAATTTGATTCCTCTCATTTGAAATTATGTATATTTATTTTTTAGCCGAAGAAGGCTGCCAAAGAGCACGCTGAAACGTTCAAAATATAGATTTTTCTGATAATCAGACTTTTCTCTTAGCACCCTTGACTACTTATTAGTGATGGATTGCTATTAGCAGATCTGTTATTTTCCAGCATTTTATCGCCATTAGCGTCAGCAGGTTACTACTAATACTGAGGCAAAGTACTTCCTAATATTCTATGAACTATTCGATAAGAATTAGCAGTTGTATCTGTTATTTTTAACTGATAACCACTATTAGCAATAGCATTTTGAACAGTTAACAGAAAATAGGGCTATTGATCATCACTGCTTCTTATTAATTTTATTGTCATGTAAGGCTCAGAGTAGCTACCTATACTTATATTTATTAAAAACTACATAATACAGAAAACGGTATATGGCATCAGTGACTTAATTTTCAAATTTTTGACTGTAGTTCATATCCCAGACAGGCGAGTTGACTTTTCTAAAAAAAGGAAAGATTCTAAAATTCATTTACTGACGTATACCATCCTGTGTAACAATTGCAAAGTCGCATTTGTAGTCGTGAAGTACGTAATGTGAAATTGTACTTACTTGGCTGTAAGAGATTCTAATTCTTCATCAGTGACCTTGCTGACCTCTTCAATGACATCGTCGGCATTCTGAGGTACAGGGTAGATCTTTTCATCGACATTTTTCATGTGAGAATTAACATAAGCACTGGATACATGCACGAGGGCCTAGCAAACAAACCACTGTTAGAGGGCTATTGTAATGGAGCTGAGTAAACAGAAGTCCTGATACTCAGCCAAACAATGTGTCTTATATAACTCTATTATTCACAACTGATCAATTCATTGACTTGTACAAATATATATAATCATCTTTCATAACCTTTTATTTTATTTATTACAATAATATTTTTTTTAATAAAAATAATTTCATTTTTAACAACTCATTTTTGTTCAAAATAGGCAAAATCATATAAATGATATAATTATTTAAATTTTAACGTCTATTATTATTAACTACGAATTTTGGGACGGGTTATCTATAGGTTACCACCCTTTTCTACCCAGGATAGGGCTGATGCCTTTTCTTTTTTCTAAAGAAAAGCCACCATTAGTGGGAATCGAACCCACGACCTTTGGCTCGTATAAATAATGCACTCGTTCCTAAAAAATCTTGAAATAATGTTCAGGCATTTAATTTATTACAAAAACTTTTAACAAAACTTTAACGGAATGTTTTAATTAATTTATTCATTACTTTTGTTTTTATAAATTCTGAAAAAAAAACACAAAAACAATTATGATTAAAATTTTGTCATTCCTTGGATATTATAAAAATATGTCTCATGAATTCCAATTAAAGTTGTTGAGTAAATCTTGAGATATCATGTACATCAGTTAAACCAAAGTAGTTTCAAGAAAATATTTTACCCAACACCAAGAGGGGGGGGGGGGGATGCCACACCACAGCAATAAGTGAGAAGACACCTTAACACTGCAGGGAGTATGGAGACCGACCTTCACTACAACGGGTGGGAAGACGCCACCACTGCAATGAGTGTGGACACCCCAAAAACGACAATGTGTGTGGAGACCCCCAACGCTACAAGGAGTGGGGAGACGCCACCACTGCAATAAAAGTGGACACCACAAAGGGTGTGGAGGCCCCCAACGCTACAAGGAGTGGGAAGACGCCACCACTACAATGAGTGTGAACACCCCCAGCACCACAAGAAGCGTGGATACCCTCAGTAGCAAACGGAAATTGAACACCAACACAAATCAAGTATTAAAGATATCTTGGAGGAGGAGAAGAACTAAGAGTTCCAAATAAATCAATCGGAATACAAAACAACAGCATTCTGATCTTATTATGAAATTGTGACCCCTTTTTTCTTTCAGTATATTATTTAAATAGGCGGAAGGTCAGGCATATATAAAACTCGTCAACTTCACTTAATAGTATGCTTTATTTAGTGCTCTAAATGTTTGCGTCCCTTGACGCCTCTTCAGGAGCAACTTAATTATATATAAATAAATTTAGCCTTAGCCATATACGTAGCCCTACCTGTGGAAGGTCTTCCTTAGCTAAGGCTAAATTTATTTGTATATAACTAAGTTGCTCCTGAAGAGGCATCAAGGGACACAAATCACGTAGAGCAATAAATAAAACATGTTGAGGAGTTTAGAAGTTGACGAGTTTTATATATGTATGTGAAGTTGACGAGTTTCATATATGCATGACCTTCCGCCTATTTAAATAATATGCATTCCGATCTTAGTTATAACACCACAGTTGTGAAAAAAGCTGTAGAAACGAGAGTATTGAACAAACGTGGGAAGAAAATTAAAAAGATTGAAACTTATGGACGTAAAAATTCCTGAAACAACTACAAACTGAAAATCATGGGTCATCATTATAAAAACCTATTTTTTTTTTTTTTTTTTTTTTTTTTTTTTTTTTTTTTTTTTTTTTTTTTTTACGTTGCATCGACATAATGCTTGGCCATTAGCACCGAATATTATAAAAACCTATTATAATCATTTAAATACCTTGAGATTTTTAATATCCTTGCAGAGTTGAATAACACGCCTAGTTCCTAATAGATTGATTTTGACTGTTTCTCGGAGATCCGCTTCGAAGTCCAGCGTAGCTGCTGAATGCATGACAACATGTACTTCATCGCAAAGCTTTGCTCTATCTTCTGGTTTCAAGCCTAGGTTATCCTCTCCAACGTCTCCACCGACAGCAGTCAATCGAGAAAATATGTCCTCTCCTTTCTCCTCTTTCAGCCTATCAAAAACCTGCAACAGATAATTAAAATTTAGTATTCCCTAAATTTTAACACGGTTCATTTTTGGAGTTTATTAGATAACAGGGTGTAAAAAAATCAAAAAAATCGGATTTATTTGATTTTAATCAGATTTTTTTTATTTAGATCGGATTTTTTTTATTTTTTTACTAAAAATGGATTTAAAAAAGAAATCAAACTTTTTAAATGTATCTAGTCTACATAGAGAGCTGGTTATTACCTAGTTGTTCATTATATAAACCTGTAACTAAAATATTTGTTTATTTACAATGGAAATAATGAAATAACTATTCTAAAGTTTTTTGTCTTAAGTGGATAATTTCGGGAGCACAGTAGTATTGACGGATCACATATACAGGGGTTGAAGCTGTCCTATGTTTTTGAGACCGGAATTTCTGTAAATTTAAAGACTTAAATCCACAAAAATCTTTAATTTTCAGCGATTAAAGACATTAAATTTAACTGTACAGAAACTCTGGTCTCAAAATATAGGACAATTTCGACCCCAGTATATATTCAAATTAACTTAATTTTCAAATTTTAAAACAAAGACTTTAGAAATGAAGCTTTACAGAAATATTAATCGCTAGGGAACATATGTTATTATATTTACATATTTTTTCTGATTTGTAAATCGTATGTATTGATGTAATTCTTCAAAACTCCATATTTTTACATATTCTACCATAAATATATATGTTTGCACAGCAACACATTAAAATTCCTTGGAATGACATTAGACCAAAAACTAACATGGGGACCCCATATCACAAGTATTCTTAACAAATGTAATAAATCGCTGAATTTCTTAAGAATTCTTTGCAATACTAAATGGGGAGCTGACAAATGTATCAAGCTAAAGTGTTACAGAGCCTTCACCAGGCCTTTGCTGGATTACAACTGAATAGCATATTCATCTGCCAGTTTGAAAACACTAAAAGCATTAGACACAATACATAACACAGGTATAAGACTTGCAACAGGAGCTTTTAGGTCGAGTCCAATAATTAACTTTTATTCAGAATCTGGAGAACCGTAATTGGATTATCAACGTTGGATAATACGTCTTAAATTTATCGTGAGATCAAAAACTTTGAACACCTGTTCCGTCAACACGTTTTTAAACAACCCTTACATGAACAAATATATACAGGAACAACTAAGGCAAAAACCACTCCTAATCCGATTCCACGAAAACACAGAAAATGCTACATTGATCAATACACCTACACATCCTTACAGAAACCTCTCAATCCCACCTTGAGAGTAAACAACCTAAGAATCGACTTGACTATGACAAAATTTAAAAAAGCCGACGCATCATCTCAAAATTACTACAGGGCTTCATTTAACAACTTGACAAGTTCTAATGGAAATACTCCAATAATATACACGGATGGGTCCAAAACAGCAAGTGGCATGAGTGCAGCTGCTGTTTTAGGAGAAAGTATATACAACATCAGCCTCCCAGTAGATGCAAGTATATATACAGCAGAGCTGCACGGCATACTTTTGGGCCTATCCTACGTACAGACTACAATACCACACATAATACTGGGTACTGACTCCTTAAGTTGTTTACTCTCCTTAAAGAACATCTACACCACCAACCCGATCCTTGTTAATATATTACAAGAACTATCGAGACTAAAAGACTTACACACAATGGTAACAATGGTGTGGGTTCCTGGTCATGAGAACCTTGGAGAGACTTCAAAAGCAGACGAACAAGCAAAACTTGCTGCAACTAGTCGCCCGCTTGACAAGCACTTACTTATATCACAAGACTTACAAACAAAAATAACACACACTATACTGAATAGATGTCAAGCAACGTGGCACTGCTCACAAGATAACCACCGCAGGAAAATAAAGTGCAGTATACAGCCATATTCGTCAGGAGAACTAAGGACGAGACGCGATGAAGTAATACTAACTGTGAGGAAAATCATGGAAAAGAAAGGAACCCAGACACTAGCAATATTGAACATATAATATTGAACATCAGCAGCTAGAGACCTGCATTGCTCCATAATTCCCCAATCCTACCTGCCTGTTTAGGCGGGGCTAAATCCTAGCCCCCTCACTCTCGCTCACTCTCCACAACTCTCTACTAGACTCCACGCTCGTCACTCTCCACTCTTCTCTATCACTCCTCCCGTCCAGGCCAGTTGTCCTATCAATATACGCTACCACTTACACGCTGCCTTTCATTCAGAGCCCCGGAATCTCCATCACACTAACACGACAGGATTGGACATACACGACTCACCCATTCGTACCTCTTAAAAAGACAAGACAAACCACTATGTGAGGCATGTACCGTACTTTTAACTGTAAAACACTTACTAACAGACTGCCTTAAAAGAGACAACTTACAGATTCCTCAAAGCCGCAGTGAACTGTTATCTGATAGGAGCCCACATATTGATACCATACTGACATACTTAAAGACGACAAAGACATATAATAAAATATAGTTATTCCAAACATAACTCCCAAGTCAAAGTTTCTTATTTCAGGATAATATACCTCAAATTTCAACTCTACAAATATCATTATGGTTACTATTTATTATTACCATTAAAATTATACATTTAATTCTGTATTTATTTATTTTATTAATTGCTTATATATTTCTTTATTATTTTTTATTATTATTCTTTTCTTTATTTTTATTTTATTATTCATTCTCCATATCCTTTATTTTTTAACTTTGTTACTGATCCTTGGCTTATAATTTATTATTTTATTTATTATATTTTATATAAATTTGTTTAGGGCAGATCACAATTGCTGTGCAGCTCTTAAAGTAAAATAAATAAATTTAAAAAAAAAAAATTGTAATTGAAGAAATAAAAGAAAACCGAGAAAGGAAATAAAACTTTACACATTGAGTCTAGGTGACTGTGTCTTTTCTAATTCCAAGGAGGTGGCTATATATATACTATGTTAATATTAGATGAAATAGGCATGTTGTTAGTGGATAGCATTAGAATCATACGAGAGTAATAGAGAAAATCCAGGTTTTAGAAGGAGATACTGGGAATCGATTAAAAATAAAATGAAAAGACAGTCCAGAAAAAAACCCTGGGTGGAAAAATATCCACATTATTGGGTATATCCATAGCGGCAAAACGATTAACAGTTTAGTTGAATCCCACTCTTCAGAGCAGTTGATTGTAGCCTTAAAATACACACCAGTGACTTAGTAGATATTGAAGGATAATTCAGACGCTTCAAAAGTATACTCAGATCAGACAGGCATCATTTCACGTTTAAAAATTTCAAAATAATGTTCATCTGTAGAAATTTTCAACTTTTTCCCCTTTTTGTAATGAATTCCTAATATTTATTTTTCAATAAGTTAAACAGTTTTTAGTCATTTTGTTCTAGACTTTTGTTCTTTCCATTAATAATAACAGAGTTCCTACTTATTATTTATGCTTTTCTTTTCAATATTTTATAGTGTTTAAGGTATTTGTTTACTAAATATTTTAAATTTTTTATTACATATTTTATTATAAATAGTTAAATATATATGTACATATTTTGAATTTTATATTACATGACCATCCGTTCCCTATTAATCACGTATAATAACAGTAATATTATTTATTTAAAGCTTTGAACAAAAACGCCAGTTTGTCAGCCTTTTCACATCTAATTAGGTAGTTTCTCGTTTGACTATGAACAAAACCAAGGGTTGAAAACATTCTGTCAGCCCCTGCAGAAGTTGCCTTTCCAATCATAAGTTGCTCTATTATTAACAGTTCTTTTGAGGAAATACAATATTGTAACGCCGACGAAGACTTCCACCAATTTAAAGCATTCACTTCGCTCACTACCTGCCAATCTGTTTTATCTTAACGTTAAAAGGAGATTTATTTGCAGAATTAAAAACAAAGAAAGGATCATAAAAGAAACAGACTTTGAATAGATAAGAACGGTCAAGTTAGGGTAGGCTCTAGGGACAAAAATAAAGACAAAATGTTGAAATGGCTGAAAAAAAGGCAGAACTAGTTAGATTTAAGATAAAAAATAAACTAAAGTTAAAAATATATATAATAATAATTTTTTTAATAGAATCAATTGGTTTAAATCAATTTTTTTTTTTTTTTTTATGAAATCATTGATTTAAATCAATGATTTTAAAAAAAAAAATCAAATGATTTTAATCATGATTTAAATCACTGATTTAAATCAATTGATTTAAATCGTTGACACCCTGTTAGATAAGTAGAGAAAGATTTGAAGAAACTCTTAAATAAGTTCTGCCTTTAATGCAACCTGAGAGGCTTCATTCTCATTCCTTCCAAATGTCTAATAAGACCGTCCTGCAGGAACTGCGTCATCTTAGCGCGGTTCATTCCATATCCCTAGTGCCATTAGCAAAGTAATAGAAGCAGTTATTGGTAGGGTTTGATCTTTTGTTAAGTATATAAAATAAAATCTCAGAGAGAAGGAAGTCTCTACAACAGGAAACTGACAGTATCCTAAGTGGAAATGACACCCAGCCTTCTCAACGCTCGCTCTGGGAAAACACTATTACTAATAAGTTTCTCATTTTTTTGCCTTCTTTTATTAAAATACTAATTTTACCGATAAATACAATTTAAAACAAAAAACAGCCAAGCAAAAAGTGAGTTAAAAAAAGGTAAAAACCTGTTCAAAAGAACGAAACCAACACTTTCGACGTTTTCGATTTTTTTCTCTGATTGACATCGCCCCATCGAAAATTGCTTCAGAACATATTTTGGTAGAAAAAATAGTAAGCTTTCGAATGGTCACCTTCCACTTACCACGATTTCCCAACCGTTTAGAGATATTTACGAAATGATTTATGAAACGAGAAAAAAGTCTGATTCGCAGGAACTGCATCATCTTAGCGCGGTTCCATTCTTATCCCTAATGTCATTTGGAAAGGTTGAAATAGAGACAGTTACAATTTTGGTTAGACCTTTCATGAAATAATTTATGACCTCAAATAGGTCACGGTTGTAAGGGTACATACCTGTACCTGACAGAAAAATTACTGTTTCTTATTTTCTTTTACCATAATACTAATTTTACAGATAAATGGTAACCTTCCACTTACCACAATTTCCTAACCGTTTTCAAGATCCCAAAACTTTTCACGTCTATTCATGACACATTTTTTTCTAATACTACCTTAATTCCAAATGTAACCAAAATTGAAACATTTTCTTTTAGATGAATTTCAAACATGTGTAAAATATCTCAATTGATACCCACAATTCTAAGCACCCACAAAAAAAGGAGCTACAAAAACATTTGATCCGTTTTTCTTTAAAACGGTTACAGATATCGCCTTGAAAATGGTTTAATTCGTTTTCCTATGTCTAGGAAAACGAGAACGTGCAAGCATAGGAACTTAAAAACGTAAGCGTTACGATTTTTTCGGGAGAATTTCGCCCCAAAACCGTGTTCCGGTGGACGGATTCTGCTATTTAACGAACTTGACCTTTAAAATTAGACGAAAGATTCTTGTACCAAACTTCATCAAAATCGGACTATTATATATATATATATATATATATATATATATATATATATATATATATGTATATATATATATATGTATATATATATATGTATATATATATGTATATATATATATATGTATATATATATGTATATATATATATATATATATATACACACATATATATATATACACAAATTTGAACCACCGTTTTTTGTTCCACATATGGAGGGAGGGAGGAACCGCGCTAAAAGTACATGATATTTAGACAATGCATTTTATATAGATTCGCTTCCATATTTCCATCCTTATCTGAAGCGAGGCCCTAAGTGCGCCTTTAATTGCATCTCAATTAAACATTACGTGGGCCGGTAAGGTTGTTAGTCATTCCTGGCCTCGACATAAAAGCCTGCCCAATATAGCCGTGCAACTTTTTAAAAATAAACTAAATTGATTGAAGAAGATAATTGAGATAAATGGTTCCCACATTGACGGCCCGTGGTCTGCCCCGCATTATTACATGACGGATCAATGGGTAGGCCGTTTCGCGATGCCCTTATAATAATTTATCATTCATTCATGGCCAGAGGTAATCGATAAATTCAGGATTCCTGATAAAAATCGATATCGTTGTTAACATAAACAATAGCTGGGAGGACTTAATAGTCAGCGGCCGATTCAGAGCAGCGCGTACCTCTTTACAATAGAGTTCCGCATGTGTGTGGGGTTGGCAGTCCCGTCTCAGCCAGATAATTTTATATATATTATATATATTATATATATATTATATATATATATATATATATATATATATATATATATATATATATATATATATATGAGCATCCGAAACAATTCGCCCAAAACAATTATAACATTCTAGCTGAATACCCGTGCTTCGTCACGGCAGATAAGTAGTTATTTTATTGCGTTAAATAATGTTTCATTAAAATTACGTTACTATACAATTTTGTGCAGTTTATTATAGCACGGTTCCCGTCATACTATATGTTATTCAATGGGCGTTAAAATTTAAAAGTTTATGTTTCCAAAAAGTTATTTGGAAACACCCATTATATTTGCGAGCATTACCAAGGTTATAGGCGAGGAGGCTGTGCTAGGGTTCCGGATATTATTGCCTCACCTAGAAAACTCTAAGGATAGGCTTACCATACATCACGGTTTGACCGGGACTGTTCCGGTATTTTGCAATTGTTTCGGTGTCCCGCCCGGTTTTATCAATGCCCCAGAAAAGGCTGTAAGATGTAAAAAGTAATGAATTCATGTTTATAAGAATCTTTTATAAATCGGTTACTTTTCTACAATCAACATTTTTACTACTGCTCACAGTGTCAAAGATATGAGAAGTAATCTAACTGTAAAACGCTGGAACTACCTGCACAGCGCTGCCAGCTGCCAGACACTACTATTTGGCTGAGAGATTTTTTTAAGAAAATCAAGTAGCAAAAAAAGTTCCGTACTTATTTTTAAGGTTTGGGTAGACTAACAGTTCAGGATCCCCCCTTCCCGTTACTTGCTAGGCTTAAAACTCACCATTTTGCTTATAATTTGTACTGTTTTTATTAACCAACCCCCCCCCCCCCCCTGGTATGCCCATCCCATATTAATGTGTCTCGGTTTAACTCTCCAAAAATATGGCAAGCCTATATGACGGGGACAGGCAGAAAAGAAACGCAATTAAAACTCTATGAGTGACAGTTTATTTCTAGTAATTCAAGGACTGCCATCATAGTGGAAATTAACCTCAATTAAAGATAATACTATGAAATAGATAATGTACGGTAACAGCTGTTCTGTTATCGTCCTAGCAACGCTTGCTGCCTAGGCTTGCATGCTCTGACCAACTCAAACTTTAAACCCCTCTAAAAATACTTAAAAATTCGAATATCAAAAAATCCTTTCTTAGTGAGTGCCTACGTTATATAAGGGAGTGTCCATGCAAAATTTCAAAATTTTCTGTCGAGCGACTTGGGCTGGGCGATGATAGGTCAGTGAGTGGTATTTGACAAATATATAGTAGATAGATGTACAGCCCATCAATTTTCTGTTTCGGTATTCAGAAACGATTAATTCAGTTGAAAGTTGTTCCAGGTGTTCGAAATTCATAATAACTAAGATATTTAAATTTTGGTTACGTTTGTTGCTAAAGAAGTATTAGAAACCGATACATATCTCGAAAACGGTTAAGAAATCGTGGAAAGTGACCATTCGGAAGCTTACTAAATTCTCTACAAAAAAGGTTATGAAGTAATTTTCGATTAAACGATTTCAATCGGAGAAATAAGTGCTTAAAACTTCGGAAGTATTAGTTTCGTTGCTTTGAATGGTTCATTGAGTTTGATTTACTCAGTTTTTTTATTGCTTGATATTTTTTAATTGATTTTAGAAGTAATGCTAATTTGCCAGTATAACAAGATACGTAAAAAAAAGTCCGACTCGCAGGAACTGCGTCATCTTAGCGCGGTTCCAGTTTGTTTGTTGTTGTTTTTTTTAACGCACATCTACATCTAGGTCATTAGCGCCGACATCCAGGGTGTAGCGAGGAATTTCACCAGCGAGCCTTGGGATGATAAAACTCCTGCCGGAGGTTGGGAATCGAACCCACCATCTCCCGCTTATGAATCTAAGGCGCTAGCCATTAGACCACGGGAGACCCCGGTTCCTGTTCATATCCCTATTCTCATTTGAAAAGCTTAGAATAGAAACAGATAATATTTTCCTCGGCCTTTGTTCAAAGGGTTTTATGGCTGGCTATACCTGGGGTCAGGTCCGCAAGACCCTAGAATCCTCTTCTACCGATACTTCATTTCATACGTTTCAATGAATTGGAAAATATCAAATATTTTCACACATTCCTGTGTTCTTTTACTATAGTAATAATTCTACAGATAAAATCAATTAAAAAATAAAATAAAAAAACCAACAGCATAAAGGCAATTGAAAATATTCAAAAGACGTCAACGAATCTTTTTCTCTTGGCAAGCTATATTTCTAACAATGAATTGTTTTTCTTATTTTGCCTAATCCGTTTTATTGTAAAATACATTATCCAACTATAAGCAATTAAAAAATAACAAGGAATAAAAACAGACAAAAAGAACAGTTCGAATAAGCGAAATCAATTACTTTAAAGTTTTAAGCACTTATTTCTCCGATTGACATCGCCTAATCAAAACTTTCATTAGAACCTTTTTTGTAGAGCATTTAGTAAGCATTCTAATGGTAATCTTTTGTTTAACAGGATTCTCAACCTTTTTCGAGATATTAAGGAAAGTATACAAAGTTACCAAAACTTTTCATGTCTGTTCATAAAATATTTTATTCTAACCCTTCCTTAACTCCAAACGTAACATAACTTTCTACATATTAGTTTTAATGAAAGTAGAACATGCAGATAATGATTCAACTGAATCCCGTGATTCTAAGTACCCAAACCAAAAACGGTATTCAAAAACTATTTTTCCAATTTTCTCGAAAACGGTTAAAGCCATCGCCTTGAAAATGGTTTCATTCGTTTTCCTAGCCCAAGAAGCCTATAAAAAGAGTACTTACAAGCTTATGAACTCAAAAACGTAAGCGTTACGATTTTTTCTGCGCGAATTTCGCCCCAAACGCCATCTTCCAGTGGGCGGATTTTGCTGGTTAACGAACTTGACCTTTCAAATTGGACGACTGATTTTTGTACCAAATTTCATCAAAATCGGACCATCAGGGAAGCCAGAAATGAGCGAACAGACAAATATATATATATATAAATAAATATATACATATATATATATATACAAATTTGAACCACCGTTATTTTCGGTCTCTAGGGGTTCTGAAACGCGAAATTTTCTAGTCGGCACTTCCGGATTGTTTCATTGTATCAACCCTATAAGCGGGGTTCCTCCCTATGGGGGAGGGAGGAACCGCGCTAAAAGAAACAATGTTTGGTTGTTTGTTGTAAGATCTTTCCTAGTAACTCGACTTTTTATCCAAAAGTGGACAAAGCTGTACACTTTCTGAGCTGTTGAGAGTGCAGGTGATTTGGAATTCGTTTTACACAAAATTGTGGGCAAGAAAATTATATAGTCACGGTTTTATAGAACACAAACATCTCCATCATGTGTGTAAATTTGGTGAAGAAAATGTACGCAATCAAATCCCTTTAATTTAAACTACACGATATTCAATCTTCCTCGTATTATTCGCCTACTAAAGTAGCTTGCCAGGAAGAAGATTCAGGGAAAGAAAACACGCCTGAAGGTCCTATAGGCAATTATCTATAATTATGAAAGACCGAGTACTTCCACATGCAAAGGTCTGCCACGTCCAATTAGTCATGGAAACACGCTTTCTCTGGATCAAGGAAAATAAAATTCTAGGCTGATGTCCTCAACAACTTACTTCAATAAATGTTTAGAATCTACATTAGCCAACACTTCTTTATCGGACTTTTTGATATCGGATGACAAGAGAAATGGATTATATTGTATGATCATATGAGAAGAGACTTTTGAAATATCGATTATTTTTCCCCTTTACGTCAACTAATAACACACTCCGAAGAAAAAAAATTAGCCGTTGAGATTTTGACAGAGTTTTTGAAAAAAACGTTCGAATCTTCATTCATTCGACCCACAAAGCTCTTAAAATGACCTCCGTCATATCTAGTGTCAGTTAAGACGCTCCTTTTCGTCCCGGAATTCGGTATGCAACATTCACATAGCATACCACTGGATGAGTTCGTTAACCAGAAGAATCGATCCATTAGGAGTGACGGTTTATTCGAAACCTGTGTTTCGCCTTATTAACTTTACATTAGCGAGTGAAATTTTTGTTTTCTTGAAACGAACTTAGTAAAAAAATAATTAGAGCTAATGAGGGATTTATTATATAAGTAAAATCGGTTCATTAGGAGTAAACATTCTACGGAACCAAATCATTAATTTTCTAGAAACGTTATGCTTGCACCCTTAGCACGAAAGACGGTTTTAGGAAAACATTATGTTTGGATCAGAAACTGTCATCAAAAGTGGGCCTGCTATCAGTTTAATTGCCTATTACTTTTTTTTTACTATAGGTTGCCATCGTTCCCAAACAAATCCAAATCTGTTGCAGGCAGGACTCGAACCTTTATCTCCCGCATGACATGGGCGTATATAAAAAATAATTTCGGAGGGGGCTGGGAAAATTTCGGGTGGGGGGGGGGGGGGTTGAGACCATTTCCGGTGTATGGAATACTAAAAATTTAGATCTTGGAAGAGTTTCAGCCAACTTAAACGCTATTTTTTTTTTGTTTAGGTGCATCTACTACTAAGGTCAATAGCACCCCTTAAACGCTATTACACCCAAAATAGAATATGTTTTATGAACTAAATGATCTTATTTAATTTATTTTTAAGGGTTTTATGAAATTTTTACCGATCAAATCAAAATTTCGGGGGGGGGGGGGGGGGGGCTGAAGCCCCCCCCCCCCTTATATACGCCCATGCCGCATGAGAGTCCAATGCGTTAGCCACTGGACCACGAAGAGGTCCTGATATCACAATTATTTAATTATATTTTTTACGGCGCAAAAATGCCATATAGGCCAATAGCGTCTGGCTATCTATAGGTTACCACTCTTCTTAAATATCATTGGTGGAAACTCAACCTGGTTAAAGCGGGACTCGAACCCACTTCTCCCGCATAACAATGCGAGGCGTTAGCTACTAGCATCATTTTTATTTTTAACGGTGGTTCACTATTATACTACATTTACTTAATGTAATAGGTATTTAATCAATGGTTGTTTTTAGTGATCCAAATATTTTTTTGTTTGTTATGTTGCATCGACTGATAAATAATAATTATTATTATTATTAATTCGAAAATATATACATACGAAAAGTTAATGTACCTTCACACAGAAAGCTCATTGTGCCTAAAAGTGCGCGTTTGAAAGCAGCTGCTCACAAAACCACGTCACCTCTCAAAAAGGACTTCTTATCTCGTTGCACCTTATCATTGTAGAAGATTTGATTTATCTCCGTCACAAGTTCAAGTGTACATTATGATAAGAATGTAATAAAAATAATGAACTAGTCTCTATAATGTCCCTGTTGTTTTTCTTCCTTCTGAGCGTCAGGTTTCTTAACATTGTTCTCAGCAGCTAAGTAACATTGTACAATGAGTTGTGTGGTTGCATTCATGAGGAAACACTACACCACTCTTATATGACCTTGTCATGGCGATCAGCTATCAATGAAAGTAATATTTTGTCCTCTGACTACAGAACAAATTTTACTTTTGCATTACAAGGAAGAAATAAGTTATAATTGAATATTACTATCCAATATATAGACGAAATCACGTTGCCACGTAATTTTAATATTTATTTCATCTTTGCAGAGTTCGTTCATGTCGTTTTAGATTTAATGTGTATGGTTCTTTACAACCAGTTAACATGTGTTGAATAGTCAAGCTTGAGTTGCAGATGGCACACATTGGCCCAGACTGTCTTGGCATCCTGGAGTGTCAAGAACGAATGACCAATACCTAGTCTAGTAATAACTACATCTCTCCTGATGAGTCGGTAGCTGAATTTTGTCAAATATCTTATTTGTTCGAGGGGAGGTGCGACTACTTGTGTCGGATGCTACAAAATAAAAAAAATGACCAAAAAATAACTCTACCATTTTTAAAGTAGTTTATGCCATAAGCTTGTTTCAAGTCTATACAACATGAGAATAAATCGTGCGTAAATTTTCCCGACATGGGCATATAAAACCCCACTACATTATATTTAGAATCAAACCAAACCAAATTCCAACTATGTTTCATTAGAGACTCCATTTCTTATAGCGCTTGTTAATCAGTAACTGTCAATGCATTATATTCTTTTGACAGTAATGTTGCTTCCCTTATCTATTATGGAGCTCTGTCCAAAATCAGATATTGCTAAAGGGGTTTCCCAGACAGAAGTGTCTATTTTGAGAGGATGGGATAATGGAAGAACTTGTGTTTCTAACTGATTTATTCAGCCTGGAAGTGGAATAAATATCGATGATCCGAGGAAGAGCAACGCAGCTGTGGTGCAAAGATAGGAGTCCTTGATCGGCTAAGTATTTCTAATAATATCCCAGCAGCTGGAGCGGATCTAAGGCAGACTCTTCTGCAAATAGATGACTTTTTTTTAGCTAGACATTGGTGGATAAATGTAGAATAAACGCTACGAGGTTTGATAAGATGAGTTTGAGTTTAAATATTTGATCTTCTTGTGTTGCCATTGTAGGCCGCTGTCGGTCAAACAATATGGGAACGGATCGGGAGAAATACGGGTCCAATGTAGGTGCAGCCTTACGTTGTTCAATGAACTACACTATACGTTATGTGAAACATTATAAAACAGATTATGTCTAGTTTAGTACCATGAAAGGCGTTGAGAAGTAATACGTGGGAAAGAGTGTAACGGTTACCTCTTACTTGGCCAAAGCTAAGCCTGAAAACATTTAAGCCTCCAAGTGATAAGGTTATAACATAGGGAATTTTCCCATGAATGTTATTGCATCCCCCCTCCCATTACAAATCTATTTAAACATGCAACGGTACAGTTTAAATTGTTTTCAGCCTTATCTTTAAGTATTGATAAACATTAGACGCTACCTCCATTGTTTGACCTCTTAAAGCCTTCCTAAACAAAACATAATCAGTTTTTATAGTGTTTTACGTAAAGTGTAGTTGAGTTGAAGGCTTTGCGAATGGCCGAAGAGAGGGGGAGTGAAAGGGAAAATTGACCTCAGAGGTTCGCGCATGCGCAATTGAACTTTTTGGTCCATCCGAACGAGCTATAGAGTAACGCCATCCAGCGGTAGGGTTTTCGCAAAAAGAATGACATTTTTAGCAGAATATTATTATTATTATAATGTATCCTACAGAAAGTTCCATGATAAATTTTAAGCAATCTTTGCACTGATTTGTTCTCAATGTCCAATCTAAGAGCCCCCGACCTTTCAAGTACTTCACAACCACTGAGAAAGACCGAATCTTCTATCCCGCACCATCTACACCGAGGTGAATGTTGCAATCCAAGGCAGCACGTGTGATTCCTAAAGCCTTGTACACACTGGGATACAATGTTGCGCAACATTATTGCAGTGCTGAATCTTGTCTGAATCCGGATTGTTGCGATTCTGCCGCGCAAAATGTCCCCGTGTATCAGGCGTGTATTGCGGGTCTAGGTGATACAGGTGAGTCCCGCTGGGTCGGGACTCTTTGATAGATTGTCGCGCAACAATGGAAGTGTTGACGTGTTCCGGAACATTCTCCAATCTACAGTCAGCCCCGACAGTTCCCCCGTACGGACTTAAATTTAATTATTTCGAAATGTGAACGTCAGAATTAACAATAAAGTTAACATTACGAGTGTGGACGTGTTCCGGAGCAGCCCAAGTCTAGAATCAGCCCCCGGCAGCTCCACGCACGGACTTGTAGTTCAGTTTCACTCAATATGTAGATGACTGAATTGACAATAAAGTTCATAGAGTACATACTTACAAATGCACATGTTGCTCTGATTATAATTTAATAACATATGTATCCAACTTTAAATCAAAATAGTTTATATTTTAGTTTTTATTAAAAAATAAAAGAGACAACGCTAAAAATATATTTTTATTTGTATATATTATCATGGGTGTTCATAAGGGGGGCTGTCCTAAAAACCTTAAAAATAAATTAAATAAGATCACTTAGTTTAGAAAAAATAATGTTTATCGGGTGTAATAGCGTTTTAGTTGGTTAACTATTTCAAGTTCTAAATTGTTGGTGTTGAGAAATTGAATTTCTAAAGTTTGTAAATTTTTAGCACTTTCCACCGAAGGAAAGTAGCTATTGAGGTTGGACTCATGACGGAATTTTTGAAAAATGTCTTCAAATCTTTATCGATCCTACCTAGTAGACACCGAAAATGACCCCCGTTAAAATTTATATATATATATATATATATATATATATATATATATATATATATATATATATATATATGTCTGTTAACACGATAGCGGCCAGAGTTTTTGTTTTTTTCGTCACGAAACTTGGTATATAGCATTCAATTAGCAAACGATTGAACGAGTTCGTTAACCACCAAAGTCGGTCCACCGGAAGGGGGGGTTTACCCCGAACCCAAAACACTAATTTGACTATGTCAGCCGTAATATTTGTTATATTTCAACGAAACTTGGTATTCGTAGTGGTAATATAGAGAGAAAAGTGAGATATAAAAATGAACTAAATCGGTATTCGTAGTGGTAATCCACAGGTAAATAACTGTTGTAAAAATAAACCAAATCGGTTCATTAGGAGGTGGGGTTTACTCCGGACCCACAATACCAATTCGCCACTACCAGCCGTGATTTTTGGTATATTTCGACGAAACTCGGTATTCGTAGTGGTAATCTACAGGTAAATATGTGTTGTAAAAATAAACTAAATCGGTTCAATAGAAGGGGGGTTTGCTCCGGACCCAAATTCCTAATATACTCATACCGGTCGTAATTTCTGCTGTATTGTAACGAAACGCGGTATACGCCGTGGGTAACTCATGAGAAAGAAGTTTTGTAAAAATGAGCTGAATCGGTCAATCGGAAAGCGGGGGTTTAATTTGTAATATATTTCAAAAGAAAAGCCCGCCAGACGTAGGTTCACAAAGCCGCCGCAAGGAGCGCTTTCCACCACTAGAGTGACTATCCTGTTCCTGCGTTAGATCAAAATACGATAATATGAGGTTTTTTGTATGTATTACGTAGTGTAGTAGGTACCATGTGTAAACATAACTCTGGAAGAAAATTAATAATTTATCAGTTACTCATTACAAAATTAAAAGAGAACTATTCATGTTTTTATTTTATTTATGTAGGATATTTTAAGCAAATTGTTCTGGAAAGCAGTCTACTCTACCCAAATTCTGAGGAAAGTGCTTAGTTATGCAGCTCCTGCGTGACGGACTTTTTGTACTATCCTCCTTGGCCTATTTATTTGACATATATTTTGGCGCGTTCCCTCCTTCCATAGGAAGGAAAACCGCATATAAGGTTGGCCTCATGACGCAATCCGGAAGTGCCGACTAGAAACTTTACAGAACCAATAGATTACAAAATTTTGTTTTGGAGCCTCCAGGTTTTCTGCATAATGCCATTGGCAGCGGCTTTCACAGGCGATCCTCCATTTGACTACTAACAAGGTGTTTTGCCATTGGCATTAGCGTATTATTTTTGGACATTATTATTTTATTATTAAAAATTATCCTTCCCAACTGAGCTGTGGGGATTACCGGAAAAGTAAGTTAAAAAACTCAAAAGGAATTAAAATAAAAAATGAATATATATTAAAGGAATATGAATCCTTGAAATTACTTCCTTTTTTACTTTTTTTGTTTAAAAATAACTGGGCTATTAGAACGAGGTTGAACAGGTTTTTTTTATCATTCTTCTTACTTTACATGTACAAAAAAAAAACCCCTTCCATCGTTTTAAATTATAGTCGTGTTTAATGAAGCAAGCCGAATACTTATGAGAACATGTGAAGTGATGTATGGAAAATGTTCAACACTCAGGAACTGCGTGCCTCTTAGTGGGATAACTTAGCCGTAATATTGTAATCGCTGGTGTAGTTTGGAAATTGTAGAATAGAAACTATAATTATTTTGATTTCTAAAGTCTTCTTTTGCTGGGGCTAATATTTACAAAAAAAAAAAATTGTTGTGAATCCGAACATCCATAAAATTACACATTTATATAATGTAGAAACGCCTTGTTGATGTATGTGTTGTTGAGAATAGTAAACTAACTATGTATATTCTTAGGGCACAACAAACCACTAAGGGTGCGTTAACATCTGATAGTTATTGCAGGATATTTATGTCAAACAGAAATTCCTCCTACACTAACTTAACTAATGTAAACTGCAAACAAATTATGGGTGAGATATATATTTCTATCACGAGCAATAAGGGTGCGTTAACATCTGATAGTTATTGCAGGATATTTATGTCAAACAGAAATTGCTCCTAAACTAACTTAACTAATGTAAACTGCAAACAAATTATGGGTGAGGTATATATTTCTATCAAGAGCAATAAGGGTGCGTTAACATCTGATAGTTATTGCAGGATATTTATGCCAGACAGAAATTGCTCCTAAATTAACTTAACTAATGTAAACTGCAAACAAATTATGGGTGAGGTATATATTTCTATCACGAGCAATAAGGGTGCGTTTAGATCTGACACTTCTCGCGGGAAATATATACCATGTGTCGGATAGATAATTATTATATCCGACACCTGAGATATACTTCCTGCGAGAAGTGTCAGATGTAAACGCACCCTAGCAATGACTGTCCCAGAATACGGGACAGAGAGAGGATGTTTGAAAAGAGGGTAAGAGTTAACTGTTCCTGCAGCTGAAGCCAGTGAGGTCATCGACATTTATCTGAGTGCATGCAATTCTAAGCTCTATGAACATGTGGCAGGAAGGCCACAAATTTCTTCTTTTTTTTTTTTTAATTTATTTATTTAAACCCTTGGCAATAAGAGCATTACACATGACAGAATCGTACATAGATAGATAATGGGCCTGAGAATGTTGGGAAATCGAACTCAAAAGTTCTGAAAGTGCTTCAGGATAGGAAGTGTGAATGTTTAATCTATGTAATGCTGATTCATAAACATGATTGAAAAATTATGCAATAGAAATTCAATTTTTTAGTTTTAATTCATAAGAGTGATTTATGGGCAACCAAATGCTAGGAGGGGAGTCTCAGACCCGCGATTCGCCTTTGAATTGGGACACTGAACTTTTCATGGATGATGGTGCTATTCACTTTAACATGAAACTGTGAGAGAACTAAAGCGAAGCGTCGTGTTACCTACTTTTTTCTGACTCATTAAAAAAAAAAAATAATAAAAAAAAAAAAAAAAAAAATCGATTTTTCAGATTCGCCCTTTCTCTTCCAAGGTCCTGATATGATAGAATTTGACATAGATTATTCTCAACATTAGAGAGTTCGATTCGTGGCCCTATACCCACCCAGTAATAGCAACCATTTTTACAGAAAAATCGCATGGCTTCAAGTTTCATGCCTTGATATCAGTGTAGGGCAAAAATCATTTAGAATAATAAATAATTCCTAATGAATAAAACTGTTATTTTATTCTGAATAATAATTAATATTTTCATTCAATAACTAACGAAACTTTTTTTGTAATCAATTACTGAATAAAAATTATTTATACGAATGAACATTTTTAAATTTGATTAAGTAATAATCATGCATTTCTAAAATTAATTATGGGTATTTGTAGGTAAATTATATCAAATATATTGAAAGGTTGGAAACTGATTAATTTTGTGTTTTTTATTCTGACCATATTTGTCACTATATTCTACATCTTATTTTGAATGAAAAGAATAATGAAGAATGAAAATTAATGAATTATTCATAGAATAAAAAACAACGAATGAATAAATGGATCAATGATTAAATTTTTATTCAATACAAATTTATTTGAATGAATTTTGAATAAGTAATTTATTAAATAATTCCCAACTCTACTTGATAGAAAAAGTCCGACTCGCAGGAACTGCGTCATCTTAGCGCGGTTCAGTTCCTATCCCTAGTGTAATTTGGGAAGATTGAAATACAACACCGTTATTATTTTGGTTCAACCTTTCCCCCGTAAACAAAGGGCCCGTTACCAAGGAACAGCGTAACCTTATACCTGGAATTTCACCCACCACTGGTTGGCCAACCCCACTACAACAAATAGTTATTTCAATAAAAAAAAATATCAAAAGGTTTCTAATTTTCTTGATTTCTTCTAAAGTAATACTAATTCTATAAATAAGTACAATTAAAAAAACAACAACAACCCATTAAAATGTGAGCTAAACAACTACGAAAAACCGGTCAAAAGAACAAAACAAACACAGTTGAAGATTTAATCCCTTATTTCTCCGATTGACAATGCCTAATCAAAAATTTCTTTAGAATCTTTTTTATAGATAATTTAGTAAGCTGTCTAATGGTAACCTTCCGCTTACCAATATTCTCAACCGTTTTCGAGGTATTAAGGAAAGTATACAAAGTTACCAAAACTTTTCATGTCTGTTAATAAAATATTTTATTCTAACCCTTCCTTTACTCCAAACGTAACCAAAATTTCAACATATTAGTTTTGATGAAAGTTGAATATCCAGAAAATGTTTCAAGTGAATCCCATGACTCTAAGTACCCAAACCAAAAACGGTATTCAACAACTATTTTTCCAATTTTTTCGAAAACGGTTAATGCTATCGATTTGAAAATGGTTCAGCCGTTTTCCTAGGCCAAGAAGCCTATAAAACGAGTACTTGCAAGCATATGAAGTAAGCGGAACGATTTTTTTCGCGCGACATTCGCTCCGAAAACCATGTTCCGGTGGGCGAATTCTGCTGGTTAACGAAATTGACCTTTCAAATTAGAAGAACGATTTTTGTACCAAATTCCATCAAAATCGGACCATTAGGGGGGCCGGAAAAACGCGAACAGACAAATATATATATATACACACACAAATTTGAACCACCGTTATTTTCCGTCACTAGGGGTTCTGAAACGCAAAATTTTCTAGTCGGCACTTCCGGATTGTTTCATGAGATCAATCTCCCTTCATAGGGAGGAACCGCGCTAAAAGTGTATTTTATATATAAAATGAATTTTACAAATGAGTGGACTCGAGAACAAGTTGGGAATAAATGCGGCAGTACTTTAGTATTACGTCACAATCAATTGAACCATTAAGAATTGTAGATTATATTCTTTGATGAGAAATTTACCATGATATCACAACAAGAAAACTCTTCGAATAGACACTTGACCTTGTAATAAACCAAATATCTTGTAATCTAGAGATAAAATTGCCTCAAATTTCAGGTATCCTAAAGAACCTTTAACTTTTGAAAGGACGAAAATATTCCTCAGACTTATAAATCGTTTTTATTATGATAAACCATTTGAAAAAATCCCAAATCGCAGAAACTGCGCCACTTCTGTTTTCATGTTTTTTTATGGTGTTATTTGGAAATAAACTTTTAATTTTTTCCCTTCAACGGTACAAACCAACACATCCGAAAATGCAGGCAACGTTTTCTCCGACGCAGTTAGTTCTATCCAAATTTACGGCTTAACCTATTTTGTAAGCTGTTTAAATGGCATTCGAATGATGAAGAAAAAGAAAAATATATTTAAAAAAAAGTGCACGAAACGTCCAAAGTTCCTCTGTCTGTTGATAAAATATGTATTTTGCTATACATCCTCTGCTCCTAACGTAACCAAAATTTACCTAGCTTAGCTTGGATTAATGTCAAACGTGTGAAATAATATTCAACTGAACCCACCGCATTTGAGTAGCCAATCCCAAAATTCTAGTTGTATCATTACATCTTTGGCTGTTTTTTATCGAAAACAGTCAAAGAGTTCAGCTTTATGTAGTTTTATTCAGTCCCTTCGCTAGAAATCCTAAAAAGTGTACCTGGAATCCTATTAACACAAGAGCTACGAATTTACTCGCGCGAATTTCGCGGAAAAATCATCACGCCAACGAGACAGGCGGGTTCAGCTAGTTATAGCCGCTTTTGTAGACATTAGAACGCAAACAAACAATATATTTACAATAATTTCGACCAGCAGTTAGTAATGTATGTGTTATGCAACGTCGACATTTCTCGATTGCGACATCGGATCTAAGCGGAAACCGTATTCAAGGGAGAAAACGCACAAAACGTAACCCACAAAAAACGTTACATCAACACACAATTATACAAAATATTTTAGCATTATGTGTTTGGAATGTTTATGGGAGTGAAAACAGGAAGATTATTGAGGAAAACGAAACAAATTCGAAAGTTCTTAAGGGAGATCTGGGGGAATAGAAAACAAATCTAGTGCTGGAAAAGTCAAGTGAAAGTTTTCAAGAAATTGAGGCGAAAAGGAATCTAAAAATCTCCCATATTTTGGAATAAGCAACAGGCCCTCTTTGCTGCAAACCACACCCAAAAGCATTCCTTACAAATAATCTAGGATATCAGTCTATAGTTGTTGACCTCATTTCTTAATCCTGGTTGCCATGAAGTTCACATTAGTCGTTTATTAACCCGTGTTCATTCTTCTTCAAGCTGGCGTAAACTAGACATAATATACCCGAAACTGACAATACGGACATTATACTATTTACTACCTATTTAAGCGCACTAACAGACAGATACACAACCAACCAAAACTGACAGAAATACTCAGTCTCAAACCCTAAACAGAAACATATCCATGTACTGGCCACGAAGAACTCGGGCTCAATTGCTGTTAATGCTATTGAAAATGCAGTAAAGCATGACTAATGACAAACAAATAATAACTAACAAAGACTTGAGAGAAACAAAACGGGCCTTGAAATCCTTTGAAAACAGCTAGTTGACAATAAAATATATATTTATAATATAATAATAATAATAATATAATTTATATAAATTATATATAAATATATAATTTATATAAATATAAAAAACGAAGTAATATATTGAAAAATGGTCTTATTCGATACTTCATTTGAGGCATTTAAGTCTATTCTAAAGGGATAGAGAATGTCTCATTCCGTATCGTGCACAATCCAAGAACAAATCCGAAAAACGAAATTATTCATATTCGATATTTTGACATGGTAGGGGCGATATGTAGAGCAGAACATACAGTCAAACATTTTCTGACAGACTGCCAGAGGCGATGTATTTTGAACATCCCGAATGAAACTAGTGAGTGAACACTATACTGACTTAACCTCCAGAACACATGACCTTACAACCTTATTTTATGACATTCTGAACTATTCACTAAAAAAATATTAAATTTACATCAATACTAAGTAATATTATATAATTGAACCCTACATCTAGAACATACATTATTACACACATACGAATATACAAAATAAACTAAATTAACCACGCTGATATTGCCACGTAGAACATATCGTCGATACAAATGAAAACTAACGAATATGAAAAAATGCATCTTACATTGTCCATCTTTAATAATTTCTGCTGGACTTATTTACGGCACATTCTTGAATCTGACTTCACTCTATTAAAGGGAAAGTATTCCACTATCAAAAGGTCAAATCTGCCGAATATTTGACTGTCCAACAAAAAGTTATGAATAAATAATTTTCCACTCTGAAAAGTGGTGATTTTCATATTCGTTAGTTTGCTTTTGTATCGACGATATGTGGGCAACAACCGACCCGGGAGACATTTATTTATCAGATTTAAATTTTAACGTCCATTATTATTAACTAAGAATTACGTGAAAGTTTGAAAACCCCAATTAAAAAAGAAAAAAAAATTCACTACTTACTCACAGTCAGTCCAAATGAGGAAGATGGAGTGTGATAAGATTTCTCGCTTGCTCCTGCAGAATCAGGTGAGCGAGCAAGCCGAGTCGCATTGATTTCGTGTCTCTATTTAATTTTCGTAGTTTGTAATAATTCCAAATTTCACGATTTAATTATAATATTGTACCTATTTTTTTCATTTTATTTTGTTATTTTAATACAATAAGAAATGTAATGTTAATTATTTTTTTTTTTTTTGGTGCATCGACTCCTAGGGCCATTAGCACCGAATGTAGTGTTAATGTATGTTGTAATGTTTTTGTATTACAATAACATTATTGTATTATTTCATGTCTAATATCTATCGCTAAAATTTATGAACTCTACTTTAAATCCGATGTTATTTTATTTTGAACCATTTACGTGGCCCGTGAACGGATTTGCACAAGGCTTGGCCCACAACACGTCAAAGGTTACCCATACCTGACCTAGATTGACCATGGATCCAGAAGATACTGTCGTTTTTGTATTCGCAAATTGATTAAAGTGTTCGTTTTGGTCTATTTGAGACGAAACAACGAGAGTTTCTATTCTAAGGTTTCCAAATGGTACCGCGAAAATACAGTCAGTTTGGTCATTAACAAAATACTACCTATTGAGGAAGAAACAGAACTAAGTTAACAACTTGACAGCTGCAGTCCAATGAACTAGGCAAGTCCACTGACGCCGGAGACCTTGAGAGAATTAAAGATGCACCACGACCGGCGGTGGGTTACCTCAGCGAAGTACCTCATTCATTCAAGTTACGTGAAAGCAATGACATTACTTACACACGTGCTTAGTCTCCCGGGCATGATAAATAATTCAATCCGTGGTACTGGAAGTTAATTTGCCACCATTGTAAATTAAACCCTAACTTGAAACATACACAGCATCAGGATGTTCTTACGATCTTCGTCGGCATTTAATAAGAGAGGGTTAAGTATACTTGTTCGAACGAAGTCATTGAAACATTTATTTTTCTTAGAGGTTTTAAAATAAAGTTCTTTCAAGCACTTCATAATAAGAATATTTATAAAGAACATTCCTCAACAACACATTTTTTACAGGTATTCTTGTTAGATTGATTTAATTAATTTACTTGTGCGCCGCAAATTATACTCCTAGTTACCCCTATTTTGGTCTGGAGTTAACTGGCATATGCCCATTTCCTCAAAACGACTGCTTCTTCGACAGTTCGGAAAACTGTTTCCATTTAAAATAAATTTGTTTTTTTTTTCTACTCGTTTACGGAATAATATACGTAAACGAGTAGAAAAAAAAGAAGAAGAAATAATAACTTGCTCAAAGGTAGAATGGAAACTAAAAATAAAAACACAGTAGGCAATACTCTAAAAGATAGAAATGGGAAAAATGTTGACAGATTCCCGGTACATCTGATCTCGAAGCACATAAGCTGAACAGGCCTTAGTCCCAAATGGGGACCTATGTGTTTCACGGCACGTAACAAATTAGGAAATAAACTTATTACAAAAACTGTAACATTTTATTGGTAAATATATATTTCTACTAGTATACTCGTATAAAAATTATTGGAATATTTCTATCAGTTGTTTACGTCATAGGGCGAGAACAAGTAAAAAAGTCCTTCACGCAGGAGCTGCATAACTAAGCACTTTCCTCAGAATTGGGTAGTGTCGAGGGCATTCCTGAATAATTTGCTTATGGAATAATATCACCATGGACGCTGTAGTTATTTCTTCTTTAACGACTTCATACGAAATTTGACCTTCAAAAGCTCTTAAACCAGACGTATGGGGTGAAACGGACTCCGGATTTGGATTCAGCGTGTCGAAATACATAAGAATATATGTAGTTATGGTGTCTTTGGAAAATACCACTTTTTTTTTGTGTGTGCCTGTGTAATTGCAAGCAGTTGTTATATATTACAGTAGTTTGTCAAGTAACAACTAAGTATTAATGAGCCGAAGAGAACTAACAGTAGAACGTGTTCATTGGAATGCAGAGTAAACGATGGAAAGGAAGGTGCATAAGCTAAATCCGTGATTGCGGTCTTTTCGGAAGTCTAAACCGCAATGTTTTTATATGTTCAAACATTATTTGCATCTACAAATCAACCAGCGAGGATTGCAAGGATCAGCATAGAGGTATGTAGTTTTGCGGTTAAGGAATACGACTAGCCCAAAGGCTACGTGACCTCACTGGGTTTCCTTCAAGTGTACACTCATTCCATTGCTCAACTAAAAGATGGCCACCTGAAATTATTTGTAACAACTAAAAAAAAAGATATATATTGAAAAATGATCTTATGCATGTAGGAGCGTGTAGACTTTAATCTGTTCATCGTTTATCCCTTTTAAATGCATAAACACATTTAACCTATTCACAAAATTAGTGAATGACTCCTGCTCATCATATGGAACAAAATTAAGGTTAGCAGAAGTACTTACTAGGGAGGACTTAACATTATCTCTAGTTTCATAGACATATCAACGATACTTTATTTAAGGCATTCTAAAGAGCTTAGAGTTGCGAAAATTTACGTCAAGCCGTATCATCCACAATCCAAGAGTAAAGTCTCGAATCTGAAAAACTAGTTTTTGCATATTCGCTAGTTTGACTTGGTAGGGACGACATAATTGGAGACTCGAAAAAAAAACAACAAAAAAACAGACTTTTTAAAGGAAAACGGTGTATTTCATAACAAAGGACTACGCCGTGATGGGCTAGTAATGATTCTTCACAATAGACAAAATGGTACAGATGACGGTTGCATAAAGGCGAGTGTCGTCTGCAAATTGGCAATATTTTACATTTATTTGTGGAAAAATAAATACTCAAGCACGTTATTTTTTAAGGAACAATTACGTATGACAGCGGAAACTGTAACAGACAGTAAATGTTATTTGAGGGAGGGTTTTGCTGATTCCCTCATTAGAAATCAAATCAATAATTTCAATAATGGTTCGGCAGGATTTTCCGGGAAACAAAACAATGAATGGTCCTACATAAGATTTAATTAAGGTATTAATGAATGAATCAAAAGAAAACTCACTAAAATATAGTATATATATATATATATATATATATATATATATATATTTTTTTTTTTTTTATTGCAATGAGGGGAAAACCTAAAAGGCCCTCAGGGGATTCGCCTCTTACAACTCCCCCAGTGTGTGGGACTCCAAACCCACCAAAAACCCCTCATTTCTGGTATGATTCCCTCTTGGAACAGCTGCTCTGGCCAATCTTCAAGAGTGTACCTTATTTTCCCCTAAGGGGGACCAACCGTATTCTCATTAGATTTATGGGGGACTAACTCTGTTCCCCTCCAATTTCTTTTTTAGCAAGACTCTGCTTGTGAAAGTGACAACTGCATTCCACTTATCAGGGCTTGACAGCATCAACTGGATTACTGTTTCCGGCAAGAAAGGATCAATGTCAATGCTTAGTCTTGTCCGTTCATAGTATATATTATAAGCATTACATTAAACTTAATAAAAATAAATAAATAAATCGTCTAGTATAAATGAAGTAAATAAAGACTCCAGGAAAATATTGGCAAAAAAATGAGGGCCAAACCACTTCCTGTCTTAGTTCCTGTTGACCATCAAGGATTTAAACGAGCTCAATCAACATTTATAAATTCCTGATTGAACGATTGTGGAGACCTTGAAGAAGAAAAAACACTTAACCTACTAATCTAAAGGAAGGTTATAACTCAGGAGGAGGAAGAAACCTACATCAACGGCATTTACTATTTCACCAGAATATAGTTAGAATTATTTTCAACCTTTGACAAAGTATTGATAAACATTCCACATTTATCTTCCTTAAATCTTATGAATAAAGCCTCTCCGGGTCCAAAACGAGACATAATCAGTTTTTATACTGTTTCATAATATAAAGTTCATAATATCAGCTTTTAAATAGATGTTTTCAATAAACGGCCGAACAAAAGAACAGCTACTTCGAAAAAGGATTAAAAAGCATGCGCAAAGTATTGATAAAGGAGAGAATAAGACAGGGTTGGCTTATCATGCTATAAAATATAAACATAGTTTCGATTTTGAAAGTATTAGTACATTAGGTAAAGAGAGAAATAGAATGAAAAGAAGAATTAAGGAAAATATCCATATCATAAAAAATAGAAAAAAGTGGTAAATAAAAAAACTGAATTATTACATTTGAATACGATTTTTATTAATTTATTTAACAAAAGGTAAAAATATGTTTTAATTAGAAGGTGGGAAGATGGTTTTAATTTTTAAGACTATATTTCTTCTTGAAATTAATTTTAAATTTTAAATGTTTGACAAATCGATTATGGATCAGCTGAGTATATTTCGCCATATTGGATTCTTTCAGACCATGATCATTCTAGACGTGGCCGTACTGGTGGAAGGTTATCCTCCTCAGATTGAGACTGTAAGTTTTATATATTTAGTTTTTCCCCTGAAGAGGCACCAAAAAAGGTGTGAAACATGTAGGGACGGAATAGAGTTGGTGATACTGTATGGTGAAGTTTTTATTAATTGACCTTCCGCCTACCACGAAAATAAGAAGATTGGAAAAAAGGGTCAGTTGAAGAATAATTATGAATATAATCTGGCCTATAACTCAGTTATACAGTTATATAGTAGTAGTATAAAGTTATCTACAAAATTGAACTTTTTTTTTTTGGTCCCAAGAGATCTATATAGGATTTCTTGTAAATCTCGATTCCCACGTTCTTGAGGTACCACTCAGCGATGAAAACAGCGTTTTTCATTGAATCTTGGTTGAAAACGAAGTCCCTATTTACTCATTTGAAAAAGTAAAAAATGCAAATTTTAGGGTATTACAAAACAACTCCACGCCTATTAACATTCGTTGAGCATATCCAGAGATATGTGACTTCAAAGGCTATAACTTGTCAGAAAGTCGTTATAAATTTTCATTGTAATATTGCCTCACGGTCGTAGTAAAACCGTCTCAAAAATTATAATAGCTGTTACCTTAAAGAATTTTTAATGAATGGAAAATAATCTGCAATCAGAGTTGCTCTATCTCATCTAATTTTCAAGTAAATTCGAAATTCGTAAAAAAAAACAAAACAGTGTGGAGTGGTCCCACTTTGTAATCAAGAGAGGTCTAATGAATTCGTTATATATATATATATCATGCAGGGAGGCCGAGAACAAAGAACTACGACAGCACTGAGAATAAGAAGCGCGAGTACGATAAGTACAGAAGTAGGAAGAAAGTTTGCTTGAACGTGTGGAGCATATGGAGGAGATAAAATCATTCATGACAATGGGATGAAGTCATGGGCCAAGTGCATTAACTAATTGGAGGCGTGATATGAATGGACATGCGGTCTACAAGCCGGTATACACACTCAGATGGCGCACAAGGTCGGGGGTCCGCCGATCATTCGCTGCAGAATGTACTAAATCAAACAGGTGTTATCAAACCAAACATACACCTGGCGCACGAGATGCGGCACTTAATTCAGCGAGAACAGAAAAAAAAGGAACTTAATGACTAGGTACATAGGTATTAAAATCTCGTAAGTCTTGAAAAGTCGAGGTCAGTCAGGCTGATAATGTAAAGAGAAATTTAAGATATCCCAAATAACCAAAGAAAATATCGCTTCTGTGGAGTACGACACAAATCCAACCATTTACATTTTACACGACACGCAAAAATAGAGTAGGTGTTAATATTTTATGTGAGTAGTTTAGAGAATAATGTTTTTTTTTTTTTTTTTTTTTTTTTTTTTTTTTTTTTTTTTTTTTTTGCATCTAGGCCTGATTGTAATATGAATGGAAGTATTGCAAGGATACGCTTATTAAATTGTCCAAAAATGACAGCTATTATTTATTTATTTAAATTTTAACGTCCATTATTATTAGCTACGAATTTTTGGGTTATCTATAGGTTACGACCCTCTTCTAGCCAGAATTGGGCTGATGCCTTTCCCTTTTTCTAAAGAAAAGCCACCACCCCATAGTGGGAATCTAACTAACGACCTTTGGCACGGAGTGTAAAGTGGTCAGTCACGCCTTAATGCTCACGGCCACAGCTATAATTAATTTGAGCAAAACAGAAGTATTACCACACCGATTAACTGTGCGAGTAATCATACTGTTTAGTACAGTCTGATTTACTCAACTTGCATTCTCAAACCGGACTTCGTATTGTCCTGACCAGCCACCTTTAACAAAGAGGGCGAAAAGGTAAATGCCGAAAAGAAAAATATACACTCGAAATGCACGGCATAATACCAAGAGAAGTTCCGAAAGGAATTTAGGAAGCGGAAGTATATTGTGGCACAGATCAAGAGGGACCATTCCGAAGAGCACATCCACTTTTCTTGAACGACTAGGACTGACCACAGACCAGCTTTTAGCAGTAGTTGAGACCATATTAGTGGAGACAGTATAATGGTCTCACCTTGGCTTAACAGCCAATCACATATATAGCGACTCAGTGCGTATCACACATTCTCACTCTTTCCTTATATACTTAGACTATATTTCCAATTCTAACAATTCCTTTTCTTCCATCACCATAACCCTCTTTCGGCTTCATATTCTTTATTCTCTAATTCCTTACATCTTCAGCCCGTAAATAAACCCTATTTCCGAAAGGATGATAAGCACGCTCTGTACCTAGTAACCAAATGTAATAGGGTAGCCCATTTTATTTGTTTTTAATAAAGTTTTTTCTTCTCTCAAGGCCGCCAATTTTATAGCTAGTTTAATTCAATTAAAAACAAAGCCACAGAAGTGATAATAAAACGTGTGGCGTAGTTTTATTGACCTTCCGCCTTATTCGCTAATTCTATACATTTGAGCTAAGGGCCATTTAATGATTAATTATTAATATAATGGATACGTATACAATAGAAAATTTCATCGAAAACCTTCTATAATTATAACAACCTTGATACACACCTACACAAAATTATTATACATTATTTTTAATGTCTTCATTGTTTCCTGATCGGCAAACCGGTGAACCTTGAACATGTTTTTATGAGTAAGGCTGTATTGAAGAACAGGCTTCTGTGACCTTGGCGATTAGAATTCAATGCAATCTTCAAACATTAGTTACCATCGTGTACTCAATAAGAACATTGTAACCCCATATATATATATATATATATATATATATATATATATATATATATATATATATATATATATATATAGAGAGAGAGAGAGAGAGAGAGTATATTCATTTGCCAGTTCAACCCTTTAAAGACTACTCAACACCGTACACAGCACAGGTCTGAGGCCTATCAAAAGAGCTTTCGTGACCAGACGTTGCAGTAAAGGCGTGGTCTGTAATGCTCTAAATTTTACATTAAGTCAAAAGATTTTTGAACAACCTGTTTGAGACGTTTTCTTGAACATATAAATTTTAATAAATAAAATTGCCTTACCGGATTCTTGACATAGTCCTGAAGCCTATCAGAAGCTTCCTTCCCCTTCTTGGCCCTGATAAGGAGATAGAGCCTCCCGACTTCCGTACTCCTCAGCAGCTTCTCAACCACAGCCATGCCCACGAATCCAGTCGCACCCGTGATGAACACATTCTTGTCCTTGTAGAATTTCTTCACTTCACTTTCCGCCATATCTGCAAAACGTTAAGGTTATGTTTAAAATACAACAATTTGCAAACTGAAGTTCAGATCTGTCCCATATATCATTGAAAACATGTTTGAAAAATGAGAATTATGTGTTAAAATGGCCAGATTGGGGCGAGTCTGCGTACGACATACTTACGCTCTATATTAGGTGCCATTTTTTATGCTATTACTAGTGTCACGGCGTCCAACTGAAGGCGGAGGTTTTTCAAAAACAGGGTGATATTTCGCTACAACCTTACCTGGATTTTTCAGACTTAAATCCTGGATAGTTGGTTTTTAGCGCGGTTCCTCCCTCCCTCCATAGAGAGAAACCCCGCTTATGAGTTCGATCTCGCAATCCGGAAGTGCCGACTAGAAAACTTCACGTTCAGGTCCCATAGATCACGAAAATAACGGTGGTTCAAATTTGTAAATATATATATATAAATGGTCCTGATGTTGTGAATTATCAAATCAAATGTTGAAATGACGCTCTTTATGGATGCGAGAACAATTAAACGAGAAATATAAATAAAAACCAAAACAAACTATTGGAAAAAAAGGTTATTTCCACAGATAAATGTCAAAACAGCTTGGCATTTAGAAAAGCAATAAGTATTTCTCAAAACAAACAAAATGCACAGAGCGAACTTCTGAATGGAATTTGGGTGTAGTGAATTGACCTCTCATGTTTTCATGCTTATGTGGATAGCGGTCCAACGCGCTCGTGGTACACCAACTCTTTACCTACGAACAGTGGCTCCATCTTCTGGAAAAGACCAACTGTTTTCAGTTTATCGCAATTTAATTCTGTATTTAACATTTGAAGAAAAAAAAAATGGTGTAGTTAATCAGCAAAATCTGTACATTAGGAGTGAGGGTTTATCTGAATGTAAATATTTACATTTCTAATGTACATTACAATTAATTGTAATTGTATTGTCTAATTTCTAATTGTCCAGCTAAGCCAATCTTCCAGAAGAAGAATTCAACAGGAACAGGGATTATATATATTTTTTTTTAATATTTGTTATTATCGTTGTCTTACTGAGTGACTCTCATAATTCAATTCAGCGAGTCGGACTTAGATTTATGAACATAGATTGCAAAATAATAGCTCGGGTATACAATCCTGTAGTAGCTTTGAGGTAACCTAGTCAGATTTGGCGAAGGTTAACCACTTGTCGACAATCCAGGACTAGGAATGGGGACACGGATGAGGCAAACTGCTGACTCGCGAGTTGTCAAACTTCAACCTCTGCAGCGTCGGCAAGCTCTATTGGGAAAGAAAAAGTCCGTCACGCAGAAGCTGCATAACTAAGCACTTTCCTCAGAATTTGGGTAGTGTAGACTGCTTTCCAGAACAATTTGCTTAAAATATCCAACATAAATAAAATAAAAACATGAATAGTTCTCTTTTAATTTTGTAATGAGTAACTGATCAATTATTAATTTGCTTCCAGAGTTATGTTTACACATGGTACCTACTACACTACGTAATAAATACAAAAAACCTCATATTATCGTATTTTGATCTAACGCAGGAACAGGATACAGTCACTCTAGTGGTGGAAAGCGCTCCTTGCGGCGGCTTTGTGAACCTACGTCTGGCGGGCTTTTCTATTGATATATATTACAAATTAAACCCCCGCTTTCCGATTGACCGATTCAGCTCATTTTTACAACACTTCTTTCTCATGAGTTACCCAAGACGTATACCGCGTTTCGTTACAATACAGCAGAAATTACGACCGGTATGAGTACATTAGGAATTTGGGTCCGGAGTAAATCCCCCCTTCTAATGAACCGATTTAGTTTATTTTTACTACACATATTTACCTGTAGATTACCACTACGAATACCGAGTTTCGTCGAAATATACCAAAAATCACGGCTGGTAGTGGCTAATTGGTATTGTGGGTCCGGAGTAAACCCCCCCTCATAATGAACCGATTTAGTTTATTTTTACAACACATATTTACCTGTGGATTACCACTACGAATACCCAGTTTCGTCGAAATATACCAAAAATCACGGCTGGTAGTGGCGAATTGGTATTGTGGGTCCGGAGTTAACCCCCCCCCTTCTAATGAACCGATTTAGTTCATTTTTATATCTCACTTTTCTCTCTATATTATCACTACGAATACCAAGTTTCGTTGAAATATAACAAATATTACGGCTAACATAGTCAAATTAGTGTTTTGGGTTCGGGGTAAACCCCCCCTTCCGGTGGACCGACTTTGGTGGTTACGAACTCGTTCAATCGTTTGCTAATTGAATGCTATATACGAAGTTTCGTGACGAAAAAACAAAAACTCTGGCCGCTACCGTGTTAACAGACTCAGACACACACAAACGCACACACACACACACACACACACACACACACACACACATATATATATATATATATATATATATATATATATATATATATATAGGGGGTCATTTTCGGTTTCCACTAGGTAGGATCGATAAAGATTTGAAGAAATTTTTCAAAAATTCCGTCAACAGTCCAACCTCAATAGCTACTTTCCTTCGGAGGAAAATGCTAAAACGTATAAAGTTTTTAGCAACTTTTTTTAATGTTAAAACAAAAATTAGACAAGAAGATTCATAAAGGCTTTGTTTGGGTCCACCAAAATGACGAATTGATTGAATTCGGCATTACTTCAATCGAAAAAATTGATATTGTAGTTACATTTGGAGTAGAGAACGTATTACAAAAAAATATATATATATCTTCTTTTGTAAATTCTCCTTCTGATGTATCGAAAGCGCTTATGTTAGAAAGCCTAATAAATTTGAATTAAATACGTCCTTGAATGTAGGTACAGCTACCACGGTCTAAGATAATGGTCCTTAAAGTTTAAGAAATGTTCGTTTCAATCCACAGAACTAGAAGTATTAAGACATTCTATTCCAACCCGTCAAAATTATCACATCTGATACAAGAGTACTACTGGAAATAAAAACCGAACGCCAAGATGAGGCAGTTCTATAGAAACGTGCCCTCTCTGTTCACGGGCCTTACTGCAAATAGACTTATGCAATTGTTGCTATTTAATTAGGCAAGTATATTAGATATGGAAACTAAACTACTTTTATTTATTCTTTGCAACGTTGGCGATGAGCATTTGAATCTAGATAGTGGTATCACTGAACAAGCGATGCAGATTCCGAAAACTAATTTTTATAACTTTAGAAAAGTTTGAGAAGAGAAATTCATTCGACAGCATGAAAACGCAATAGAGAAAAAAATACATTATATATGCATATATATTATACGGAAACACGCTAAAATGGCACAGTTCCGAGACGGACATTTTAATCTCTGGTTTGATAAGTTTATGGTATAGTTTATAAACCTAGTGTTTTCACCGTGATATGTACTATTAGAACAAAGTCTGTCATGGAGATGCCCACGTTATTGTAAGGATAGTCATTAACCTTAATTACAGACAGCGGGTAACAACTATGCCCTACTTATGAGATGCACTTATAATGAATTGTATACCTATATCTTATACAGCGTAACAATAACTATTTATGAATGTGTTATGAATTAAAATTTGGATTTACATAATGCTCAGACCTAGTCCATGTTATACTGTTTTCAGAAAATTAATATTATGCGTTTTAATTGCAGAGACGTTTTATAAATCCTATTGACCAGTATAAGTCTTAAAAACATTTTAACTTAAAACACTGACATTATTTATGTATACTCTTGTCCATAAAATACTTGGCTTACTTGAGCTCTGAAAAAAAAAATGAGACTGACTTCCAGATGAGTAGCTAGTACAAGTGGCAAAATAATGAAGTTAGGACTTAGTAATAATTAATGAAGTTAGATTGTGCCGACGTTTCGGCTTGAACTTCAAGCCTTCATCAGGGCTGTAAAAAACAAGTAGGACGGATGTAGTACTGAAATATACACACATATATGTGTATATATATATATATATATATATATATATATATATATATATATATATATACATATGCCTACAAACATAAATACACATACATATATACATACATACATATGTGGAAAAAGACAAAAACATAAAATACTAGCATAATATATAGAAGTGAACATAATATATAGTGTTTGGAAGAACATAATATATAGTGTTTGGATTATTAGGAAAACAGATATAAGAATAACAGATTACATATTAGATTAGATATAAGAATAACAATATGGGCTTACCGATGGGAAGATAGAGAACTATTCCTCACAAATGCGGGATCATTTCTGACAGTTAATACAGGGAAATATAGGAAGAAAGGAGTTGGTGAGGGGGAGGGGGGTTCTGGACCACCCAATGGACAGAGAACATAGAAGATGAAAGAAAGAGCGGCAAAGTACAGTAAGGGGTCATAAAGTCATAAAATGCCGTGTTAATGGAAAGGGAGGCAGGTATAAAGGGCTATATTGCAGGCGGTATAGGGGATTAGGATGGAGTTTTTAATATCCAACATCTTCCATTTATTAAAAACTCCATCCTAATCCCCTATACCGCCTGCAATATAGCCCTTTATACCTGCCTCCCTTTCCATTAACACGGCATTTTATGACTTTATGACCCCTTACTGTACTTTGCCGCTCTTTCTTTCATCTTCTATGTTCTCTGTCCATTGGGTGGTCCAGAACCCCCCTCCCCTCACCAACTCCTTTCTTCCTATATTTCCCTGTATTAACTGTCAGAAATGATCCCGCATTTGTGAGGAATAGTTCTCTATCTTCCCATCGGTAAGCCCATATTGTTATTCTTATATCTAATCTAATATGTAATCTGTTATTCTTATATCTGTTTTCCTAATAATCCAAACACTATATATTATGTTCTTCCAAACACTATATATTATGTTCACTTCTATATATTATGCTAGTATTTTATGTTTTTGTCTTTTTCCACATATGTATGTATGTATATATGTATGTGTATTTATGTTTGTAGGCATATGTATATATATATATATATATATATATATATACACATATATATGTGTGTATATTTCAGTACTACATCCGTCCTACTTGTTTTTTACAGCCCTGATGAAGGCTTGAAGTTCAAGCCGAAACGTCGGCACAATAAAACCATTTTCATGATAAAATGTAGTTTTATTAAGTAGCAGTGACCGAACCCCGACAATCCCTACCTTGCATCATCAACGGTCAACGATCTCCTCTCAACAAATAATGAAGTTAGGTCTCCTGTAGCCATTTCAGTAATACTCTTCAAACCCATTACAACATAAAATGCCTAAAATGAACTTGGTCTAGTTGTGCTCTGAACCCTCCATTTGTCAAAATACGTTGCACATTAGAAAAGGAATTATTATAAATTGATCTCAGCCATAAGCTTGGACCTCCACTGAAAGCGACACCAAGTGACGAGATGAGTGGTGACCGATTTTAAAACGCGTTGTCTCGTCATTGTAGCTCTAGGCAATAAGTGGGCTATAACCGGCCAGCTGTAAGATTTGATCCGGCCCGCGAGACATTTCGAAAATCATAATTAAAAAATATTACACTACTTACTCACACTCACTCCAAATGAGGAAAATCGAGTTAGATGGGGTTTGTCGCTTGCTCCTGCGGAATCAAGTGAGTGAGCAAGCCGGGGATTATCAAAAAGTGAGGAGGCAAACATCAAAGTTCAAACTCAAGTGTCATTGATTTCGGGAGGCTATTTAACTTTCGTAGTTTGTAATAATTCCAAATTGAGTTTGTAATAATTCCAAATTTAATTATAATATTGTACCAATTTGTTTTATTTCATTTTGTTATTTTAATAAATTCTATTATAGTAACATTATCAGATTATTTCATGTCAGATATGTATCGCTAAAAATTATTAACACTACTTTAAAAACCGATGTTGTGCGGCCCGCGAACCTATTTGGACACTAATGATTGGCCCAGAACTTGTCAAAGGTTGCCCACCCATACCTGCTCTAGGCGATACATGCAATCCAAAATTTACTACAACATAACTATTAGAATTTGCGTACAAATTAAATAAAATGTAGTTATATTATCAAAGTTGTTTTATTTGTTAAGTTTATTGTTTGTATAATTAAGGCTATTTCATATTATAATGAGTGTTATAATGTTGAATGTCAAATTATATATGTAAAAATCACGTGTTTGTCTGTTTATTTATTTGTTTCTTTGTTTGTTCCTTATACAAATCTACACCGTTTGACCGAACTTGCCCCAGAGGTAGGTCTTGATACAGGAACTCTCCTAGGTTAGGTCAAAATAGTCAAATTTCAAAATTTGGTCAAAAGGTCAAAAGTTTTGTTCAAGAAAAATTGGCTACACTGAATCATTCAGATTCTAACAGCCATTTTGGATCGACAGCCATTTTGAATAATGTCTCAAATTTATTTGTTAATGTTCTTGATAATTAGAATAACTCGAAATCATTGATGACTTTACATCATTATATAATCATGTAATGCAGTTTATTTCAATGTTATATCAACAGTCACTGTCTAACTAAGGAGTGCTGGCCTTTCTTTGATAAGAGCTATCTACTCGCAGGCTCTGGTGCTGGCCTCGGTCGGCTGTATTATGAATTGCTGTGGTGCTGGATTACTAGACAGAATAAACAAATCCACACTGTTTGACCAATTTTGACGTAACTGGGTATACAGGTAGATCTTGATACGGGGAGAGTCTTAGGCAGAAAGTAGATGTAGCATGGCACACTGGGTATAGGCTAGTAATTAATATAGTATTTATTCTGTTCAATTATGTTTATTGCCTTGAAGAAATCTTGAAGGTCAAGCCATTGGAAAATACGAACACCTTTTTTAATTGAAGGGCTCAGTGCCAAAGGTGACTAACCCACGCGTGGCCACGGTTAGAAAAACTGAGAAAATTGGAGTTAATGTTAAGAAGAATCTGAAAAACATAAATGTTGTTGACAGAAATGATTTTAATTGGACCAATTAAAGTCACCAACATTAATTTTTTTCCGATTCGTCTTAACTTTAACTCCATTTTTCTCAGTTTGTTCTAATTGTGGGTTAGTCACCTTTGTCACTAAGCCCTACAATTAAAAATGGAGTTTTCTACGGTGAGTTTGAGTATTACTGTTATATTACGCGAAGAAACACTTCAGAACGCAAGTATAGTTCTCTCAAAGCTGTCCGGCTACAGAAACACATTAACGTAATGGAATACAAACATGTAAATTGTTAGCTTAGCACTAGAATTACGCTTCATAATATTGTACAGGCCGGCCACTTCAAGTATAGTATTTCACGAGTGATGGATTAGCAAAATAGCTTTTCCATTCATGACTCATAAGACAGAATGCTGATCTAACAATACCACATTTTCCTTAATGTAAAAAAGAGCCAAGAGATTTCAAGCAAAGAATAAAATTACTGTCTGTCAGATAACGGCCATGTAATTACAGAAACTTTGAATAAAAAAGAAAGTACAATTATAAAGGTATATCATTTAAATTAACTAAAATAATTAAGTGAAACAGTATTTTTTTGGCATAATTCTCAAGAAAACAATAACACTATCGCTTCTCCAATTACACGAAGAGATGTGAGGCTTCCTCATATTCTCTTAATATCTAGAGACATCATGGTAAGTAGAAGGCGACATCAGAAAGCTTAATACATTTTATAGAATAATAATTTTTATACATATTTGATACGAGAAACCGAAATACATTTATAACCACCCGTGGCCGGCAATCTTTTGCTTCTATAACAAGAAAGTGCGCGCAAAGGGATGATTATGTATATTCCTTGCCTATTCTATATTTTAAGTATGTTAAGACGTTTTGAAAAATTCCTTCAAATCTTATACCTACTCAAATCTTATAAATTACTAGATACCGAAAATGACCTCCGTTAAAATTCATATAAATCTATATCTACGTACACACCCGCGCGCCAATACTTACACATATGTCTACGCGGATATTAACAATTTAATACTTTACGAAGTCAAGGAATATAAGGGATTTGGATAGGAGAAAAATACGACCGATCTTCCAGCAAAAATCCCTATAGGACATTTCGGCTGCACTTTACCAGGCTTCTTCAGATAAAAAATAAATATATTAAAACTACTAAGGCTGCCAAAGTGCTGCCGAAACGCCCAATATAGATTTTTGCCTGAAGATCTGACGCATTTTTCTCCGAGCCGAATCCCAGCCATCCATTGACTTCGCATCACCTCAACAGCTATCACCATCTTATTACGATAATATATATTTTTTTTATCGCCAATGAACTTGGAATACAGCATTCTCGTAACAAACGATCGGACAGACTCTAGACACAAATAACTAATATCTCCGCCGTTACGGTCGCCTTATGCTTAGCAGCTCCAGCATGAAGGATTTGTTTTCGACGACGGTGTTATCCATTTTTTAGCTTTCCAAAAAAAAGTTTCATAAAAATAGCTATACCTCGAAAAGTAATTGTCGTTTCAATCTTCAATCATCACATCATAATCATGACTATTTTTTTTTAAAGGCATAACAGACCTCCATAGTATATTTAGATACTGTCACATTTCCTTATCAAGACCGTAGGACGGAGTAGCCATTAAAGGTCATAGCGGCAAGATGTGGGGTCCACCATATGCAGCCGTACTACATATATCCCAGCTGAGTCATCCTCCTGCCACACACACATTCCTCTTCAGTTCTTCATCTGATGCATCAAGTCATTACTCTAGAAGTTCTACTTTTACAGAGAATTGATAGATGGAAGTCTCTCCAGAAGGAGTATATCTCATTAAAGTGGCACTAGTAGCATCGTGACGAGATAAAAAAAAAAAATTAGGAAATACAATTATCTTGCGCTAATGTATTGGGGGCAAAATTAAATAAAAATCCTGCCTTATGTGGCGTATACGCCAAGATATTGCTTATACGAAATTACAGTCCGCATAACTGTATCGCGCTTTTAGATTGGGCTTTAGGGCAAACAACTTCCAGGTTATTATTGTCCAATATGTTGTGGTATTTTATCAGTCCTTATCGGATATAAATGGGGGTTTTCCTTCAAAATAGTTTTCGTTTAGTGTTCAGCATTTCTCATATTTTTTTTTATTTTTTATTATTTTTTTTTTTTTTTGGGCGATTCTTCACTTCATTGAACAATAGTCGACACGCGTCCGAGCATTTCGTCCAATGAACCATAGGAGCTAAGAAATAAAATAAAATACGTTGAAAATGCTTTATTTTTGGGTCATTGTGTGTCTAATCAACAAGGGTCACAACCCGACCTTCTTGGATTTTAATAAAATTTGGTAGGTTGGTTACTCTAACAAAAAATAACCGAAAACAATTTTTTTTAAAAATTTATCTGTTTCCGTTTTTTTAGTATTAATTTTCAAAGTATTGAAAAACCGCCTTCTTTTGGTCAACTGGAAAATGTTAATTCCTTGATAGATTGAGTTCTATTCTATCTAGAACAGTCAGCATAGTCTCATTGTTTAGCTAATTAAATGGACTTTAATTTGATATACAACAAGACCAACTTATTACAAATTTTACATTTCAAAAAAAATTTCGAGAACTTGTACGTAACGGTTTTCAAAAAACTGTACTTTTAAAATTCTGAAAAAAATATATTTGAATCTTCAGTTCATTGACTACGTATGTTGTTAGTTTCATTATGGGATGGGAACGGGATCATTTTATAACATAATTTTGACTTTATAATTGTCACTGCGTATTTGGTAAAAATATGGTGAGTGATGGACATTTGTATTGTAAATTCAGCAATAAGCATCCCTGATCAAAATTTGAATTGTTTTCAGATAGAACTAAAATTAAAGGGGAGATTTGAAAAAAAAAAAAAAAAAAAAAAAAAAAAAAAAGTTACTGGAACCCAGAAATTGCACCCTTTCATTCCTTTAACTAAGAAAAAAATTAAGACTCAACTTTACTCAAACTTCAATAAAAGTGACATTGAACTGGTAGGTAACTGATTTAGACACAGCCTTCAATGAAAAAATATGCAGTGGTTTTATTGCCTGTGAATATGACGACCAGTGGTGACACGTGTACTCAACCAAAATGAGGAGATGGATTAAATACAATTTAATATCCAACATGTCTCAATTATTACAAATTTCATTTTTCAAAAAATGTTTTGAAAAATTGTACAAAACGATTTTTGAAAAACTGTACTTTTAAAATTCTGAATATATTTCAATCTTTAGTTCATTGACTACATATGCTGTTAGTTTCAGTATGGGAACAATTTACAACATAATTTTAATTGATTTAGACTCTGATCCAGTAGCCTTCAATGAAAAAATATGTGGTGGTTTTATTACCTGTGAATATGACAACCAGTGGTAGCTGGCATGTGTACTCAACAAATTACACAGTTACACACAATAGCACAAAAATGGATATGACCGTTTATTAAATGTTATAAATGGTTTTTTTTTTTTTTTTTTTTTTTTTTTTTTTACCATTGCCATCCCATAATAAAACCAGCATCATTTGTAGTCTAAGATTATGTAAAACATTTTTTGAAAAATAAAATTTGTAATAATTGAGACATGTTGGATATTAAATTTTATTTCATCCATCTCCTCATTTTTGTTGAGGCAATAAAACTACCACATATTTTTTCATTAAAGGCTACTGTATCTGTGTCTAAATCAGTTACCAGTTCAACTTCACTTTTATTGAAGTTCGAGTAAAGTTGAGTCTTAATTTTTTTCTTAGTTAAAGGAATGAAAGGGTGCAATTTCTGGGTTCCGGTAATTTTTTTTTTTTTTTTTTTTTTTTTTTCAAATCTCCCCTTTAATTTTAGTTTTGTCTGAAAAAAATTCAAATTTTGATCAGGGATGCTTATTGCTGAATTTACAATACAAATATCCATCACTCACCATATTTTTACCAACCACGCAGTGACAATTATAAAGTCAAAATTATGTTATAAAACGATCCCGTTCCCATCCCATAATGAAACTAACAGCATATGTAGTCAATCAACTGAAGATTCAAATATATTTTTTTCAGAATTTTAAAAGTACAGTTTTTCGAAAACCGTTACGTACAAGTTTTCGAAATTTTGTTTGAAATGTAAAATTTGTAATAAGTTGGTCTTGTTGTATATCAAATTAAAGTCCATTTAATAACCTAAACAATGAGACTATGCTGACTGTTCTAGCTAAAATATAACTCAATCTATCAAGGAATTAACATTTTCCAGTTGGCCAAAAAAAGGCTGTTTTTCAATACTTTGAAAATTAATACTAAAAAAACGGAAACAGATAAATTTTTTTAAAAAATTGTACCATTCAAGGAGTTGTTAGAGCTATTAGGATTCAAAATTTCAAAAAAATCTACGAGGGTCGGGTTGTAAACAGTACTTTCATTGGTTGAATTGACGTGGAATGGCCCTTTTATAGAAATGCGACATTAATATTAATGTTTCATTCAACAACAGTTATTTAGAATCATGGCTAATACCTTTTTCCACACGTTAAACTAACCCTACAATGTGGGACTTTATTGTGTACATAGTTAATATTAAAGATACTGAATTTTTCTTGAAATACAATTTGACTACTATTTTCATAAGTTCGCACTTATTATTAAATATTCAAATTTCATCAATGGAGGAAAATTTTATTGACTACTAGCTGTTACCCGGCGTGCCATGCTACACCTACGTTCTGCATATAGAAGAGCCCCAACAAAATTAGAAACCAATAGAGTATTATTAAAATCTAACAAAACAAACCTGTAACTGTTTCGAACCCTTGACCTCCCAACTTTGAGTCCTAGACGACTTTGACCTAACCTATAACACCCCCGTATCAAGACATACATTTATGCCAAGTTTGGTGAAAATCGGTCTAACGGAGTGGATTTTTATTAAAAAAAACAAAAAAAAAAAAAAAAAAAAAAAAAAAAAAAAAAAAACATACAGACTGCAGCTGGTAGACGTTTTTGACTTGGCCTATGACAATCCCCTGATCAAGATCAACCTGTGTGCCCAGTTTGATCAAAACATATAGAACGGTTTTGATTTTATAGGGAACAAACATACAGACAGACAGCTGGTAGAGGGTTTTGACCTAGCTTACGGCACTCTCCAGATTAGGATCTACCTGTGTACCGAGTTTAGTCAAAATCGGACGAACGGCGTGGATTTGTATGAGGTACAAACTTACTGACAGACAGCCGGTAGACGTTTTTGACTTAGCCTACGACACTCCTCAGATTAAGATCTACATGTGTACCGAGTTTTGTCGAAATCGGACGAACGGTGTGGATTTGTATAAAGGACGACCATACAGACAGACAGTTATAAGACGTTTTTGACTTAGCCTAAGACACTCCTCAGATTAAGATCTACATGTGTACCGAGTTTAGTCAGAATCGAACGAACGGTGTGGATATTTATAAGGGACAAACATACATACAGACAGTTATAAGACGTTTTTGACTTAGTCTACGACACTCTCCAGATTATGATCTACATGTGTACCGAGTTTAGTCAAAATCGGACGAACGGTGTGGAGACGGTATCGAGTTTAGTCAAAATCGGACGAACGGTGCGGATTTGTATAAGGCACAAACATACAGACAGACAGCTGGTAGATTTTTTTGACTTAGCCTAGGAGATTTCCCGTATCAAGACCTACCTGTCTGCCAAGTTTGGTCTAAATCGGTCAAACGGTGTGGATTTGTATAAGGAACAAACAAACAGACACGTGATTTTTATATATATAGATGGTTGCCTCATTCTTTTAGAAATATTGACTGTTCCGACCTCGATTATAAAAACATGGACTCACTCTGTTTTCCTGGAGAAAGCATCTCATGGACCACCAGTCTTGGCGTTTAGAAGAGAAATTCAACATTTATAAAACCAACAACCAGACTCTCTCAGCAACTGTTAAGCTTTAAACGCATCAGTAAAACGATAGACTCACAGACTGCTGATAAAATAAAACAGTGACCTCTGAAAGGTTAAGAACTACCTTAGCGGGGGCCTGCGGTCCGTTGGTATAGGATCCAACATCTGCTCCGGTAGTAGGCCATCAACAACAGATGGGCCTAAGGTCGGGTATTATTGTAGAGTATATGAAAACAAATTGAGCAAACTTTCAGCGAGTTTCCTCTCTATAAACACACACACACACACACACACACACACACACACACACACATACAAATTTCAATCGCCGTTATTTTCGCGATCTATGGGTTCTATGGAAATGTGGACTTTTCAATACGTCATCGGATCGACGTCATATGCGGGTATTCATCTCTTTAAGATTACGCTAAAAGAAACATGGACGACGAAATGTACCCATGCCTTCGAAACATACTTGTTACATTATCGCTATTTTTTTTTATCGCGCTTCTAGATCTAGATTATTAGCGCCGAACTGTCCAAATAACTCCACGCTTCCTTAACACATCCCATCCATTAACTTGGAAATTACGGGCTCCTTAACCCCTCCTCTTTCATTAGCGTTACCAAAAACTACTAATGGAATTATTAAAAACTGACATTTCTCTGAAAAAAAATAAATACATTAGTAATTGAAAAGAGAGGAAAATGGTAGGGATATAACAAATTATAATGCGGGTAAAAAAAAAAAAAAATGACGCCGGGCCCCTGACCAAATATCGTCCGAGTCCTCCCCCCCCCCCTCGGTCGCCACCCTTCCTAAACATCTACGATGGAGCAGGGGATTTTTCTCAGCGTGCCTAAAGATGAAAACACCTTAACGTGCTACCGGCGGGACTCTAACCCGCATCTCCTTAGGTTTAAGTAGGATACGCTATCCTCCCTAAAACCGGGACGCCCTCTTATCACTAATATTCTTATCTTAATTATATAGCTGCTCAAAAAAATCTATATCGAAACCCAACACTCCTAGAAATCGGAAGATAAAATTAGATCTACTGGAAACGGTGTGCTATATTTAAAATGCCAGACATTCCATGGTAAGGTACTGATGCCATCCTCACAATCAGTGAGAATTGACATCGCCTGAGACGATCACAACCTTAAGTCGTGAGTAATGGTGTGATATTTGATCGTAAGTGATCAAGAAACTAACATATTCGATTATTTATATCAGATGTTAACGTAATACCATGCAACTGGCGATATCAGTACTTATGATGATAAAGGAATAAAAGATAGCCAAAGAGAAAATAGCGGAATTGAAACGTGAATTTGATATCCCAAATAAAAATAAAACAAAAAGCCTCGTCAATGGTTTAACATTCCTTGCTTAAAAAAATAGCATCGCACCTATGACGGTAAGAACGAAGTGGTAAGCCAACTTTGCCTGTCTAGCTAATGATGTACTAACAACTTTCACTTAATTCAAGTGAAATTATGATATAACGCTCCAAACACAAAAGCTGATCCATTTTCTAAAACGGCTGTTTACTTTCTAGAAGAGTTTTGCTTCTCAGGATGAGACAATTATTTCCCCAGGAGGAAGTGAAATGGAAGAGGAAGTAGGGAGTTGGATAAATTAACCCTATTTGGAGCAACGCTCAATCCCAAGCGTACAGTCCGTCCATCTTTGGGTCCTAACAAGCAGCCTTACTAAGAGCATAGCGGGAGAAATTAAACCATATGACACCCACAAACTATATTAAGAAGGTGTGTATAATGGATACAGATATTAGTTTTATTGATTTAATTTTGTTTTGTAATAAAGAAAAAGATCTCTCGCATTTTCTGCAATATAAAGGTGTCTTAGCTAAATTTAAAAAAAGTGTGATAATGGACACAATATTAAATTAAACTCTAAACAAAAATAGTGGGTTTTCTTTGTGAGAAATTGTAGATCTGCTAACAGTTTATTCTCAAATACAGGGTTCAAATTATTAAAACTAACCTGTATTCTTCTTTACCTAATCATTTGTTAATTGAAGCGATTACTGTTAAAGTAATCATTTGATCATGAAAAGTAACTGGCAGCGATCTGTGTCGCGGCTAGCAGCGATATCTGACGGCGGGTAGCAGGCGATCTACTTGTATTACACCTTATTCCATCAGTCCCGCCACACAGAGGACAATCTGTCGCTGCGGCTGGCCAGCTGAAAAGATTGGGATCCAATCCTACCTCGGTAGGAAGGGTGACCCTCAGGACCCAAGGCCGACTCGTCGACGTCCGGCGTAACCCTGCGGGGTCTACCCCACATGCTGGCTGAGAGTGCTCGTGAACTTGAGATCCGGCTTTTTCGGGGCCTGTAATAAGTACAAGCTTTAGCACCATAATGAATATATTTATTTATCATATGCAATTCTATTAACCTTTAGAACCACCTGTTAACCAGGTTAGTTCTATCTGATTTATGTAAGACAAGCCAACCATTACACCCTTTCTTCTCTCAAAGATTGAGACGGCTTGGCTGTCTGATTCTCCTTCCACTCCTTCTAGTCCTAGCTCCTTCTTCTCTTCCTTCATTATCTTGTCTTCTATTCCCTTCTTCCTGGCTCTCCTTCTCTTCTGATCTCCTTTGTACCTCTTTAGATCCACTATTTACATCAATTTTTTCACTCCTTTTCTTTGCATCTTCCTGTCTCGGACAATCCAAAGGGGAAAATCGTGATTCACAGGGTACTATAAACACCCGGTTTCTCCTAAAAATTCGCCCAGAAACATCTATGAGATATTCTCTTTCATTAAGGCCTTGGTCGAAAATGGTCCCATATTTCTTTAAATTTTTCACCCATACCTTCTCACCCTTCCTTAAGTGTCGAAGGTTACAGGCTCGATGTCTGTTATCAAAATTTTCCTTCTGCCGGGCTTTTGAATTCTCCCACCATTTTCTATACCAGTCCAAATCTGGCCAAGCAGGGATCAATTGTTCCTCTATGATTGGTAAGGTTGTCCTTATCCTCCGCCCAAATAAAAGCAGAGCAGGACTAAAGCCACACTCCAGCGGTGTTGATCTATACGCCAATAAGCCATCGCTGAAATCTTTATTCTTTTTAAGAATATCTTTAGCGATCCGTACAGCACGTTCTGCCTGACCATTCGAAGACGGATACCTTGGGCTTGATGTAATTATCTCAAAGTTATATTCCTTTGCAAAATTGTTTAGTTCCTTGCTGTTCAAAGGGCTGTTGTCTGCTCTAACTGTAGATGGAATACCATGCCGAGAAAAAATTAATTTGAAGGCTCCTATAATGGCGCTAGAATCAGTTCTACTCAACTGCAATAATTCTATGTATTTTGAAAAATAGTCTTGCATGACAAGGTAGTTTTTACCTTTAAAGTTCAAAAGGTCAACCGCAACCTTTTCCCATGGTCTCTTAGGCATATCGCTTGGTATCAGTGGCTCACGAAGATTAACGGAATTTTCAATACACGGTAAACAGTTTTCTATCTTCTTCTTTATGTCCACCGTAATTCCCGGCCACCAAACAGTGTTCTGTGAAAGAGCGATGCATTTTGTAACTCCTTGGTGTCCTGAATGTAAGCTGTCCAGGACTTCTTTTTTTTTGAGATTTCGGCACAAAAACTCTAGTATTGTACAGAATTAACCCCTCTTGGTAGACAAAAGATCCTCTCTCTTTGTAGAATGGGCTATTCTCTAATCTAGTCCAGTCACCGGAGAGTATCGCTTCTTTTAAAAGTTGGCTTACTGCGTCTTCTTCTTGCGCTTTAATGAGTTTCTTGAGTCTTGAATCCCTAATTCGTAAAGACGAAACAAGTTCTGAAACATGAAGTTCGATTTCGTCTAGAACATCTTTATCCCCAGGCTTTTCTAACGGATTTCTAGAAAGCAAATCAGGAGTTGTAAATTCTTTTCCTTTTATATATTGAACACGGAAGGTAAATGGTAACAACCTCATTCTAAATCTCTGTAGTCGTGCCGACAAGCTTGCAATAGGTTTCTGACCTAGAATTTCAACCAGAGGTTTGTGGTCTGTCAACAAATCAAATTTCATTCCTAAAATGAACTGCGAGAACCTTTCGCAGGCCCAAGTTAGTGCTAAAGCTTCTTTTTCAATTTGAGCATAGCGTGTCTCGACTGAACTTAAAGTTCGCGATATGAATATGTAAGCCAACCATTACAGGGCCCTTGTTCACCGACACGGCTAACGGGGAGCTGTTATGCCAGAGGCATGAGACCTGCCCACCTTAGGAGTTCAGGTAAGTCCCCGCCTGTTTCTCCTTTGGAAGGAAACCATAGGGGGTATTTAACCTCCAGGCTGGTGACCATTCCTGGTGCTGGGCGCCCAGGGTGCTTAGCATGGGTCTCAAAAATGGTATACGAGTGTTCTTCATGACGTTGTGCTTCCCCTGTCGCAGCAGTTGTGGCCCCATGGTTGGAAACACTGCAGTCGAGTGTCAAGAGCGCGGTGGATTTCAGAGCTGAGCGAGAATCATAGCACTCGACTCCAGGGCGGGAGTTGTGCGTAGTACGTCTCTCTCTCCGACCATCTTGCGAGTCCCTCGGAACTGCAAAACCCTAGGGGCTCGCGGTGATGCCTCATCTTGTTGAGGGTATTAGCGGCGGGTCTGATGAAGGCTTAACACGTTATTTACGGAAGTTTTCCGTCAAACAGGACGTCAGAATGCTTATAAATAGTTCAAAGAATACTTCGCAATCTCTTTTTATTTGTCTTTTTTCAGGAGCATTTTCATTTTTTCGTTTTTATTCGTCACGCACGAGGAAGATGGCAGGAAGGAGAGGGTAAACGGATATGTGTCTTTATTTTTTTTTTCTTTAGGAATGCAGTTAATCAGGTGTCATGAAGGACTCCAACCAGACGCTGGCCCTGGCCAAATCAAGGTTACTGGAGGAACACCTTCCTTACTGGAGGAACATTCGGAAATTATTGCTAAGTGTCTGGTAAATAATTTGTTGTTACTTAATGCTCCAGACACATTATTCAATACTGGATATATATTATTTTTCAAAGAAATAAAACTGGCGTTAATGAACACAAGCGTTGACAAAAAAATATTAATTCGATCTAAATGCTACAAATAGTGGGAAAATGCTTCAAAGTGTTCTACAAAATTTTAATAAATATGCTAAAAACAATCAATTAATATTTAGTTTATTTAAATCAAATTATCTATTTTTTTCTAGAAAAATAACGAGGAATAGTCCTTAATTAAATATTAATCTAAAAAACAAGTGTTAATAATTTAAGTATTTAGGAGACATATTTGAAGATAAATTGAGATGGAATGAGCATATTGTGATTATCTACACACAAATCGGCGCTAATGACCTAGATGTAGATGCGCCGTAAAAAAAAAAAAAAAAAAAAAAAAATCTACACACAAAACGTGTAGCGCCAGCTGTGGAATGCAGCCGGGTGCATTAAGTATCATTTAAAAAGTTGCCGCCAAACCAGCCTGAAGATATGGTTTAATAAAAAAATATAATGAAAAGAAGCTTGAAAGAAAAGCCGATAGTTAGTGCATATAAAAATTACCAAAGGATATCGAACTATACCATACAAAGCTTTATGTGTCATGGCATATTTGGCTGAAGAATACACTTAACTAAAACCTTATCAAAACATTGAAGACATACAAGCCGAACACTTGGACTATCCCAGTCAACCTACTAACTGGACACACCCAACACCTAGATAAAAAATAAACACTACCAAACAATCTACACACTTTGAATAAAGAAGTCCAAAAAAATCCGAGTTAAAATTTTAATAAATGAATGAATATGTGATATAAACAGAAAAAAGCAAGGAAGTCAATGACACAGGCAATCCTATAGATCAGCATAAGTTTAGATTCACAGAACTATGCTAAAAGGGTATCCCCATGGTCTAGTGGCTGGCGGCCTGGATTCTCATGTGGGAGATGGGGTTCGAATCTCGTCAGCAGCAAAGAATTTTTTCAACTCACGGCTCGTTGAGAAAATGAGATAATAGTACAATGTAGTATAATAGTGAACCACCCGGCGTTAATGGCCCAGTTGTTGTTACGCCGTAAAAAAAAAAAAAAAAAAAACAGATTGAATATAGCAGTTTTGAAGGCATGTCCTACATTCTTGACTCTGACAAGACAACCAATACATCAATATTATTACAGAAGAAAATTAAATAATGAAGCAGGTCAGCAAATATTGATCTATCATTAATATGAAATATTGATATCATTGATACAAATGCAAAGTATCGAATCTGAAAAACGCATTTCTCATTTTCAATATTTTTGGTTGCTGTTGGACTGATGTATGCTGTGGTAAACTCAAAAATTAAATAAAAATGATTATCAATTACAGAAAATCAAACTAATGTATGAGCATTAAGTCTAATTAAAATATATCATAAGATAAAATATGTATAAAGTCATCTATAAGATACCAACCGTTTTTCACATTCGATTTGTATCGACGATATCACCTGTACTCTGGAAGTAAGAGCTTAAGAAAATGAAGAAGTAAAGGTATAGAAAAAATATATTTTTCCTTTCATTGAAGGGGATCACAAAATATGTTTCTAGGTTTAATATAACATAGTTAGTAATGCAATAAATTAATTTTTTTATGAAGCAAAAATTGAGGAGTAAAGGCACAACTTTAATTATGAAGTTAAAATGTAAATACTTTATTAGCGTTAATTTAACATACAAAATAATAATGCTAGAAACTAATTCATAAGCAATCTTAAGGAAATTCTTTCCTCGACTTAGGAACTGAGAAGTAAATTTAATCAATTTATTGATGTATGATCTTAAAAAAAAATGAGGAATAAAAACACTACTGTAATAATTAACTAGGTATCAAAATATTATAAAAATATTATTAATACGAAATACAGAAATTAATGATGTAAAATAAATTCTTAATATATGAGCTTTAATTATGAAAATAAAGGAGTAAACGGAAACAATTTATGATGAAATCTATCTCCAAATGAATATAATATTCAAATAAAAAATGTATTCACGACAAAAACATATTTTTTGACATAACAAATACATGATTTTAAGGAAGAACAAATTAATGAAGTGTGTTTTTAAATACTAAAAATTGAGGCTCTCAAATGTAAAGCAAGAGACATGTATACAAAGAAAGCATGTTGGGTAGCAAATAAAATTATGACATAGAATGGACAGCTATGCATCAATTAACAATGGCTTGCTAGTTCGTTAATGGAATGACCAGAAGAAAAATATTAAAATATACTAAGGAAATAGTAAATATTTAAATCAATGAGTTGTTATTTTGTTTGCCAAATTCAGTGGTTATCCTGGACTTAGGTTGCAACCGCTACAATGTAATTAAGAATAATACACAATACAATTTTTTAGGTAAACAAGTAAACAGGCAGAAAATAAAAATAAAAATGTTTCTAGCACGAGTTAAATATTTTAAAATTATTAATTTCCCGAACCAATGAAATAACTTTGCTAAAATAAAATGAAACAGTATATATTTATTACAAAAGTTCTATGGCATTATGGTATTCTATGGCTCAAATGATTAGTAAAAATTGTAATATAAAATAAAACGAAGTCGCTTTGGGGTCATTCCAAGCCAAATCATCCAGGGGTCGACACCCAAGGTTGTCAGATTTTGATGAAACTTGGTGAGTATATTCTAGTAATGGACATGAGTAAAAGTACCAAATTTTATATTGTTATGTTCATTAGTTTCTGAAATGGAGCACTCTAAAAATTCGTAAAAATGTGCTAAATATCATTGATCGTACATCTGGCAACAATCTATACTTTTACAACTTTTGCTATAGCACTGTTAATTTTAATGATAGGAAGTTAATTTCTTTTTTAATTTGTTCAGCATTAAATTGTGAATGGAAATATATTGCTATATATAAGATTTAGAGCCATAGAAATAGTTAAAAATTTCTTAAATAGCAAAATTAAGATTGATTCGAACATTGATATGCATCCATCAATTGCTGAATAACATGAGTCTACCTCCAAGAACACCTAAACCATTATATCACCAAAAACTAGATTAAAAATGCAACAAATTGGTGTAATAAAATTAGTGGGCTTTTGAGGTTTTAATAATTTATGAGTTGGTCAAAGTTATACTATGAAAAAGTACATACATCCGCTATTAGACTACCTCCATTAACTCTGAAAATACTCCTCCTCACTTTGAGTTAGTAGAAACAGCACATGTTGAAATTAAATTTTGACAGGGAAATTTAAATCTGTAAAATCCATGTATGACTTATGTAGTCAGATATAAAACAGAAAGGAGCCTCTTTGAGTCGATTAGAGGTTCTACTAAAAATTACTGTAGGATGTAACAAACAGCCAGTATTATGCGTGGAACAATACTTGGCAGCCTCTATCTGTTATGTATGCCCCCCCCCCCCCCCCCGTTGTGTGAATATGTCCTCTCTGTCAAATAAATATGAATATCCAAATCAGACTTTTCATAATTAATCCTGGTGCAGACATTATTTCTAACATAAAGTGATTTATTTTTTTAAGCTTTCTTTTTTTTCTTTTTTTTTATTATAAAACTCTAATTTAAGTCCTATAATAAGAAGAAGGATGTTTTTAGTTAGTAAATAGCCAGAAAAATTATAATGGTACTTTTCTATGTATTATAGGAGTATTTTCAGAGTTAATGGAGGTAGTCTAATAGCGGATGTATGTACTTTTTCATAGTATAACTTTGACCAACTCATAAATTATTAAAACCTCAAAAGCCCACTAATTTTATTACACCAATTTGTTGCATTTTTAATCTAGTTTTTGGTGATATAATGGTTTAGGTGTTCTTGGAGGTAGACTCATGTTATTCAGCAATTGATGGATGCATATCAATGTTCGAATCAATCTTAATTTTGCTATTTAAGAAATTTTTAACTATTTCTATGGCTCTAAATCTTATATATAGCAATATATTTCCATTCACAATTTAATGCTGAACAAATTAAAAAAGAAATTAACTTCCTATCATTAAAATTAACAGTGCTATAGCAAAAGTTGTAAAAGTATAGATTGTTGCCAGATGTACGATCAATGATATTTTGCACATTTTTACGAATTTTTAAAGTGCTCCATTTCAGAAACTAATGAACATAACAATATAAAATTTGGTACTTTTACTCATGTCCATTACTAGAATATCCTCGCCAAGTTTCATCAAAATCTGACAACCTTGGGTGTCGAAATGCATTTTGGCTGGATGATTTGGCTTGGAATGTCCCTTTGGCAGTGTATATATATATATATATATATATATATATATATATATATATATATATATATATATATATATATATATATATATTAGAAATGAAATATTAATCCATTTTTTTAAAGCATAAACCTAATAGAGGTGTTGACTTTGTACAGCTCAGAACAAAACAGATGCCCTCTGTAAGTCATTCTTATGAGTCTTATTTCTTATGTCTCTTAATGTATGGAGAATGTATATCAATTCTAAAGAAACAATATGCAAAGTTTATATGAAATATGAATATTCTAGCACAATTTATGCAAAAATGGGTCTTTTTATTATTAAGTTTTGTGCATCAGCTGCTGAGGCCTTTAGCACAAAAAAAAATGAGTCTTACTTATATTTTACTAAGTTTCTTGGACAACGACAATTGAAACAATTCATGAGATTTATCCCCAACTTCGAAACGTATTTGACTAATAACATTAAACAAAAGTATGACCTTACTAGACCTTCTATTGGCATCCAAATGTGAAGTGATTACAATTAACGTTGATTTTGAACACAGTTCCTCTGCTCTCCTTGTTGCTCTATCTACCTGAACTTTTACTTAACATGGCAAGCTGTCATACAAAGTCCAGTAGCCTATTTGGTAAAGACATCTACATGGAAAACAAGCAATTGGTCAAATCCCAGCTTGGCAGGTTAATATTTCAAAAGTTCAAGATTTCAAAAACAAATTCAATGGCATTTGAAACAACATACTGTGGTTTAAGAAATACAATTTATAGCATTTCTGTAGCAGGAAGTAATGTTATATAAACATTTAATAAACATAAAATTATCAATTCATGTGAGAAAAATTGAATAGTCAATAATATCACACAAAAGATTGTAACTAAGATATTATTTTTCTGATTCTATATAATAAAGATAAAATGTTCATATCTGTTAAATAACAGCATAGAAAACAACTATAGGCACCTAACAGCTTACGCTGAACATTTTCAGACTTCAAAAATTTCCATAAATTTAACTAAATTAACTGGTTTATTCTTTCAATGCATTTGAAATATTCTTGACTAACACTGCAGAAACCTCTTTGAGACATTGAAAAATAAGGAATGACAAATAAATATCTAATAAATGTTGACCAAATGATTATTATGAGTAAGCAAAAACATACTAATTCAGATAAATGAAATATTTTTATGAAATGTGGTAAATTGTGTAAAAATGAAATATTTTTTCACAATATTATACAACAAAATGGCAGGCTTTTAAATTATTGACAAGATCATCATAAGGGCCAATCAGAAAAGAATATTTAAAAAATATGTGAATATAAAGTTAATCATTGGATTTGGTGAAAGAAATATGTTTTTATAAATAGAAAAAAATCGAATGTTCTGCATTATGAAAGGCTTTGTAGTAACCATAAAATTCAGGGAGAAAAAAGTATTAAAAAATGGGTAGGTTCATTCAGAATTGGTGTGATTACATCAGATAACGGGCAAAAAGCCGGCTAATTAAAATAAAACCTACGTACCAAATAAATATGAACAAAGGTAAATGCAAATAAATAAATTATGGTTAAAGTAAAAGAACAATACTTACTTGATTATCAATGAAGTAAGAAATACGAATGAGAAAAGAATCCGTCAAATGTACAGTGAAGAGATAAAAACACGAAATAACCTGCACACTAGCAGAAGCCGGACTGAGAGAACAGGCAGGCACTAGCAGCCGGCAACGAGGTCACACTTCCAGCTCAGTCGTGACGTCACAACATCGTGAATACCCTCTCCCCACCACACTCTTTCCTTATGAGTTCCTCCCATATTATTTTGAAGGCGTAATAATGATATGGTAGTCGAGGAAGAATTGTGGTTTATCTACATTAAAACAGATTTTGGGGAATCGAATTGTCTGTACTGTTTTGTGGTTGAGATGTTTAAAATGGACAGCGGTCTTTCCACACACCCTGGTGTAAAAAATATTTGAATTTCTTGAAATATTCATGCACCATTATTGTCTTCTGTTAGCACTAAATAATATTAATAACTCTAAAAATGTTCGAACTTCCACTATAGAAATAGCATTTTGATAATTTTATGCTACCGCTTAAGTAATAGTGCTAATATTCTTTTAAAAATTCTAAATGGATTGCTTGACTGGCCTTTAGTAAAATTAATTACAAAAAATGAGCACAATTTAAAAGACGTCCATCGCTCAGGAGCTGCGTACACTCTTTACACTCTGAAGATTGGGAAGTTATTTCAACCAGTCACACAGTTATTTTTACTGGTTGGATATATCTCCCAATAAAAATCTCCTCCAGTAAGTTGAGCCCCCCATAATAATTCTGTATATTTACAGATATAAACTATTTATTCGGTTGGATACACCCCCCCCCCCCCCAAAATAAATTTAAATCCCAGAAAACCTGTACCCAGACTAATAATTCATTGTATTAAAGATCAAAAGACATAATTTTTTGTTATAAAGCCAACAAGCAGAACTATTCGCATTCGCGGTCCCTTTTTTGATATTACGTATTTTTATAATTCTTGGAAATAATTTGTGAATAAATATTTCACAAATTATTGACAAATTTTATTTTCTTTAATAATCACAATAATAATGGAAGGACATAGGCCCTATTAAAAATTAAATAATAACCTACTCTCATCTCTTTCGTTATTTTCCCTCAAATTTCAAAAGTTGGACATTGCAACTTTTCTTTCATGGGTACAGATATATATTTGTGACCTAGGGACATGAAAACTAGTAAAAATTGAAATACTGGCCCTTAGGAAATGCTTGTTCTTAAACAAAATTGGAATATTATGTAATTCTAAATAATAATAATTTTACAAAACTAATAAGACATTATCCACATATTTGCCATACTCGTTCAATGGTGTGACTTGCAAGGTTCTCAGCAATCTTCACCAGAGCCGTTGTAATAATTAACTCCAAGGCGAACTGCTTGCTCAGTAAATCATCCTCGGAGTTAAAAAAAAAAAGGCTGTTTATAGCCTTGAACCAGTTTCATAAAAACGTTAAGAAATCCACAATTAGCACCTGCATCGTCTCAGCTTGTTTCCATATAATGTTTAACTCTAGCTTATTTGGAAAGCTTAGAATAGAAATCGATACTATTTCTCCTTTAATCGCATAAAACCACCTCTTTGGATATTTCAAGCAACATTTTCTCCGAATAAGGAGGTCCTATTTGGTGTAAAATTGGAGTCGATATAGAAATATGCCAAATTTAAAGTATAATACTATGTCAAATATATAATATTTTATTTTAATATTTTTCATATTTTGTTTGCAGTAAATTACATGCAAAACGAATTATAAGCTGTGAGTTAAATATTTGGCAGTAATAACTTTGTATTTTTCGGCCTCAAATAAAATTAACAAAGTTTTCACGTCAATGTCCAATATCGCCATATGACTCTATGATTTTTGGATTATGCTTAATGTAAATTCTGCGGTAAGCTGTAGAAGTTGACATGTTTTCTGATAATGAACTTTCAGTTCAATCTAATCACTTAGGATTTTTTTTTTTCCTGACACCAGCTAAAGGTCGAATTACTTTGGAAAACCTTTATAAGGAAATTACTCTCGCCGGTTTAAAATACCAACGGGAATTAAACCTGTTGAAATTTGCCCTGAACTATCTCCTAGCTCTCAATTTTTTGTATTGATGTTCGCTCTGTTGCTGCCCTAAAAATGGTCCAATTTGGATGAAATTTGGTACAGAAATCCTTCGTTTAATTTCAATGGTTCGTTAACCAGCAGAATTCTTTCATTTTAACGCGGTTTTGGGGGAGAATTCGCGTGGAAAAATCGTAGCGCTGTAGTTTTCGCGTTAATACGCTATCTCTTGGGGTATCCCGTGGTCTAGTGCCTAGCGCGCTAGATTCATAAGCGGGAGATAGTGGGTTCGATCCCCACCTGCGACAGGAATTTTCGATGCGCCGTAAAAAATAAATAAATTTAAAAAATACGCTATCTCGAAAACGGTCAGGAAATTGTGGTAAATCGACAGTAACTATTAAAAAGCTTACCAAATTCTTTACAACAGGAGGAACAATGTTAATCGGGGAAATAAGTGCTTAAAATTTCGAAAGTGTTAGTTTGGTTATTTTGAACGGATTTTTGTCTTTGTTTAACTTACTTGTTAACTTTTTTTTTAAAATTGCATTTATCAGTAATATTAGTATTTTAGTAAAAAAAGGCTAGAAAATGAGAAAATTATTGGCAATAGTGTTTTCCTAGAGCGAACGTTGAGAAAAAGGATGGAGTAATTTCCGCTTCCGATACTGATAGTTTCATGTTGTGGGGCCCCAAAACCCAATATCTTCCTTATCCGAGAGATTTCATGTTATATTTTTCGAGAAACATAAATAACTGCTCCTACTCCTTTACGAATAGCAATAAAATAACGCAGTTTTTGCGAGTCAGACGTATTCTAATGAAATTACTGCATTTTGGTCATTCTGTGACAAAAAATTGACTTAGAAATGTTTTAAAGTGATCTTCTATTGATGCTTCAAGGTAGTAAATAACAGCTTTCAATTTTCCACTGAGTGATTCATTCCGCTTGATGTGATCCAACGAGGTAGTTTGCGGCGTGGTGTGATGTTTATAATTGAACTTGAAATTAGCATATAAACTAATGACTTCCCACAGTGGAGGACAACAGCAGATCCTACGCAATTCATGCTTTAATTACAAAATGCGTTTAAACGGAAAACATATAATGTACATCATTATCTTTACATATTATCATTATTTTAGCGTGTATCATCCCTCCGAAAGAATATGTTTGTCTCTCCGCGCTCAAAAGAACGAGTCGAAAAGTCCGTCACGCAGGAGCAGCATAACTAAGCACTTTCCTCAGAATTTGGGCAGTGTCGAGCGCATTGTTGAATAATTTGCTTAAAATAACCTATATAAATAAAACAAAAACATGAGTAGTTCTGCTCTTTTACATTTTTAATGAGCAACTGCTTCAATTATTAATTTAGTAATCCATTTCCTTCCAGAGTTTTGTGTATGCATGGAACAACACTACTTAATAAATATACAAAAACTTCACATTTTCGTCTATTGATCTTGATGAATAATTAAAGAAACGGTATCCAATAATATCATGGACGGCATGTGGACACTTCTCACCGACAATTCCGGATCGGGTCACATGGGCGTATATAGGGGAGGGGCTTCACCCCCCCCCCCCCCCGAAATTTTGATTTGATGGTAATAATTTGTCGTAAAACCCTTGTCGGGTCATAAAGTCGATTTATAAACATCTAACCTAATTCCGTTGCATTATTATTTTAAATAATGGGATACCATCTCTCTATGCTAATGTGTGGATTTTCCCTGACATAATTTCACTTTTAAATGTTTTAAGAACATTAATATTAATAATTAGAAACCTAAGATAATGACAATTCACTATTTTCTAAGGGGTTAGAATGTTGATACATTCGATTTAATGCCACTTAATATATATATATTTTTTTAGATGGATTTAAGGTGTGTCAACCTTTGACAAAGTATTTGTACTTGTCTTTGCGTTTCAGCGTATATCCTGCCTTCCAATAGGGACAATATTTTCGTGATCTGTGGGTTCTGAAAAGTAGAATTTTCTAGGCGGCACTTCGGGATTGCGACATGAGGCCAACCTCCTAAGCGGGGTTCCTCTCTATGGAGCGAGGGAGGAAACTCGCTAAAAACTAGCGTACTTCATCAACCCCCGATGGCGCAATGCGTTAGTGTAGCTAAGGGTGTGGGCGTATACAAGGGGGGCTGATCCCCCCTCCCGAAATTTTGACTTAATCGGTAAAAAGTGTCATAAATACCTTAAAAATAAATTAAATAAGATCACTTAGTTCAGAAAATCTTTTTTTCTTTTTGGGTGTAATAGTGTTTCAGTTGGCTAAAACTAATCCAAGTTCTAAATTGTTAGTATTCCATACCCCGGAAATGGTACCACACCCCCCCCCCGAAATTATTTCCTATATACACCCATATGCTTTGTAACTGCGTATTGTATTATTGATGCAAGTACTAACTAAAACATATGACTTTCAGGTAACCAGAATGAAGTAAATATTGTTGAAATTGAAATTAGACCATGACTGTGACAGGCTACGGGCCGAAGACATTGGTAACGGGTTGGTATGTAACTCAAGCCTGTTACCTTTGGGAATTTTGCAAGCCATTATTCATTTTCCTCTTATAACTTTTATAGTTAGATTTAAGGCGTGCCAACCTTTGAGGTCATTATTATTTATTTATTTAAATTGTAACGTCAATTTATTATTATCTACGAAAGAGTAGGGGTTTACTCCGTACCATCATTGTTAATATTACACTAATATTCGTAAATTTAGTTATTTCACATCGAATGTCTATATACATCAGAAACTAACGTTGAAAGTGCCTTATGAAAATACGTAAAATCGGTTAATTAGTTCTAAGGGTTTACCTTTAGAGAGTGAGAGAAAACGCGCTATAATTTGATTTAGTTGTTCTCATACGCCCCTACAATTGTCATTTTATTTAAGGAGGTTACACACGGTCAGACAGGCTACCAGTTTGGCCCGCTGGAAAGACGGTCGACTGAACGTGTATATATTCCGGCCGCCTGAACAGTCTTAACTGACAGACCGGCCGGAATATATACACGTTCAGGCCTGTCTGACCGTGTGTAGCCTGCTTAAGGACTAGCTGAATGCCCGTCACGGCTAGCTGGTGCTTAGTCACGGCAGATAAGTAGTTATTTCATTGCGTTAAATAATCTATCATCAATATTTACGCTACTATATAATTTTGTGCAGTTTATTATAGCACGGTTCCCGTCATACTAAATGTTAATTCATCAATTGATAAGTGATCAAAGTATAATGTTTCTTACCACTTGGGCGCTTCGGACCGGTGTCTACAAACAGATAACCTAGGGATAACCCGTTATCAATAGGTTACCAGTAACTGGAGTTTAACCAGTACAAGTTAAAATTCGTTGTCAATAATAAATGCGAGTTAAAATTTATGATTCCAAGATGTCATTTGGTTGTGACTGGGGATGCTCATGGGTGAGGAGGCTCTGCAAGGGTTTGGAATATTACAACCTCGGATGGACCATCACCAAGTATAGCCTAAACTCTATGAGGGACGAAATAACAGTTTATTTCTATTAATTCAAGGTCTGTCATCAAAGTTGAAATGAACCGCAAATAAAAATAATATTATGAAATATATAAAGTACGGTAACAGCAGACCTGTTATCGTCCTAGCAACGCATGCTGCCTAAGAGTGCATGGTCTCTTTTTTTTTTTTCTTTTTTTTTTTTTTAATTTTAACGTCCATTATTATTGACTACGAATTTTAGGACGAGTTATCTATAAGTTACCACCATTTTCCATCCAGGATAGGGCTTTTCTTTTTTCTAAAGAAAAGACACCACCACATAGTGGGAATCGAGCCCACGATCCTTCAGCAGGGAATATGAACAACGAATATTAACGAAATTTACGAATATTAACAATATTAATATCACGAGTGTGATATTAACAATGATGGTTCGGAGTAAACCCCTACTCCTGACGAACCAATTCATCAAAATGTTCTAGTATTTCGTCATTTGGAATCGTGGGAAATAAACATTTGAAGCAAGTAAATAAAAAATTCGGTTACGAAACAAGTAGCAGATTTGTGTTTGGCAATAGGACAAGATAACATTTCGTTGAGTAACACCAAAAGTGCGTTCGCTATTTTAACGGTGAAATTTCTCTTAGAACGAGAGAAGGCCTATTTTCTAGGCTGCATTTGGTCAAAAAAGGATTAACTTCCCTTTAATGTTGAGAAGGTCCGGAACGACCCAATGCCACGATGAATTGCTTAAGCCAAAAACCATTGAATTGCTTAAACTATATAAGAAACTTCTAACCACAATAAAAACACAACAACTTCCCTTTAGTGTACTAGTACACGAACTGGCTCTTGTAATTACACATATTGGAAGGATTACGCCTCTGTAAGCACATTCCTCAGAAAGGTGGTTACTATATGCCGCATTCCTAGCTGTTCAGGTTGCACTCATGAAGGAATTTTTTTTTTTTAATTTCTTTAAATCTTTATCAAAGCTACCTAGTAGATACGGAAAATGACACCCGTTAAAATTTATCATGGGCGTATGTAAGGGGGGGGGAGTGAGGGGGCTTCAGCCCGCCTAAATTTTCATTTAGTAGGTGAAAATATGTCAGAAAATCCTTAAAAATAAATTAAATAAGATCACTTAGTTCAGAAAAGAACATATTTTTTTTTCGCCTTACTAATTTGCTAACACCGGCCGTATTTTTTGTTTTATTGGAACGAAACTCGCTATTCGTTTTGTTTATCTAACAAGAAAAATGCTTTGTAAAAATAAACAAAATGGGTTCTTTAGAAGGGGGGCTGCAGCCCCCTTCCGACCGAAATCGATAAAAATGTTTCATAAAACCCTTAAAAATAAATTAAATAAGATCACTTAGTTCAGAAAAAGTATGTAATATATATATATATATATATATATATATATATATATATATATATATATATTGCGTAATAGTGTTTTAATTGCCTACACTATTCCTACAAGTTCTATTCTTCTTTTTTTTTTCGGGTGAAATCAACCACATGGGTCATGATCACTGTTAAAGGAGAAAGAAAAAAAAACTTTATGGTTGGATTTTATTTTAATAGTATGAATTGAGTTTATTGAAATATGCGTTTATTATGGATTAAGAGAATTTAGAAAAAATAATAATTAGTATTTTATATTGACTAAGATTACCACTCTCAGCTGATGCGAGGCAACCCCAGCTTCACAAGGCTACTCGTATACTTTGTTACAATTACATATGTTGTGGACAAGTCCGGAGAGGATCTATATCCTCCTAAATTAATAATTAAATTTGTTATATTTTATTAAATAGTCCGGTTTCCTTCATAAAATTTATTAATTTGGTTATTGTAGTTTTGGTATCACCCAATGTTTCATCTAATGTTCCTGAAATATCGTGAGTTCTTCTTTCAAGTTCATAATTTCTACACTCTGTCAGTATATGCTTAACACTTAATAATGTTCCACAGGTGATGCACAAAGTTGGTGGATCTTTTGTCATTAAGTGTGAGTGTGTAAGCCTCGTGTGTCCGATTCTGAGGCGTGTAAGAACTACCTCTTCCCTTCTAGCCGCACGTATTGAAGTGCTACAAGTTCTAGATTGTTAGTATTCCATACCCCGTAAATACTCTCAGCCCCTGCCGAAATTATTTTCTATATATGTAAAAATAAACTAAATCGGTTCATTAGGCGGGGGATTACACCATATTCTGTTCAAAATGAAGCCGCCAAACCTCAGGAATGGTAGTGATTTCTAAAACTAAAGGGGGCACCAAATATACTTAAACCATTTTCAATGCCATATCTATAACCGTGTTTGAGAAAAGTGGAAAAAAATAGACTTTTGGGTGATTTTCTTATATTTTCTTAAATATCTCGAAACCGTAGGTATTTAACGCTTAGGAAATCGCGTAAATGTAACGCATCTGTTCAAAGTTTTAATAAATTTCCAACAAAAAAGATTCGAATGCAATTTTAATAGTACGATATCATTTGGAGAAATCGGTGATTAAAATTCGAATGTCTGGTTTCCTCCTTTTGAGCTGTTTTTGTTGCTGGTTGTCTTAGTCTTTAATTGGTTGTTATTTCTTTTAATAATAAAATCAATATTTTAATAAAACATAGTATGTACATAAAAAACGTATTGGTAATATTTTTTCCTAGAGCTAATGTTGAGAAGGAGGAATCAGTAATTTCCTCATAGAATACTGTCAGTTTTCCATGGGTTGTATCGCCTAAAATCTTGCTTTTCTTTGAGATTTCATTGGAGTTGTTGTTTACATTTTTTACGAAAGATCAGAACAAAACATTAACTGTTTCTAATCCAAGCTTTCCAAATGACACTAGAAAAAAAAACGGAAACGCACTAAGATAATACAGTTCCTGTGAGTCTGACGTTTTTAAATTACTGACATTCAGCCTGTTTTGTCATGCAAAAATTCAAAATATAAAATTTTCACAATACATATAAACTTCACAATACATGAAGATGTTTTCATTTTTTTTTTTTTTTTTTTTTTTTTACGCCGCATCGACAAATCTTGGCCATTAGCGCCGGCCTCCAGGTTGCAGCCAGGAATTTTCTCAGCGAGCCCTGAGATGAGAAAATTCCTGCCGCCGGTGGACACTAGACCACGGGAGACCCCCGATGTTTTTATGTTATGAATTAAATGACAGAAAAGGGCATTAGGACCCCTAAAAAATAAGAATGGTACATGAATGAAAAAAAAAAACATTTCAGGCATAATCATAAAACATTATTCTCAGAAAAACACAATGGTTACTACTTTTTAGTCCCATTGAGTAAATGATAATTAACTCTAATTAAATGAATTTAGGAATTTTGACGAAAGCAATCCAAAGGACTACGATGCCTTTCATCCAGAGGGTGGTGATCAGCATCAATCAACGCACAAAAGACTGGGAACATGGAGGGAAGATGAAATGAAAACCGTAAATTCTGTAGCACAAAAAGCAGCACTCGCAGAACCAAGAGGAGGTTCGGCCAAGAGAGCATTAGTGAACTTGCTCACATTCTCTCAAACACTGTATGTATAAATAAAAAAGAAAACATTTTTTAGAGCCTTCTGCTCAGATTCAGGAACATAAATATGCTTACTGTGTCATCTTCCTGCAAGAAAAGAGATAAACCTTGTGAGATTAATAATTAGACGACATACTCGTGTGAATTCTAGATGGAAAACCCAAATGTTAAATTTGTAACACAGGCATTACAAACGACATTTCTAACTGTTGGCTAAGATTTAACATTCCACATGACCTGGCAGGTTTAATTACTCAAGTTTCCCACCTTATTAATACAGTAAACACATCATGAACAAGATTAACTTACACGATAAAAAAGATATATCCTCGAGTCCATTTCACTCTTTCTTTAAATAATTTCAGAACTTCTTAGAAGGATTTTCACTATAATTCTTATTACTATTTTTTTTTTTCAATTTATTTATACTTTTTCTCTAAAATAACTCTTTTTCTTTTTTTTATGGTTTATCTGCATCTAGGCTATTAGAGTCATCATTTTTATTATTATATTTTAATGAAAACAACATTTTTTTTAATAATTTATCATAATTATATTTTACCGACAAAACAAAATTGTTTTTGAAGGTAATTTATAAAAATTACCATGTCCATAAATCAAAATTTTACCACTTTCCGAAGGAAAGGAGCTATTGAGGTTCCGCTCATAAATGAATTTTTGAAATATTTCTTCAAATCTTCATCGATTCTACCGGCTCAAAACTAGAAATTACCCCTCTTAGTGTGTGCATGCAAGCACTTGTGTGTGTGTGTTACCAAGATAGAGGCTACAATTTGTTGTGGTTTTTTGTTTTGTCGCAAAACTCGGTGTAGAGCATTCCTATAACGAAAAATTGGACGAGTTCGTTAACCAGCAAAACCTGTCCAACTGAAAGAACGGTTTACTCTGGACACATAGTACATACTAATATTCCAAATTATTAATATTTTACGAACAATTAGCATACATCGTGGTTATCTAGGGAGAATCATGTGATCAAAAAATGAATGATGGAAGTTTATTACTCTTGTACCAAATAAATAATTTGCTTGTAAATAATTCATGTTATGATCCTTTCAGAGGTGACCATAGAAAAAGGTTTTGGAAAGAGTGTGGTATATTCCTCCCTCCAGAGACCTCATACTGCACTGAATACACTTCAACATATCAAGGAGACTACATCAATTTTTCCCCTCAAAGGCCCAAATTCATTTCTAGGGTAAGAAATTCAAATTTATTTTAAACTAGCTGACCCGGCGAACTTCGTACCGCCTAACAGTCGATTCTTTATTTATTTTTTTCTTTTAATACTTTTTCTGCTCTTTGGGACACCGGGTCAGCTAGTAAGATAAAAATAAGAAACTTAATAAGTCAACAATTACATTTTGTCAAAAAATAAAAATTATAAAACACTTTTATATATATATATATATCTTTATTCGAAAATTATACAATACATCCAGTATTTTTTATAATTATTTTGTTAATGATTACATGAACACTTAAAATTCTTTTAATAGTCACTAAAAATCACAATGAAAAATACAATATCATATTTTTATTATGATACCTACTTATTATATTTCATTTTCTTTTTAAATAAATAAATAAAGCCTTTATTGCATATGAGGAACAATACAAACAAAACAAAAAACTATTTCCAAAAAAAAATAACCAAAATAAAAAAGTAATAAAAATTTAAATTCATTTCTTTTTAAATTACTATTTACAATATTTACAAATACATGTTTCTCATGCAGGCCTCCCCTTGATGGGGGTAATGGTCTAACTTCCCTGGCGACCAACCCAACTAGGAAGTGGAGTTCCCTGTTTCTTCCAACACTGCTTTCCATTTGTCTTTGTTCCTGGCAACGTTCATCCAATTCGGACCAGCAACGGACTTAAAGACATCACTCCAACGCCTACATGGTCTTCCTCCTCTCCTCTTTAAGTTAAGCGCAATCCATTCCGTAGCCTTCAGGGTCCACCTGCTATCCTGCAATCTGGCAAGATGACCAGCCCATTTCCACTTAATTTTCTTTATATGCAGGCCTATATCTGTCACTCCAGATTCTTGCCGCATAAATGAACCCCTGACTTTATCCCGTCTCCTGTAGTTCATCATGCTTCTAAGGACGGAGTTTTGCCACACTCCTAGCTTGGATTCTTGCTCCTTGGTCAGTGCCCAGGTTTGGCAGCCGTAACTCACAGAAGGGAGAACACAGCTTTCGAACACCATCTTCTTGTTATTCAGGCTAAAGTTACCCTTCATTACTTCCTTTAGTGACCAATACTTCTGCCAACCTCTAGTAATTCTCCTTTGCACTTCTTTAGCTGCACGATTATTAAAGGATATGAGTTGTCCCAAGTAAACAAATTCATCTACATACTGTAGAGCGATCCCGTTGAGGCTTATCTCCTTCTTTAAGCTATTGGTCATTAACACGGTCTTAGTGTAATTTGGGATTAGTCCTACTTCAGCGCTATGGTTTATGAGATCGTTCACCATTATTCTTAGTTCTTCAGCCTTTTCTGAGATCAACACGATGTCATCAGCAAACTTCAAATTGCTCAGTTTCCTACCATCAATTTTGACACCCATGTTGAACCAATCAAATGCTCGGAAAACCTTTTCCAATAATATAATAAAGAGAGTTGGAGAGAGTGGGTCGCCCTGCCTTACTCCTCTACCTACAGAAAATTTTGGTCCATCTCTTTCTGCCTGAATATAAGCTGTATTCCCAGCATACAGTTTCCCTACAATTGAAATGTATTTTCCTGGTAGGCCTATTTCATTCATTGCCTCAAAAATGCTTGTGTGATACACACTATCAAAGGCTTTCTGAAAGTCCACAAAACAAAAATATAAAGGAAAATTATACTCTCTAGATTTCTCAATTAATTGATTTATAACTTGGAGATGGTCTGTGACTGAGAAATGTTTCCTGAAACCAGCTTGTTCTATTGATAATGTTGGAGAGATGTAATGGACTATTCTTCTATTGATAATACTAGTGAAAAGCTTAGCTATTGTCGAGCAGAGAGATATGGGACGATAATTTTCAATTTTAGTTTTGTCGCCTTTTTTATGTAATAAAATTATTTTGGCAATTTTCCATTCCTCAGGTATAGATTCCTCTGTCATAATTAGGTTGAATAATGTACATAATTCTACTGCAAGAATCCCCCCTCCTGCCAAAAGCATTTCATTTTTCACTCCATCTGGGCCAGGTGTTTTGTTAAATTTAAGCTTTTTCATCCCTGCAGTTACTTCTGAGGTCATTATACATGGAATATCTTCAACTGATCTGTAGTTTGTTATAGCCTGTTCATCTAAGCTAGAATGATAATAAAGATGTTTGAAATAATCAGTTGCTATATGCATAATCTCTTTTCTTCCGGCTTCTTGCTTTCCTAACTGGTCCTGAAGAGAATAAAACCATTCCTTATTTGACATTAGTTCCCTTCTAATCTTTTTACTAGATCTATTTGATTCAAGAATATTCGATATTATACACTCTCTGTAAACCTTTATGTCTGACTTAATCTTCCTTCTAATAAGTTTGTTGAGCTCAGTTAGTTCTATTTTTTCCAATGGTGTCATGGTTTCTTTAATTTTTAGTTCTTTTCTTATCTCCAAAAGCTGTTTAGTTTCTATTGAAAGTTTATTATATTTTCTATTTCCAGTTGGAGAACTTGTTTGGTTATAGCTTTCCTGTAACACTTTAATAATGCTGTTGTATTTTTCCTGAACTGTTTGCAGAGAGCCCTCTTCCTCAATTTTAGCAAGATTTTCTTTCAAAATGGCTCTAAATTCTTCCAAATTTTTATCCTTAAAATTGAGTAAATTATTTGATATTTTGAAAGGTCTTTCTTTTTTAAATTTGTTGGTAAATATTATTCCCCTGACCAGTCTATGATCGGTATTATAATTGAGGTTTTTGATCACTTCAACTGTTTTCAAAAATTTTATGCGATTCACTAAAATATAGTCTATTTGGAACTTCTCTTCCTTTGGAGATTTCCATGTCCATTTATTTTTTTATTTTTTACCAAAATATGAATTACCTATTTTTAGCTTGTGAGCTAATGCAAAATTGATAACACTGTTACCTCCTTCATTCCTTTTACCATATGACATTTTCCCCATTACCTCTTCCTCACCTCTTATGCGCTGACCGATTCGACCATTAAAATCGCCCATCACAATTATATAATTATTCTTTCTTTTCATACTACCAAGAATCTCCTCCAGCTTCTTATAGAAATCTTGCTTTTCTTGTTCATTGGAATCTGCAGTGGGAGCATACACCTGAACCACTGTCATTATTTTATTTTTGCCCAAAGACACAGTTAAAATTCCAATTCTTACAGTAATTTCCTCAAAATGTAATATTTTATTTTTCAATTTTTTATTAACCAAAAAACCAACACCATACTGCCCATTCAATGAAGAGGAATGCATAAATATTGAGCCGGATTCTAATTCACCTATTTGCTTCCTTCTCCTTCTCACTTCTGCAAGCCCAATTATATCCCATTTAATGTCCTTTATTGCTGTTTCCAATTCCAATAGCCTGTCGTCCCCCAACAATGTTCTAACATTTAGTGTACAAACATTGAGGCATTTTCTTTTTACTTATTCTAAATTAAGTTTCATTTTTATTGTAATACTTAATGGTACACAATATTTTTTGTTTCATTACCTGACGCGTAAACAAACAAAGCAGATGGTTTTCCAACACGGAAACAGGCTACATACAATTGACCATGCGAGAAACATGGGTTTTCTAGATTAATACCACAAACACTTAATGACTGCCCCTGGGATTTGTTTATAGTCAAACTGAGTTCATAGGTCCAATAGCAACACAGCTGCAGGCACTGTAATGAATTCACAGAAGCTCGATTCAAACTTGCACCATTATTAGTCGAAGGTCGCGCTTCACGGGTCTGTCTTAACCGAATTCTTTCGCGTTCATTGCGATTTTCACGTTCCTCGGCAGTACAATTAGATTGATAATTAATTTCTTTTTTTTTTTTGATTCTTTGAATTTCGGGTTGTTCTGCCTAAATTTGTCCGCCGCCTTATAGGAGGCATATTTAGTAAGTCACAAACACACAACACTTTAGTAATTTTATAGAAATTTGTGGCTTTTAGATTTAGTAATATTATAAATGCACAGCAAAGAGATGTTTTACCACAGACAATTTACATTTTACCAAAGACAATTTGTTTTAACCCCTCCACTAACACCTAAACGTTATGGTATGGTATTAAAGTTCTAATTGACCTTTAAGTATTATTTGACGAATCTTTTGTATGGGAATATAGAAAAGTGGGGTCTTTTTTTACTTTGTTAACGCAAATATAAATTAATTTAAATTGCATTATTAACATGTGATTCTATTGTCACCTAGTGATTACTTGTTATTATTTATTTATTTAATTATTTTGCTTATACACAAATAACCAAATACGTTAACTGTTAAAAATATTATAATTGAGAACATATGTTTTTATTTAAAAATGAATTTGCGTTAAGGAAGTAAAAAAGACCCGAAAAGTGATGTTTTTAGACTTTTTGGGCAATTTTTTTAATTTTTCTCTCCATAAGAACCATCCTCATAGTTCAAGGAATATTATAAAAAAGAATTAGCGAAATCGGTTCAGTTGTTTTCGAGATTTGCGCTTACCAACACATTTAGCGATTCATTTTTATATAATAGATTATCTGATATTTCTAGTTACATCTTAAAGGTTACAGTATCCACAACTCTTGATTTTAAATTAAAAAATATATATATATTATATGTGTAGATCCTAAGTTGAAAACTAAGATGTTCTAGGTAGTTGGTAACAGCTTATTCAGTCTTCAATTATTTTATATTACATTTTTGTTGTGGAAACGTTTCGGCTATAAGCCATTTTCAATCCAATTGTCTGTATGCTTTTGCATTATTTTTTTATATACAGATAAATTGGATTGAAAATGGCTTATAGCCGAAACAACAAAAATGTAATATAAAATAATTGAAGACTGAATAAGCTGTTACAAACTTCATTCAACATACCATTGGAGTCTTGCAAAAAAAATCATCTTTCTCCCCCAAAAAAAACTAAACCTTTAAACATATATCAAGTTCTACAAAATTTATTGTGTTGGCAAGTAACTATAAAAAAGAATTTTATGTAATTGTAGTAGTAAATTGAATTTCTAATAAATAAATGTACAAAATAAAGACAAAAATATATAAAAGCAGTAAAATAAAATTTACATACTCTTGGTGAATGAATGGATAATCACAAGTACTATGAAAAATCTACTATATATTTGTCAAATACCACTCACTCACTGACCTATCATCGCCCAGCCCACACCACTTGACAGAAAAACTTGAAATTTTGCATGGACACTCCCGATAGAAAGTAGACACTCGCTAAGAAAGGATTTTTTGATATTCGAATTTTTAAGTATTTTTAGAGGGGTTTAAAGTTTTAGTTTGTTAGAGCAGGCAAGCCTAGGCAGCATGCGTCGCTAGGACGATAAAAGAACAGCTGTTACCGTACTGTATCTATTTCTTAGTATTATTTTTAATTGAGGTTAATTTCAACTATGGTGGCAGTCCTTGAATTACTAGAAATAAACTGTCCCTCATAGAGTTTACGGTATAAGGGACAAAATCACCATTTTAATTGTGGTTCATTTCAACTTGTCCCCCATAGAGTTTTCGCTATACCTGGTAATGGTCCATCTGAGGTAATAATATCCCGAACCCTTGCACACCTTCCTCGCCCATCAACATCCCCAGTCAGAACACCTCTTGGTCATGCTCGCAAATATAATGGATGTTTCCAAATGACATGTGAGAAACATAAATTTTTAAATTTTAAGGTAACCATGGGCTTTCGGGGGGGGGGGGGGACTGGGAAAATTTCGGGGTATGGAATACTAACAATTTAGAACTTGGAATAGTTTTAGGCAAATAAGACGCTATTACAACTAAAATGAAATATTTTTTATGAACTAAGTGATCTTATTTAATTTTTTTTTAAGGGTTTTAAGATACATTGTTCCATCAAATCTAAATTTCGGGGGGGGGGCTGAGGGGTCTGCAGCCCCCCGTATATACGGCCAAGATGGTGACCTATAGATAACGGGTTATCTCTAGGTTATCTGTTTCTTCATACTAGTCCGTAGTGCCCCAGTGTCAAGAAACATTATATTTTGATCACTCATCAATTGATGTATAACATATAGTATGGCGGGGACCATGCTATAATAAACTGCAAAAAATCATTAGTAGCGTTAATTTTGCTGATACATTATTTAACGCAATAAAATAACTACTTATCTGCCGTGACAAAGCACCGGTATTCAGCTAGTACAAAATAAAATTATATAAACATAATAATTAAAGAAAATATTGTTTATGTAAATGAATGCACATCAAAATAAACATAATAAATAATCGACTTTAAAAGCCATTACCCTTTTAATGTTAATTAAGCAGAATAGAACATGTCAGTTATAAAAGTAAAAAACTAAAAAATAATAATTTTTTGCTGAAGAATTCTGCCAAAGTACAGCCGAAACGTCCAATAAAGATTTCTGCCTGGAGATCTGACGTTTTTGTTTCTCCTTGTCAAATCCCAACCATCCCTTGACTTCGTAAATGAGGTTTTTTTGCAAGTAAAGGAAAATTAAGAAATTTCCTACAGAGTAAAGCCCTACTCCTAATGAAATGTTGCTTATGTTCATACAACACATCTCTCTTTATCTCTGAATATTATATAGCAAGTTTTGTTACAAAGAAAATTACAAATTTAGCCATTTGAGCCTTGCAGGGGCCTCAGCTCCTCGAACCCCCTCCTTTTCTTTTTTGAGTCTACTGGCAAAATTCAAAAAGCATGGAAGATTAGCCACGCATTTTGAGAATATTTCTGTTTGATCTTTGCTCCTCACCTCCGATCATATCCTGTTCACTTCCTGCTTATATCCTGTTCACTCCTAGTTCACTATCTGCTCATCTCCGAGGGAGGTGTGTCACTTCTAGCTCAGATCCTGTTAGTTAAGACATATCTATGATCATAATTAATCCTCATCAAGGAAAATTTTAATTTTTCTAATATTTAATCAAGTAAAAACCTAAGCAACATTGATCTTTATATTGCACTAGTATTTCTAAAGTGACACAACTAAAAAAAACTCACCTGAAAATGTGTTACTCTTGCCTATGTAGGGGAAATAGCATTAAGACAGGAAGAGTGACACAAGTGCCCTCTGCTGTACAAGCTCTGAAGCTAGGAACGTACAGTTTTGATGGTTGATAAAGAGATATTTACCATGCCTTTAATAGTCATAACTGAAAAACACCGATTTTTGAGTTGTTTCACTTTAGAAATACTAATGCGATATGATATTCTAACCAGAAATGATATGTATCTTTCTATTTGTTGAAAGGTGTATCTTTATTTTGGTAAGGTTTGGACTTGAGGAAGTATTAGGCTAATTATAATTACCCTTTATGGGAAAATAATTAAGTTCATGAATATATCAGGAAGTGAGCACACTACTTGAAAATGTTATACTTTCGGGCCGCATTTTTCATTCCACTTCCCTGTAATGTTTTTCGGCAGTTAGGTAATGGCTTAAGCACATTTCATGCTCAAAAAAGACTCCCACTTTGGCTATATTAATAATTTTGGAACCTGCAGTGCTAATTGAATAATTTTCCTGATTGACAAAATTAGGTATATATTTGCAAGATTCTTTAAAGATTATATTTCTTGAACATTAAATTTTTTATTAATTCTTATAGCCTAAAAAAATTCTGTTTTTAGGAGCAGATTATGAAGCCAGAAAATAAATTCCGAAGGCTACTCGTTGATGGTGCTGACCCACGTAGGCCAGGCTACAACAGATTTTATGATGACAACATGGAATACCTGAGAACTCGTATAAAAGATATACCTCCTCCACCATTTTCCCTTCATTATAATCCTCAAAAAGCCTAGGAATTTCTTATAATTTAATGAAAAAAAAAAAAAATCTTTGAAAATAATTTGTCTTATTATTCTAAGACGTTAATCATGGCTGTTATGAATGAAAACTAGCTATCTTAAATGAAACATCATGTTTTATATCTCTATTTTTTAATTGAAAATGTTATTTGATATTTTGTTCTGTAATCTTCTATAACCAATAATAGTAAAATAATTAATCATCGACAAAAAATAAAACTCATTTTCGTTATAAAAAAATGTAGTTTTATTAAGATACCATGAACAAACCCTAACAAATTCTACCTTCGCATCGCCAAAATAATTTATAATAATTATAACTTCCATTATCTTGTGGAGTAATGTTGAAACATTACTTTTATAGGCGCTAATGGCCAAGATTTGTCGATGCGCCGTTAAAAAAAAAAAAAAAAAAAAAATACTTTTATATTTCAAAGAACATAGATGTACTGGTACATTAATGATAAAAAGCCCTTAATGGGCCCTAACTGTGAGGATCATTAAACATTAAAATGAAATTGTTACCAATTAAAATAAAATCTAAATGAGAACATTTACATATTAACGCCCACTCATATATAACATAGATTTTTAGGATGGGTTACCACCCTGCCTGAAAGCAACATTTAAAAATGCAACTTTACACAATCAAATAAGTGTATATACCTTCATTTTAGGATTCTTGGCCTTCATGAAACAATTATGGAAAGGCTCTCCCAATTTATTTGGACAAAATTAAAAGAACAATTCTAATTCCACAGCAGTAAAGTTGGTTGTAAATAAATAAATAGAAGAGAGAAATCTTTGAAAGGAATGTCACGCCTATAATTAAGAAGGGGACAGTAGCCTATTGAAAAGGAATAATTCTTTAACAAACCTAGGAGATGTTGGAGTAACAATAAAATATTAACCCATTTTTTTCCAACATTCTTATTTTTAAGCAGAGTGCTTTTGATGTGAATGCATCATCAGTCCTCGACTATAGTGGGGGTTGCTGCACTCAGAGTCAGAGTGAGCAGGACATGCAAAATAAGAGAGCATCATCGAAAGCGCTTTGAAGTGATTTATTGTATTATAACACCTGTGTCTCTCAGGTTAATTCTATAATTCATTGTTTACAATAGACTTTGGTTACTTGTTTAAGTGGGGACAAGTTTGGCTCAAGGGTCGACTCATGTTCTTGAGGACCTAAGTTTGAAAATCAGGCGCGCAGAGAAAGATTTCATCTTCTAGTATTACCTGTATAAGGTGGGACTTGGGTGGCAGGCCCGCCCACCCCGCCTGTAGCAGGTTGAGTTTCTTCATTTCAGGGCCTATTGTAGGAATTATCTGCTGCACCACGAGCTAGTTGTCAAAGCACCATAAAAAAAAACAGAGATTGACATAGAAGACAAATGAAAACTCTGAATCGCAGAAGAATGAGAACGACATATCGAAAATTACATAGAATCAATTAAGAGTGACATTTATTAGGCTTTGGAGTAGTTGTCCACTTATCTCCCATCCTTTCGGAGATATTTAAGAAAAAATAATCTAAATGCGTTTTTATAAATAGCTCAAACCTGTAAATATGTTGTTTTTTTCTGATACTTACTCGACTCCAAATGTAACTGAAATGTGTATATATCTTAGTTTGCATTTATGTCAAATGTCTGAAAAAATTGTAAAATAAATCTGTCATATTGGAGAAACTGGAACCAAAATTCACATTGTGTACTCTTTTCTCCTAATTGATTAAAGATACGACCATGACAGTGTTACCATTCGATTCCCCAAGCCAAAAATCTATGAAAAGTGCGACACAAATCCTTTGAACGCAAAACCTTACAATTTTTTTCACAGGAATTTACCAGAATAAAACAAGTTCTAGTGAGCGTATTCTACTGGTTAAAAAAGAACTTGCCATTTTGAATTAAGGTAGCATTTTTGTTCAAAATGGCATCCAAATCGCACCATTTTTGTGGTTGCTCAAACGCGAAGACAAATATTAATTAACAAAAAACACATGTTTGAACCAATGGTATTTTCGAGACTGATGGGTTATTAAAACTGGATAATTCTCAGCTTCGGATTGCGTTATCGAATCGGTATCAGAAGCCGGTTTCCTCCCTTAGCGGGGAGTGAGGAAACGCGCTAAAAAATCTAATATTTATTGCAACGTGTGCCTGCTGAGTAATTTGCTGCCTTTAGGCAGCTCTTGGGCGACAAACATTATCAGTTCCATCATTTCTTATCCCAATTTTAATGATCTAACAAATAACAAAATCATCTTAAAATTTACATGGGCGTATATAAGGGCGGCTGCACCCCCCCCCTATTCGATTTAATCGGTTAATGCCAATAAACCTTAAAAATAAATTAAATATGATCTGTTAGTTCAGAAAAAATAAGTTTTCTGGATGTAATAGTAGTTTCGTTACACCGGGCACCCAGCCTCCGAAATAATTTTCTCTTTACGCCTACGAAAAGATATAAGCTATGGGAGCAGTGAGCCAGGAAACCAGCTGTACGAACTGACTCTTTCAATCAATTCTTCGATTTGAGGAGTCAGTTCAACTTTGAATATTACCTGAACAAAAATAAAGAAATTATAAATGCCAACTTAAACTCAAAACTATTTGCCTGAAGGAAAAATGTTGCAGTTAAAAAATTAAACAATTTTAATTAATACACGTCAGATATCATATTGATCTACAAAATATTGAATATAATTTTCGCCAAAAACATAGGAAAAGCAGGCATTTCTTAGCATAGAAGTTATCAAAAAGTTAATGGTTCTTATAAACAATACGTAGATTAAACTACAGATCAGTAACTAAAATGTGAAGTCCTCGTGAGAGTCACTTTTCCGAATATAACCCTATCCCCTATTGCCACGCCCTTGCCCCCCCCCTTTGACTGTTATGACACTCAGTCACATGCTTCAAGGAAATAGCCTCCCAATACTCACCGTCCTGGATAATTATCCAGCCTGTATCTCTCGCCCTCTTTACATGGTTTCCCAGTATATTCAATTTTAAGAAACTTCTAATAACTTAAATATATTCATAGAATATCGGAATAAAAAATAGTATATTTATAATATAATAACCAATTTTCTGAAGCGTAATTGTAAGCTTGAGATTTAAAAATTGGAAACCTCTGACGTCACACCTGTTACGTCAGAGCTCTCCTTGATTTGTAAGGTGCATGTCAATCATAACCTCTCTTGTGGTTACTTAAAGGTTATTCCTTTACAACTGGTCTTTTTTTTTTTCTTTCTGTTTATTTTATTTTTACATTTTATTTAAATATATATTTATTTAACTTGGTATCGTAGTTTAATGGAAGCTACAGAATGCAACGGGAGCATAAAAACTTCTTCACCAGAAGGTAATTTTCCTTTCCCTTCTATTCTGTTATTTATTCACTTGACTATTTTCCTTGATATTTATATATTTGATATTACTTTTTTAGAGAATGGCATAACTGCCATAATTTCTAATGTTGTTTATTTTACAAAGTAATATTTATAGATTATTTAAGGGAGTTTGTGTTTATTTTTTTTTTTTTAAATCGTGACCTAGATTTGCTTTAAGGTGTTGCATCTTATATATTTAATTATGCTCAAGATATTTTGCTCTATTTAGGTTTATTAAATGAATTGCTTTTTTTGAAAGTAATGCATATTGCACACATAACCCATTAATCTTTAGAATACGAGTTTTATGTATGGCTTTTGAGTTCATGTCTGTTTATTTTACTATGTATTTGTAAAGCCCTTCTTATTTATATATTTAAATTACTAGTTGTTCAACTTACTTAAACTATCAAAGACCAGGGACTTGTTTATATTGGTCCCTCTAGGTTAATACTAAATTTTATTCCTAAAAAAACTGTTTAAAGGAGTTAAGTCATTATAGATTTGAAAGAATAATAATCAAGATTAATTTATAGAGAAACAATATAAATAATTAATGATTGTCGAATTGTTAAGATAAGGTTTGTTGTTTTGATTTTTATTTCTTTATCAAGGCTTAGATAGAATTGTCTACTTAACCTTGGTAGCCTCTGTGTACTTAGGCATAGATTTTGTGTATAGTTTTGTTCTTTCAAATTATTTCTGATTGTAGTTACTTCTGCAGTTCTATTTTTTTTCTTGCTGGATCAGTGTTTTCAAAATCATTGTTTATACGTACTTCTGACATTTATTGTGGTTTTTATATTTAAATCTTATTTTGTTATGTGATTTTCCTGTTTCTTCATAAAAAATGAGCGTAAGTAAAATCCACAAAGATGAAAACGGTTTGTAACTTTGCACATTCCATTACAATGCTCAAAATAAAATTTCTACTTTCTATTTCAAAATACCTTCTACTTGGCACGTAAAAGTGACGATTTAAATGAACTAAGAGTTTCATTTCATATTTCTGGACCTATGGGGAGCCCAGGAGATGTTTGCCAAAGTTTTGTCCAAACAAGAATCAAGAAATTAAATGGCCAATATTACACTTCATGAAATCTATGTGTTTTTTTTTGGTAAAACTGAAGGAGAGTGTCCTCAGCACCGATTTTCTTCAAAGTTTGCACTATAACGTATTTTGATGCACTAAACACGAATCCGTTGAAAAAAAAAGTTGCTCGCAACTAGGAAAGAAGTTATTTTAAAAAAAACTTCACTGTTATGAAGGTTAGGGAAGACTGCCTTGGACGACTTTTGGGCCATAGAATTCTTTTCATTTCTGCGAGTTGGATTGACTAGGGGTTTTGATGTTTTCTTGAGCGAGCGGAAACGCATAGCACGTATGCCCAAAAGCGACAGTCAGCTCCCACAGGTGAGTCTAAATTTCAATTACACTTCGTCATTAAGGACTATTGCGCAGGCGCGTGTTTACATATAAGCTGTTTACCCCGTCTTTTATAACCTCCATAACAGTGAACTTTAGTGCTTAATAACTTCTGTCCTAGTTGCGAGCAACTTTTTTTTTTCAACGGATTCGTGTTTAGTGCATCAAAATACGTTACAGTGCAAATTTTGAAGAAAATCAGTGCTGAGGACACTCTCCTTCAGTATTACCTTTTTTTTTATCTATGTTTCATGTATATTATATTATATATTGTTTTGCTTGACTATATTTCTTTGATTCGTGGTCATTAGGGCTTATGTCAAAAATATGATTATTTCAGGAGAGCAAAAGGAAAGTTCCTTAATACCATGAAGGAAGTTATAAACTTGACTTAAGGCTATAATATCAATGGCCACCCATTTTTAAAGTTTGGCTTAAGACCTTAATACCAACCGCTAGCTGTGATTTTGTGCTATAACACTTCCTCATAAACTCCAATTACTGAAAAAATGACTTAAGCCCTTATGACCACGCATCAAAGATTTAATGTAATTATTACTTTCCAATAAAATTAAATAGGCAACAATGACCTGTGTGGTTGAATTGCCTTTAAAAATCAAAATAAATAAAAAAAAAGAAGAGATTTAATGCCAATTAAATGCTGAAATGATTAAAAATAATATGAACCTTGTTTTTTGTTGAAAACAAGATTTTCATTATATGTAAGAAATGAAATGAATCGTATCAGTATACATATGCCAGGGGCATAGGAATGGTCAAAATAAAAATGTTGTCCTTTTTAAATGGTGTGTTTGAATAGGGTGGTTTGTATGTTTATTGATTCTTTATTTTTTTTTATTTATTTATTTTTTTTTTTTTTTATGGCTGATTTGTCTGGCCAATGCTGGAGCTGTTGATGTTACATGTGGTGGATGAAATCCGACAAAAGACATTGGATCTATTTTTTTGTAGGAATGGCTATTTTATTTCAAAACGCACTAATATGATCTACATCTTGGAAGAAGAACTTTTTTATCTATTCATACTTCATTTAGTATTATATTTTCAGATGAGAATTGGGATAATAGCTGGCCTGTTGAAGTAAGCATTGAAGCAGGAGACAGTGATTCTAAAGAAGATAAACAGCAAAGAATGGATGATAGCGGTAACTTTATATTTTTCTCTTTACCTAATCAGATCGTTAAAATTACTCATATAATCATTGAGTGTGAGTAGGTGGCTATGTAGGAAAAAGGAGACACAATGTTATAAAGTACATAACATAGGTTTGTCGGGTGGACCTAAAGCATATTTATGTTCCTGAATTAGAGCAGAAGGCTGAATTTTTTGTTTTTCTCCAAATCCTGATGTCTTTATAGGTAATTTGGATATGTTCTAAAGATTGACTGTAAAAACAACTCCCATTTGGTTCCAGAGGTGGACTATTGAAACCAGAAATTCTTTTTTTTTTTTTTTTTTTTCAAATGGAACTTGTTTATTTTTTGTTGAAACGTTAAAAAATACAAAAAAAAGAATTTTAAAAATTGTTTGATAAAATATTATTTTAGACCTCAAGTCTCCCTGTGGTCCAGTGGCTAACGCTTAAATTTGTATGCAAAAGATGGGGGTTCAAAAAAAAAAAAAAAAAATTCTGCCGTACTACTAGGCTGCCTACTCCACTTCTGATGTTAAAATCAACATCATAAGCAGGTTTCCCCCCTTTGGAGAGAGGGAGGAACTGGGCTAACGGAAACTTTATCCAATAATTTTTTATGGGAATGCTGTATGCTGACTTTCCTGCAAAAGAACTAAAATTGTGGCCATTATCAAGTTAACTCACACACACATATACATATTAATGGTGGTAATTTCAGGTATATATTAGGTGCAATTGATGAAGATTTTAAGTAATGTTTTTGTATTTCTTTCATGAGTGCTGACAGATATTATCTCTCAATAATATTTGTTATTAATAAATGAATTAATTAAAATCAAATAAAATATTTTTCAATAGATTTCTTGATGAATACTCAAACAATTTCACTTGAACCAAAAAACGGATGTATAAGTATACAATTGATTAGGGACTTTAAACTCCCTTTCAAAGTTTTAGCTATTTGGAAGTGCCCTTAGCTATTACCAAGGGCATTATGAATTCCCTTTCAAGGTGCTATTGCTTGCTATAGGCTAATGCATCACATTTACAGAGTACTAGCTGACTCCCCGTGCTTCGTCACGGCAGATAAGTAGTTATTTTATTGTGTTAAACAATGTTTCATCAAAATTAACGCTACTTTATAATTTTGTGCAGTTTATCATAGCATGGTTCATCAATTGATACATAATCAAAGTATAATGTTTCTTGGCACTGGGGCGCTCCAGACCAGTGTCAACAAACAGATAACCTAGAGATAACCTGTTATCTATAGGTTACCAGGAACAGCAATTTAACCAGTGCAGGTTAAAATTTGTTGTTAATAATAAATGGACGTTAAAATTTAAAACTTTATGTTTCCAAGATGTCATTTGGAAACCCTATTATATTTGTGAGCATTACTAAGAAGTGTTCTGACTGGGAATGCTGATGTGAAAGGGGGCGGTTGCAAGGGTTCGGGCTATTATTACTTCGGATGGACCATCATCAGGTATAGCGGAAACTATATAAGGGAGAAAATCACAGTTTATTTCTAGAAAATCAAGGTCTGCTAACGTATATTTGAAATGAACCGCAAATAAAAAAAATATCATGAAATAGATACAGTACGGTAACAGCTGATCTGTTATCGTCCTAGCAACGCATACTGCCTAGATGTGGTTACTCTCTTTAAAACCAACTAAACATTCAAACCCCTCTAAAAATACCTAAAAATTTGAATATTAAAAAAACCTTTCTTAGAGAGTGTTTACATTCTAAAGGGAGTGTCCATGCAAAATTTCAATTTTTTCTGTCAAGTGGTTTGAGCTGGGCGATGATAGGTCAGTGAGTGAGTGGCAAATACATAGTAGATATGCTGTGAGGTTTCCTCTGTCTCATTGCGAACAGGTGTTTTCCTAGTGGTTTATGTCCTGTGAAGAGTCCCACTTACCTGCTTAGAACTGCCCTTGCCAGTTGGAGGTAATAGTTTACCTTTTGCTTTGAGAGACTGACAAGCAGTTCTGGCTGCGTCATGTCTGACTTAGCAGTCTGGCGTTTGATTATTTAATCTTGGTCCGAGGCATTGATTTTCTTCTTGGCATAGCTTTTTAAAGTTCTGCAAAAGGTTTCAGGTCAATAGATACCCCCTTGTGATCCCTTCTTTGCAAGTTTGTCCACCTTTTTATTGCCAGTAATGCCCTTATGATCCCATATCCACATACTAAGTATAGGTAAACCAGCATATTCAAATAAAATTTTACATATTTTACTGTAAATATACATACTATTTTTTTTTTTTTTTAATTTTTTTAAATGAAGTGTGGCTGGAGGTCAGGTGGCCGTGAGCACTTAACTATCCTTGCCAAGGGGAATGGTTTTGATTCCCACTAGTGCTGATGCTTTTTCTTTTTCTTTTTACCAAAGAAAAGGCATCAGCCCTATCCTGGTTAGAAAAGGGTGGTGACCTATAAACAACCCGCCCTAAAATTCTGAGTTAATTATAATAAAAGTTAAAATTTAAAGAATATAAATGAAGCAATATATGAGAAACAATTATTTTTCAATTTTTCAGAGAGCGATTTCTTGGGATTTGAAGATGTCGAACCCGCTAAACAGCTGTTGCCTAAAACCCGTTTATCAGAGAAACTTAACTGTTGTCCTCATTGCGATTACAAGACTCGCAGAAAAGACCACTTCAAGCGTCATGTCATCAGACATCCCGAGCAGACTCTGTACCCCCTTGATAAAGTCTACCGGGAGAAGAAGTCATGCTCCTGCACTGTCTGCGGCTACAGCACTATGCGGTCCGATCACTTCAAGAGGCATATGATGCGCCATACAGGTGAAAAACCATACTCTTGTCTGACATGTGGTTACTCCACCACCCACTCTATTCATCTCAAGCGCCATGTTCAAAGGCACGGCACACAGCCAAATAGTCAGCTACTTTCTAATGTCATTAAGAAAGAAGGCATGTTTAAATATTTCTTTTCTAATTATTTTTTTAAATATTTCAATCTAACTAATCTAAGAGGCAGTTTAAATGTATACTTTTTATCTCAGTTTACTTGAGGTAAGTGCCATATCAAGCTATGATGTCTGGCATAGTAAAATTTTTCGTAAGATTTGCAGATTTTTATTTGAAAAATAGTGGAAAGTGATATCTTATTATTATTATTTATTTATTACGCTAAGTCGCAACCAAGGCAATTTGAAATTTTGGTGGTTTAAATGGAAATATAAATTTAAAAAAAATGTTATATACTACCAAAATACCTCACATATTTGCTGAATGTTGTTACCTCACATTGTTACTAGAGCATTCTGATTACTAGAGGGTGGTTACTTATTCAAAATTATTTTAAAAAGATGTGTTTTAGGCTTTTATATAGATAAGATTTTGAACACAATTTTATAGCAAAATACTTGGCAAAACAAAGAAACTAAAATACAATTGTTTCTTTATTTTTTTGAGTAGTTATGAATTTATATACTTAATCTAACTATAAATATAATGTTTTCCACAGGAAAACAAGATGGATTTGAAGGCGAGGCTCAAACTAATGGAAACACCGGTAACTTTTATACTAATAAATCTTCTATACTTCTTAAGAGATTTTTGCTCTAACACAAAACTTAAATTTTTGATTTTACCTATAATTAAACTTTGCAGGTACATTTGAGTCGGAATCACGAGACAAGCTAGTTAAATCTGAATCATTTGTCGATCAAATAAAAACTGAATCAGAGAGTATACAAATTCTCACTGACACTCTCATGAATGGCGGCGATACTGGTAATTAATTTTAATTTTCTACTATTTTGATGAAAATGTATATAATCTTAGTTTACATTGGTAAATTTAGTCCGGTTTTGGTCTTGGTATCTTAATAAAACTACATTTTGTTAAGAAAATGTAGTTTTATTAAGATACCAAGACCAAATCCTGACTGAATCTACTTTTGCAATCTCAACTGACAACAATCTCCTCTTTATGAAATAATTTTAGATTAGAATTTTATGTAGGAAGAAATCCCACTTATGGGGACATTTCTCATTTAGACTTCTATACGAGAAGGTAATTTCATAACCCTCAGATCATTAAAAAAAATAGGATATATATATATATATATATGTATATATATATATTGTAATGATAAATTTTTATAAAAAGATTGCGCCACGTTGGGTCGCCAATAAATGTAATGATTAATTTTTATAATAAGAAATAAAGAAATTTTGATTAAAAATATTATATTAATTTAACTTAATCTCATGGATCAAGGTTCCGAGTGAATGAACGATCTCATATTGATTCTTAGACAATTCCGAATATACAAAACAATATCAAAACCACACACAAACAACAATAAAATAATCGACACTACAAAAAAAAACAATTCTTACCTCTAAATCAATCCGCTTCCAACAAAACCTTAATTCACTTGGTATTCCTTGGAGGAGAGCTCTGCCTTCGACCAACGCTGAGCATAGACTCGAGTAGACTGACGCCATTCGAGCAAGCGGGAAAGTTTAGCGTCCTTGCTTCTTAACTTCCGCAGTTTACCAGATTATATATAAAGATAACAATTATGTTTTTTGTAATACAAATAATTAATTTATTGTTACCTGGATGTAAATTTAATATGGATATATTGTATACCAGTATTGTCCAAAAACATTATTAATTTTGATCGTATATAATACGATGTTATTTGTATATATGATTTGTGATTTGCGCGGGCTTTTCAAAATATCGATGGTTATTTGAATTTAACAATATTTTTGAGAATGTAATATATCATTACATTTGCACTCCTGTCTAAAAAAAAAAATAATAAAAAAAAATGATTTTAGTCCGGTATAAAAAATAAATTTAAAATTGAATTTTTTAATTTGAAGTTTCGGGATACAGAAATATTAATTAGATTGGTAAGCCTGTTTTTTATTCAAATTTTCAATAACTTATTTCGTTACATAATTTTTATTCATTATCATTTCTTAATTTAAATTATCATTTTTCATTTTTAAACATTATCATTATCAAAACTATCTTATCCTAAACTAATATGATTATTAAATTTATGATAAATTTTTAAATATTATTATTATCAATTAAATCTTATATTAATATAAATCTTATTTTCTTAAAAAAAAAATGCTAAACTAATAATTTTTATAAAAACTCACTAATCTAAAACTAAGTTTAACAATTGCCTTGAATTTATGCCTGGTCCTTAATACTTTATTTTGCAGTTGTCCAATTTCTTTCTATAAAAGTGTTTTATTCTTTTCCTTGGAGGCCGATTTAGCTTTGAATTTTTTTCTATTCCAAGTTGTCTTTTATATTTATAAAGAATTTTTATTTTATTTCCAAATTTGACATTCAAAATCTTTAAATTATTATTATTATTAATAGTTCTATTTAGTTTCTTCATTGGTATATTTCCACTTCTTTTATTATAACTCTTTTCATTTATTTTGAATTTATAGTTATCAGATAATTTTTCAATTTTCTTTTGTTTCATCATTTTGTTTATACATTTTGTACTTATTTTATTTTTGAAATTATCATTTATTAGCTTATTATTAATTATTTCATTTGTACCCTCATTATCATTATTTAATTCAGTTAATATTTTTTCTTGAATTGTATTATCTTCATTTATTAAACAATTATAGTCATTTTTATCTTCAATCAATATTTTATCTTCTAATATTTGGTCATTACTACTATCATTAATATTTAAACTGTATTTTATAGTTTCATTTAAATGGTCATTATTTATTAATGTATCGTCATTTCCGGTATTTTTAATTAAATTTTCATTATTATTTTCATTAATCTCAATAATTTCTTTACAACTTCTATTATTTTTATTAAAAAGGTTATTATTCGATTTTTCCAATTCTATCGTCTCTTTATTTTGACTTTCACCCATATTATTTAAATACGCACATAAATCGTCCAATTTTTTATTTTGTTCTATTTTATTTGCATCTATTTTATTTTCCAATATTTTATTATTTTTATCAATTTTATTTTCCAATATTTTATTATTTTTATCAATTTTATTTTCCAATATTTTATTATTTTTATTTAGCTCAACCATATTTTGATTTAGTTCTTTATTTTGTTCCAATAATAGCCTCATCAAATGTTCTAGGCCTTGAGGATGCATCTCATTATCCCTTTCGGAAATACGGTCATTGGATATAATTTCCGTTCCTAAGGAACCCGCCGTCGATTCTCTGAATGCTATTGCATCATCCTCCTGCAATTCGTTTTCACGTGTTTCGACTATAATATTTATTTCTCCTGGCGTAAAAAATACGTATTCCGGTGATTCTACATTATTTTCTTCACCGTTATTTTGAAATTGTTCAATATTTACGTCAGACATTTTAATTTAAAAAAAAAAATTACTTTTAAGTTTTATTTTCAATATTTATTTACCGCTTTTAATTTTAATTCACTCGGCCGTCTACGTTGGGCGCCATTTAATGTAATGATAATTTTTACAATAAGAAATAAAGAAATTATAATTAGTTATATTATATTAATTTAAATTAATCTCAGGTATCAAAGTTCCGAGTGAATGAAATTATATAACATTTATCTCCAGACAATTCTGAGATACAAACAATATTAAATCACATACAAACAATAATAAAAGAATCGACACTACAAAAAAAAACAATTCTTACCTCTAAATCAATCCGCTTCCAACAAAACCTTAATTCACTTGGTATTCCTTGGAGGAGAGCTATGCCTTCGACCAACGCTGAGCATAGACTCGAGTAGACTGACGCCATTCGAGCAAGCGGGAAAGTTTAGCGTCCTTGCTTCTTAACTTCCGCAGTTTACCGGATTATATATAAAGATAACAATTATGTTTTTTGTAATACAAATAATTAATTTATTGTTACCTGGATGTAAATTTAATATGGATATATTGTATACCAGTATTGTCCAAAAACATTATTAATTTTGATCGTATATAATACGATGTTATTTGTATATATGATTTGTGATTTGCGCGGGCTTTTCAAAATATCGATGGTTATTTGAATTTAACAATATTTTTGAGAATGTAATATATCATTACAATATATATATATATGTACATACAAATACATACACCCTGATCTATGGTCTTAAAAAAAAGTTGGTAATTTCTTCCGGGGAGGTGACGCATGTAAAAAATGAAAAGTTAAATTTACTTACGTCAACATTTACTTGTTAGTTGGCTGGTCCAGAACAAACCATTCCTAGTTCTGTGTTTTATTTATAATAATTTATGGGCACTAACAATCTATTTTAGGTCCACAAAAAAATTAGTTATTAATACATACCAAAAGAATGGAATGTAAATTAAATTTATGAATACACATACGTACATTCTTGAGGTTTAGATGTTTACGATTATGCTATGTTTGCAGTACATCCTCGTAACTTCCCTATTATTCCCACAGTTTGACTATGGTTGTTTGGTGTACGGTGGACTTTCTGGCGATCTCGAGGGAAAACTCAAATGCCTCATGAACTGTTTCATTCGTTTTATCCTCGGGATCCCCAGAGACTCCCACATATCACATTTCTACCAGGAGCTAAATTGGCTATTCCCTCTTTATCGTCGTCAGTACTTCCTCGGCTCAGTCCTTTACCAAGTAATTCAATCCCGTAGACCTTCTTATATTTTTCAACTTCTTAAATTTAAATCCTCGGTTCACTCCCGTAACACCTGATCTCGTCCTTCCGATCTTTATATTCCTTCCCACCGAACAGCAATATTCGAAAAATCATTCGTCACTCGTGCCACCTCGCTATGGAATTCCTTGCCTTCGTTTGTCCGCCATTCTACCAACCTAGAAACCTTTAAATCCCGACTCTTTCACCACCTTCTATCCCTCCAAGTTTTACCCAACACCTAGTCTATATTGAAGCTGTACACTGTATATTGATACTGATAGCATTTATAAGTTTTTAAGTTTATACGTAAAATTCAAAATTATTTTGTAATTTCAAAATTATTCCTATGGGACTTCTGTCCCGGAATAAGAATAAAACTTTTCATTCTTTTCATTCATACATCAAAGACTCCTAATTTTTAAGTGTGTTCTAGTTGAACTACAGATATTACTGGTATCTAGAAATGTGTACAGGCTAAAATATATTAATAAAATTGGTAATGAATTTAATTTATTGTTCCTAAGAATTATTGTTCCTCCAGGTGGTGATGAGTGGGTGTCTGGATTATGGCCTGTAGAAGTGAGACTAGAGGAAACTGAACCTGGTACGTGTTTCTTTATAAGCTCTCCATTGATGTGTTTTTTATTTACTTTCTGTTATGCACATTCCAAAGGAATGCGTCTATTGAGGTTACACTCTTGAAAAAAATGTTTATGACTCTGGTAGTCATAATTTTGGTACTTGCCCAAAATAAACCAGTGGATTAGTTTGTTTGGATTGATTTGTCTTGGGATTTTTTGAAATATTTGTATAAATCTTAAAATTGGTTGCGAAGTCATAGTAAACGTAAAGTATCTATTCAAGACCTTATTAAATTTTCTACTAATACAGTTGTTATGCGACTTTGATTGAGCGATCTCATTTGGAGAAATTGGTGCTTCAATGGAGCAATTTTCGCTTAGGATTCTGACAATTTCCTGTTCTGCCACCTAAGATCTTGTTTTGCTTTGATGTTTTATTTTACATTTTTCACGAATGATTAACATAGGACATTATATGTGTCTCATGAGATGGAGATAGTTAGCCAAGAGATGGTTGGGATTCGGCTAGGAAAAAACGTCAGATCTTCAGACAGAAATTTATATTGGACGTTTCGGCTGCTTTTTGGCCGCCTTCTTCAGCTAAAAAATAAATATACACAATTACAAGTGAGAATTATCAAACGAGGCATAAAAATGGAAACGCACTTTATGCTAGCCAGACTTTTGTTTTCTTGAAATAAAACTCGCTTTAATAAGAGCATTAGCATAACTGACCCACTAAGAATGGAGGTTACACTGGGACTAAATTCTTAATTTGCCCATAGTGGCCGTTATTAGATCGGTTCCTCCCTTCCTTCATAGGCAGGAAACCTGCTTATGAGGTTGATCTCATGAAACAATCCGCAAGTGCCGACTAGAAAATTTTGCGTTTCAGAACCCCTAGAAACTGAAAATGACGGTGGTTCAAATTTGTGTGTATATATATATATATATATATATATATATATATATATATATATATATATATATTAGTCTGTTCGCGCTTATGTGGCCTCAATAATGGTCCGATTTTGATGAAATTTGGTACAAAAATCTGTGGTCTAATTTGAAAGGTCAAGTTCGTTAACCAGCAGAATCCGCCCACTGGAAGATGGCATTTGGGTCAAAATTTGCGCAAAAAAAATCATATCGCTTATGTTTTTGAGTTCATATGCTTGTAAGTACTCGTTTTATAGGCTTCTTGGGCTAGTAAAACGAATGAAACCATTTTTAAGGCGATAGCTTTAACTGTTTCCGAGAAAATAGTTAAAAAAATAATTGTTAAATCAAGTTTTTGGTTTGGTTTCTTAGAATCATGGGATTCGGTTAAAATATATTTTGCATGTTTGAAATTTGAAATACATACAAAGATGTGTAAATTTTGGTTAAGTTTGGAGTTAAGGAAGAATTAGAATAAAGTATTTTATTAAGAGACATGAAAAGTTTTGGGAACTTCGCATATGCTCCTTAATACCTCGAAAACAGTTGGGAAATCGTGGTAAGTGGATAGAAACTATTCAAAAGCTTACTAAATTCTCTATAATTAATATTCTGAGAATATTAATTATTGATTAGTCGATGTCAATCGGAGAAAACGGTGTTTAAAACTTTGAATGTGTTTGTTTTGTTCTTTTGAACGGGTTTTAGTAGTTGTTTTAATTGTTTGTTTTAAATTGTATTTATTTTTAGAAACATTTAGAAATTAGAAACATTTTGATAGTTTTGAATACATTGAACAATGAAATAAGAATTTCATGTCTGTAGCAGTGGAGCCTGGCCAAGCCAGTTTTAGGGTGTTCCAGGTGAAAGGGTATGCTTGCCCTTTGTCACCGGTCATAAATCATTTCAAGAAAGATCGGACCAAAATAATGAATGTTTCTCTTGCATTCTTTCCAAATGACACTAGGAATAAGAACGGAACCGCGCTAAGATGATGCAGTTCCTGCGAGTCGGAATTTTTTACTTCCTTGCAATGAAACTGAGTATATATCATGCCCAACTAGTGAAAAAGATGTGTAGACGAAATAAGCAAAGTTGCTGCATTAGGAGAGGGACCTATACAAGAACCACACTCCAAACTAAAATTTAAATGTGGACCTATTGTGTTTAGCATTTGATCTTCTTTAGCGAAATTAACTATGTACAATTCAAAACTAATTTCAGTAAAATTAGACATTTAACAATTGAGGCGTCGACTTTCAAAAAAGGATATGTCCAAATCGCAAAACTATTCAGTGGACACAAAAAACAATAAAGCTAGTATAATTCCTTTAGGAAATTAATATTTACGAGGACACACTAACATTCATTTCCTTATTTTTTATGAGATTTAATGAATTCCTAAAACAAAAGTTTTTGCTGTGAGGAAAAAAAGAGTTTTCAGGATGTCTACTGCACATAAAGCATGAATATGTCATAAAATTGAAAATAGGGCACCGAAATCATGAAAAAGTCATGAATTTTGAAACCATGTCACGCGTGTCACGAAATTTCAGTTTCACAGGGGTTTAACGTAATACCGGTACTTCCACAAATCTGTAATTGTCACGGTTTTTGTATGACAACACAATTCTATCTGCCTCCCCCACTCTGATCATCTGTTAGATTCCTTTGTTGTAGCATTTACACATCAATTATCCATTATTTACAATATGCAGGCTAAAATGTTGACATTCTGTACAAATTAACTCACTAAATTATGTACATTGACAATAAATATTTAGTTAGTAATATTTTTGGAAATTTTGAATTCTTCTGCAATTGTTCAATATTTTACAGGCTGGTAATTTCATAGTTATTTTAAATTATCTTGTTTAACATATGATGTACATTTTATAGAGCTTTATTAATTGTTTTAAATGTGTGTAAAATTTATGTTTATAGATATGAAGGCATTCCGTGAAAGGTTACAAATAATTTTAAGCTAATAGTTGAGGCTTTTTCTGTTTAATGGGCTAGAAATTTGCTTTTCAAATCATTAAAATGTCAGGAAAAAGTCCTGAAATTGACTTTCACAAAAGTAGTAGATACCCTGGTTTTTAGAAAAGAAATTAGTTTGATAACAAAATCCTTAATCCATTTTGAAAGTCATCGCCTCAAATAAAATAAGTTATCTTGAATGATTCCTTAACAGTATAATTTTATTTTTATTTTAGGAGAAGAACGACCACATAAAAAGAAAACTAGACTTAAAGGGCCTCACGTATGCACTGAATGTGGATATGCAACACTTCGAGGAGACCATTTCAAACGCCACCTCATGCGCCATACTGGCGAGAAACCTTACTCGTGCAGTTACTGTGAGTACAGGAGTACTCACGCCATCCATCTTAAGCGCCACATGTCCCTTCACACCAACGACAGACCTTACTCGTGCCACTACTGCCCTTTCCGGGCGATCCGTCCTCATCATCTCCGTGATCACATTCGCATACACACTGGCGAGCGTCCTTATGTCTGTCATATTTGTGGGTTTTCGGCTGCTCAAAGTGGCAATTACAAATCCCACATGAGGACTCACTTGGGGGATAAGCCATATATTTGTGAAATTTGCGGCTACTCAACAGTAAAAAATAGCAATCTTGTTACACATATGAGAATACATACGGGTGAAAAGTGTTTTTCATGTGACATGTGTGACTTTACAGCTATGAAGAAGGGCGAAGTTTCCAGACACAAGCGCCATGTTCATGGGATAGGACTCGAGAACTTTTTTAACTTCCCTCTGTCTACCTGACGAATCCTTCAACCAGTTGTCATCTGGTCAAATCTAAAAATTACCAAACTACTTATTTTTATGTTTAAGAGATTTTTATTATTTTAGATAATATATTTTTTCTTTAATCGAATAACTATTAATCTGCACAAACTGATTATAATTTACAGTTGTGCTATAAAGATGTTATTTATAATTTGTTAGGTTTGGGATTTAACTCTTTACTATAAATTATGTGTATAAGGGACCAACACAATTTAGCACTATCTGTATAGCTTTAAAAGTTTGTTTTTTCTCTATAAAATAATTTTTCAGCCAGGTTTTTAGTTTTTTCTTGAAGACTAATATGCTCTACCAATTTTACATAAAACTTATTGGATCTATGAGGGCGGACATCTCTATCTGTCGTGGCCAATTTGATTAAATGACTTCAGTTTTGTTAAATAAAAAAATAATGAAGCATTAGGATTAAAAAAATATGTGAAATAATAAAAATCCTGAAAGTGATACTGAGTCCCTCTCCTCCACAAACAGTAAATAGAATTTACAAGAGCCCTATAATTCGGTAAAAACAATTTGTGAGTTTGTTCCAGTAATCAAGTTTACAACTTTTGGTCCTGATTCATTCTCTGCTTCCTTTAACTGCAGCTTTCATTTTGTCCTGGATTAGAACAGTATCACTCTAATGTCTCACATTTACTTTTTATTTAGTTCTAGATCTTACTTTTGTTAATTCTCTTCTTAGTTTTTTTAATGTTATAAGGGCATTAGATTAAAACAAAACTTTCTGGTTTCCATTGGTTCTCTCCTCTATGAATTATATATGGTCTCCAATTCAATATGTCTCAAACATGTTTTGTAGCCATGCAATTGATCTTCGAGAAAAATGAAACTTAGAACTTAAGGGATTTGACATCAACATTCAAAAACATTCATTCGCTCATCGTTTGGCGGTCTAATTATGAGTATTTGCTTTGTATGTGTTCAGATATTGGAGTTTCCAAACGACCCCTATGTTTATGCGCACATCTTATTAAAGGGCGTAAAAAGGCATAAAAATGGTACAAATCGTACGTCGATTTTTTCAATAATAATAATCAAATTATAAGGCTCGAAATATCATTATTTTAGTATCACTGAACAAATTTTGACATGATAGTCTGCTCTAATTGTCAAAATGCACATACAATTTGGAGCCTAGATACTCAGATTATTTATGCGAATCAAAGAGGCATCAAAAATTAGATTAATTGGAAATTGCAAACACCTCCATAGCTATTTATCACATTAAAAATTGTGCAATTGGATTCTCATTGGCAATTAAATTTAAGGGAAAAATATTATTTATATAGTTTCAATCCTATCCCCCCCCCCCAACACGGGGGTGATGACAAAATATGTTAAAATCATGTATTATCATTCTAAAACAAGCTCCACTCAAGTGTAACAGATTTAAAACTGCAATAAAAATAATGAGATTTAGTCTTATAAATCAGTTAATATTGAAGATATCGAAGTGTGCCACATATCACTTGTTTTGTATTTTTACATTCTCTAATATTATGTTAATAAACACAGAGCTCATCTGTAGATTCAAACTTTAGAAGCTTTGGCAAACTAATGATTAAAACATCAAACAATGTAAATATTCTGGTAGATGAGATTAAGCCCCGCACATTTTCCCTTTGAAATTTTTCTCTCAGGTCAACTGTTCAGTCTCAAAACGCGTGTAAGCCATCTAAAATGGAGCACCCTGTAAACTCTTGGAATTACAGTGTTCCCCAAATAAATTGCTTTGTGCCTATGAACTTTTTACTAGAGATCGAACCCAAATGTTTGAAATTATTTAAAATAAATTTACAAATATTATTCATCATTCAGCACATACATAATATATTATTTATTTATTATACATTATATTTTGAATTGAAACATTACGTTTCCAGGCTTTTTATACTGATTTTGAAATTTTTTTAAAATCATCATTTTAATTTCAGTTTTTCTCAAAACAGTTTTTCCTTCATTATTCTTGACTCTATAGCACACATTTAATCTAAAAGAATAAGATAGTTAATAAATGAGGAAAGCCAAATCGCCCATGTCCGCCTCACTTGTTCAAAACTTTACTTGGAAATGTGTAGGTAAATTGTATTTAATGTATTATTTTTTTCTAACCCTAGCCTACAATCAAATTGTGTTAAAGATATTTTCTGTAAAAAGTATAAAATAATTATTATATAAATCCGTTTTGTATGTTCTATTACTGAGAAGTTAAAAAAAAAAAAATTGGTTAATATAATTCTTCGGGGATTTGTAATCTATTATTTGTTGAAAGCTCTTTCCTTAAGAGCATACATTTTTAAATATTTAAATTTTGCAAAAACCAAAAATAACAGGGTCTAAGCATTTTTATTATGCCTAGTTAATGTTGCCATTAATAGTATCAATATTTTTGTAATCATACATGTTTTATGGGTTTAATTTTATTTATGTTGAAAGTTATATTTTTGTATCATAGTAGTAAATAATTATATTATATTAGTAACTAATAATAATAATAGCAATAAAAATGTATCACATTAATGAAATTATTTTAAGTAATTTAAGATGAAAAATTTCTTTTTTACCAAATTATTAATTGTGCAGGTTCAGAAGGCAAGTAATATTTTAGTTATGAAAAATATTGTTGATCAGAGGTTATTACTTTGTAAGCACAGAATGTGATAATTTTGTTTTTTTGTTGAATTGTAAACTTAAATCATTAAATATTTTTTTAAATAATCCTTTTTATTTTAAACCTTTGGGTATAGTTGAGTACATCCTTCGGGATAATACAATCACAAAAAAAATATTTAGTTTATTTTATTTGTGTCACTTGACTAGTAATAGTCCTGTGTTTTATTTTGTGGTTAAATTCATGCAGTGAAAGACTTAAAACAGGTAATAATGATGTTATGAGTTCTCTTGATACAGGATTAGAATCAAGAAAGGGAAATGTGCCCAAAGAAAATAACAATAGCAAAAAATGTCTTTAATGAAATAGAAAAATACCCTGAGATAACCTCAAACCTAAAAAATAAGCTAAGACCCGGAGAACGATCTCTCCTATGGTTCCCCTATTCGTGAGTATCAGGGAGGGGGGGGGGGAGGGACTTACCCTGGTACACTAGGGAGAGGGAGGGAACCGTACCCTCTACTTACATCGGACAGACAAAAAAAAAAACCATAAGAAAACGAATCAACACACAAAAATTATGTTAGGAATAAAGACATAAAGACCACTTTATCAAGATATGCCACCACAGACGGACATAGCTTTGACTTCGACCAATACTCCATCCTCTCCAATGAAACCAACTCTGATAATGAAATTTATTTATTTCATGAGCTTAGCAACAAAGGCGATTTGCTCTAATTTAAACAAAGATCGTACATAGCAAATTTACATATTGATATTTGACATAAAACGTAGTGAAATATAAAGAAGTATGAACAAAATGTAAAGAAAACAAAAAAAAAGTGATTTTACGTAAATGGTATATATAACAAGCATTGACAGCTGTGTTTTTTTTTTCTTCTGTTACGATAATAAAAATATCTAATCACAGCAATTAAAAAACTGTACAATCCATAATAAAAAACCGTTTTTACTTTTTCTTGAATGGTTTTTGTTTTGCTTTGGGTTTCAAAGGCTATTTTTTCCCCGTAGTAGGTTTTATCGGAGTTGTCCAATGCCCACCAGTGCATGTAGTGTTCCTTTTCTGTTCTTTTGGCGATGCAGCTCTCAAAGAAGTAACTAATACCTCAGCATAGTGTTCTTCTCTTCCTTCTGTCCCTATCTTCCTTTCTTCAATACTCGGATTAGCTTTACTTGGAGTCTGAAGTTCAGCTGCTCCGTCAATATGGAAATCAGAAATTGTAGACAAAGCCTTCTCTAGGTTTTCCATCCTTTTATGTACATTTTCTGCAGAGTTCAATAAATCGCTCAAATCATCTTCTTTTAGCGCGGTTCCTCCCTCCCCGATAGGGAGGAACCCCGCTTATAAGGTTGATACAATGAAACAATCCGGAAGTGCCGACTAGAAAATTTCGCGTTTCAGAACCCCTAGAGAACGAAAATAACGGTGGTTAAAATTTGTATATATATGTATATATTTATTTATATATATATATATATATTTGTCTGTTCGCGGATTTCTGGCCTCCCTAATGGTCCGATTTTGATGAAATTTGGTACAAAAATCTGTCGCCCGATTTGAAAGGTCAAGTTTGTTAACCAGCAAAATCAGCCCACTGGAAGATGGCGTTTGGGGCGAAATTCGCGCAAAAAAAATCGTAAGGCTTACGTTTTTGAGTTCATAAGCTTGTAAGTACTCGTTTTATAGGCTTCTTTGGCTTGGAAAACGAATGAAACCATTTAAGGCGATAGCTTTAACCGTTTTTGAGAAAATTGGAAAAATAGTTTTTGAATACCGTTTTTGGTTTGGGTACTTAGAATCATGGGATTCAGTTGAAACATTTTCTGCATGTTTTACTATCATTAAAACTAATATGTTGAAATTTTGGTTACGTTTGGAGTTAAGGAAGGGTTAGAAAAAAATATTTTATTAACAGACATAAAAAGTTTTGGTAACTCTGTATATTTTCCTTTATATCTCGAAAAAGGTTGAGAATCTTGGTAAACGAAAGAATACCATTAGAAAGCTTACTAAATGCTCTACAAAAAAGGATCTGATGAAAGTTTTGATTAGGCGATGCCAATCGGAGAAATAAGTGCTTAAAACATTAAAGTAATTGATTTTGCTTATTCGAACTGTTCTTTTTGTCTGTTTTTATTCCTTGTTATTTTTTAATTGCTTATAGTTGGATAATGTATTTTACAATAAAACAGATTAGGCAAAATAAGAAAAACAATTCATTGTTAGAAATATAGCTTGCCAAGAGAAAAAGATTCGATGACGTCTTTTGAATATTTTCAATTGCTTTTATGCTGTTGGTTTTTTTTTATTTTATTTTTTAATTGATTTTATCTGTAGAATTATTACTATAGTAAAAGAACACAGGAATATGTGAAAATTTTTGATATTTTCCAATTCGTTGAAACGCATGAAATGAAGTATCGGTAGAAGAGGTTTCTAGGGTCTTGCGGACCCGACCCCAGGTATAGCCATAAAACCCTTTGAACAAAGACCGTGGAAAATATTATCTGTTTCTATTCTATGCTTTTCAAATGAGAATAGTGATATGAACAGGAACCGGGGTCTCCCGTGGTCTAATGGCTAGCGCCTTAGATTCATAAGCGGGAGATCCCCCCTTCGATTCCCAACCTCCGGCAGGAATCCCTGCTCGCTGGTAAAATTCCGCGCTAAACCCTGGATGTCGGCGCTAATGACCTAGATGTAGATGAGCCGTAAAAAAAAAAAAAAAAAAAAAAAAATGAACTGGAACCGCGCTAAGATGAGGCAGTTCCTGCGAGTCGGACTTTTTTGCATATCACCTTTACTTTTATTTTCATTTTCCTGTGGCACCTGTTTCACTATTCCAGGAAGGAAATTTTGACGTCGGTTTTCTACGAATATTAGATTTTGCTCAGTTGTTGAACTGTGAGAAATATGTATAAATTCTTCAGGTTTTTGAGTCAATACGGGGGATTTGTTAATAGAAGTATTCTTCTTTTCGAAGGCTTCATGTTTTTCAGAATTACCATGGTCTAGTGAATTATCCGACTTAGTTTTATGTGCTTCAGGACATGCAACTCTGATAAACGCCTCCTCTCTGAATCAATATTTATCCACTTAGAAAGAACCCAGTAAATGACAAAATTGATAAAGAAGTAATCGTTTTGATTTATTAAAAACATCCTGCTAAAACTATTACCGCCTGCAATAAAAACCCTTCATACCTGTCTCCCTTCATTATTACTACTGTTTTATGAAGCCGACTACTATTCTTTGAACCTCAGCTACCACCCTCAACTTAATGGGTGGTCAAAAACCCCTTCTCCACCCACCACTCCTTTCTCCAACATTTACCTTGATAAACCATTGTCAGAAATGATTTCGCATACGTGTGACATAGTTCTCCGTCTTCTCATCGGTAAGCCTATTTTCATGTTTTTATTTATTTTATATCCATGTGACCCATCTAGTCCTTAGACCAGTATTGATATACCTCTAATTTAAGCTATAGCTATAGCACATACTTTCTATAAAATGTTTTTCTATTTTTTTTAATCTTTTTGAAAATTTATAAAATAGTATTAACTCTGTCCTACTTGTTTTACAGCCTTGATGAAGACTTGAATTTCAAGCTGAAACGTCGGCAAACAATAAAACCCATTTTCACATGTAAAATATAGTTTTATTAAGAAATAACGACTGAACCCTGACAATTCCTACCTTCATATTTTTGTTTATAGTACTTCCTTTTGGAGGCCTGTTGGCAGTGACTGCTAAGGCTTGAGCACTCCGTCTCTAAGGTCATGGGTTCAATCCCACTAAGGACATTGGATTTTCTTTTTAAAAAAGAATAGGGATTAGTCCTGTCCTGGCTAGAAAAGGATAGTAACCATTAGATAAGACGTCCCAAAAATCTGAGTTATGTATGAGTGGACATTTAAATTTAAATAAATAATACTTCCTTTAATTCAAACATAACCAAAATGTGTTACTTAAATTGGATGTATTCCCAACAGACTTAAGAATTTTCTCAATCTCATTTTTGAGTACCCAAAACTAAAAGTCTATTTTTTTCCAAATTCCTCAAAAATCGTTAAGCTATTACCTTGAAAGCTGTTTTGATTCACCTTGTCTAAATTTTTATATATATATATATATATATGAAAAAAAAAAAAAAAGTACTTGGAATCCTAGTAATGCAAAACTGTAAGCAGTACTATTCTCGGTCAAACTTAAAAAAAAAAAATTAGCTCGGAGAACAGATTCTGCTGGTTAAGTAACTACACTTTTTGTTTTATAGAAACTTTTTTCGTGCCTAATTTCATTGAATTGGGCCATTTTAGTAGACTATTACTCCAGCACAATATACTCACCCTAGACCTTCCTTAATAAACCTTGGGGTAGGCCATTGTTCCAATATCTATTTTATGGACAGTTCAAAAATACATCTTGATATAGTTTAACAATAGCAGTAAAGGCAAACATTTAAATAGATTGCATCTCTTATTTATGGCGATAAAAATGTAAATGCATGCAGTGAAAATAGTTCATCTTCCTAACTTTCATACTCTTTCTCAGTTTTTTTCTTTTTTCATTCTTGGACCTGTATCCCTTTATTTGCATTTGAACAACAATTATCCAATAATATATTCAATACTCCTTCTGCTACTACCATACCACTAAATGTAAGACTTTTTAAGACAATTTCAATACCTGCTAAATTGAAAAAGAATATGGACGTCTGCAGGTGATTGGTAATTAAAATGGTAGTGGTTAAGTACTGTTAAGAAACTTCATTCTTGAATTAATTTGCATGTCAAACTAATAATTTTGTATTGATTCATTTAAAACATTGCGCATTGGAATTACTTTCTAAAGAAAAGCGAGAACTTATGGGGGGTAAAGAATAGGCCAGAGGTATTAAGGAACCCTTAACCCCCCAAGGACGTATATAAGGCTCCAGCCCCCCCCCCCCCGAAATCGGTAAAAATGCATAGTAAAAATATATTAAATAAGATCACTTAGTTCAGAAAAAAATTGTTTTTATTGGGTATAATAGCCTTTTAATTGGATAAATATTCCAAGTTCTAGATTGTTAGGATTCCATACCCCGTAAATGTTCTCAACCCCCCCCCCCCGAAATTCTTCCAGCCCTTCCCGAAATTATTTTCTATATACAAATTATTTCTATTTAAAATACATTTGTAATTGAACGGAGTTGAAAATGGTAGGTATATACATTTTTTATTTCAAATTATAATGCGAGTAAAAAAAAAATGAGGACTGGATGCCTAATTTCTATTTCTAGAATATGTTTAAATAAGGTGATGAGGACAGATATCAATTTAATATAATAATTGGTTTATTGAACTTACTTGTATGTTGCGTTTGAAAATGAGTAAGAAAGGAAAAAAAATCAATGGATATGAGTAGTTCTGCCCTTTTCTTAAATATCTTGAAATATCATGGTAAGTGGAAGGCGACCATTCTAACAACAAAGTGTTGTCTGTTATTTCAGTATTTTCCTTCAGTTTGCCGACTTTTTATTTTTATTTTAACGTCAAATTGTTCACTAATACACGATAGAAATTTTAGGGACAGGTTTTCCGTAGGTTGCCGCCACTCTTTTCTAGCCAGGCTGACGACTTTCTTTTTTCGAACGAAAGCTATAATCCCTAGAAGGAATCGAACCCACGACCTTAGGCGCGGAGTGCAAACGCCTTAGTACTCATGGCCACCGGGCCTCCCACCAACGTTTTAACCTATTCCAACAAGCAAACCATTGAAGGCCAGGTCCAAAAAGGTCGTCAATAGAGGAAAACCTGGCAGCCTATATGCACATGGAAATAATATATTCCGAAGACCTCGCATTACTTTCAGATAACGCTTGTTCTGAATGCGATCATCAACAGCTGCAGAGGTCGCATAGATAAGACTCCTTTACAGCTTATAAAGTCACAAGCATACTTTTAGTTTCAGTGATTCCATATTTGTCCTTCTATGGCGTCTTGGATTTTCTTGTTCATAGGATTACTCCAATATGCTTCCGTGCGGGGGCAGGCTATATCAGGTGTGACTTCACTACTTATTATTTAACGTTAACAAAAATAATTTGCTAATTTTTCAACTTCATAAGACGAAACTTAAGACGTTCCTGAAGGTATTTAAATTAGTTTAACCTTGAAATGTTAAAACGATTTAAATTGCCCAGCAAAAAGTTAAGAAATTTGAGCAAAACATTACGATTTTCTATTCTGAGCTTTTTAAATCATACGTCTTTAGCGTGATTCTCCCCCTCACCTCGATCTTCGGTATGGGTATTCAGAAACGATTTGATTCAGTTGAGTATTGTTCCAAACGTTTGGCATTCATCCAAACTAAGTTATTCAAATTTTGGTAACGATTGGAGTAAGGAAAGTATTAGAAAAAAAGTATTAACAGATTTGAGCCGTTTGGGAATTTTCGTATATTTTGTTAAATATATCAAAAACGGCTGGGAAATCTTGGAAAGTGACAAGGCAAAATTCTCTACAAAACTTTTCTGAAGTCATTTTCGATGGGGCGATCTCAATCGGAGAAATAAGACATTAGAACTTCGAAAGTGTTATGGCTTGTTGCTATTGTAATTCAATATAGCATTAAAATTATTTTGCCAGTAACACAAGATAAGGTGTTAAATTTTTTCACAGGATATTAACTTTATTCCTAGCTTTCCAAATGAAACTAGGGATAAGGAGGTTATGGGAACGCTCTAAGATTACGCAGTTCCTGAGAGTCGAACCTTTTAAATAGAAATGATAATAGAAATCGTGATACTATTTTAACTATACTAAACCAAATCAATTTATGCCCGCCTTCCTAAGTTGTGGTAACGTAAATTGGAAATGAGGAATACGTTTTTACCCTTGAATATCAAAGTATAAACACCAGGGGTACCGATGTTATGGAAATGCGAAAAAGGTTTCGAGTCTATTCTATTGGATGAGCCCTGATCTCAAGACAAGTATGGAAGTGGACAGGGATAGGAATATGCTGCGAATCTGTCATAATCTGGGTTGACCTATTTTAAAGATCTTCCGGTTAAAAAGGGTCCCTAGTGCATGAAATGAATCTATAGAAACTGTGACGAATTTAGAAAATTGTTTCAGACCCACAAGGATATGGACCGGATAACCCTTCATCAATGCAGCTAGTGCAGTTCGCCAAGAACAACCCGGTAAGGACTCTTATCTCCGACTTGATTCCTACATTATGCACACCCGGATACTAACCCAAAAATAATTTCAGACCCCGTCCAACTACACGACCAGCTCTGGCAGCCCTGTATATAATCCTGGAAACGTGATGACAGCTGGACCAAATGGTCCTATGCTCATCCAGGACACGGCCTTTCTCAATGAGCTCCAGCACTTCGACAGGGAGAGGATACCCGAGAGAGTCGTCCATGCCAAGGGAGCAGGCAAGTTAAACTATATAAGAATACAGTGTATACTTACTATAATATGCGCAATTTATACACCAGGAAGACTATAACTCCTTCTTGAACGTCTTGTAGCGGAGCCGCCCTCACAGCCTAGTATTATTGGTGCTAAGTCCATAGGTTTTATTGGTGCTTGTGACCGGTAAATTAGCCCCATTCATCATACGGCTGCATACTATTCTCTTATAACATCTATGACGTGAGAGTGAAGTACTGCGTGACCTCTCTTCCTCTATAGGCGATTTCCCCCTACCATTCCGAATGATCGACACTTCTTGGCTGCCCATTGTACGACCATCAGGGTATCTGAGAAAAATTACTTGCTCCAGTCCAAATAACTTCACGAGCCCCTACCCCCCCCCCCCCCATTAGAATTACCATTACATTTGTAATTGAACGGAGAGGAAAATTTACGTATTGCTAAGGTACATTGGTCCACAACAAATTTACCATTTAATGTACTTCCTGGGTCTACAAATTTTAGGACTGAGAATGTTTAAAAGCTAGTTCATACATTAGATAAATTTAGAAAGCTATCCATTGGTTGTTCTCAATACATGGGCGTATATAGAAAATAATTTCGGAGGGGGCTGGGAAAATTTCGGGGGGGCTGAGACCATTTCCGGTGTACGGAATATTAACAATTTAGATCTTGGAAGAGTTTTAGCCAACTTAAACGCTATTACACCCAAAATAGAATATGTTTTATGAACTAAATGATCTTATTTAATTTATTTTTAAGGGTTTTATGAAATTTTTACCGTTCAAATCAAAATTTCGAGGGGGGGGGGGGCTGCAGCCCCCTCTTATATTCGCCCATGTCTGAATAATAATTATGTGAACTATTCGTAGGTGAATTATTTAGATATTCCAAATTGTAATGCGAGTAAAAAAATTACGCCCCCCCCTGAGACCACGGGTCCTTGACCAATTGTACATCGTGCCCCCTCCCCTGGCGGGGTAAACAAATTTTTCGTATGTCAACGAGAGTTGAATACACCCGCTCTCGTCCGATCCCAGAAGTTAAGCAATGTCTGGCGTGTTATTATTGATAAGTGACCACCTGGAAAACCACGTGAAGTTAGCGTAATGGGCGCAAATTTAGTAATTTATATTAATATAACTTTTCCTTGTTTAAGCCATTTTCAACTATTTATAATCTAATAAGATAATAAAAATAATGCAGGAAAATATTATTTTATCAAAGAAAGTTAATAATACAATAACATTTCAGGAGCCAGTGGCTACTTGACCATAACAAGCACTGAAATCACTAAGTATTCTGGAGCTGCAGTGTTCTCCGAAGTGGGAAAAACTACACCACTCTTCATCAGGTTCTCACAAGTTGCTGGAGAATCTGGTTCTGCAGATACTATAAGGTAAGAGACTTAACTCGCTTGACTAAATTCGCAGTCAAAACATAATATGAAAATCGTATTTTTGAGCCATATGTCATGTCTTATATTATACCAATTCATATTACTCGAGGGGGGGATGTCGAAATTCAGACGCATACTAAAGATTTTATTTTTGTCTTCGTTCTCCAAGACCACACTGAAATATCTTTTCTACGCATAGTAGAATAAAGCACGCATTACATGAAACTTGTAATCAACAAGGTAGCCATTACAGAAGATTAACAAGCACAATGGAATTGAATAGAATATATCGAACAGTAATAAGCACAATAGTGATAAATGTACATCTCAAAGAGCAACAGCTGCTGCCACGGTGATAGTGACCGCTCATAATCAAGTCACCGCTCTCACCCTACCATTAGTCGTTACCTGCAAAGAGGTATACATATTTAATGGATATCGTAGCATTGCTTGTCATGCTCTGATATGAATCCAGTTCGATGGGATTCCTCAAATCGAAATACAGGTAAAAAGTGTACTTTCTTTGGCGATTTCTTTCTACAAAATTTTCGAATGTTATAGTAACTGGTTCTACAGATACTATAAGATCGGAAACTCAATTAGGTAAATAGAGTCCTCCATAAAAACCCAAAATGTCTATCCCTGTACAGCCATAAAACAAATAGTTTTCAGACACTGCGAAACCAACTACTAAGCAAGGTTAACAGGGCCTCCGAGAGGAATTACGGGCCCCGTACGCCCCCCCCCTCCACGATATGCTTCTGTATTTTTTCATAGGTAAAAAATTCCTTTCCAGGGACGCACGAGGCTTTGCTATAAAGTTTTATACTGATGAAGGAAATTGGGATTTGGTCGGACTGAACATGCCAATTTTTTGGATCCGAGATCCTTTGCTCTTCCCAGGATTCATTCACTCTCAAAAAAGAAACCCTGTCACCCATCTTCATGTGAGTTTATATGTTTATATTTGCTGTTTACTCGGAATTATGAATCCTTTGATTAATTTATTGAGAGAGTTTAAGTAACAAAAAAAAAAAAAAAAAAAAAATGTATCCAAGTATAAAAACGTTTTTGAACTGCACTAACATGATGCAGTTCCTATGGGTCAAAGGTTTTTAAAATTATTTTGATAAATATCTTCTAACAGTGCAAAAATCATTTTAGTAAACAAATATACTCTCTAATTAATTTACCTTCTTATTTTTTAGGATTGGAATATGTACTGGGATTTCATATCTTTGTCTCCAGAGACTACCCTAATGAGTATGTTGGTTTTCAGTGATGTTGGAATCCCACTCAACTACAGAACTATGAATGGTTATGGGCCGAACACTTTCACTCTTGTTGATAATGAAGGAAATTATGTCTTCTGCAAATTCCATATGGTCGTAAGTAATAACAAGACATTTTAATGGACTATGAAGGAATATACCCCCCGCCCTCCCAAGAAGTTTGAGCTGGGAGCTCTAGTTGGGAGAAGAATTGCTCATTATTTAAATATTAGTATCGGATTACTTTTATTTTGTTATTTCCTTATTAATTGAATTTAGTTAATTATTTCTGTACCTTGGAACACAAAAAAGACCAATGCCCACTTTAAACAAATGTCAATGAAATAAATTTCAACATTAACACTCCGTGCCAAGGGTTGAGGGTTCGATTCGTGGGTCGGCTGGTGGCTTTTCTTTAGAAAAAAGAAAAGGCATCAGCCCTATCCTAGCTGGAAAAGGGTGGTAATCTATAGATAAAACGTTCTAAAATTCTTAGTTAATAATAATGGACTTTAAAATTTTAATAAAAAATAAATTTCAGTTTAAAACTTTTTATCATTCTTACTACTGGTTTGTGAAAAAAGTTCTATTTTTTCAGTAATAATAATAGTGGAAGGACATTTACCTTTTTGTCAATAAAAACATTTCTCAATCTGATATGCCATCGCCCAAATTATAGTTATTTGGACAATTGCCCTTTTTGATCGAAATTACAGATTTATTTGTTATTTTTGTTTCCAAAATTTGATAACATTTTCCTTATTTTTGAACTTGAGCACGTTTGAAAAATGTTTGAACAACTTTCGAAATGGCCAAAATTTTACTTACTCCAATTATCTTATTAACAACAGTTCATCATGTTTTTTTGCTAGAAGCTACATTTTTCAGATCCAGCCAAGTCAAGATGTGCAAATATGCCAAATTCTACACCACTGACTTAATTAAAATTTACAACAATTATTCCTTATAGTGTTATCTGCAAGATGTAGAACCACTAATACCTTTTATATTTCAACGTCAATGCTAACAATATCTATATGTTATTGTGTAGATCCTAAGTTGAAGCCGCACACAAAATTTAAATAATCTAGTGTGCGGCATACCGCACCCTATGTAACTTGAAAATAAAATATATGAGGACTGAATAAAGCTGTTACCAACTACCTACAATGTCTATATGTATTTTATCCGACGCAGTTCATTCCCTTCCTTCCTTCCACTATGGGAATATTTAATTTTTCCCCTATTTCTCACCAAAAAAAGTTTTAATCCTTTTAGAGTAACCAAGGAATTCACAATATGGAACCGAGCATGGCTCAACAAATGGCTGGCATAGACCCTGACTACTATATTCGAGATCTCTATAACAGCATTGCCCTCGGCAACTATCCTTCATGGAACTTCAGCGTGCAGATCATGACTCCAGAACAGGCTAAAAACTTTACTTGGAATCCATTTGATGCAACAAAGGTAAACCATTATTATTTTCGTTATTCAATAATTAGATATATTTTTTTTTTAGTTCAGAGTAATGAAATGTTGCAGTCTGTCCTCAATGTTTTAGTAGTAGCAGGAAGTGAGGGTTTATTGGCGAGAAATATGTGAGGTCATTAGTGCTATCAAATATTATTTAAATTGTCACATTGTTGATTTTCTTAATAACAAGCCAAAAAAAAATAAATAAATAAATAAATAGAATAAAAAAAAAAATAAAAAAAAAAAAAAAAAAAAAAAAAATAGATGCCCTATTTCATGTGTCGATAGATTAATAAATAGGTAAAATAATATATTATTTATATATTTTTGAGCTCCACAATAGCAAGGTGTTTTTATTATAAAACTAATATGGGAAAATTGTATTATACAAGTAATATTAGTGGATTATTATTTTTAAATTTACTTAAAAAGTGAATCAGTTCACTAGAAACATATGCTTTATTGTATTTAATATTTAAATGCATATAGCCTTAAAATTATCCAATATTTAATTTTGTTTGCTTATATTGTTACATTCATTTATTTTGCAGTAATATTTACTATTTTTTAAACTGTTTTCATGGATGTTAAAATTTAAAAAAATAAACTGTTTTCTTCAATTATTAACTGACCTCTAAGGTTTATAACCTTTAACTCAGAAATAATGAGATTATTTTGAAAAAAAAGACCTTCATTATGGACCAGCAAAATCAATGAATTCCCAAAACTAAATTTGTTGTACTTAATTCAAAATGATTAAAAATGAACTTTTCTTTATTTTTCTTCTTTTTTTTTTTTGTGTGCAATAATGGGCAGAACAGAGTTAAAAAAGATAATATACTAAAATAGATTAAACTGATAATATTTCTTACTGGACATTTTAAAAGTACTACTAAGAATCGGTCTTCTATATTTTCTAGTTTTGGCCTCTCCAAACGAATCCTCTAATTCCTGTTGGTATAATAACCCTGAACAAAAACCCAGATGACTACTTCAGAATTGTCGAGCAATCAGGGTTCGATCCACAGAGGCTGCCCCCTGGTATAGAAACTTCTCCTGACAAACTCCTACAGGTAATTGTGGATTTAAAAATAAAATGCTATTTAAAACATTACAAAAAAAAAAAAAAAAAAAAGCACTGGGCAGTACTTGTAATTCTAGAATCACACAGTCAGGTTACTCATCAAAATCTTTGGTCTTTGTGAATATTTTTCTCTACTACCTTATGGTTAAAAAAATTTCATGAACCTCTCATCAACTAATGATTTTTATTTGCCTGATAATAAAGTAGATAAGTTCTTAGGGATTAAGGATGTAATTTGGTAAGTCAAAAAATAACGTCCCAATATCTGTGAACTGGGCACACATCCATTGGAGACTCAGCCCACTCGAAGTATATTTTCATGGAAGTTAGATTCTGTATTCCAGCAAGTAAAAGAAGGATGCAGCATTGAAACTATCTGGTATGAAAACTTGGCATGCCACAATGCAGAAAAATGTTTAATAAGTGTTAATGTAGACAAATTTCCAACTATGTCTGTGACAAACCTACTCATCTGCTGTAACATTAGATCTAGAAAACTATATATTATATATATATAAAATGTGTTTTCACTATATGTTATGTAATTATTTGTTTAAAGGGGAGATTGTTTTCATATACTGACACAATCTTGTACAGACTTGGTGTGAATAGCGAATTGCTTGAGGTGAATGCACCTCTTCGTTCTGGTCCTGTTTCAAACAGACAACGAGATGGACGTGGACGATCGGATAACAATCAAGCAGGTTCACCCAACTATTATCCAAATAGTTTCAACGGCCCTCGAGGTAACAAGAGAGGGAAGCAGGCTGTCTATCCTGTCTCAGGAATGGTTGCTGTGTGAGTAATATCTTAATTTACTATTTTATTTTATACTAGCTACTTCGTCTGCATGGAATAGTGACTTTAGGCTAATATTTATATTTTTTGTCATCGCAAAACATAATTGTATGGAATGAGACGATTCCGAGGATAATAAAAATATATTATATATTTATAATTATAATAAATTAGTAATTTGGGTCTGTAGTAAACCCCCCTCCTAATAAACTGATTTCGTTTATTTTTACAACATATTTTCTATGTAGGGTATCACAACGAATATCCATTTTCGTTGAAATATAACAAAAATTGCGCCCCCTACTAATGAACCAATTTAGTTTATTTTTAAAACACATTTTTCTATTAAGATGATGACAACGAATACTGAGTTTTGTTGTAATGAAACAATAATTGTGGCTGGTATGGGCAAATAACTACTTTGGGGCCGAAGTACCCCCCCCCCCCCCCCTCCAGGCGGACCGATTTTGCTGGCTAACGAGCTTGTTCAATCGTTTGCTAAGAGAATACTCTAAACCAAGTTAAATGACGAAAACAAAAACTCTGGTTTGAATAGTGTTAACAGACACACCGACATGCTATATAGATAGATATAAATTTTTTATTTATGAACCGATTGACACAATATAAAAAATAAATGTTAAGTGAAGCTTACCACAATATATTAGTGAAAACTGCATCTAAATCGGATAACTACTTCTGAGATTAGCGTGCACAAACGCACAGACAAAAATTCTAACAATCATTGTTTCTTTCTGCTGCGTTGATAAAGGCCCCAAATAATATTTTTTCTCATACATCTTCCATTTTCTGACAGAGATCCGTTACATTTTTATTATATGTATAGATTTATAACATAGAAGGAGGGAATGAGTTTGGCTCAATGGTAGAACACTCAATTCAGGATCCTGAGGATCTGAGTTCGAAACTTGGATATACACTGAAAGATTTTATCTTCTATTGTCATAATTTGTGGACTGGAATTATGGCCCTGGCCTGTCTTTAGGCCCACTAAACCTTTAATTGGTACGTGTAAAGGGAGAAAATCTGAGCGTAGTACTGATCAGACTAACTCCCTTTCACACCATATGGTTAAGAATCTGCTGCATTTGCCTCTCTTGGGCCTCGTGGCCTATGTAAGGGACTGGTTTATTTTTGAGCATAGGAAGTCTATATAATAATGTTAGTGACTTATGTCTAGGAAATATTTTCTTTATTAATTATTAAATTTATTGCTGTATTAAATTATATTTATTTATTTTAGTTTCTTGCAACTAAGGCAATTCAATGACAGGGTTATAAGTTAAGCAAAATCTACAAGAAAAATAAAATAAATAAATAAAAATACAACAATTAAGAAAATTCACATTATAAAATAATAGAGGAAGAGGACATAGTCTCTTGCTTTTAGAGGTTGCCTTCAGTTTCTCAATCAGTTGTATTTATATTTTATACAAGTTAGTTACATCAGTCCAAACAAGTTTGTTCATGAGGATTTATATTAAGTCATAAATATTGAAATTTTTGAGGAATTCAAATAGTTGTCCGACATAGTGGCTGTCATCTGTGAATAGTTCGTATATGTTCTACGGTAAGTTTGCATTTTGTCTACAGTCTGTAAGGATGTATTTAGCAGTAAGTGTTGAATTACAGTACTGACAAGTTGGTCTGTCCAGTCTTGTCAATTATTATTATTAATATTTCTTGTAAATTTGATTAATATTTCTACAAAAGTGACAAACAAGCTATTTACTTGACTAATTAATGAGATTTATTGTTTCTAGGAGATGCTTAAAATTTAGAAAAATTTCTGAATGTTATTCTGTCTTAGTAGTTTTTTAAAATTCGTCCTGCCTGTCTTTTTTACAGTTATGACACAAGCAATGATGACAATTACAGTCAAGCAACGTGGTACTGGAACTTCATACCACAAGAAGAAAAGAATGTCATTGTTACCAACATCGCAAGCACACTCTCTCTTGCTGCTCCTTTCATTCAGGTATTTATTTTTCTAACAGAATCTTAGTATATTACTGTAAAAAATGTAATATAAAAACAAATCATGATGGATTTAGTCAGGGTTTAGTTGAAATGTTTTTATCCTAGATTGAAATTGTTTAATTCATTGGCTTTATTAATTTAGAAATTAAATCAATTTTCTGATACCAATTAAAAAAAAAATAATGATGACAATTTAGAAAATAATTTTATTTTTAATGTTTCAGGAGAGAGCAGTCAACAATTACATGCAAGTTAGTGAAGATTTTGGAAATGCCCTATCTAAAGTACTTAGTGGAGCTGCTGCAAACAGCAAATAGAACTATGTTTTTGTATCTATTCAACTTTCAGATGAGATGTATCAAAACAAAATGTAATATAAAAATAAATTTGACAAGTCTGAAAAAAATTCTTGACTTCATTTGTTTTACCCGTAGTTAGTCATTAGTAAGAAGTATAAAAAAATCAGACTGTGTGTTTCCATACTTTGTTCATCCCTAATGTGATATAGAAGTTTAGAAAGGAAATGTTTAATATTTTGCTTCCATCCTTCTTACTATTTATGCTGTGAACTTAAATTTATAAACTCGTTTTATTGTGGAGCTAATTCAAGTCTCTGTTGAATTGAAATGTCCAAGTAAAAAGGAATTTTGTCAATAAAATGGCCTTAAAGAACAGAAAGCAGAAATAACTGACTCCCTCAATTTCTTGACTTAGGACAATCCTACGTACGTTGCATTACAAATAAAACATAAGACTCGCAGTAACTGCGTCATCTTAGGATGGTTCCGTTCTTATCCCTAGTGTCATTTGGAACAAATTATTAGTCATAATTCTTATCCCTTGATGTCAGTGGTCAGTTATTAATTTGGTTAGATCTTTCCTGAAAAATGTAAGATTTCCCATGAAATCTCAAAGAATAGCAAGAATGTCGGCAAGGCATAGGAAAAGTTATTCGAATTGAAAATTACTCCCTCCAACCTCTCTCTAGGAAAACAGTGTTGCAAATATGTTTCTAATTTTCTTACCCCGTATTGCTGTTATATGCAATTAAAAAAAAACACAACAAAACAGGCAATTAAAAACTAGGCCAATGGACACAAAAAAATCGGTTAACCTACCCCTAAATAAACTTCCATTTCATTTGATTTAATGCTTACTGAATGTAGAAGTTTTCCTGTACGTAGTGAATCTGAAGTCTGTTAGGAAAAAATTCGTGAGAAACCTCTGATATATCGGGAAAAACAGAAGTGCGTTATTGGACATCCAGAAAGTATCTTCTATCAATGGGTTTAGCGAATTGAATCACTGTTTTCTTAAAGAAAATGTTGTCTATTTTATGATGGCACAATTAGAATTTAATTATCTTGAACAGTTTTTGAGCAGTCCTTTCTTATTCAATAAAAAATATGTCAATGTTGAACAAAAATAAAATTGGTCATAACTCGTTTTCCCTTCAGAATCGGGCCATACTTCAAATGAACTTTTTGCTGGAAATTATGTCTAGAATCACCTCGTAGAGATTGGCTACTTAGACGTGAATCACCATGTTTATATATATATATATATATATACATACACTTCAGTGCTATCAAGGATAAATAGTATATAAGAATATATAAGTATAAAAAGTATTTCCCAGGATTATGAATTGAGACTAACATATGAAATAAACTAATTTTATTTATGAAAATATAATAGCATTTTTAACAGATTTTCAAGTAAACTCTATTTATTTAAACATTTTAACAAGTTAATATAAAATATAACAATCTTTTGTTTTAAAATTATTTGGAGCAAATAATACTATATCATTGCACAAATTACAGTATGTAGGGCAAATTTAAATACAGTCTATGTTTTCACTAAATGTTGATTTTTAGACTAGATATTATTGTGATATATTGATTATTTTTTAAATTTATCATATAGAAAAGACAAATAAAAGTAATTATCTATATTAAATAAGTAGTACATGAAAACAGAAATTGACAATATTAAATAACTTTCATTTAAAAAATAATTTAAAGTAATGTAAAACATTCTTTAACATATATTTAAAAACTAGTTGTTCTCACAATTAAGAATCTTCTTATGGCACAATAAAACAAAATGATAAAAATCGATTTTGGCAGAAAGTAGAAACCATCAATAAATCATACCTTCATGATAAGCTTTAAGTTTTGTTGTACTTTTGAAAAGTTAAAATATTGAAACAATATAAAATTATTAAGAATCCTAACTGGTGTGTGTGTGTGTGTTTGTGCATACAAAAAAACACACACACACTTGTATTCAAGATATTTGTGAGCAACAATGAAACAATTTGAAATACATAATCCAATATATTCATCCCATGGATTTAAATTAAAAAAATTGTTCACTGAGTTGCTTAAGATGTTTAGAATAATAATTTATTGCCATATAAGAAATTAGAGACCATTATTTTTGGTTTGTTTCCATTAACTAGGCAAAGGAAAATCTTTATTTGAAAATAACATGATTGCATTATGCATGCAGTAAGGTCTATTCAGTTGTAATGCTTTTAAATAATAGACAATTCAAATGTTTTCAAGCTCTATATATAGCCTGTTCAGATAAACCCAGGAGTTCAATTGCGCATGCAAACGCCTGTGCGAGAATTTCTCCCAGCACTCTCTTAACACCCCCAGCACTTAATGATCAAACACTTAATGTGAATCACTATAACGACTGATTATGTCTCGTTTAAGACTAGGGAATGCTTTGGGAGGTCAGGTAAGGGAGATGATGTTTAATATTTATCAATACATAGCCAAACCTATGGCTCAAAACGTTTTAAAATTCATATTGATAAGGTTATGACCGAGAGAATTTTTACCGAATTTTCTAGGCCATGCTTTGGCTAAGTATTGATAAATATTAAAAACTATCTCCCTTGCCTGACCTCTTAAGGTTTTAGCATATACATGCTTTAGCGATAACTAAACTGGAAAAAAAAAGTTACAAAAGGTGTCCATTACTCAACGGGCAACAGTTTGTTATAGATATTGGAGTTGTTTCCTATCCTATTAAGTTTGCCAATATAAATATAAGTAATATACTATTTAGCATGGTTAATATTGTGTCTTATTAAAGAAGCTTCAATAATAATGAGCCTGACTTAATGTTTTATAAAATTTGGCATAACACAAATTTGGCAATATTAAGCACCCTAATTATTAATTTTCTGCATTAAATGAAAGACAATTAATTCTTATTTCAAAGTAGCCAAATATATAAAACATAGCTAATATATAATTATATCGATAGAATAAAATAATTATTATTAATTATTTGCCAAATCTAATTTACAACATAAACTACCTGAACTTAAAACCATAAATACTGATTTGTTCCATTAAACAGTTTTACCAACCTTTTATTCAGTGATGTAATATTCATAAGATACAAAAGTCAGCGTAGTGACACATTTATATTATTATTCTACTAAAGTAGAGGTAATTCTCTAATACACTATAAATATACTAATTAATATAAGGTGGGATGCCCTGTTGAAAAATATACTAACTTTTAAGAAATACAATACCAAATATTTTCTGAAATTCATTATTAATATTTCTAACATAATATTTTAAAAATAAGTATAAACACAACCTTACTAGGAATCTAGTTAAGCTTTTTTTTCTTTGATATCTAAATTTTAAAGAAATTTAATAGCCGTAGGATTTGATATATCTACACTACTAAGGGAATTAGACCAACAGACCCTCAATTAGCAACTATTGTAAATAGTAAATAGTTGTGAGAATGAAGATAACATTTTCTTATCTTGGCAATTTCTATAACAGGACAACTCAAACAAAAAAATTGACTTACTTATAAAAATTAATCTGGTAATTATTAGTGATGATACACAAATCACAAACACACCTAGCTCCCCCAATCTCACTTATCACAAATCTCTCTACTTAATTTAAAAATAAAAAAATTGAAACCTAAAGTTACAAATAATAAAGAAATTGTGTCTTGGGGAGTTAAATTTGGCGCACGCTCTAATATATGACAAGAGACAAAACTATTCCTCTATAAATAAAAAAAAATAGTTTCTTGCCTTTAAATAATAAAAATGGAAATTTACCTAAGAAGTAAAAAAAAACATTGCATTTTCACTACCTCAAAGTCAATGTTCCTGATATTAGCTCCGTCATCCAAGTTAATATTTTTACATGAGTAGATATTAAGAGGGACGATCAGAAAAATCGTCTTGAACTCTAAAGCCCTAAGAAAAACACTGTCTTTTTTTACAGCACTCCTTAATCTACAAACAAAACAAACAGGAAATGAATAATCCAAAGTTTCTAGAAATAAAACAGAAAAAGTATCACAAAGAGAAAATACTTCAAATAGATACAAATGTATTACAGGTAAGACATTTTTTTATTTTTATCTGGTACAAACAGCTAAATAATAAAAAAAATACTTGAAATTAAAAATTGTCAAAATCCTTTAAACACAAATACGAAAATAGTACCATATAATTTTTCAAGTAGTGATAATAAAGAAGACACAATTCACAATGACGCAAAGTAGAACATCTACCTGATATACACTACCTCTAACAGATAAAATAAAATTTCTAATTAGAAAAAGAGAAAGAAAAAATAAAACTACACTACTTGATATCAAATAAACTAATACTGAGATTCAACTAATGTTTTTTTTATGCGTTTGATATCGTAGAAGTCATAAGAGACTTTTATAAGACAACTTAAATTAGTTCATAGGCATGAAGTTTTCTGAATTCATCTCTTTATAAATTTTGATCCTTTGGCTGTGTAAAAACATTGCAGGTGTTTCTACTATAGCAAATATGCAAGCGTAGTAACATATTTAAAGAGATATTAAAAATTCAAAACATAATTAAATATACATAGTATAATGTTTAATTAATAATACAAATAATAATACTTTATTCCATATCAATCAATATTTTCAAAGATTCATTCAACATACTTATTTAATTAACCCTTACACTGCAGGTGCCAGAGGTGACGAGTTGCTTAACGGCCTGTGAATACAGTACAGTCTCTCTAATCCGAACCCCGCTAAACCGAAAATCTACCTAATCCAAAAAGGATTAGGGAAGAAAATAATTTTTGTAAACTTTCTGAACTGAGAAAAGTAAAGAAAAGTTTTTCCAAGTAATGTCGTGCTGACATAAACAAACTGAAACCACAGTGGCTTTGAGCACAGTTGGCCTGTTCCTCCCTGTACTACAAAAGAGGATATAGCAGTAAAAGGCTTAAATAAATATATGTTAATAATAAAATAAATTACAAAATTTCAATAAGAGAAATTGTTTTTTAATTACTTATAATTTTAATAGCCTCAATCAATAACTTTCTTTCTTACATACAACAGAAGGAAAATGGAGATTTTTCAAGATAAAATTTCGTACAACTAAGTTGTAGATAGAAGAAAATATTCAAGGATTTATTCAGGCCTTATGGATCACAGCCAGAAACTGATCAAAGTTTAAAACTCATTCGCTAAAGAAAAATTGCTGTCATAATCACTCTGCGACAAATAGCTCAGGAATATCAAATACTAATTACTTTACAAGAAGGCACTGATAAATCCGTTAATAAATGATTGATTTTGTAGATTCTTATATTTTTCATCATTACCATTAAGAGTTATAGGAAAGAAACAATTTATTTATTTATTTTTTTTTAATAAGGCATAAGAGATCAAAAAGTAAATTAATTTTTGGTATCTTATAATTTTAAAATTGAAGTAATTAAAACTCAAATTATTTTATTTTCAATTATTATAATAATACTCAGTCTCTTACCTAAAAACTAAATCATGAACTTCTCATCCAAAATAAATGACACTCCAAAAATCGTTGTCCAAATTATATTATTTTTACCTAAATAAAAATTCTTTAATTCAACAAATACTTTCTGAAATAAGTCTACCATCAAAATGCAGTTCAACCAACTTGCTATAAATAATCCCCCCACCATTCTCGCAGAGGAAAAAATTAATTATCAGGACTTTTTAGGTTAAGAAAAAAACCTAAACATTTACTCAATTTATTCGTTATTGATCCAGGACATTAAAATAGTATATTTTGTTTCTGTAAAAGTTGGTGTTTCAAACAAGGATTAAAAACATAATGCCACCTTGAGAATTTCAAACTATCCATTTTTTTTTGCCTAGGTAATTTTTTTTTAAAGAAAATTTTTAATACTTAATCATTTCATTCTTAAAAATAAGTTGATAAACATGTGTATCTCAAGATTTATTTTTTTTCTCTGTCATACATGAATGGGCATGGGGTCGATCTCTACTAGGAGTGATGGATTTCCTTTCGAAAAAAATAAAATGCATCAGCCTTAGAAGCTGGTGGTATCCTGTAGGTAACCCGTCCTACAAATCTTTGTAATTTATAAGTGGATGTTAAAAAAACGAATACAGCACAATAAGAAAGGGGGAAACATTTATAATACAATTAAAAATAATTGTTTACGAATGCTAATCAAGGAAAGCACACCCTAACCCAGGGGCATGGAGTGAATATTTTGTGTGCCATGTTTTTACACGGTAGGACGCTGACGACCATGAATTTTTTCGCCCATATATACTTCAAACAAGTGGATGTTAATAATCAAATAAATAAATAATTATTTTTTTTGGAGGGGGGTTCAATTTTCCATCATTACTGCAAAGAAAATATTTTTAATACATCTGGGATATTATAAAGAATGAGAGATGTAATTTTTAACAAAATCAGTCTATAACAAAATTTATCCAGCCAAAAGAAAAATAAATTTTTAGAAAATCTCAAGGAGGATTTTGCTATATACTTTAAAACCTTTTATAAATTAATTAAAAAGTACATAAAGGCAATGAAAATTAAAAATATTTCACTAGATTTCATGTTTTCCTCTAAAATAGTCTTTGGAAGACAAAATTTGTTTATCCTTATTCTATATTTTTGTTTTGATAATTCATTTAAAAAAACAAAAAAAAAAAAAAAACACTACACTAAACAATTTTTATATTACATTTTCTAAATATTATTAATTGAGAAACTGTGCAAAAACACTGGAGAAAGGAAGGGAAATGGAAATTTTTAGAGATCTTTATCTTTCTATTGAGCACAGGTTTGAAGAACGGGTACCATAGACTTCAATAAAGAAGTGCATTCTCATGGCAAGTACAGTAGCTATAAAAATTGAAAATGGATATAATATCAATATATTACCAATAAATTTATTTTCTAAATAACTAATGCTTGCTGTTATTAATAATCTATAGCCAAACGGCAGGCAATATATTATCAAAAAATCTTCTTTTGAAGCAAAACTGTTCACCCAAATATATGATACTTTTAAAGTAAATTAATTTCACAAAATATAGCCCACAAAACAATGAGATTAGTCAGGTATTTTTTTGTTAAGTAGTAAAATGCTTCAGAATGTCACAAAATAAAATTATTTTGTGAAATTAGTTTGTAAAAATATTTTAAAAAAGTAGTCAACAAATTTATATATGTTGACAATGCTTAAAAAATAGTTCCATAGTAAAATTGTTTACAATAATTATAAAATTTGGCCCATACGTCATTCACTGCTAATCAGTGTCAAAGAAGTTAAGTCTTCAAGAAGTAGCGTCAAAAGATTCTGCCTACGTGCGACAGACATGCCAGAGCTTCTAAGCTTATCGAGCTGCTCCCTTATAGGGTGAGTATCAAGCCCAGAAGCAAGACATATGTCCTCAGCTGTATGGAGAAGCGGTATGTAGTACCGAAGGAGGTCAATATCACTAACAGCCTGATACCTGCGAATGGCGAGTCCAGCCAGTCCAGCGGCACGACTATCTCCGCTTAGCCAAGCAACACAAATGAAGAGGCATAACCAACGAAGAACAGAAGGAGCTCGATCTGTTTCGACTTTGTTCATCAAGTTAAAACTGTTTTCAACCAGAGGTCGTGCCTAACAAAATAAAATATTAATTAATTAATGGTATCAAAAATAATAAAATAATTTATTAAAAAGAATGAATTGTCATGTTTACCAGGTTGATGAGACCAATTTAATTATGAAATTTTTTCAAAGGGTTAGTGAATAGTTTTTCTTATTAATGTGACTAATTTGTCACTGACAAATTATATTTTTAATTTACAACCTAATATTAAAACGACCAACACACCATGAGTTTGGAAAAGGGAGGGCTTGTCATGAAATGAGGTTTTGAGAAATCATATTCATAATACTTCAGGGTAGTAAGAGCGAACACAGACAAAAAAATAATATACTTATGGAAGAATAATTACCTTTATGGATATATTTATAATCTTATTTATTTATATGTTACGTAACAAAACTGTTTGCTATTCAAAAATCTTTTGGCTAATTATATTTTAAGTATATTCAAAATTGACAAATGAGATGCCTACCAAACTGATTCTCAATGTTTTTACCTAACAGAAAAAACAAGAGAAATGGATTTTATTGTTATTATTTTAATGTTAACATGCACTTATACATAAGAGAGATTTTTGAGACAGGCTTTCAAAAGGTTATCACCCTTTTTTAGCCAGGATAGGGGTGATAACTTTTTTCAGAAAGAAAAGCCACCCCCTCCCTCCAGGCGAATCGAACCCCTAGCCTTGATAGGAACCAAGTAATCATGTCTTAGCACACATGGTGGAGAAGATTTAATACAAATATATTTAATAACATTTTTAGTTACGATTTTAAAATGTTATATATTGATCAGGGTGTAAAAAAATCATGATTTTTTTAAAAAAATCGGATTTATTTGATTTAAATCAGATTTTTTTAATTTAAATCGGATTTTTTTGATTTAAATTGAATTTTTTTACTAAAACCGGCTTTAAAAAAGAAATCAGACTTTTTACCTAGTTGTTCATTATATAAACCTGTAACTAAAATATTTGTTTATTTACAAAGCAAATAATTAAATAACTATTCTAAAGTGATGGGTCTTAAGTGGATAATTTTGGGAGCATAGTAGAATTAACGGATCATATATACAGGGGTTGAAGTTGTCTTATATTTTGAGACCGGAATTTCTGTAAATTTAAAGACTTAAATCAACAAAAATCATTAATTTTCGGTGATTAAAGACATTAAATTTAAATGTACAGAAACTCAGGCCTCCAAATATAGGACAATTTCGACCCCTGTATATATAATGAATTTTCTAATTTTAAAACATCAATTTTAGAAATGAAGCTTTACAGAAATATTAATCACTAGGGAACAGATGTCATTGTATTTACATATTTTTTTCTCATTCGTAAATCGTAAGTATTGATGTAATTCTGCATGTTTTAAAAGTATTTAAACAGTTTTTTATTTTATATATTTAGTCAAAACTCCATATTTTTACATATTCTGCCATAAATACATATGTTTGCTACATATTTTAATATTCTTTTTATTTTGTAATTGAAGAAATAAAGGAAAACCGAGAAACAAAATAAAACTTTACCCATTGAGTCTAGGTAACTGTGATTTTTCTAATTCCAAGAAGGTGGCTGTACATGTACTATGTCAATACTAGGTACAGGGTGTCACAAAAATAATGGTCATCTGTTGGCCAGATGATTCTCCAATGCGAGATCGGAAAAAATAACCCCAATATTAACCCCCGCAAAATTGACCTTGAAATGTTATTCAAGGTCAAATTTTTTTATTGCATATTTTCGAAACTGCGGGGGCGAGGTTAGCTCAGTGGTAGAGCACTGGACTAATAAGCTGGAGGCCTGAATTCAAATCCCGAGCAAGCACTAAAGATTTTTTCTTCTAGTGTCTTCGTTCATGGGTTAAATTCGGCCTCCCTGACCGTCCCTAGGCTGACCCAGCCTTTAATTAATTTAATAATGAGTACCTTGGGTGCTAATGACTCTAGCAGTCGAAGCGGCCAAGGGGAAAATCAGGCGGCCGGAGCATAATGCTGACCACCAATACTGACCGGTGCATAATCTCCCTAGTGTGCCGTATGGCCATGAATCAGATACCTGTATAGTATCTGCCCCTCAGGGCCTGTTACGGGACTGGTTTTTTTTTTTTTTTTTTTTTTTTTTTTTTTTTTTTTTTTTTTATTTCGAAACTGCGGGTCATGAGGAAAAAGTCAACGGCACCATAGGTCAGAAATGACTCCTTATGGTCAAAGTGACCATTAACAGCGTATGCGTGGGCCGTCAATTTGAAGTTACAATTGTCAAATGGTGGTCGATTTTGATAATTTTTTTTCTTTAGTATGTTCTACTAACATTGCCTTACACAAAAATACCTCGTTTGATTTAAAAAAATAAGAAAAAAATCTTCCAGCATAAAACAATGTAAGTATATTGAACAACGGCCCTCACAGCGGCAACGTCTTCCTTCAGATAACAGCAAGTTCAGGAGTTGAGGCCTCGGGATCATGAGCAGAGAGCATTGTTTTGCAGGTGGGTGCTGGACATCTTGGAACGTCATCCAGACTTCCTCCAGCTGATATTGTGGGCGGAAGAAAGTTTGTTTTCCAACGTTACCGTCCACAGCAGGCAAAATGGACGAGAATAACTTGGGCATTTAAATGAATTTGGAGAAAGTCTGGCAGCTTGCCTCAGAAATGAAGTCCGAAATATTTAAGCTGGTGAATGGGCACAATTGCTATGGGCGCTGGAGTGATAATCTTACTTATTAAGTTATTTTTTTGATTTTTTTTCGGAAGAAACTTTTTTTTCACGGGCAAGGACAATTATTCTATCCTCTATTCTAAGAGCGACTCGAGGACTGGCTTCTTCATGAAATTCATGCAAGACCTGTGAAATCCTTAATGATTAATTTCAGCGATTGGTTGAAAGCTTATGGCCAGGAGCTCTTGATAAGCTTCGAGAATAACCTCATGAAGGCATTTCTGTCAATTGTAAAATATGCGTTCTGGTCCTCCAATGATTGCCGCTGTGAGGGCCGTTGTTCAATATACTTACATTTTAGCACTTTCCTAGCACTATTCAGTGAAACTTGGTATTTGTAGTGGTAATGTAGAGAGAAAAGTGAGATATAAAAATGAACTAAATCGGTTCATTAGAAGGGGGGTTTACTCCGGACCCACAATACCAATTCGCCACTACCAGCCGTGATTTTTGGTATATTTCGACAAAACTCGGTATTCGTAGTGGTAATCCACAGGTAAATATGTGTTGTAAAAATAAACTAAATCGGTTCATTAGGAGGGGGGGGGGGTTTACTCCGGACCCACAATACCAATTTGCCACTACCAGCCGTGATTTTTGGTATATTTCGACGAAACTCGGTATTCGTAGTGGTAATCTACAGGTAAATATGAGTTGTAAAAATAAACTAAATCGGTTCATTAGAAGGGGGGGGGGGGGTTTACTCTGGACCCAAATTCCTAATATACTCATACCGGTCGTAATTTCTGCTGTATTGTAACGAAACGCGGTATACGTCGTGGGTAACTCATGAGAAAGAAGTGTTGTAAAAATGAGCTGAATCGGTCAATCGGAAAGCGGGGGTTTAATTTGTAATATATTTCAATAGAAAAGCCCGCCAGACGTAGGTTCACAAAGCCGCCGCAAGGAGAGCTTTCTACCACTAGAGTGACTGTATCCTGTTCCTGCATTAGATCAAAATACGATAATATGAGTTTTTTTGTATTTATTACGTAGTGTAATAGGTACCATGTGTAAACATGGAAGCAAATTAATAATTGATCAGTTACTCATTACAAATTTAAAAGAGAACTATTCATGTTTTTATTTTATTTATGTAGGATATTTTAAGCAAATTGTTCTGGAAAGCAGTCTACACTACCCAAATTCTGAGGAAAGTGCTTAGTTATGCAGCTCCTGCGTGACGGACTTTTTTTATACTGGGAGATGCTTTTTTAAAAAAATCAAACGAGGTATTTTTGTGTAAGGCAATGTTAGAACATGCTAAAGACAAAAAATTATCAAAATTGGCCACCATTTGTCGATTGTAATAGAATGGCCCATGTATACGCTGTTAATGGTCATTTTGACCAAAAGGAGTCATTTCTGGTCTATGGTGCCGTTGACTTTTTTCTTCCTCATGACTCGCAGTTTCGAAATATGCAATAAAAATGAATAACATTTCAAGGTCAATTTTGCGGGGGTTAATATGGGGGTTATTTTTTCCGATCTCGCATTGGAGAATCATCTGGCCAACGGATGACCATTATTTTTGTGATGCCCATGGGCGTATATAGAAAATAATTTCAGAGGGGGCTGGGAAAATTTCGGGGGCTACTAACAATTTAGATCTTAGAAGAGTTTTAGCCAACTAAAACGTTATTACACCCAAAATGTAATATTTTTTATGAACTAAATGATCTTATTTAATTTATTTTTAAGGATTTTATGAAATTTTTTCCGATCAACTCAAAATTTCGGGGGGGGGGGGGGGGGAGGCTGCAGCCCCCTCGCCCCCCCTTATATACGCCCATGGTGATACCCTGTACAAAAGGCATGTTGTTAGTGGATAGCATTAGAATCATACGAGAGTAATTGAGAAAATTCAGGTTTTAGAAGGAGCTACTGTGAATAAATTAAAAATAAAGTGAAAAGACAGTCTAGCATAAACCAGTGGATGGGAAAATATCTGCATTATTGGAGATATCCATAGCGGCAAAACGATTAACAGTTTAGTTGAATACGACTCTTCAGAGCAGTTGATTGTAGCCTTAAAATACACACCAGAGGCTTTAGTAGATGTTGAAAGATAAGCTTTTCTGTCATAAGCTGCTCTATTATTAACATTTCTTTTGAGGAAATGCAATATGTTAAGGCCGACGAAGACTTCCACCAATTTAAAGCATTCACTTCGCCCACTACCTGCCAATCTCTTTTATCTTAACCTTAAATGGAGATTTATTTGCAGAATTAAAAACAAAGAAAGGGTCATAAAAGAAACAGACTTTGAATAGATAGAACGGTCAAGTGAGGGTAGGTCCTAGGGACAAAAATAAAGACGAAATGTTGAAATGGCTGAGAAAAAGGCAGAACTAGTTATATTTAAGTTAAAAAAATAAACTAAAGTTAAAAAAAATATATAATAAATTTTTTGTAAATAAAATCAATTGGTTTAAATCAATATTTTTTTTTATGAAATAAATTGATTTAAATCAATGATTTTTTTAAAAAAATCAAATGATTTTAATCATGATTAAAATCACTGATTTAAATCAATTGATTTAAATCGTTGACACCCTGATATTGATACAGAAAAAGGCATCATTATTCAGTTAATATGACAAAAAATGAACATTTTGGAGGCTATTTTGCTAAAAATATGAACAAATTTCTTAATTGTTATTTTTACATTAGTTTAAAAACCAGCACATAAAAATGACCTTACCAAAAACGTATAAATTTTTATAATTACTAACTGCTTAAGAAAATGCATAACAGCACTTTTTTGATAAATTATAAACAGATAGGCAAACCATGGATAATATAAAAATTATTACGTTTCCTTTAATTGAGAAGATATGGTCGACCGTTCAGAAGTAGGAAGCGTAGATCGTCGGGGTTTCGGTCAGAGTTCTTATTCAATAAAACACATTTTATATGCTAAAATGTGTTTTATTGAATAAGAACTCTGACCGAAACCCCGACGATCTACGCTTCCTACGTTTCCTTTAATGTAACTACTTTATAAAGAGCTGAAATCCCAAAGTTATAACACCAGAAGAACACTAGTTCTTCATCATTGACTTAAATAAATAGTGGTAAAATATTGACTAAAAATATAGTATTTTTAAAAATTAATTTTCAGAGAGACCAAAGGTTTTGTAAGATTCTGTTCACAGAAACCTATCCTGGACATATTTTGAAAGCTTCTTGAAAAATTTGAGCAGAGTCAACAGAAATGTGGGCTGTGTCTCTTACATTACGTTTTTATTTTATGTTAATATTATTATGTGGCATCAACGTTATACATTGATTTCTCAAAATTATTATTTCAGTTTTAAAATTTATTGCTGAATTAACCCATATGTAAATTAACTTGGCAGGCTGGGATTTCAGCCAAGACTCGAGTTGGCAATCTGGCAAATGGGCTAAATATCACAGCATAGCAAATCAATTGAGGTGCTTCCGACCAGAAGGGCCGATTGATGTTTTTCTTGTTTTTTTTACCATTTGTCTTGTTTATTGACAGTACACAGTGTGGTAGGTTGAGTTCGCCTTTGTATAATACAATAAAAACACATTGAAAAGACCGAGGGGTTTGGATTTAGCTTCTTGGATCAGAAGGGCGAACTCATGCATTTTTCTCTACAATTGCTTTTGGCAAGTTTGTCCTTCTGGTCAGGAATGTCTCAATTCATCTATACTTTTTAGATAAATTGACTAGGAGAGTTAATTTTTCTAAAAAAGGAATATTCAAATAAATAATGTCATATCCTTGCGTCTATACCATCAATATCGGAAAAGATTATTCCATTGAGATTAAAAAAAATAATAATTGTAGTGTTACAAACATAATTACGTACCTCTTCATATTGTTTCTGTTGAACAAGTCTAATAACTTCACGGATCTCCCTATCCTGCAGAAAAGAAACTACAGATTTTGAATGCCTCAGCTGACTTTCAGATCCTATTAGGGAGAGCATGGCTTCGAACCCTGCGCTCCTTAATGAAATCATTTCTGGACTGAAGTTTCCCATGATTATCTTCCGAGGAAAATGGAGCGTAGATAAATGATTGGGAAACTCTCTCCTCAATCTATTATATAAGTTCAAAAATTCATTATACCGCCTTTCTAGAATTGCAGGATTGGAATCTTCTCCATTTGTATTACACACAGCTATTTTATAAGCCTGGAAAAAAAATATAAAATTAGAAGAAAAAAAAAAAAGAACTCAACTATAAATAAATAAAATACCAGATTATTAAAATCATCATGCATGAAGAGATGCGTTTCATTGAAATTAATTTGCAAAATAAAAATATTTTTCAATAACAACGTAGATCAACTCACAGTTTATCAATATATCTTATAAAGAGTAATCAATAAAGCATACTAATTCTTGGATATCAACTGCTTTTGTGATTTTACACATTGACTCCATTTTTGACATAAAGAGCCTGTTCAAATGGACGGAAAAGTTCAATTCCGCATGAACAAAATTTTGATGGAAATATTCCCGATGGGTCCACCTTGATACGTGAAACATTATAAAAACTTATTATATCTCATTTAAGACTTAGGAAGGATTTAAGAGGTCAGACAAAGGAAATAGTGTTTAATGTCTAATAATTAGCCAAAGCTAAGACTGAAAACTACCTAGTGATAAGGTTACAACAGAGAGAATTTTTACCAACAATTTCCTACACGGGGAATATAGGCCATGCCTTTTTCCCTCAAACTAAACCATTTATTTGAACAAGTTATCAAAATCAGTCCCATAATAGGCCACAAGGGCCCTGATGGTCAGATACTATAGAGGTTACTGATTCATGATCACTAGGGAGATAGTGTGATCAGTACTATACTCCGACCACCTGATTTTCTCCCTTCCTGCTTCGACTGCTAGGGTTATTAGCACCGAGGTACCCATTAATAAATTATTTATAGGCTGGGTTGGTCTAGCGACGGTCAGAGAGACCGAATCCAATCCATGAATGAATACTCTAGAAGATAAAAATCTTTAGTGCTTGCTCGGGATTTGAACTCAGGTCCTCCAGCATATTAGCCCAGTGCTCTACCACTGAGCTAAGCTCTCCCCTTGAACAGGCTAAAGCTTAAATTATTTTTAGCCTTAGCTTTGGCTATTCCATCTAACTGAGCAGGCTATAATACTTCATCCACCCAAGCTATAGCACATAAAACAGAATTTATAAATATAACTAAATGTTGCAATTAAAAATGATTTTGTATTTGTGCCAACAAAGTTTTGGCTTGATTTTCCAGCCTTCATCAGAAATAGAAGAGGAAACTGATCCAAAGGAAAACGGTAAAACGCCAAAAACACTAATACAAATATAAATTATTTTAACAAATTTTAGTTCGCGCATGCGCGGTGGTCATGTACGAAAAAGAAGACTGTATGTTATACAGTACATTACAAAGGCTTGTCGGGTGGACCTAAAGCATATGTATGAACCTGAATTTGTGCAGAAGGCTCTAAATTTTATGAAAATATATGCAGTTTTATTCAACTATTATGATAAAATTTACACAGGTTCCACAGAGAAGACTGGCACTCTAGAACAATTATATTGAAAGTTGTCGACCCCAAAGGTTGATGACGAACTACAAGGGGAAAAAATGAATTATGTGTCCGTAATATTTAAACAGGGATATAAAATATTGTATTTCATTCAATCAGGTCATGTTAAACAAAGAACTTAAGAGATACAGTTTAAAAATGGATATCAGCTCTTCTGGCTTCAAAAAGAGAAACATGTTACTTATCACGTTTTATGGAATATAACAAGAAAGTTTTTAATTGCTTTTCTATTCTCTTACCTAGTAGTAGAAAGAGGTTTCAAATCTTCTAACTACAAACAGAAATGAACTGGACCTCACAAACCAAGGATATTTATATTAAACCTAACTAAATTGATGCCAAATATTGAAAATTTATTAACCACACATTGGATTGATCCATCCCGCTAAAAAGGGTTTCTTTTTATAGCGTGGTGATTTCATGAAATACTTAATAAATTTTAAGAAGTCAAGGAATGGTTGATTCGGCTCAGAGAGAGATCAATGTAATGTTTTTATTAAATTAAAAGCTCCCTGGGAAAGAAACACTTGCAAAGAAAAATTAAAAATCTATTTATCTACAATTGACATTACATTTGAGAATAAAGATACACTATTACTTACAACATATTTCTTTTGGTTTTTGTTCTCAATCGTTCTTGTAGAAACGACATTAAATTGAACTCCAAGTGTACCATTCATTTCTAATAGGGTTAAAGAAGACACTACTTCATGAAGAAAAGACCTTCCTAAAAAATAAATAAATATATAAAATATAAATAAAAATGAAAATTTTAGCATTACAAAATAATAATAGAACATAAAAGAAAGTACTTTACAGCTTATTTGTTTATTTTACAGCTTCATCAGAAAAACATCTTCACAAACTATAGAGAAGTAAATAACAACAAGCAAAACAATTGCATTAAAAATTTAATGAAATATTACGAGTTCTATTAATCTGTAAAATATTAAAAAAAATAATGCTCAACTAATTGCGTATATTTTTCTAACCATCATTTATTACTACAGGAGAAGATGGCCACATCACTTTCAAACAGTGGTGAAAGAAAATCGTTCTGCATAATTTACGAAAGAGCTCCAGGAGGCAACATAATAATAATTGAATTAATAAAATTGGCATGTTAATATATCTTTAAAGTTATTATATATAATTGTAGTAAATAAATGAAGATGTAAGTAGAATTAAATGTATGTTCACAAATATCTTTTACTTAAAAAATAAAAGAAACAATAAAAAAAAAGAACACCGAAGTAAAAAGGAAACAGAATTACTATGCTCATAATAGCTTTGTACATAATTGATAACAATAAATATTGAAATTGCTGATAAATGTGGCCAAATAGATTACCAATAACCTTTTTCTGAATACTACAAAAATTTTATTAAATATTATAAAACAACCAAAATGTACAGCATAGATAGTAAGAACTTGCCGTGATAGATTCAACAGATGAATAACAAAGAACTCCTTTATTTATGATTAGATAGACAAATTGAAGAGGGGGTATTGACTCGTTTTAAAAAGTTTAACTGACTTTATTGTGAGCAGAATTAATTCTTATCAACCACTTCCTCAATTTGCCTTAGTAAACAATGAATAATCTGCAAACATCAAGAAGAACCTTTTATTTTCTCTATGATTAACAGTCAAACAATCATAAATATACCATTTGCTAAATATATTCCTTAATTTTTGAAGATAATAAATAATGTAGAAAAGTCAAAATCAAAGAACTAATTTTCCTTTTTGTTTTTACAGGGGCACCAATCTCAGTACTCATTAATATCTTATTAAATATTATTGCATATTTCATGATTTCAATTATCAGCCAATACAGTATTTTTTTTTTTTAATTATAAGTGCTCTAAGTTCATTAGCACTGATTACATTGTATCATAATATATTATTTACCCTTAGAGACTTGAGATTTTTTTGAGATAAATAACATATATTGATAATAAGATATAAATAAAATATAATATTTTTTGAAAATGTTTTGATAAAAGAAAAACACAATTGTAGCCATTATTTATAAAATAGACCCTTGCAAGATAGTAATATCAACCAATAAGCAAACTAGTTTTCGATATTTATTTTTCAAAACACTCAACATCCTAAATTTATTTAACTTTTGGAATCAATCGATTCCTGAATCAAAAAACAAAAAAATCAAATCTAAGTAACAGGAAGAAAGTCTTTAGTAGGAAGACTTTTTCAAACAATAGCTCACCAATAATCATTAAAGAACAAAGAACAACATCAAAACACACTTTTTTATATATCACCAAGGAAATTATTACTAAATAGAATTATTTCTTTACCATTCTATTCCTAAATAAAAGGCTTACCTGAAAAAAAGAGTCTCTTGAGTAACACATTAGACAAAGACTAACTAATGATTAGAATTAAATGGCTGTTTGTACAGTATGAATATGAAAAAAACAACTAATTCATCAAATACAATAATAGGTAGTATTCTGTTCCAATTCCAATCCTATTAATAAAGATTTTGAAAATAGAGAACAAAAGTCTTACCTCAACACCATTTCCCTTGACAGTCAAGTTTAGTAAACATCAAAAACTTTTAAAGAGAGCGCTGCTAATGCTTTTAAATCGTCAGTCGTGATAACTGAATCAAATGGCAAATAGGTAGAAATTAATTCAGTTCATTGAACAGAGACAAAATATACTTCTTGCATTTTATTGGAAAAAAATAATGAAAGAACAGAACATAGTAGCGCTGAAATTTGTCTCTTCAGGAGCTGAAATTGTACACGTTATTTATTTCCTAGCAGTGTGTAAAAAATACTACTGTTGATATGACCTGTTATCTGAGGGGTTTAAAGTAGAGAAATGATTGACAACTTTTTATAAAACAGGTGTCGATTTTTATTTCATACACAATGGTGGGCTCTCGACCAAAACAGCTCTCAGACGCGAAAAGTTTCAATCTTACATCCACCTTCTCTCCCTCTTAAGATAACCCAGTTATGAATTAATGAGATATTCTCAATGTATTGAATAACATTTAAACTTTCTTATTAGCCAGAACATGATTTCTTCGCACATCTATGGATGTGAATACAAAATGTTTAGGCTGGATCTATCAGGCTGTACCGTATGAAATGTCAGTTTTGTTTACTTTGCGATTTAATCCTTTCCCTCTTTTTTTTCATTATTTACAAACATCATTGTTATTCATATACAATTAAAGCTCTTTTATTCCTATTATTTAATCAGTAACTTGCGTACTGTGTTGTGAGAACGATCCTCTGAGAAAAAAATAAAACTTAAATTATGACTTCAACGGAAATCCTTATTATTTTCCGTTATGAATTTAAGCTCGGTCATAGCGCTGCTGAGGCGTGTATGAACATTAACACGGCGTTCGGGGAGGGAACGGTGAATGAACGAACTGTTTACCGGTGGTTTTCCAGGTTTCGAAGTGGAAATTTTGACCTTGTCAACGAGGAGCGAGGAAAGCCAGAAACCAAGCTTGACAATGACCACCTGAAAGAAAAGGTTGAAGCTTGTCCCTCAAAAAGCACTAGGGAATGTGCCAAAGAACTCGGAGTAGGAGCCATGACAGTTTCAAGACATTTGAAGGAAATCGGCAAGTCCAAAACTGACATTTCATACGTTACAGCCTGATAAATCTTTAAGTGTACATGTTTTTGATTTAGGATGAGGTTCATGAATTCAGGAGCAGCCAGGAACAATAAAAGAAAAAATGTTTTAGTGTTCCTGCAGAATTTGCCTCAAACGGAGGGTGAGTGCTGTTGCCCTTTGCAACATTTGGATGCTGAGGCCCTTTTTAGTGTCATGAAAACCTTAAAAATAAATTAAATAAGATCACTTGGCACCGGTTCCCGTTGATCACCGAAGTTAAGTTAAGTCGGGCGTGGTCAGAATCTGAATGGGTGACCGACCACGTGCCGTTGGTATTATAAAAGGGTGGCAACCTGTAGATAGCCCGGCGTTAGTAGCCTAATTGTTGATATGCCGTTAAACACGAACAAAAAATCACTTGGTTCAGAAAACATTTTTTTGTTTTGTTTTAATAGCGTTTTATGTGTCTAACTATTCCAAGCTCTAGATTCCAGCTCTATTCCAAACCCCCAAATGCTTCCAGCCCCCCGAAATTATTTCCTATATGATGCACCTGTAGTATTTAGCTTGAGCGCGAAGTGAAGCTCCCCAGAGGAAAATGGAGGTGTCCCTCCAATGGTTTGGTAGACGATTTATGAAAGTCACGTGAAAAGTCAAGTTCAAGACAAGAAAATAAAGAGTTCTATACAGACGGTGGAACGACATGTATAATAGGATGGCAAAATTACAATATACAATTCACATATTGAGCCCTTTGTGTAAGCGCAAATTTTTTATTGAACTTTTTGCGTAAATCCTCATTTCTTATGACTCCCTTATACCTTCTAGTGACGTCTTTATTGATGGCCTGCTTATCATGAAACATAGTTTTATAAGAAACTCTTTGTCTTTCCTACAAGTTACTTAATTGAACGATTCATTCTATAACCACAAAATTCAGTCTTGAATTTTGTGATTATAAATGATTATTTATGTTCTAGACTCGTCCGTGTGTTTGGTCGGATACTATTTAGTTAAAAATTTAAAACGGTTCGTGGTTTCCATGAAATTTCATTAAAAAATATTGCGGGTGACATGGATAAAGAATTCTGTTTCTCTGAAAGGGATGGATCTCTATTAAAAATCATAGAGCTAAGAAATTCTAAATTTCTTTGTGATGTGATTATAAATGGTAAATCAACTTTACATGCTCATTCATGTGTTCTGGCTGCCAAAAGTTCTTTTTTTTTGAACCTCCTATTAAATTTTTCTGAGTATGAGTGGTCAACAAAGAAACCTTTACAAATAAATATTTGTCAAATAACTAAATACAAAGATGAAAAAAATGAAATGAACTGTATGGTTTGTGTCTCTAAGGTCATTGATTTTTTATATTGTGGAAAAATTGTTATTAATCAAGTTCATCTGAAGCATTTTCTAAACATTTCATACAATTTGGAATTGAAGTCTTTGTATGAAATTTGTGAGAAATTCTTACAGGATAAGGGTTTTATATATGATCGTGAGAAGAAACTTTTATACGCTCATCTAGAGGAACCACCAAAAGAAGATGTTATTCTTAAAGTTGATGTTAAGGCTAATACTGGAACATTAAATGAAGTTAATCCTGTTGAAGATATAAGAGCAGAAGAAACTAGTATCACCTTAAGTAAGAGTGAGGAATTTAAAAGTGATCATACTGACAAAATCAGCGAAGCATTTGACTGTAAGAAGTGTAAACTTCAATTCAACTCCTTAAAAATGCTCGATACCCACAGAAAAATATTTCATGCAAAAGAATTTGTTTGTTTGTCATGTGGCTATAAGACTTTCAAGATGTCATACATTCTTTCTCACTTGATAAATATGGAGCACGAAGAAAATACATGCTCTGTTTGTTTGCATGAAACCCCTGATAGAGAGAGTTTAATTGAACATTTTGATGAACATAAATGTGATTTACCATTCAAATGTTATAATTGTGGCACATTATTCAAAGTGAGAAAGGAGTGGCAGCAGCATATGTTAAATCACAAAAAAGTGCCTCATAAAAATGAAGGTTCTCTTGAATGCAAAGATATTTTAAAATCTGATATTTTGTTGTGTAATGACATATGTGCAAATTACGTTTGTGAGGTTTGTGGATTCCGTGCAATGTATAAGAGCACATTTGAGAGGCATATATCAAAACATAAAGAGAAAACAGATTTGTTCACCTGTCCAATTGAGTCGTGTTCTTTTAGCAGTCGCTATAAATTTAATTTAAAGGGCCATATGCTAAAACATAATACATCAAAGTATTTTTCTTGTGACTTATGTGCACTAAAATTTTCACAAGAAAGAAACTTAAAAAGGCATACTCAGACAGTACATAAAAAACAAGTCTCTTCTTATAACTGCTCTCGTTGTAACTACAAAAATGCAAGAGTAGATAAAGCCAAAGCGCATTGTGAAATGTGGCATCCAAATGACTCAGAAGCACTCAAATTTATTTTTGAGCAACATAAAGTTAAAAAATCTACTTTTCCTCATAAATCAAAACAGAAATCCCAAAAAGTGAATTTGAAGTCATCTGAAATTACTGCGGAGGAGCCTGATGCCTGTCAAAATAATTCAGACTTAGTTTTACCAGAGGAGAATACTCAGTCCAGTTTGAGAAATACAGATATATCAAACGAAGAGTTGCCTAAAAGTGTTAAAAAATCATATATATTAAGTGAAACAACTGGAGAATTTCAAATCATTAGTCAAAATGAAGGTGAACAAATTCCTGTGGCGAGTGTCACATCTACTAATGTTCTGACTATAGGCAATTTCAGAAAGGGGACTGGGAGTGTTACACTGAATGAGACAACAGGAGTTCTAACATTCAATAACATAAACAGTGAATCTACCGGTGCTGTATTTTTGAATGAATCAACTGGTGAATTGTCTTATATTAATTTAGGAAAAGAATCTATTAACATGGACATCGGTGTGGATTGTGAAAAACCAGCTGGATTACAGGGCCACTTAAATGAATTGGCTGGTGATATCAATGACGATGATTTCTTATTTGATTCTTTTGAAATGGATATTGGAAATGAGGATTCCTGTGACGGTTTCGATGATGTTGATGGACTCTTGTTTGATCCGATTGATGTTGGAGACACAGAACATTTAGACATCTTTGTGCCAAATACTGAAGAAGAGTCGCCAAAAGTCATTCCACATTTGAATGAAACAACTGGTGAATTATCTTTTGATTATATAGAATCTCAGAAAAGTGTATACAAAACCTGGCAATCCAGCCAAAGCAGCTATGGAAAGAATGTAAATCTTGAAGACAATACTGAAAACTCCTATAGATTATTATTGAATGAAGTGACGGGAGAATTTTCATGAACCTACTTTAGCTGGAAAAGTAAATTCTTCAGGTATTTAATAAGAATTATTTGCTCTTTATTAGTAAGAGGAGCTTAACCTGTAAGTAATCTGGTCCAACATGTGTCCGTTTGAAAAGAATAACAAGAATAATTATTAATAGAGTTGTCGGAAGTGCCATCTTTTTAGTGTTTCCTCCCTCTCTATAGAGAAGAAAACCTGCTTACGACAGCGACATGATGATAAGAAATGTCGTTTCCTTTCCATAGATCATGAAAAAACTATCTGTTCACATCCTCCTGGCAATGAAAATGTTCTGATTTTCAAAATATGGCCCAAAAATAAAAATGTTTTATCAACAGACATGAGCAATTTTGCACTTCTTAATATTTTTTAAATATCTCGAAAACGGTTGTGAATGTTCAATGGAAGGTGATTATTCAACTTCCTATTAACAAGATTCAGGCATAAATTTTGATATGACCATCTCAGTTGAAGAAAACAGCACTTAGCACTTTAAGTCTCAAAAGTGTTTGTTTGGTTGTACTGATGGCGAAATATAAATATTCTCGAAGCTTTCCTATCACTCCAGATATAAGCATTATGAGGAAACATGTGAGATGCTTGAGTTTCTGTGAGTCTTTTTTTTCTAGGCTGCCTTTGAATTAGAGTTATTATTTACCCATCTTAATTTTTTCAGGTTGCCTTTAATGTGTCCCATGTTGTATTGAATTCACCATTATGAAGGTTGACTGAGCTTTGGTGTACCTACTCCTTCCCAGCACCATCATTTGACAGCCGACACCAGTTTTATATCTAGTAAATTATTAATTGTGTGAACAATTTGTTTGGTAAGAACATACAAATAGTTGTAATGTTACAGTTTAGTATAAATGTTATTCATTACATTAAACTACTTTTCGCTTTACCTTTAGTAATGAACCATTCCTTTTTCATACCTATTTACACATATATAAGTTAAATAAATGAATGATTGAATGGAGAAAATAAGTTAATTTATTAAGCCTGCATAGTTACTCTGAAAAAAGTATACAGAGAATTACATTGACTCTAGGGTAAATATGTTTCCTCATAGAAAAGATATAGATCATATATTATTACTCATACACAGTGATGTGGGGTGGGTTAATACACAGTGGTTAGGTAAATATAAATTGGGTATTTACCCACAGGGAAGGTAAATACCCAAAAAGTGGGTATTTTCAGTTTTTGAGCTTGATACAACTTCTTTGAATATTTTTTGGCGCAAACAAGGTCTGAAACTTACCTATTTGATCATAAAAGCTTAATGAACATTAATACCCAGTAATATTTTAAAGAAAGTTAAAAGTCGGTCTGGGTATTTACAACTTAATGTATATCTATGAATTTTCATGATTAATTTTACAGTGGAGAAGGTTAATTAATTTTAAAAAGGTTTTAATGAAGCCTATTAAATTATTAAGGACTTATTTAAATTTTAAAAGAGGGCCAAAAACATTTTTAATGTTTATTATAATAGTTCAAAACCATTTTAAGTTAAGTTTAAGTTTGTGATCCTTGTTAATATTATTTGAAATTATGCTCATACAGTAGTAACAGCATTACAGTAAGCGGAAATCTCTCCAGAAATGAAAAGGTAGCTTCTTGATGACAGAGTGTTTTGAGTCCGAGTCAGGAAACTAGTTAACATCCTTGATCCAATTGTTGAACTTATCACTGCCATTCACTTAAATGCCCCTTTGATCCACTCAGTTCATAATAGATTTAAGAATTAATGAAAACTCAACAAGAAACCCAGAATCTTGTCTTCAAAAAACGGAGGAAAAACTTGTTTTAACTAAATAGGAGAAATGCATTCAGTTTGGTGTTGGAAACTCACATCTTGCTGCAGACTTGTTGAACTCTTCCATTTGTTTTGTGTGTGAGTTAGGCAGAAACATTGGATTGAAATCAGTTGATCTTCGGAAAAACATAGCTGGCTATAGGGACCAAGAGGGATTATGGCAAAGATTCTTTGTTTGGGAAGGTCTTGAATACAATGACAAAGAAAATAATAAAATAAGTCCCATGTTATGGTGGAGAGGCTAAGTACATGTGTTTTGATCAATGAGTAGGTAACTTAATTTGTGTTTTGAGAAATTTAGATAATCCTAGTCCAAAGTTTTAGCTCAGGCTACATTTTTGTGAATGCAGTACAATATATCAAATTTAGGCAAACAACTTTTTTTACTGGTAGTCGGAAGGTCCATGGCAAATTTTCAGGTAATAATTTATTATTTATTAACCTCTCAGTGATCCTATTTTATAATTTATTATTGTTTTAATAGTTTCTCAGTGTTGCAATAGCTCTAAACTGGCAAGATCCTTGACATTTTACAATATTTGATTAGTAAGTCGCAGTTTAGTTAAATACCTTAAATACCCGGGTATTTACCCTTAAGAATAAATACCCGGATATTTTACAACACTGCTCATATATACAGTTGATATATTTTTTCCTGGTCCTGATTAGACAGTGTAGTCTCACTTATATGAGAGTGAGGGGAACGGAAAATGTTTCGTATAAGTGAATAATTCGTAAAACTGAATAGTACTATGTTTTGTGGCTATTTTAAAATATTTATTTAAATTCTTCATAAAAAAAATCACAGTTTTATTGTTTATATTTTGTTGTTAGGTAATGTTGTACATTATTGTATTTTCAAGTTTCATATCACAAAATTCTCCTCGATTTCTTTCCTCTTACCGATAATAGTCACAAGGGTTGACAAAAGTAATTTCAACTGTTTAGCTATGTCTATTTTTGTTTCGTTGGGGCTTTCATCAACTTCTTTTAGTATTTTTACTTTGTCTTGAAGCTAAAGTTTTGTTCTTGTTTTTTACACATTTTAAAAGATGAAAAGACAATAGAACTCAGCTACTAGAAGGACTACTCTATAGAGAACTGAAAAACGAGAGAGTGAAGGGGGGATGAATAACTGGCACGTGCTGTGTTATTAGATCGGAAACAAAGGGTATCACACAAAGGAGAGTACATAGAACACGACTGGACTACTAGAAGTCACTGGTAAGCCCGTAAACATTTCGTGGAAAAGCTGTTGTCTCTTCTTATAACTGAATAGTATTTACACCAGGGGTTATAGTATTTATACAAAGTAGGCTTCGTATAAGTGAATACTGCATAAGTGTATAATTCATTCCACAGGATAAAATGGAGTTTCGCCGGGGAACGAAAAATTCTTCGTATAACTGAATGTGTCGTATAAGTGAGATTCCACTGTATATTGAAGAAAGGCGAGACATTTTATTTACATAAAAACAGTGAGGCTACTGAGCACAGATGGGATGCTGAGAGACAGGCTATTATTGCAGCAAGGATTTTTCTCATTTCAGGGCCTGATGAAAAAATTCCCTCCTGCACAAGGTACTCACCTCCTGGACTTACTCTCATTCCAATGATAACCTTTATTAGATTCTCATTCACTTATCGTGTTTTTCTGAAAACATGACTTTTCTGCTAATTGCAATTAAAAATAACAATCAACTCAGGCAAAGAGAGAGGAAAAACCTTTCAAATGAACAAAATCGACACTTTCGAATTTTAAGCATCGATTTCGCTTTATCAAAACTGTATGAACTGTTTTTTAGGTAAGTTAGTAAGCTTGGGAATAGATTCCTTACTCAGTTAATGAATTTTTTTTTAAACCCCCTAACATAACCAAAATTGTGCTAACACAAATTTTCATGATCTGTAAGTTCCGAAATGTGAAATATTCTAGAAGAACTTCCGGATTGCATCATCGAGTGGGTAATCAGGTTTCCTCCCTAGGGAGAGAGGGAGGTAATACACTGAAAAAGGTCCAAGACCTACAGGGTACTATTTATCAGTCTTGACCTAACCTTTTGTTATCAGATGTCTCTCTATGCAACACTTGTTTTCTTTCTACTAGCAACTTCTATATCTCCCTTATCAACTATTGTTGTAGACTCCCAAGGTTTGATTTTTTGCAAAGCACTTGTTTATCGGACTTCTTCCTATCATTGAAAACTTTTTTCTTAGTTTCACAGTTTGAGATGTCAACATGGCAAGCTGTTGACATAAACAAAAAAGGTATATTTCAACTAAAGATTGCGGAAAGAAATGTTTTTGCAATCTACCCCAGGAATGTCTCATATCCAATAGAATTTGATGTTTTTTATCTCCTTTATACTATAAGACATCAGACTTAGCTGGTCCCTTGCTTTTTCTCTTGGTGCATCCTCATTTCTCTCTCCAGGCCTTCCAGCTTATGAAACTTTGTTCTTAATTGGTCATGTTCTCCCTATTTAAACCATCTTTTCAGCTGCCTCTTTACTAAACACCAAAACCCACAAAAATCAAAACCTTAAGTATCATAGGTTTAAAATTGCAGCCCTCCGTCACTTTGGTTCGTTTAAAACACAGGATCCAGCCTGGGGTAGGCTACTCTCCACAGTGATCGACTTGTTGAAAGAGGTCCTTCATCTTCTGGCGCCAGTGGCTTGAACCAAAAAGAGTTCACTGATTGTTGAACCTTTTCAGGACAGCCCTACATTCAATTAAGTTAGTGAATATAAATTGATTCAGTATTCATGTATACTTACATTAAGTAAGCAGTATATTATTTCTAATCCTCTAGACATAAGATAGTGCTTAGGAATTGAATTAATAAGTAATTTTAACATAGGATGTTTTATGTAATATATAATATTTGTTTTTAGATGCCCCACCTTTGAAACCAGACAGAATAACTTAAAAAAGTTGGCATTCCAAGGAGTTGTATGAAGAGATAAAAGGATGGTGTCCCAGTGGCGTCCAATGAGATGTACATACTTCTGACATCTATTGACCATGTTGGAATATTTTCTAATCTGATTATCTAAAGAAATATAAATTATAGTGAAATCCAATCACACTCAAATTCCAAATTGAACATTTTTCTTAAGCAAGAGCGATACTGGATGACTGTAAAATGTTTTTAGATCAAGGATTATGAAAAGCGAATTTTTGCTGAATTGACAAGCTTGTAATTTGTTTGAAATCAATCATCCAATAATCTTGATAACCTCTAATCAAAATTTTCCACTTCATAGAGATAATTTTCAAGATGCAATGGTTAAATGAGGCACTATGTAACTCTTTTGTACAGAATTTTACATTCCTCAGTATAAAGTCTATGTACAATTTTAATAAATTTATGTTTTGACTTACTTTTTGTCACCTCTTGACAGCCCTCCTAATATGAAGCATTCTTCTAAACAGAAAGAATGTGAACCGTCAGTCAACCTTTTTCCTTGTGTAACAAGATGAATATGTATTGATGGAATGAAATGTTCGCAAATTGAGAGACAAATGTTTTGAGGAAAAAAGTTTATAAACTGGCTATGAGGGCAGGAGACTGAAAAATCTATAAATGATAATAATATAAAAGAAGAATATGGAAGTTAATCTGGTAGCTTAAAACCTCCCATAAAACTTATCTAAGTGTAAATGAAAAACTGGTAAAATATATTGAGATTCTACATAAAAGTAAGGTTGGCAAATTCATATTTTTAATTTGAACAATCTTTCAATAGGACCATATATTTTTTAAATGATTTACAAAGAGCTTCATGAACCCTTTCAGGGGAGGTGGGCTCCCCGGACCGTGAGCTGCTATAGTAGCTCGGTGAGAGGTGGGTTCCCTGGATCAGGAGCCTATATAGTAGCTCAGTGTTTCTAGATAGTGAGCTACTTTAGTAGCTCTGTTCCTAGAACCATATTCTAGTGGTACTTATGACAAGCCCCCCTTTGGGTTTTTTTTCTAACCCAAAAAAATTTTAAGTGTAAGATTAAATATACCATAGTCAATCTGCTGTACAGAATCAATAGTTTTAAGGTTAAAGATCAATATCCAGAAGTATTATATATATATACATATGATAAACTTATACTTTATTACAAATGAGCATTTATTTTAAAAATATCCCTCGACCATCATGTGACACCTTAATGACGGTTGATTATCTCAGCACGTTTCACATGCAAATTGTTTACTGGTGAGAATCGGAGTATTTTATTATTTTTCTAAAAAAAATTATTGGAATTTCTTGGATTACTATTTTCCTCCCGAATATAATTGGTGAACTACACTAAAAGAGGAATCATCGATACAAAATGCATTCCTCTGTGAGCTTTAGAATATTTAAAAGAGTGTGCCTAAAAAGAGATTCAAGAAATTATTTCTCCTTAGCTTTGGTATAAGCCCCCTAAAACAATAATATTATTCAACAATAAACAGAGATATACAATTTAATTAATCCTAATTTCCTCTGGCTAAACAAACCAAGAGGAAATGTTTAAGACTAGTATAACTAAAACGTTAGTTAAATAAGTTAAAAGTGCCTGATGACAAATTCGAGAACTTCACTCCCTTGATTATTTTTAATGGAGACTTGTTCATATAAATAGAACATAACTTCGCATGCAGCCAAAGAAATAATTCAGGAAATGTCCATTTGATCTCTGAATATCATCTACCATGAAGCAATCCAGTTAGCTTAAAGCTTTTATCTGGCATCATTTGGAAAGCCTTGAATAGAAATTCTCAATAACCTATCTTGAATGGAATGAAACTGCAAACTTCAAGCACCGTTTCCTCTGGCTGAGGTGGGCCTATCAAAATGTTCGCTAGAATCTTTATGGTAGGTAATTTTGTGTGGGGTGTAAGATAACATAGAAAATGACAATACTGTTCATCTATATTGATTATTATATTTCCTCAACGCAAAAAGTTGTAAATCTTAATTTAGATGAATGTGAATAAATAAATATTTATGCCAGTCTGTCATTATGGATTATCCAAAAGCAAAATTCTAAATTTATACCTCTAGCATTAAACCCTGTTAATGATATCGTCATGGCATTCGAGTCCCCCCATCAATGTGTCTTTAACCTAATAACTGCTAACTGTTGTGCGGGACGATCATGTCTACAGATGTGTAGGATGGCCTAGAACTACTTACTTGGCGGCCCTCATCGTTCCTTCTATACCATTTTTCTTGTCTTAATTGTTTGAAATGTTCTGTCTTACAGTTGTTTAAACATAAAGTTTTCCTCTCTTTGTATGACCCTCTTCAACCATTGACCGGTTTTGGAGAGAAGGAATAAGAGAAACTATGAGTCAAGTCAAGCATGGCAAGTGCAGAACCCAGACTGCACTCAGAGCGGTTGAAAGGTTAAACAGTGTAGCTGGAAGCCTGTTAACACAAAACATTAATTGCTATATTTGATAGCAACAATTTTTGCCAAAAAAAAACAGTGTTTCATTGGGCGGATTTTGCAGGTTAATGGACTTGAGAGTATTGCTACAGATAAAGTTTTGTACCAAATTTCATCGCAATCAGACCATCTTTTTAGACACTTGAACAAATATAAATACAAATGACCGGATTCTTCATGAATTTTAAATGTAAAAAATAAATAAAAAAGTTCCACCTGTACCTTAAGCCCAGATCAAATAAGATGATCAGAAACTATTGCTAGAAAATAACCCAATTGCAGAGCCAAAAAGTAGTAGGTTCAGTGGGCATCACTAGTACTTGGTCCAGCGAGCCAGCTTTAACTCCACTGTATTCGCTCTCTAAAGGGTTAACCATGTTCCCTAATATCTTTCATATCTGGTCTCAATAATCCTGTCACAAAAGGTAGATAGAATTTGTACTGGGTTTGTGCATTCAAAATTGTCTTTAACTTCCGAAGTTAAGTCCGAAATAGTTGATATGTTAAAAATATAAATCAAATTTATGTTTTACCTATATTATACTTTGTCATGCAATTATTTCATTAGAACTAATCTTGCAGAGTTGTTTTTCTGATGGCTGATGTGTTTTCCCACCATCTAGATATGCTAATAAAAACATATACTTATTCTCACAGATTGACTATGTTACATTTAATCAATTTATTTCCCTACTACCTATAATATTACATTCCAAACAAATTTGCAATGACTGCTATATCATGGCCCTTCTAATTTTTAAGAACTACTGAAAAATGTTTCTCACAAAACTGTAGACTTCTATTGGTACACTTACTGGTATTTTTTAAAATACTAAAAACATTGGGGTATAAGAAGTTTTACAACCTTTCAAATTATTTGTTTGAAATTATAGTAAATAACTTTTCAAGAGGAAATATTAAATATCCCAAGGAGGTTAGAGAAGTTTCACATTGTCATTGTTACATTTCTCTAAATAATAAAATGTTTAAAGCAAAAAAGTCCATTAAGAAGATTAAATATCGCAACAGACAGAAATGTTCAGGTTTTAAAAAGTTCTATAGTGAATTATTCTGCGATTATATATACTAAACAAGTAATGAATTTATTTTTAAAGTAGTAGTTACCGAGTAATTGGCCCCTCAGGCTGAAGAGGAAAAAAAAGGGTAAAGGTATTTCTAACATAAATAAGTGGTCTTGGAACAAATCAAGAACTTTTAATAATTTACAAATCATAACACAAATATTGATGTGTTATTTTGTACAATGAATCCCATGATTTTTTCTCCATCAGTTTCAGTTCTTAAACGGGCCAGCAAGCGATGCTGCAGAGTTCCACATTTAATTATATAGATCGTTTTAGATTAATTTATGAGTTAAGCGTTTACCTGAAAGAAAAACAGAATCCATTAAAACACAAATTTAGAATAAAATTTATTTTCTTAAATTATGTTTTGGCATCATATTCTCTTCAACTTAAAAGTGCAGTTTAATTGTACGTTCAGGGAGCGAAAATTTCCCTGCTATTAATGGTATATAATAGTGTCTTGTTTGCAGCTCTCACATTTCTCTTGGCAATAATGAGGATAGAAAAAATCCCAAACTTAAGTAAATTTCACTAAGTATGCCAAAAACTCAAGTAAACTGTTTACAATACATTGCTAGGAATCAAGAAATCAGGGAATATTTGAGATTCGACAAAGAACAGTCAGATTGTCCGAAACATATATATTTAGAACGTTATGGCATGGTCTTTGGCAGCTTTCATCAGCAAAGAGTGCCGAGGGGATAGAGAAATACCAAATATTTGCAGTTAGGTAACCATGGAGGAAATTTATAGTCACTTAAATGCTAGCTTTGCTCTTCATCCTTCCTGTAGGCATTCATTACTGAAGAAGGCTGCCAAAGAGCATCCCAAAAAAGATTTTTTGAAAAACTGAGATTGATTGAATAAGGTATTGTCTACAATTCATTAATTTTTATAATAACATTTTTAATCATATTATGGTCTGGTCTCAATTAATTTGTCTAAGCTAATTTTTGCTGTCAAATTGGTCTTTTGAAGGATATTTATTTTTACCCACTGCAACATCAACAATTTCTACTATGATAATATATGTTATAAATTATTATAATGATTTTACTTACCGTTGTATAAAAAAAATGCATAGGCTCTTCAGTTGGATTTCGGTTAATGAAAACAACTTCAAAATTTTTCCTCTTCAAGCCCATGTTTGAAAAACATTAGAACAGGGACATTGTCGTTATCAATGTCTCTATACTCGAGGAGAGCAATCATACCGTCAACATCCATGGATTCGCCTGTAATTTAAAAATTCCAAAATAATAAAAGCAGAAATCTTTTAGCAGCCTTCAATAAGTATTTTGGAAGAGACAAGGCCAGAAAAAATGTTTGAAAACAATAAAGAGGAGAACATGTGGAAAATAACAAGTTATCAATTACAATATTTGTATGGCAAACCTGGCTTCTGTTGAAATTAAGAAGGGCCATTCCAAGCCAAATCATCCAGGGGTTGACACCCAAGGTTGGCAGATTTTAATGAAACTTGGTGTGTATATTCTAGTAATGGACATGAGTACAAATATAAAATTTTATGTTGTTATGTTCATTAGTTTCTGAAATGCAGCACTTTAAAAATTCTTCAAAATGTGCAAAATATCGTTGATCATATTATATTATGATATATTATACATCTGGCAACAATCTATACTTTTACAACTTTTGCTCTAAAACTGTTAATTTTAATGATAGAGAGTTAATTTTTTTTTTAATTTGTTCGGCATTAAATTTTCAATGGAAATATATTGCTAGATACAAAATTTAGAGCCATAGAAATAGTTTAAAAAATTCTTAAATAGCAAAATTGAGATTTGTTTGAACATTGATATGCATCCATAAATTGCTTAATAACATGAGTCTACCTGTATGAACACCTAAACCCATTATATCACCAAAAACTAGATTAAAAATGCAAAAAAAATGGTGTAATAAAATTAGTGGGCTTTTGAGTTTTCAATAAGTTAAGAGTTGATCAAAGTTATACTATGAAAAACTACATATATCCGCTATTAGACTGCCTCTATTAACTCTAAAAATACCCCACTAATAGATAGAAAAGTACCATTATAATTTTGCTGGCTATTTGTATGATATTAATAACTAAAATAACACAAAAATATTCGTTTTGATAATTTAGGGCCTAAATTAGGGTTTTATAATAATAATAATAAAAAAACGAGTTTGAAATTAAAATCACTTTATGTTAGAAATAATGTCTGCACCAGGATTAATTAAGAAAATTCAGATTTGGATAGTGATATTTATTTAACAGAGAGAGAGGACATATTCACTTAACCAGGTGGGGGTGGGGCAACATAGTAGACAGAGGCCGCCAAGTATCCTTCCACACATAAGACTGGCTGTTCATTACAGCCTCTGTAATTTTTAGTAGAACCTCTAATTTCTTTTTTATATCTCATCATCTAAGACAATGGATTTTATTAAAACCCAATTTCCACGTATAAACCGAATAGAATTTTACAGGGGGATGTAGTGCCCAATACTAACATTTTAAGAGCATTATGAATTTGTGTCATCACAAATCAGACTTCCAGTTGGATGCTTGTTGGTCTTGCCATACTACAAGTCATGGAAAAACAGTTTGTGATGGAATTGGATTTTTAGTAGAACCTCTAAATGACTCAAAGAGACTCATTGCTAATTTCAATCAGCCATAAAATATGTTCAGAAGGAACAGGACAATCATCTTGTTGTTTAGGCCAGTAAAATGTTTTAGAAGGCCCATGTGGATGCATAAAAACAATTTTGTTGTCACCTTCTTCTTCGTTCAGTTGACTGATCAGTCTAAGCCACGAGTTTTCTTCATGAACACAGATAGTATAATTATGAAGACACGGTTTTAAGCGCTGAAAAATTGTTTAACTTTCTATGCCTTTAATATAATTCCATCAAATACGTATGTCAGGATCCAGACTCGTGCATTTTGCTATTGTTTCATCAGTTGATTGTGGACTGAAAAAATCTGAATTTTCTTAATTAATCCTGGTGCAGACATTATTTCTAACATAAAGTGATTTTAATTTCAAACTCGTTTTTTTATTATTACTATTATTATTATAAAACCCTAATTTAGGCCCTACATTATCAAAATGAATATTTTTGTGTTATTTTAGTTATTAATATCATACAAATAGCCAGCAAAATTATAATGGTACTTTTCTATCTATTAGTGGGGTATTTTTAGAGTTAATAGGGCGGCGCTAATAGCCAAGATTTGTTGATGCGCCGTTAAAAAAAAAAAAAAAAAAAAAAAAAAAAAAAAAAAAAAAAAAAAAAAAAAAAAATAGAGGCAGTCTAATAGCGGATATATGTAGTTTTTCATAGTATAACTTTGATCAACTCTTAACTTATTGAAAACTCAAAAGCCCACTAATTTTATTACACCATTTTTTTGCATTTTTAATCTAGTTTTTGGTGATATAATGGGTTTAGGTGTTCATGGAGGTAGACTCATGTTATTAAGCAATTTATGGATGCATATCAATGTTCAAACAAATCTCAATTTTGCTATTTAAGAATTTTTTAAACTATTTCTATGGCTCTAAATTTTGTATCTAGCAATATATTTCCATTGAAAATTTAATGCCGAACAAATTAAAAAAAAAATTAACTCTCTATCATTAAAATTAACAGTTTTAGAGCAAAAGTTGTAAAAGTATAGATTGTTGCCAGATGTATGATCAACGATATTTTGCACACTTTGAAGAATGTTTAAAGTGCTGCATTTCAGAAACTAATGAACATAACAACAAAAAATTGTATATTTGTACTCATGTCCATTACTAGAATATACTCACCAAGTTTCATTAAAATCTGCCAACCTTGGGTGTCAAAATGCCTTTTGGCTGGATGATTTGGCTTGGAATGGCCCAGAACAGAAAACGCTGGTTATGTCATGTAGGACGAATGGAGCTCAATAGGCTGCTAAATAAGATGTATATGGTATAGCGAGGGGTGAGAGGGAGATCTAAATAGAAATGATGTGTTATTCTCAAGACAATAATTATTCATATGAATAAAGAAAAAATATCTATCAAGAGCAATAAATTTAATATGGCATGATTTTGCTGCCAATGTGTTATAGCTATCACATTGGTTATTGGCTCATGCAGATATTTCTAGTTAATTGAAGATGGAATGAAACAGCCTAACACAGGAAATTACTCAAAAATCACCAGTCAAAGAGGGAATAAATAGATTAAAATTAATTTTCATAAAGAAAAATAATGGAGTCAATTTAACGCTACAATGCTAAAAAGCATGGATGAAGGAGGCGAACCACATTTCAATGGGCTCTCTGATTAGTTAAATAAAACCATAATTCTAGTATAAACAATTGCTGCAACCCCACACATTTTTTTAATGGCCCAGTCAAATAATGTAACACTCCATGAAATCAGCTGCAGGTGCCATTAGTACACAATAAATAGTTGAATATCCCAAAGGTCTAAATTATGTATAAGTGGATGTTAAAATTAAAATAGTTGTGTATAGAATTATTCTTATAGTTATGTTCTTATATATAGTTGCATGCATTAGTGTATATAGGCCAGTTATCTTATATATCTTATGAGACGTAAAAGATTCAGAAGCAGTTAATTGCAAAGAGGTCTAAATAATAGATTTTTAAAATATTAATTCTGTAGTTTTACTCTTTCATTTTGGCTAATTGTAAATTAGAAATAAATATTTTTAAATAATTTTTTTTTTCAATATTGAATTCCATAAATTAACTGAGCCTCATTTGAATATTTTTTCTATTGTTTAGGAATGTTGGGGTAAATATTTAACAATAAAAAGTCATAACATGAAACAAACCTGTGAAAAACTGTAGGTCCTTAAACCTTCCAAGGATATCTTTCATGACTTTGTTCATGTTCGTTTTAAATGTGTCAACTTGTGAAGGATCTTTTTCTTCTAGTCTGAAATGTATAAATATATCTTGTAAGTTTTACTTTTGAGAAAAGATTTCAATAAATTCTAAGTAAAGTTCACTTATTTAGAATTTAATAAGATATTAATGTATCACCAGAAGATCTTGTTCAGAAAAATACTATCATTGCTTTAAAAATACAATCATTATTTTAAATGTGCTAATGAACTAGGCAGTCAAAGCAACTTAAAAAAAAAAACTTAAAATACACCCTAGTCGGGGATTCGCAGCTAGCTTAAATAAGAGCAATATTTAATTACTCAGGAGGCAGTACATTAATATGAAGTCTGTGAAAGCTCTAAGAAAATTCTTTACAATAATTTTAAAGCAACATACTTGCTAACTAATTTCTTCATGTAGTCTTTAAGATAAGCAGTGTATGATTTCTTATCCCCAAATGCAAAGGTCTCACAAAGCCTATGATTAAGAACTACATCAACGCCAGACTCAACAGCTTCATCAGTTCCTTCATCAGCTTCTTCGGCGGAAGGGTTAAAACCATCTAACTGAATATCACCATGTTTTCTTGTAACCAACTGCAAGAAAAGTCATCAATATTAATAACTTTAAATAGTAAAGAGGTAAGGAAATTACATTACTTTGGTGTTATTAATGAAACAATGCAGTGAAAATATAGAAAGTGTAGAGGGATTTACCAATACAACGATACCAAAAAGTAATATTAATATGACAAACTAATGATGGAATTAGAAAGTTCAGTAACATATAACATAGAAAAATGTGAAATAAATCCATTTAGCAACCGAAAGAAAAAGCAGCATTTGTACTTACTTTGCCATAAACCTCATAAAGAACTTCGTCAACTAACTTCATTTTGTAGGAGTCTGAGAACATTTCGTCCCCTGTAAAAATATAATATTAAAATAAAAATGTCTAAAAAAAAAACAAAAGGTACAAGCTCACAGAAACAAAATGTAATACGCATGTGAAAAAAGCAAATTACTTCAAAAAATATGCACCTAAAAAAAGTACAGCATGGAGCAACAAGAATGATTTCAGGAATACTTCATAACTATATTATGTCTTGAAATACTCATTTAAACAAGAAATTCCAATAATTTAGCTTGAGATTTAATGAGCAAGATAAAAAAAAAACAAAATCTATCCTGTAATTTAGCTTATTTAGATTAAAATTCCAGACTGCCAAATGTCAGCTACAAGTTTACATTTTGTTTACCTATTGGGATAGGTTACTAAGGCATGGGTAGGTATCCTAGAAGGTAAAAATAGGTTTATAACATTTAAACACTTAGGATTGAGCAATAACAATGAGGCATCATTTAAACATTGGATTGACAATTTCAATTGATCAAAGTCTTTACTTCATTATTGGAGACTCTTAGAGAACAGAACAAGCTAAACATAGTGGAAACATAATGCCATAGTAGGAATGAAATAAACAAATATTATGCAAGGCATATGTTCTAATCTCCATAACATAAGCTGTAAGTCAAAACTGAGAAACCACAATGACCTAAATGTTACTAGTCAATAAACTTCCTAATAAGCTCAGAAATAACCATTATGCCAGATACTGTTGCATTTGTATGGCTAACATATATCATTTGTGAGGAAATAAGAAAATAAAAATACATAAAAGGTTTCTGCCTAATAGAAAACTTGATGTGAAGCTTCCCTACACTTGTTGCTACTAAACTCAACATAAGATAATAAATTTGACAAGACAGTCGGGTCAACGTTAACTAAATATTCTAGAAAGAGAACCGTTATAACATAGATGAAACAAGAAAAAGAAATCAGTGGATAATGCAGAGTAAGAGCAATAGTCAACAGCTGTCAGCAATAATAATTTATGGGTCCCAAAACTGCCAAATAAGCAGTACCGAGATCGAGTTAATGGGATTAATTGGAGTAAAACTACATGAGAAACATGCGACAAAAACGAACAATCTTGAATATTATCCCGTTGTACAATATAGTTGCACCGAGTTATTGACTTCATTCGACTATTAAGAATTTAAAATAATATTACAAGTAACTTACCAGTGAATAAATCTTTGTAAATCCTCATAGTGACTTCGGATGGAGAAAAAAATCACGGATTAAGAATTTTACAACCTGTCCACCTCCAATGGAAGAATCAGAAAGGCCGAAGTCAGTAATGAATCACCGCTCCTTAGATCGCATAATTCATAATACACTTTCCCATAGGAAATATAAATTAATATTATTTGCTTTAACAGTTTATTATTTTTCAAATATATTTTTTAATAAGTAACACATGTTTTCTTTTTTGTTCTGAGCTCGAAATCTAAATTAAAGGATTTTCAGGAAGGTTGATACAGAATTGTAGCAGTATTTTTTTTGTCTTGCTAATTTAATAGTCCAGTTTATAATTTTACTCTAAAAATGTTTGTTGTGGTTTTGAAATTATTTAGTTGAATTATTAGAACAAAGTCTAAAATTTGAATGGAAGGTTGGTACTCAAAGTTAAGGTGATAAGGTTCGTCAACAAATACATGTATCTTTATTTTTAGAAGTTAAGGATTTTTAAACTTGTTGTTATTGTTTCGATGCCATACATTATCGTCCGTGGAAATTTGGCATCATATGATAACAGATACCCCTGGAGAGTTTTAGTTTCAGGCCTAAAGGGTAAAGCTATGATTCTTTTTTGTAATCAATATCTTTCATAACATATCGCAAAGTATATTTATCTTTTGATAAGGATTTACTTATAAACATGAGTTGGTTTAAGCATTTAGTGAGATATGAGTATCTTCTTGTTCAGTTTACACTATCTTTCATTTATAGCTGAAGATATAGAACAACTTAAAAGATTTGCTTCTGGTGGCTATTGTGATGACTACACAATTGTTTACCTTCAACATCCTACAGTAATATTGACAGCACTTGAAGTTTTGGGCTATCAGGTGGTTGCTTCCTCATCAACTGCTGTCAAGCAAGATTACAATGAATATATGTGGACTATGAGAAAAGATTTTGCTGAGCCAGACCCTATAACTCGAAAGAATTGAATTTATAAGATTGTAAGTTTTGTCAATGATTTACTTTCGGCCAGAACTAATATTTTGGATTTTTTTAAAACATCTTTTACACAATAATTGGTTAAGCATGATATTTTTTGTTATTCCTCTATTAATGTTTTTTGTTGTTATATGTTTTAAGAGATATTCTGAACAATAGGCTTTTGAAATTTGTAGACTTCATCTTTTAAAGTTATGAAATTTAGGGTTTCATTATCATATCTTATTGAGTTTTTAATCTTTCATTACAACATTTTATTTATGATTATTGGTATTTTAAGGTTGTCTTTTTTATCTCTCCTCTTATTATTTTTTATATGTAACTTTCCTCCACCTGGTAGACCCTTATAACTGGTTTATGGTATTTAAATGTGAGACATGATGAGTCAGCAGTGGGAAGAGGCGACATTGTTTTATTGTTGATAAAACTTGAGAAATACGAGGTTCCTTAAATTTTAATATAAGGTAAATCCCAGATTTACTATTCCTGGGGTTGATTTGATTAACTTAAAGGTTTTTCTTGTTTCTGGCTTTTGACATTGCTGTTACAACTTCAATGGCGTCATTATGAGTATTTACAATTCCTTATGAAATTAGTACCCATGACTATGGGCTAAACTTAATTTCTCGATAGTCATTTTCTGGTTCTAGTAGTTGTTTGAGTTTCAAGATTTGTTTAATAGATTAATGGCAACGATTTTTGGAGAAAAAAATTAAATTATTAACAAGCAAAAAACTCTTTGTTTTTGAGTAGTTAATGCATGATGTGCATTATTGTTTTTGTTGTCTTCAATGAATTCATTAATAGAGCCACTCAAAAAGATGAGTGTGAAACAATAGCCCATTGAGATAGGTGGAAAAGGGGCGAACTTCTGAGGGAAAGTTCCCCTTTCACTCCCTCTTCTGTTCAGCCATTTGAAAAGCCGTTTAATGAGCCACACTTTATCCGAAATGCTATAAAATCTGATTATGTATCGTTTGGGAGCAGGGAAGGATTTGGGAGGTCAAGCAAGGGAAATAATGTAAACTGTTTATTATTAACCTGTTCAAATAGATGGTGTATTTACAGGAACAATTCCTTGTGTTACTTCATTATCACTGGAAAGTTAACACTTCTTTGTTTACTACACTATAAACTATAAAGTATGTTTTTTATGAAGTAACATTTATATTTTAGTACTAGCTGTTACCCGGCGTGCTATACTACACCTACTTCTGCATCTATAAAAGCAAAAATAAATTAGAAACCAAATAATTAATATTAAAATCTAATAATGCAAATCTGTAACTATTTGGGTTCATTGTTTCGAACTCATGATCTCCGAACTGTGAGACATTGACAATTTTAACCTAGCCTATTTTAACCTATCCTCCCAAACGTGTGCCACGTTTGGTCAAAATCGGCCAAACAGTGGATTTGTTTAAGGAACAAACATACAGACAGACAGCTGGTAGAATTTTTTGACCTGGCCTATGAGAAAGGTGGAGGGAGTAATTTCCGCTGGCTACTGTCAGTTTCCTTTTGTGGCGCTGAAAATCTCGCTTCTCTTTGAGATTTCATTTTACATAAATTTGAATTGTTCATGAAAAATTAATTCAAAACATTAACTGTCAATAGTGGTACAAATGGAAATGTACTTAGATAAAACAGTTTTTCCGAGTCGGACTTTTGTTGAAAATATGAAAGTGATATAATCAATTAAGTAGGCTGATTGTCATGTAATAACACTGAAATTATACATTTGATTCTAGTAATTCATATTCTATTATAGCCTGTCCAAATAAACCCAGGAGTTCAATTGCGCATGGGTGTACATCTAGGCGGGTATTTCTCCTGCCCTCTCCCTTCTGTGCCGCCATTTGCAAAGCCTTTTAATGAACAAACTGTTTACGCGAATCACTGTAAAAACATATTATGTCTCGTTTAGGAACAGGTAAGGCTTTGAGAGGCCAGGCAAAGGATATAATGTTTAATATTTATCAATACATAGCCAATGCTAAGGCTGAAAACTATTTAAACTATAAGGTTGCCTATTCCAATAGATGTTTATATGGAGAGAGAAAAGGGCATGGCCTATATTTCGGGTTGAAAATTGGTGGTAAATATTCTTTTATAGCCTCATCAATATAAATTTTAAAACAGTTTCAGCCATAACTTTGGCTAAGTATTGATAAATATTAAACACAATGTCCTGTATCTTACCTCTCAAAGCATTCTCAGAGAAAGGAGAAAGTGTTTAATGTATATCAATACTTAGCCAAAGCTATGGCTGAAAACAATTTAAACTGTAACGTTTCTGTTTCCACAAGCAAGGGGACTGGGGTAACGGTTGAAAACTGAAAAGGTTATAAAAGAGAATTCTTCCCGCTGTATCTTGGGAATATAGACCGCGCCCATTCCATCCATCTATTTGAATAGGCTATAGTTTAAATTGTTTTTAGCCTTAGCTTTGGGCAAATATTGATAAACATTAAACACTATCTCTCTTTCCTGACCTCTCAAAGCCTTCCCTTGTCCTCAACAAGACATAATCAGTTTTTATTGAGTTCCACGGAGCATGTTGTTCATTGAAATAGTTATGCAAATGGCGGAATCGTCGGGAATATTTCCCTCAAACTTTCGCACATGCGGGATTTGAACTATTCCATCTATCTGAACGGGCTATAGTTTCAAAGTCTTAGGCTTCTTCAAGGCTATTTGTTAAAAATAATTGAAGCCTAAACAGAAATAAATGTAAGAGTTCACTTTCCTTCTCTGAATTTACTTGTTTTCAACGAATACTCCTGATGAAGCCCCGAAATGTGTGAAACTAACAGTAATAAAGTACCGTCAAGTACATAAAGTAATAAATCAATTTAATTGAACTCATGTTGGTGTAACACCTTAAAACAATGAATGAATTTTAATGATGAAATTTTCCTTGTTTACATTCTGTATTGATGAAAATTTATCAAAATCAAAATTTCTAAGTTTAAAATACATTTTAAATAATTTATTACTTTTAATGATAGCATTAATTACTATTTTATATATTTTTAAATTGTTCAATGGATGGAGGAATTATGAAATAAATAAATGTTAAACACTTTCACACAACTTTTGCTTTCTATTGATCCTTCTTAGCTCAATGACCCTTTCATAGGGATAATAATAGGAGCTGCCCTCGTGCTAGGCACTAGTGTTTATGAGAAGATTGTCAGATTAGATCGACTATCCGTGTTTTATTATTTTAGGCCATCTCTAAAATACTGAAGTCGATATGACTGAACCTTTTTATGTTGCTGTGAAAGGTTCACTCCATGCTAGTGACTCATCTGTTTTTGGACTATCTTCCGAAGAAGTTAATGCTTTGTCTAAACGTTATCCTGATTCTAATAGAGAGGTCATAAATGGAGTGTTGATCAAAGGTAATGTTTTAATATGATATGCTAAATTTTGGGCTTCAAGTCATTAACAACAACTTTATTTCTGCTTTCTTTTTATTAATTAATGTTATAACAAATATATTATAATTTTTTGATTCAACTGGGTATATATTATGTGACTATGCAGATGTTTCTCCCATGACCGGAATTATGTAAGTGGGGTGATCTGGATATAGAAGAGTGACTGCTATACAGGGTGTCTCGCATTGAGATGTCATAACTTTAGGGGTTTATTCTCTACCTCAATTGTAGCTCAGTGGCGCAAAAATGAGCGTTCTATCTGAAAATGTAGAGGAGCTACTCAATCTTTTGTCTATTTTAAAAACTAATGGCTTTTTTAAATAAAAATGGTGTTTTCGGGATTCGTGATCAATGTATTGTAAATAACGACCACGTTTTTAGAATCTGCATTAAATTTCCAATAAGAAACACCAGTTGAATGAAATATTACCATGTAAATTAAGAGCTATATTTAATGCCATATAGATGAGAATGTTTAATATTAGTGTTTTATTAAATTATTCAATATTTTCTTAATCAGCTTTTTTTAGACTTATGTTTGCCTCCGCCTCAAATGTTGCATTATTTAATAAGCTTCAAAATGGTACCTCGTAGTTTAAGAAAAAAATCTATTTCAATCTATTTTTTTCTGATTTCTAAGCCGAAACCAATAAATGTGCTTTACTGTGAACGAGCCATTCTGAACAAATTCTTTAATTTCACACGATAATGGCAATGTCCCATCCTGCCCAAACTACATGACGTTTATTACACAAGCCCAACTACCAAACATTAACTCACTCTGGTTTCAAATGGATGGTTGCCCAGCTGATAATGCACGAGTGGTGACGGAATGGCTGAAGAGTGAATTTCCTAACCGTTTTTACACTACGTAAACACAATTTTTGCTCTGATAAGGGTAGGGGGACACTTTGGAATCAAGGGAAATAATTCAGAAGAACATATTGGAAATAATTACCATTATTGTAAATACAATGTATACATGTATTATGTGGCTATGCCTTGAGGGTCTTATTTTATTTAATTTGTAATATTAATTCTATTCTATTAAATAAAATTTCTGCTTATAAGTTAACTGGGTTATACATTACAATAATTTAAAATTGTATACACAAAACTCTCTCCTGCAGATAAAAAGCGAAAAAAATTCGTTTAAATGAAAGGAACCCTCAAAAGTTGCTGTAAAAATGTTACCTCGTTTTCTTAAAAAAAATCTATAGAAATCTATGGGTGAGAAAAAAAAAATGGTTATTACTGTGGACTAATAACTATTTGTCCAGTAGATTTTCAAAATGTCTACAAATATAAGCTTAACGTCTAACTGAATCCACGGCATTGCGGAGGACTTCCTGTCTTTGGGTTCTCATGAGCTGGCACTGCTCCTGGATCCTGTTGATGAGCTCCTCCTTCGTCATCGTGGCCTCTGAGTACGCTTTGCTCTTTAATGTTCTCTGTACATGGAAATCTGGAGGATTCAGATCAGGAGGCTAACAAACTGGGCCGTAGTAGTCGATACAACGATTGGAGAATTCAGTGCTCAGCAATTCCGTTACCACTCGTCCTTTATCAGCTGGGCAACCATTTGAAACCAGAGTGAGTTAATATTTGGTAGATGGGCTTGTGTAATAAACGTTATGTAGCGTGGGAAGGATGGGACATCATCAACAGCGTGTAAAATTAAAGAATTTGTTCAGAATGGCAAGTTCAGGCTAAAGGACATTTATTGGTTTTAACTTAAAAATCATTAAAAGAAAAAAAAAAAAAAAGATTAAAATAAATTTTTTTCTAATACTACGAGGTACCATTTCGAAGCTCATTAAATAATGCAACTTTTGAGGCTTAGGCAAACCTCTTAAGTCTAAAAATGGCTGATTAAGAAAATATTGAATAATTTAATAAAACACTAATATTAAATATTCTCATCTATATCGCTTTTAATATAGCCCTTAATTTACATGTTAATATTTCAATAACGGGTGTTTCTTATTGGAAACTTAATGCAGATTCTAGAAATTTGGTTTTTATTTACGATACATTGATCATAAATTCCGAATACTTAGTTTTTATTTAAAAAAGCCAGTAGTTTTTAAAAAAGACAAAAGTTTGAGTAGCTCCCCTACATTTTCAGATAGAACGCTCATTTTTGCGTCACTGAACTACAAATGAGGTGGAGAATAAACCCCTAAAGTTATGACATCTCAATGCGGGACACCCTGTATATACAAAATAAATAAAAAATGTAAATATTTATATATTTATTTTATAAACCACAAATTAGCAAGAACACCGTCTCACCTATAAATTTATCAATTTTGAGTAAACTACACTGGCTTGTAAAAAAATAAGGCTTCTTCGAACCTAGTAGGCCAAACGTGCTAGTAGGAGATCCCTTAGGCCGAGGTCTAGACTTCCATCTGTATTTCATTTCATATAGAGAGCTGGCCACACAAAAATGTTGCTGGATAGGCATTGCTGCCAATGTACTACAGAAATAATACAATATTTTATATGAAACAGGGGAATGCCAAGACAGGAATTGCTGGGAATCTGCTAATAAGTAAATTCTGATTGTTAAAGAATCGTTCCGGTATTTATGCATTTTCATTACCAGCTTGTTTTGGGAATAATGACAATCAGCAAGCCTAAAATCTAAAAAAAAAAAAAAAAAAAGATTCAAACAATATTAGTGGGTTATAAAACTATTTTTTTTATCTGAAAAATAAAGTTATATTAAACACACCACTGAACCCCGACCATATCTACCTTTCCAATCTCAATGGTCAACTATCTCCTCTCAATTAATTTCTTTAATGTCTTATCATTTACCAAATCCTGATCAGAAGAATAATTCCTTGTATTTTTTATTTGTTTTTTAATCTGTGCTGTGTAGATTATTATTATTGTTATCTATTAAATATATATTTTTTTAGTTGACTATGTTGGATATAAAAAAAAAAAATGAAAATGTTCTCATTTGCAGCCAGTCCTTTGAGGGTTATTAATTCTCTTTGTGAACTTGGATACAGAGTTGTTTGCAGTTCTGGTGAAACTGAGATCGTTTGGACTCTACGAAGAGACGTATTGGTATGTCATATTCTAATATTAATCATTAATTTATCTTTATCCTACATTTAGTCCTAATCCTTTTTCATATTCACTATTATTTAAACGAATGTTATGTTACAATTTTTATATTATATTTGTAGATGAATTTCTTTTGATTTGAAGTAAGAATAATTCATTTTCATTAGGTCTTATGTAATTGAATTTAAATTTTCAGAGAACTATTACGAAGGTCTAATATCAACTTTGGAGACTTTTTCATTATCAGACTTATTTCTTAGGTATTCAATTTTACAAAAACTTTTTGTTTGGTATTAGGGTGATTTTCATGTGGATGTCTTATGAATTTACCCTTGTAGAATTTTTAGTTGATTTTAGGACCCTTCTTTAATGTTTGACATTTAATTTTAAAATTTGTTCATTTTCAAATCTTTAAACACATGTGCTTTCTAATAATTGTTCATCGTTCTAATTAAAAAACAACAACAAAAACATCTTTAGGCAGGTGTATGTGTGTGTGTATGTATTTAAATATATTTGGCCTAGATAAATTGTTTATTCTTTTAAGAATATTTTAAATGATTAACCATTTAATTCTCAAAACTGGCGTCCAAGATATTTCAAGAAGTACCACCATCTGGGGTGAGTGTGGAGAGGTCGTACAAGTTCGGACAATAGTGCATGGTGCAGGAAATCACCAGTGCAATGATTTTCTGCACCATGCAATAATGACCAAACTCGTACGACCTGTACAAACTCACCTCAGATGACGGTACCAAATTTTGTTAACATTTGCGACACATATTCTTTATAATATTTTATGATATGACATGTTTGAACTCAACATTTTTATAATAATTCTATTATTTTAGCAGTATCATACCTAGAAAAATAAATGTAAAAAACATTTACCTGCATTTTCTATCGGAGGTCTGATGACCATTAGTGTTACGGTGTGAGCACTCTATGCCCACAGTTGTGAGCTCAATTCTCACTAGGAATTGTTCACTTGGAACTAAGACATGTTTTGAATTATTTTAATCCTTTTTATACTGTTGACTTGTCCAGTGGATTAGCTAGTCAGAGGATTCACCTATTTTGCTTATTCCTAAATTTGAGTAAAAAAATAAATGAATAAATAAATAAATAGTTCCATAAAAGACTAAAAGTGCCCAGAGGGGCAGATAATATAGAGGTATCTGATTCTTGACCATACGACACACTAGGGAGATCGGATGGTCAGTACTATGATCCGGCCGCCTGATTTTTTTCTTTTTCAGGTACCTATTAATTAATTAATTAAAGGCTGAATGAGCCTAGGGGCGAACTGGGACCCCAAATCCAACCCTCGCATGACGACACTAGAAGATAAAAATCTTAAGTGTGCGCTTGGGTTTTGAACTCGGGTCCTCCAGTTCATTAGTCGATTGCTCTACCACTGAGCTAACCTCGCCCTAAATTTGAGTAAAGGGCAATTTAAATTATGCATTAAGAATTAAAAGGATTATAAGAAATATTCTTAAATGTTTAATCAATTTATCTTGCCAAAAAAAAGAAGAAAAAAATGATTTTTTGAAAATCTCTAGACGGTGTATTCCGTTTATGCTAATGGTGTCTTTTTTTTAAATTTATGTAATGATAACTTCTTCCCCTTCGTCCCTTAACATAAGATTGCTTGTTTGCAAACGCTCTCACAAATCAAGGGAGACTTCCTACAGTAGATAAGGTATTTATGAGTCTGTTTACGTACTCCCTTTTTTATCCAGCTATTTCATCATTGCTTCTGTAAATGTACCAAGCGATATTTGAAGAAGGTAGTAAACTAACGTTTAAAGCTCAGAAATGAGTTAAACTTCTTGGTAAGCTGGGAACTTCGGGAGGCCTTGACCTAGAAATGGGCAATGCACAAGTAAAGTAAACAAGAAAAGTCAACAGAGTGATGGCCTTGCTGAAAATGACCCTACTTCATCACAGATATTTGTAAAGCATGGAACCATTTGACAACCCAGCCCTAACGGCTTGCCGATGTAAGTTACTACATGAAGCTAATGGCCACCTAATACCCTCAGCACATCGGTGCAAAATCAAGGCCATTTCAAGGACAAATATGTTTATTTAGCAGTCAAAATTCCTTTTTTTTTGCAAAATATACATCTTTTCCTTGAAATGAACTTGATTTTGCGCCGATGGGGTGAAACAGACCTCCGATTTGAATTCAGTGACCCTCAAAACCATGGAAGCCGTTGTTATTTCTTCTTTAACGACTTTATATTTCAAATGCTCTTAAAACTGACATGCTGAAGTGAAACGGTCTCCGGATTCGAAATACATAAGAATACACATGTATGGTGTCTTTGGAAAATACCACTTTTCTTTTTTTCTTTTTTTTTGTGTGCCTGTGTTATTGTATTAATTAATAATTATGTTTTGTATTAATTATAAACCAGGAACAATATTTTGATAATCATGTACTTCTATAATGAGTTTTGTATCTGCTTTAGACATAGTTGTTCTTTTACAGTTGTTTGAAAATTAAAAAAAAGTCCGACTTGCAGGATCTGCGTCATCTTAGCGCGGTTCAGTTCCTATCCCTAATGTCATTTGGGAAGATTGAAATAGAAACCGTTATTATTTTGGTTCAACCTTTCCCCCGTAAACAAAGGGCCCTTTACCAAGGGGTAGCGTACCCTTATACCTGGAATGGCACCCACCACTGGTTGGCCAACCCAACTAATACAAACAGTTATTTCAAATATCAAAACAAATATCAAAATGTTTCTAATTTTCTTGATTTCTTCTACAGTAATATACTAATTCTATAAATAAATGCAATTAAAAAAAACAACAACCCATTAAAATGTGAGCTAAAGAACTACGAAAACCCGATCAAAAGAACAAAACAAACACATTTGAAGTTTTAAGCACTTATTTCTTTTATTGACAATGCCTAATCAAAAATTTCTTTAGAATCTTTTTTGTAGAGAATTTAGTAAGCTTTCGAATGGTAAACTTCTGCTTCACAAGATTCTCAACCGTTTTAGAGATATTGAGGAAAATTTACAAAGTTACCAAAACTTTTCATGTCTGTTAATAAATTATTTTATTCTAACCCTTCCTTAACACCAAACGTAACCAAAATTTCAACATATTAATTTTGATGAATGTTGAACATACAGGAAATGTTTCAACTGAATCCCATGATTCTAAGTACCCAACCAAAAACGGTATTCAACGACTATTTTTCCAATTTTCTCGAAAACGGTTAAAGCTATCGCCTTGAAAATGGTTTCATTCGTTTTCCTTGGCCAAGAAGCCTATAAAACGAGTACTTACAAGCATATGGACACCAAAACGTAAGCGTTACGATTTTTTTTGCACAAATTTCACCCCAAACGCCATCTTCCAGTGGGCGGATTTTGCTGGTTAGCAAACTTGACCTTTCAAATTAGACGACGGATTTTTGTACCAAATTTCATCAAAATCGGACCATTAGGGAAGCCGGAAATGAGCGAACAGACAAATATATATATAACCACCGTTATTTTGGGTCTCTAGGGGTTCTGAAACTTGAAATTTTCTAGTTGGCACTTCCGGATTGTTTCATGAGATCAACCTTATAAGCCAAGCCGGGTTCCTCCCTATGAAGGGAGGGAGGAACCGCACTAAAAAAACCTAATTTAAAAAAAAAAAAGTCAATTCTTCACTTATTATTTGAAGAAAAAATGGGTTTTATTTCATGTGATTTAGATATCGTTTGCAGTGTGTCATGCAAAGAAATAATTTTTGACACGGCCTTTCATTTCCAAAAGTGGCGAGGCCTCTTGAGGTAATTTTGATTTATATATATAAAAATATGTATAAACTTTTTAAAACCATTCACCTATAATTAATAAGCCAGTTCAGGAATTCATTATCAAATTACTTATTTATTTATTTTGTAGAATTACCCTCTCGGAAAGAAGGTACTTAATATTATTCAATGCCGTCTTTCACTTTATTTAATAATGAAGTAAATTTTTTTCTTGGATTTCAAGACTGCTTAATATCACTGTGTGATTTTTTTTTTTTAATTTTTTGCTACAGACAATTCAAAAATTATATTTTTTGTTCTTTAGGCACTATTTGCACTTAATTCCAACTATAAACTGGACGGAATTTTATTGGCTTTTTTCACATCCTTCACTGATGAATTGTCATAAGTTCTGCTATCATTAAATCTTTTGGTACGAAGACAGGTATAGTTGGGATTCGGCTAGGAGAAAAACGTCAGACTTTCAAAAAGAAATCTGTATTTTTGGACGTTTCGACTGCAACAATGGCAGCCTTCTTCAGCTAAAAAATATATACAACTTATAAGTAAAGAAAATGTACAACTAGTAAGTAAAAGACAGGCAGAAATGAGCGGAGTATATATATCAATACAATAAATTTTAACCTATCTTATTTTTAAAAACAACGAAAATACGGTAGTTGGAAAGTAAACAGCATGTAGAAAGTGTTAGTAAAAACAGTACAAAAAAAATTAAACAGTAAAAACAACAAACATTTGTTATGTAGTGAAAAACAAAATCTATTTTATAAGTGAATACAATTTATAACAATTAATATATAGATACATACCACTAGAGAATGCCTAGGGGGAGGGAGGAAGACCTCGAGGACAACTTAGGTAACCATCGTTGGAAGTATGAACGACAGTTGTTTGTCGGTTTTGTAATGTTTTGTAAACAAAACATCTCCCCTGCTTACTCCTCCGTCTTCCATAAATTGTCCTGACCTCCTATTTTATCTTTGTTCCCAGGCTCCAGACAATTTTTCTACTTGTGTGTCCCAAAGCTCTTAACACCTTTTACAACCTCCTTTACAACCCGCTTTTACAACCCAGCAATTGTACCTTTCATCTTCACCGATTTACCGCCTCCCCACCCTTTTTCATAACTATAAAGACCTTAAGAGCTTTGGGACACACAAGTAGAAAAATTGTCTGGAGCCTGGGAACAAAGATAAAATAGGAGGTCAGGACAATTTATGGAAGACAGAGGAGTAAGCAGGGGAGATGTTTTGTTTACAAAACATTACAAAACCGACAAACAACTGTCGTTCATACTTCCGATGGTTACCTAAGTTGTCCTCGAGGTCTTCCTCCCTCCCCCCTAGGCATTCTCTAGTGGTATGTATCTATATATTAATTGTCATAAATTGTATTCACTTATAAAATAGATTTTGTTTTTCACTACATAAAAAATGTTTGTTGTTTTTACTGTTTAATTTTTTTTGTACTGTTTTTACTAACACTTTCTACATGCTGTTTACTTTCCAACTACCGTATTTTCATTGTTTTTAAAAATAAGATAGGTTAAAATTTATTGTATTGATATATATACTCCGCTCATTTCTGCCTGTCTTTTACTTACTAGTTGTACATTTTCTTTACTTATAAGTTGTATATATTTTTTAGCTGAAGAAGGCTGCCATTGTTGCAGTCGAAACGTCCAAAAATACAGATTTCTTTTTGAAAGTCTGACGTTTTTCTCCTAGCCGAATCCCAACTATACCTGTCTTCGTATCTCTACAGCGGCTAACTATCTCCATCTACATTAAATCTTTTGATTCTAATGCTGCTTTTAATGAGAAAATTATGAGTTTGACCAACATAATACATTAATCATTTTCATCCTGCAAAAAGGTTTTGAAAGCACCTGTGTTTATGATAACTTCACATTAATAGAAGCATGCGGTTTTATCTAATTTGTTATGTATTAATACTCATTAGGCATGTGTTTTTTTCTGAGTTTTAATAGATAGGGGGATATGCTGTTTTGAATGAAAAGTATTTTTTACTTTGAAACTGTCTCACGAATGAAATTTTTGTTCCTCAAATTTGTTCTTTTGCATGATCTTCTTTAAGGAAAATTTAGATATAATATTCCAAATAGATAGATTTATGGGTTCCCTAACATTATTTACTAATTTTTATTTGTTTGTTTTTTTATTTGCTGCATTTATTATTCGTTTAAGAGAGAATACTAACATAGAATATAAGTAAAACGTTAGCACAAATTTTGTTATGTCTGCAAGCAACAGGGAACCCTGGAGAATGCTATGCTTGAGATCATAACAACATTCTTATATTTAATTCCTGTTGGGATAACCATATTACAACAAAAAATGTACCAAGATTTAATATACATCTACTTGTATTGCTATCAATCAAATGATCAGTTTTTAGATAAAGTACCTATCCTTCCTGATTGAATGGAGAAATATTGATTTTAGTAAGGAAATATTAAAAAAAAAAAAACTTTTAACGTAAATAATTTTTTTTTCATCACTATTAAAAATAAAAACTTAATAATAGGTAATTATTTGCTGAAAACATTTTTTTTTTTTTTTTTTTTTTTTTTTTTTTTTATATATACAGAGTAATTGTTCGCACACAGTAACTTTTGCCCCTGGATTATAACAGTTTTGACTGTTCTCAATTAATTTATATGTTTCCACTAATAGCTAGTGTACTTTGTAAGTTAGGTAAACTTAAGGAAAATCTTTTTTATGTCTGAGAAATTCATAAAAATAGTTTGAAATTGTCCCTGACTCAGGATTATAATGCTTTTTACTGATATATATGAGTAAAGTACAGGAATCTTTAATAAAGCTTTTATGACGTATAGAGTTCAGATTGATTCCTTTTAAAATTTTGTTTTATTTAAATTTGATTTCTTTGTATTCCTGTATAATAATAATGTGTTTTTAAAAAAAAATATAAAACACATTTGATACTATTTCCCATTTTATGATAATATGTATTTATTATTATTTTTATTTTAATGTCTCTTTCTTAATAATAGAGATTGTTTTTTGGGCGTGTTATCTACATTTTCTAGCCAGGAAAGCCTGTTGTCTTTTCTTTTTTTAAAAGAAAAGTAACCACTTTATCAATTTTATTTAATGAAAATTAAATAAAATTGATAAAAATGCTATTAGCACGCCAACTGAGCGTAAGCATGGATAAACTTAGGAGTTTTATTGATTAAAAAAGAAAAAGTTAAAGGAAATACATGGTTTGAAAGTGACTGGACATTGTATTTCACTGAGTGTAGTGTTACCACTAAAAATTATGCTATTTCAACTTCAACTGCCAGCTGCCTTTTAGTGATTGGATCATTTTGGCACCTTAACCTTTGGAAAATTTGTTGCCAAAAAGAAGTACTTTGTTCTACTTGATCTGTCGTCTTTCAAACTTTTTTCTGGATAGTTCTCGGGGTATGTCACCAGTTGTACGATTTTCTAAACCACATAGTTTCAGCAGGCTTCTGTAGATGCTAAATGTTGATAATCCAGTAGCTGAAAGTGAAATGTAATGAGTCTGTGGCTTTTTATATCCCACCTTCTGCCTGGTAACCTGTTGGGATCAAAATGCAGAGCACTTTTACCTATTTTCGCCCATTTCCTCACCAAGGCTACTCTACTCCCTGTGCAGTTTCCATCCTTCCTCTTTGTTGAAATTATTATGTCTTTTCATATTTCTACTGCTCCCATGTCAATCAATGGTCCAAATGGCTCTCTTTTGCCAAGATCTCCATCTGGTCAAAGAACCAGCTCACAAACACTTACTGAAGCCTTGTGCCTGTTTAAAAAATTCCAAATCTCATCCTAACTCTTTTTGAGGGTTTTATAAATTGATGGAATTTAAAGCAATGGTCTTCTATTTGAACTTGATCGGAGCTTTGAATGTAATATGAAATAAACATTTAGTGAATTTGGGTGGCTCATATTTTTATTAATAGAAGCACTGAGTTTAATAGAGTGCTATAAAGCTTTTCACAAAAATATATTTTTAAGAATGGGAAGCAGAAAAAGAAAATTAACTCAAAAACTGCAACTATTTGCCATTTTAGTAAGAGCTAATTCTTGAATGATAGTTCATGGCATTAGAGCTTCTTCCTCATTGTATTCAATTGGTTTTCATTCTCTTAAGGGTTGCGTGCTCTGTGAAAACATTTAGAATTTACTAAAAAAACAAAACAAAAAAAAAAACCAGATAATTTGGAGATCTCCAAAACTGAAGTATTTTAGATACTTTTGTATTATACACTCTTTTGTTTATTTATTTGTTATATTATTAAGTAAGTTATAATATAATGTAGTAAGTTATTTCTATGTGTGGCCACCAGACATCTCCATATCAAGTCGAACGTCCTTATGCCTCACCTGGCAGTGAAGGGGATTCCCGAGGGTAGGGACTGCCTCGTGTTCGGGCTGACCCAAGCGGAGGTGCGCAAGCTTGAAGGAGGAGAGGCGCCTATCTGGGGCCACAAGTCCGGCCAGGATGGACGACAATTCACTTGGTCTCCGCTCGAAGCAGTCTGTAATCTCTCTTCGTTCCTCGGCTACAGGGTCGTCGCAACAGCCCAGTCTACACATTCTACTGTCGTATATACTCTCTACAGGCCTCCGTTTAACAGATATTAGGTATGGGAACCATGCCCTTGCTTCATAGTTACTGCTTTTGGCTCTGTGCATGTGAGAGAACTTCTCCCTTGAATGTTTTAAACTGTAAAAAATGAATAGCTCAGTCTAACTGCAGTTTGTATACTTTGTAAAACTTTTCATACTTGAACTACAGTTAAGGCTATACTTTTAAATGATTTATATATTCTGTATCTTCATATTTACCCTGAGCTGTTTAATTTATTTCCATATATTTTGTTTTCTATATACAACATTGTCTTTACATTGCACAGAAAAATTTATATGCTTGCAATTTTTTTTTATACGTTTCCTAAAGTTATATTTTGTTGATTGCTGCACAAGTTAAACTTGCATAGTACGATTAAATATAGCACTTATTGTTAAGATTTCATAATTTAATTTTTATTATTCGCTTTAAGTGTTGTGTAATATTTTAATTTTACCATTTGAACTCCTATGAATAGGAACATTGTTGTTTATGTATGGAACAGCAATATTAATCTTAAACTTACATTTTTCTTTGTTTCATGAGTATAAATTTTATTATTTCATAAATTTTAGTAATGTTTGATTCACACAATTGATTTTTTTTTTATGAAAACATTACTATTTGTTTAGTACTTAATAAAATTAGTCCTGGCATTGTTTTTAGTTTTCAAATATCAATCTGAATAGGATATTTAAGTGTATTAAAATATTAATGATTGGATTTGTAGACAACCAACCATTTTGTGTTTGGAACTATTTCTGTACGAGCTACCTTGATGGGTACTTTTGCTCGTTTATTACCAGTGCATCTTAAGTCAATTTGTGTCATATTTATCATATAATCCTATTATATAAAAATATCCTATAGTTAAATGTTAATTGTTCTTAATGTGTTATTATTATTATTAATACCATTTATTTGTCATTATGAAAAGACTTATTTAACACCAACTTTATGTAAATATGACTGAAAATATATATACTAGCACTACTAATGCAACTAAATATTATGTAATTTGTAGTTTTATAATTTTACTGAATTACCTTTGTAATTAATTCAAGTTATTGAAGTGGATATTACAAAATATAAAGTCATGGAAGTTTTGTTCTTTTTTTCCTCATGCATGAGGCTTATTTCATTTGGTTTACAATTTATTATTGAAGATGCTTGTGTATTAACTATTTTTTCATGCGTTCAATAGTTCTTCAGATTATTATTATTAGATTAGAAGTGCCCAAGCTTAGTTTGTTTCCCCCCGTGCTTTGACTTATTTTTAGCTAAAGTTCAAGCATTTGACCTCTTATATTTTTACAAAAATAGCAAATAACATTATACATACTGTATATTAATGAAAATTATAAAAATACAGAAAATTATAAATATAATGAAAATTATAAATCCTAGCGAAAAAAATAAATAAATAAAAATATTTCATTACAGTAATCCCTTGAAAGGAATATTTACAAAATTCCACAACATGAAACTATTCCACATCAGAAATGAAACCCTTTACCACTGAACTGAAAAACAACAATGACAGAATGTTTACTCTTAGATAAAACTGCACAAAAGATATCCAAACGCAGGAAAGAGTGGTTCCAAAACAAAATCAAAATCAAACTGGTGATTCAAATCTTATAGCAAAAAAAAAAAAACAAAACAGAACAAAATAAATTGCAGTACATTTATTTTTTCTTATAACTATACCAATGAAACTCATAAAAAAATATTTTAAATAATGTGTTGTATTCATTTTATCTTGGGAAATTTTTTTTAAGGGTAAGGCTCTCTTAGAACTATTCCTGAGGTTATAAACAATTCTGATGTAAAAACACTTTGCATACAAGGATATTTAAATGAGAACAGAAGTTTTGTTTTCAAATTTAAATTGATTTGCAATCCTTCATTTGTTATATAAAAACAGAATTAACCAGATAAATATAAATTTAGTTATAATATATTATAAATATAACTAATAAATATAAAATAACAACATTAATCAAATTAATATTCATTTAACAAAAGGGACCTTGTAAAGTGTAAATGGAGTAATTAAATTAACAAGTTCAGAATAAACATTTTTGTTGCTGAAGTTTTGAACAAATATCTTTCAATTCAAAATTAATTTTCATCTTATTTTTCTTCCTCCATTCTCTCTCCCAGCATGAAGATGCCTTGATACAAGCTTGACTAATTTTGCTGCTCCTTGCCTACGCTTTTCTTTAATCCAGCTACTTTCCTCTCATTTCTCCCAATCAAACCACACAATCCACATCGTTCAAAGACTTTCTGGGGGCCTTGTGCTTCTCTCATTAGGTGTTCATTACCTTTTCAGTTGCTTATTTTCTAAGATATAAGTTAAGAATTTCACCCCAGCTCCTCTTGTTCTTTCATTATCATCTACTAAGGCATTTGTTACCCACCTCTCACTTTCATATTTAAGAGTGGAAATGTAGGTTGTGTCTAAATAGTCCCTTTTTCTCAATGTCTCATTTCCCGACAACATTTTTGTACTTGTCGCCTTTCTAAATACTAGAATTATTAAGGATATTAATTAATTATTGTCAAATAATTATTTTGTCATGCAATTGAATTCCTTTTCCTACAGTTTGTTTGATTTATAAATTTTATGTAGTTTTCTGAAATAGACCAAGATTAGAAAACTCATCACCAGTAATTTGTAGCTTAAATAAATAAATTGTGCTTCACCTTTCTTGCCACAAGACTTGGAATATAGCATTCTCACAACAAACAATTGTACGAGCTTGTTAACAAGCAAAATTGGTTCAACTGGAGCAGGTTTACTCTTGAAACAAATTATTAATATGCCCCTAATGTGCAATTATTTAAATGTTGCAAATATAATAGGTATTCACTTCACAACAAAATTATCATCAACCATCAGCCCTATCCTGTATAAAAAAGGGTAGTAACATATAGATAACTCATACCACAAATCTGATATATTTATATGTGTACATTAAAATTTAACACCTTGATGGTGGCTGTTGAAGGGTGTTCGACAGTGATGCCTCTTTCTAAATTGTGGGCGTTGATGGGTCTTCGACACCTGATAGTGCTCCCTCAATTTAGTTTGTGTTTGTCTCGCTATACTGAAACAACTTCTTACTTGTTCCTAGCCATTATAAAGGGTTTTTTTCAAACCTAATCGGCCCGCCACTGGATTTTTCAACGCACAACTGACTTTTTCTTTCAAATCAATATTATTCTGCTAAGACGAAAAAACACTTCAGCCAGGGGGAACGACCTTACGTCATATGGTCTAGCCACCAACGTGTTAAATAAATAAATAACAGTTAAATCATCTGTTTATAAAGAATATAAAAGAGCGATATTTATTTTGTATTTATGAATATTATTTTAAGCACATTCTTCTGAAGTACGGAGTTACACCTTGCTGGGAATGTGCTTAGCTCTCTGTGAGGGAATATTTTTTAGAAGTATTGCTTGTATTTTTTGTAGGACGACAGTACAGAATTCGAATGTCAAGTGATCTGTTCTGAAAGACTGAAAGATCTTGAAGCACATAACAAACTTGTAGCTTCAATTGATAGAAGTGCTGTTACGGTTAATGTTGATTGTGGAAATCAGGCATCAAGCCACCCTTCTAATACGGCCAATGAAGAAAAACATCTACCCCAAACAAAACCAGAAAAAAAAGAAGTTGAACGGATTGGTAATAGTTACATTTTCTCATGGGGAATTTTGGAAAAAAAAGTACCATTAGTAATCCTACAAAAACTAAAATTTAAAAAAATAGTTTTATTTAAATTTTTATTTCGTTAAATGTATTCATCAACAATTCTTTTGTCCCGTGATTCTCAGAAGATATTTTCTCAGTTTCATTGCAGATTGAATGAAACGTATTCTCTGTGTTCATAAATTGATGACTTAGTCATTAGTAACAGTTTTTGACATTGATATTTTATGAAACAATCATTAACATCTTATAATATTTTTTCATCATAATGATATGGGCAAAAGCTCAGTTCACTGCTAGGTGTTGGAAAGCATCCAATGCTTGTTGGTACTTTATTATTGTGAAAGATGATTCAGTTTCTTAAAACTTGATGTTCTTTTACTGTAAACAAATATTGTAAATTAACATATACCAGAAATATTATACAATTTTCTTTAACTGATATTTTAACTTCAATTCATTCCAATCTTCTACAAAGGGCAAGTATTTAAAGTTTACTTGTTATTGTGTTTGCTCCCTCTCATGATGGTGAGGGTGGAAAACTTGCATATGACATTAACCCTTTGACGAAGTACAGGCCAAAAAATTCAGTTTATCAAAACACTATTTTTTTAAAACCCATTTAAAAAAAAAAAAGAAAAAGAAAAGCATAGCATTTATGATTTTGCATTAATAGCCTTCCACATATACCTTTTAGGTACTTCAACTTTTGAAATTGTGTGAGACACTTTCTTTGACCGTTTTTGAGAAAAGTGGAAAAAATGACAATTTTAGTTTTGTTCCAAAACGACATATTGAGTTGAAACTTTTGTCACACATTTCACATTCATCTAAACTAAGATGTATAAAACTTTTTTATGTTGGGAATAGAGGAAGAATTGCAAAAAAATATTTTAGCAACAGACGAGCAGTTTTGAACTTTTCAAACTTTAGAAAAAGTTGTGTCATGTGGAAGGTGTTCATTGAAAACCATAAACATTTTGCTACAAATTTGATAATTTTCGATAAGGCCATATTCAACGGCAAGAAAACTGTGCTTAGAATTCAATTGAATTGTTTGTTTCGTTCCCGTAGAATGAAATATCAATGAGTTTCTATTCTAAGCTTTCCGAGTGACACCAGGTATAAGCATTTAAGGAAACTCTCCAAGATGACGGAGTTCCTGTGATTCAGACTTTTTAAAATGTTATATGATAAGGAGCAAAGTGAAGTAATTTTCAGTACTTTTCATTAGAAATTTACTTTACCGAGTATGACAGTACTTCGTATTCCTCCAAGATCAAATAGTTTGTTAACCGTAACAAATGTGCGCTTAACTACTAAGTATGTCTGATTGGCAGGTACTAAACCAGAAGATTTTGAAGCCTATTCAGATTACAAAGGGCCAAAAATAGCAGTAAGAAATCCATCCTCACTTGAAAATTTGGAAGAGGGGAGTCCAGTTATTGTGAATACAAATGCAGCCAATCCTCTGAATCCTCTTGTCGGCTCATATCATGTCATTGCTATGTTAGTAATTTATCCACATTACTGTACAAAGAAGGTTTTGTGGACTGTTCTTGTAAATCTGGGATTTACGATATTTAAAGTACTTAATTGAAAGACAAGTGCAGAGGAAAAAGCGATAGTGTAGTGTACTTATATGAACAGGTAAAGATAAAATATAAATACGATACTGGATTGAGGAGGATTTGTGGATTAGATACCAAGAGGTGTGAAGATCGAAAGGTAATAAAGGTACTGGCAGGTGGGAACCTGAAGACAGTGTTGGAGTAGGTAGGTAGGGTTACCCATTTGCTGCTGAGCAGTGCAAGGCTTGATCTTGATCGGGTGTTACAGGGCTGATGCCTCAACAACCACCCAGTGCTGAGGGTTCAGCAATTCTAGAAAATAGATATAAAATGATCTGAGGGCTAACGGTCATAAAGCTGGCTTAGTTTGAAAAAAAGGTGCCTACACAATCTACAAGCAATTCTAAGAGTCTACTAGTTGATTTAGGTACTGCTATAAGTATGTGAGAGTAGTAGTTGTTCAGAATCACAGGTCTGTGTTAGTTGCACTGGAGTGGCGCTTCCCTCACTGCTCAGATCTGTGTTAATATCAGGCTGTACCGTATGAAATGTCAGTTTTGGACTTGCCGATTTCCTTCAAATGTCTTGAAACTGTCATGGCTCCTACTCCGAGTTCTTTGGCATATTCCCTAGTGCTTTTTGAGGGACAAGCTTCAACCCTTTCTTTCAGGTGGTCATTGTCAAGCTTGGTTTCTGGCCTTCCTTGCTCCTCGTTGTCAAGGTCAAAATTTCCACTTCGAAACCTGAAAAACCACCGGTAAGCAGTTCGTTCATTCACCGTTCCCTCCCTGAACGCCGTGTTAATGTCCATACTCGCCTCAGCAGCACTATGACCGAGCTTAAATTCATAACGAAAAATAATATGGATTTCCGTTGAAGTCATAATTTAAGTTTTATTTTTTTCCCAGAGGAGTGTTCTCACATCACAGTACAAGTTACTGGTTAAATAATAGGAATAAAAGAGCTTTAATTCTATATGAATAACAATGATGTTTGTAAATAATGAAATAAAAAAGGGAAAGGATTAAATCACAAAGTAAACAAAACTGACATTTCATACGGTACAGCCTGATAGCAGTAGCATATGGGTTAAGTGTAGTACTGAATCTAGGAGGACTGGGATGAAATAAGAACAGGAAGGTTGATACATTTTTATTTAGGCAAGGTAAGATTTATATCTGTGAGCTCTACCTTTAACTGTTTTCCAACTGAAATATTTGGTATATACGCTGGAGCTTACCCATTGAAGTATATTAAAAATAAGTAAATAAATTTACTTCCAATGCTGACTACAAAGAAGTATGCAATTTGCTGCTGAATTATGATTCAAAGTCATTTCTAGTAGGTGAATGTTACTCCTAACTAGAAAAGCAGTAATATAAATTTATATGGGTCTTCCATCATTAAGTCATCAAAAAATGTAAATGTACGTAAATGTTTTGATTTTTCTTAGTTTGTTTTCTATAGTTTGTTGCCATTCCCAATCCAAGTTAGAGGGCATTTTATTCTTCATTAAGGAAATTGGATCCTTTCTAGGCACATAATTTATGGTCAAACCTTCATTAATAGCCAATTTTGCATGAATATCTGCTATTTCGTTGGAAGCTGTTGATCTATGGTAAGTCCAGTAGAAGAATAAAAAATACATTTTGATGATAAACCTAAATAGGTAATTGAAATTATAACTGTGCACTGTAATCTTGGAAAGCACATGCTCTGCCATGGGCTGGTACCCTCAGTTTGTCGATTATATGAAATCGAAGATAAAAATACTCTGTTAATATGAGGTACTTGCCTTTGGCTTTATTAACTTTGAAGACATATTGAAAATTCTTTAGAAAACTGGACTTTCTATATGGATTTCTAGGACTCCAAGCACAAGACGTTTTCACCATATGGCATACGATCATTACAATAATAATAATACGCATAACAAGGTGACTTAGGAGTGAGAAAAACATGTTGTTTTACAGAGAAGCATATTTTGATCTAATTGATAGAGTTATTATCAGAGCAATGGATAATATTTCCAGTGAATAAATTATCTAAAGAAAAACAGTAATATAAATTTATATTTAGTCCTAGTGTAAATTGAAGCTCTGAAAAGGAATTCCGATTCTCTAAAGCATTTCCCAATTATCTTTCCCGTCCTTGTTAATCAGCCTCTTTGCAGTAGTATATTTTTTTATTTGTTTACAGCCAATACTTGAATGAAGCTAAAATGAATGAAACACATCAATGCAGCAGTCAAAGCCACCGGGCCATTGGCTCTGTCCATCAGACGTTGGATGAAATGGATTTTGAAAGGGGTATTTGGACACCAGGTAAGTCAAGCTAAGAAAATTTTATTTTCATGTTGATATTGCTAATTATTTAAAGATAGAATTCGTCAAGTTTCGGTCGTGGTATCTTAATAAAACTACATTTTTTATAGGAAAATGAGTTTTATTATTTGCCGATGTTTCGGCTTGAAATTCAAGCTTCATCTCTGATAAGAAGTCAGAGAACTATGCCTCATGGATGTGAAATCATTTCTTGGAAAATTATATGGATGATAAAACTCTTTTTCCTATAAAAAATGTAGTTTTATTAAGATACGACGACCAAACCCTGACAAATTCTACCTTCGCATCACTAATGGTCAACGATCTCCTCTCAATGAATTACTAATTACTTGATTCCTCTATAAAAATAAAATATAGTTCATCAACATTGAGTTGTTACAGTAAATTTTGTTTTTATTAAATTTGGCTAATAATAATAGAGAATACACAAATAGAAAATAAAACAGATTTGAGTGACAAAACTGATGGTTATATTCCCACAGAAAATAAACTGGAAAAGTTTCCGGGTCACACTAACCAGTGAACTGGTTCACCAGTTGGCTAAGTCTACTCTAAAGTTTTTTAAAATACCAAAAATTAAAATACATTTTTGAACAAGTGTGCATCAATTAGAAACTTATATAAATTAATTTTGGAAACAATATGGTAGCCTAAAGCTTATGGAAGTACAGGTGGTCCTATACATTAGACTCCTGATATTCTTCAAGTTGTTATTTGTGCTTCAGATAGTTCCATTACTCTGAATGACTGTATTACATCCTTCTTCACTTCCAGCCATGACTGGTGATGTAGAGAAGTTAAGAAATCATCTAGCAAAAGGAACTCCCCCTGACGTTGAAGACAAAGCTGGCTACACTGCTCTTCATTATGCAGCAAGGTGTGGTTTTGTGCATGTTTGTGCCATCCTTCTTGAAGCAGGTGCATCTGTAAACAAAAGAACCAAAGCTGGAGGTGCCACAGCCCTCCATCGTGCTGCAATGTCTGGTAAACTTGTATATATTCGTTTTTATTAGGATATTTTCATTCAATAAAACAAAAAGAATTGTCTTGATTAACAAATTTTTATATCATAAGGCTATAGATTGTTCATACATAGCCTGAGTTAAATACTCCATGTAATCCTAGTTTATCCTTAACATTTTTCTCAGTCTGTACTTAGAAAACCGAAGTGTAATATTGATCACACTAACACTCTTGTGTACTTATGGTCACAATCCGATAATGGACAATGTCTGGGACATATTTTTTAAATTAATGAATTAATTAATAACATATTTTTTTCTTGTAATTTTTGTGCATAGGTAGCCAATGCCATTAGCATATATAATTATTATTATCGGGATGGGTTTCCTCCGTTTCCGGGTGATTGAATTTACTTCGGGGGATTCGTATCCAACCGAAATAAATAATTATGTACATAAGTGTGTGTGGATATTCAAGAAGTATCGGACGGGTCTCACTGCATCCAGTTGTGCAGAGTTCTGTTTCTAGTCCGCTTTTGGTGGTCAGGTAATACACTCGCATGACTGCATTATGCATGTATTCAGTTTAATGCATGCATTGTTGTGCATTTCTTGACCACTTACTGACAGGAGCGGGAGAAGGATATTTCTCCTCCAAGCTGAAGCCAGTGCTTGTTTGTATACTTCTTAAATATCCATTATCTTACGGGCTAGTATGGCATCGAAGCACCGCTTGCACTGCTTCCGATGTCAAGGTCTTGTATATATAATATATTCTATGGTCCGTAGGCAATCATGATGTCTGTAGGCTCCTGCTCGGTTATGGTGCAGATCCTGTTGCTAGAGATGTCGATGGTAGAATTCCCCTTCATAGAGCTGTCGAAGGAGGTAAAATGATGACTAATCAATATGTTGCACTAATATAAAATAATTTATGTTACCTAATCAGTTTTATGTGTGTATGTATATATATCACCATTCCAGAAGAACAGTGACGTAAATGCACTAACTTCAATTTTACAGGAGAGTAGAAAAACTAAAATAATATAAAATGTATAATTGAAAATGGTGTAAGTGACAGTAAATAATAGTATATTGAGTGTATGTAGAATGTATACTTTCCTTTCATTCACCAGGGATTAGGATCACCCTAATTTAACCCTTCAGTGCAGTTACGTCGTTGTTTCTTTAAAAATTGTTCATTGTTCTAGAAGACAAATTTTCTGTCTGTTGTTCTGTTGAATTTTCTCTGACGGTCCTGAGTAAAACTACAGTTACGTCCATGTTTTCCTGGTATTCTCGATGGAATTATTTGTATTTGACACATTTCTGCAGTTAAGTGATTGTTCTTCCGGAACGGTGATATGATCATTAAAAATAATTTAAATTAAAATTGTTTAATAATAATTAAAAATTATTATTTTTAATAAATAATAATTTTTAATTTGTGTGTTCATATTATAGGCACACATTAGAAATAATGGAAAACAAGCCCCGATATGAAACAGTACCTTAATATTTTCAATAATTCTTCTTTAATTCATTTGCCAGGTTTCAAAAAATAATGCAGAGAAGTTTTAAATTTTCAATCAATTATTTTTGTTGTTAATAGGGCACAAGAATATCATCTTGCTATTAATCGAATCTCTACCTTCATCTGCTTTTGAAAAAGACAATTTTGGGAAAACGCCTTTGGATTATGCTGACAAGAAAGGATCAGTTTCTTCATTGTTTGTTGATGTGTCAATAAAAAATAATTAAAACATTATGGCAATATCATTTGACATTTTGATATTGCTTTCATAATTCATGAACTGTGAAAGTTTTAGGTTTTGAATATTTATTGGGATTATCTCATATTTGGGAACTGATTATTTTATTATATCTCCCACAGTGTTTTGAACCAAGATTAACCAGACTGTAGTTTATGTGCTGGGAATTTGTTTTCATGTTTTACTGACATTCGATGGTCAGCTTTAAAAATGCTTTTAGCTTAGTTGTAGGTATTATCAATGTGGTTTGTTTAAAAAAATAAATTCTCATTTCTTTTTAGTGTTACCCAATGTAAGTGTACAAAAGATTTATTACTTTTAGGTACTGGACTAGTATGTTTAAAACTATATTTTATAAATAAGATCTATTTATAAACATTCAGACTTCGTTTTTTGAGAGTGGAGCTAATACAAAATATCATAATTATTTAGCAATGCCAGTTTTGCTTATTTGAAGTGAAATTTCTGGAGCAATGATAAATAAATTTGAGAGTGTTTCAAAATCGTTAATGCCTTGATGTAAATGGGTGGGGATTAGAATAGCCCAGTTAGTCAAATTAGAAAACAAAGTTGTATGTAATAACATGATTGGTTAACCACTAAAAAAAATTTTCAGGATTTTTTTTAAAAGCGTAGCATGTGCTTAACATACTGACTAAAAGAGTATTATTCAGGATTTTGAGTTAGTTTTTGGTGTGAACAAAGTGCAAGAATTGGTGTCCCAATGAGAAATGCAGAATATTTCGTTGTCGAAATAAATTCATGAACTATCCTTGGAAATTCACAAATTATGCATTAGCTTGTAGGTGGCAGTCAGTCTGTTACAAAAATGAATGAATGAAAAAAAAATCATTTCCCAAGTTTTTTCATTTAATTTTATAAAATTCTTGGTTATTAGTGCAGGGGTATCTATAAGTTGACACCCTTGTATAATGCCAACGACATGATGATTTTCCCAGGCAGTCGTCACCAATCGAATTACTAACCACATCCGATGTTGCTTAACTTCCTTGATTGGGCTTAACTCTATTTAACTTAAAATTTTATTTATTCCAATTACAAAATATGATCTGTTCTGATAAAAAAAAAAAAAAAAAAAAAAAAAAAAAAAAAAAAAAAAAAAATCTAAAAACAGTATTCAATAAAGAACAGAAAGATTAAATGGGTTAAAACGACAGATCCCCCGCTTACTGTCAATAGTTTTAATTTTATGTCAAATGTGTTTATTCTCTAGAAAATTCACTTATACTACATATCTTTGTTGTTTCAATGGCATAGGAAGTAAAAACATACTGACCAAAGGCTAAGCCATAATATATTTCCAGACCAGGATTTGCCAATTAGTAAATTTTATGTTATCCATAATTAAATTAACCCTGAATGGTTAATATATATTTGTTGTACCGTTAATTCATTAAATGAAAAACTATGTTTACTTTCTCTAAAGTGTTTTGTTTTCTAGTAGTATATAATCTGTACCCCAGGGTAAAGGACACCATGTCAATTTTTTTATTAAATTGACTTAACAACATGTTCTTAACGTGGATTTTTCGATCCATATAATGGTATAGGTCAATATGTCCTGTTTACATTAAAAACGAAGATAAAACAGTGAAAAATAAAATCATGTCTGTTTTCATTAGAGGTAAAAGACACCATGTGGAGGACTTGGTTTTGTTTGACTATGATAAGTACTTTCAATTACCTTTCAATGCCAATAATAATGTAAACAATTTTCTTTAAAATGTTTCTTTAAGTAACGAAGAAACAAATTTTAATAGTTAAAGTTATGAAAAATGGGCTCTCCTGAACAATTAAAATATATGACATGGTGTCCTTAACCTCCGGGTTACAGATATAAAGAATAATTATTATTTATATAAGGAATTAATTTTCCTTCGATAACAAAAAGAAAATTATATTTTTGTATTGTTTACTTAATTTTAATGTGAATTGATTATTTTAAAATTTTAGTTATGTTCTAACATTATACTTACATTTGGGTAAAAATAAACTACTCTTTGTGCTTCTTGAAAGAATAGTTTTAGGTTAAGGGACAATTTTTCCCTCTTAATTTGTGCATTAGCATTAATTGCATTAAATCTATGATGGAATTTTACTTTTGTTATATTAACATTGGCCTAATGGCATTTATGTGTAGTTGTAGTCAGATTATCTTTGTTCATATTAAAGCAATATTTATGTATTTTGTGATTTTATGTAATAATTTGAAATAATATTTTTCCGTCCTTTTCACGTTCTTATTCTTTTTATCCAACATGGAACACGACTCCTTAGGTATAGAAATATCTTATGAACTGTTATATAAATCCTTTAGCTTTGAATATTTCACTTATCTGTCCTTGTGATTTTTAAAATAATCCTTATTTAATGTGGACATAGTAAACTATAATTTCCTCACTATGCACATTGTTTGTTTTCAAATTAATAGCACTCGGTTTATTAATTTTCCTAAAGTGCAATAATTTGAAGTTTATAACATCATGTTTCCAGTTTACTAATATTTAATACGATCTTCTAAGGTTATCTTGCTAAAAAATAAAGAATTTAAAATCCTTTCTGAAATAAAAAAAAATTGTCATTAAGTAAAGTGTGGATATATATTTCACCGGTTGCTTTAAAAGCCTTAAATAATGTAAACTTCGATTGGCGGGCATCACCAAGTTACTTGATGGAAACAAAGATGTATTGTGAACAGTAACTAGATATTTTATTGTAACATAACATCATGATTGTAACCTAATGAGATCATGATATCATTCTGCTTGCTGAAAAAAAGAAAAGATGAACCGTAAAACAAACATTTTATTAATACAATATTTTTGATTAACTGTAAATTAGCATAAAAAATTAAAAGGATTATGGATTGTCAAGCAAGTTGTGTATAAAAATAAGTTACCAACTATCTGTTACATTTTTGTTTTGTATATTTGAGGCGATGACTTTCAAAGTGGGTTAAATCCATTTTGTAATAAAATTAATTTAGTTTTTAAAGTATTTTTTTCACACAGCAAAAACTCTTTTTTTTAATATGGCTGTGAGATAATGAATGTTTTTAATTTGTCTTGATTTGTAATTTGACTTGGTTCCTTTTAGGAATCATTTTTATTGATTTTATGACGTTTAAATGTAACTTTAATTATTGACAGGTCATGATCTCCTGAAGATGGACGAAGAGTCCGAAACGTTCTGATGATAAAATAAAAGTATTTTTTTGGAGCTTTGAAGGGTTATTCCTCACCTTGGTTGGTATTATTAATTAATACCCTTTACCTATTAATCAAAAAATTAATTTAGTTTTTAAAATATTTTTTTCACACAGCAAAAACTCCTTTTTTTTGGAAATTCATTAAATCGTATAAAAAAATAAGGAAATGAATGTTATTGTGACCTTGTAAATATTAATTTCCTAAAGGAAGTATACTAGCATAGACTTTTTTGAGCCCCGTGAAAAGGTGTACGTGAAAGGATTTATCCTGTTTTGAAAGTCAATACCTCATTTGTTGTTTACAATCTTATATTACATTTTCGGTAAGTAAATTTGCGTCTATAACCGTAAAAATCAGATTATTTTATTTATTGAACCGATTTACTAAAATTAAATTTTAAGAACGCCACTTATGTTAAAGTGTTAATATTATGGGCTGCTTGTTTTGGCATCTAAAAGAGTGATGCCTTAGCTGTTTAGCCTTTAGTGTAATGTTGGGGAAAATTTCAGTTTTCACAATTACAAATGAGGCTGGGACAATTAAGTGCAACTTCGGTTTGTATTGTTTATTTTCCAAATATCGTTAAGTGTAACTTGTTCATATGAGCACATATGACTTTTAGTTGTCATCGTATTTTTGCAATTCAATGTGATTTTAGTAATCACAAATGTCTCCCATCACTTAATGATTACGAATACATTAATGCACTGACTCCACAATTTTTTTTTTTTGGATGTTTTTAAAATCTTTTAAATCCTCATTAGACAAACAATCATTTTGTAAAGACATTCACATTTAGTCATTTTCCACTTTAAAATATAAATCTTTTACTTCCAAAATTACTTACATTTAATATTTTTTACTACATAATGCAAAGATATTGGCATGTCTATTAATTATATTCCCTTATTAATGTGAAATGATTGCAGTCAGCATTATTATTTTATATGTTATGGTTATTATACTTAAATCAATGGCATTTCAGTTATTGTAAATATTCCAAAAATTGGGAATTTTTGTTACTTCATTGTTATATAATTATTTTGCCGTTAAATATGTTTTTACGCCTTTAAGATCATTAGTTCTAATAGCTACCATCCTTCCTTAGAAGTTGGTTCCTCTTTTAACAGACCCATTGTAGAAGAGGTCAATGCATTCCAAGCGGGATTGTAAACCTCATCTTGAAGGTTACCAGTACCCTAGGTAGGTAGTACCGGTGAACTTGGTAGGTGGAAGTTACCATTGTAAGACATCATCCACTGAGACACTGTTAGATCCTAATTTCTTTACTAACAATAAAAAAAAAAAAAAAAAATAAAATAATACTTTTCATTGCACTAGTATTTTGATTTACAAGTTGAGTTTTGACTAATATATTAAGTAACTTCTTCAATTATTCCAGTCGATTAAAAAAGCAATTCAAAGACTGATTGTCTTTAACCAGGGAACATAAACATATGAAATGTATGATAAATGTGCCACTTTAGAAATATCCTCTTTTGTTAAAGTAAAAATTTAGAATAATTTAAAGAATGTTGTCTGATGAACTATTTTTATAATCACAGGTTATAAACAGGTGAATTACCCTGTAAATTCACATCGATTTTGTACATCCAAGCTATTTTGATTACCTTAAAACCTTTCTTGTTTTGAGCCTTTTTATAACTATAGTTAAATATTCTGATAATGTTTCCTTGATATAATCAACAGTATTGAATAATCATAGCATTTTTAAACAAACTTAATAGCTGATTTTATTACATTGTTAATATTTAAAGGAAGAGCAGAGAAATACTATGGAGTCTGTTACTGTGATATAAATAGATTTTGTTTCCTCTATTAATAATTAATAGTTATTTGCCAAGTTGAATTAAATACTTTTTATTTAATGTCTCTTTATACAGATTTTATATTTTTGTAATATATAAATACGAGATTTGCAGTGATGATTCTCTCTATATTTACAATTTCCTTTATTGGTGTTTTAGATTAATATTTAAGTATTAATGAACAGTGCTGCTTATTGTGTATGACAATTGTAAAATGCCTATGCATGTATTAACAAATAAAAAGATGCCATGAATTTCATTCTTCATCCCTTTCCTTCAACTTCTAAAGTATTAACTGGTCTACCGGCCGTGACCGTTAAGGCGTGAGCACTTAACACTCAGTGTCAAGAAGGGTTGTGGGTTCGATTCCCACCAGGGGTGGTGGCGTTTCTTTCGAAAAAAGAAAAGGCATCGTCCCTACTCTGGCTAGAAAAGGGTGATGACCTATAGATAACCCATCCTAAAATTCTGAGTCAATTATAATGGACGTTAAAATTTAAATGAATAAATAATCTTGTTAAATGTGTTTCTTTACACTCTTTTCTTCCTTTTTGCTTTCTCTACCTACGTGTCATAGAGGTTCTATGGTGTCATATTCCTTGTTGTAGGCGTGTCTTGGGTCTTTTTCGTTTAAAACCCATATATCTAATTTAAAAAAAAATTACTTTTCTTATTTTTTTTTTTACAATGTATCTACAACTTGGACATTAGCGCTGGGCTATCTACAGGTTGCCACCCTTTTATAATGCCAACAGCACGTGGTCGGTCACCCATTCAGGTACTTGCTATGCCACTTAATGCTGCTTAACTTCGGTGATCTAGGGGAACCGGTCTATTCAACATGGCTATGGCCGTTGGCAAAATTACTTATTTATTTAAATTTTAAAATACGTTATAATTAACTGAGAATTTTAGGACGGGTTATCTATAGGTAACCTCCATATAAAAATTAACTCATTTTAAATGACTTAGAAAATATATCAGCATAAGATAAATTAGGCATTACTATTTGAGTGATATTGGTACACAATAGATTATTTTTCATCATGGCTTTATCCTATTCATATGATGATTCGAAAGAATAACAAAACATAGCATTTATAAAGGATAAGGTCTACTTCATAAGAAAGTATTTTTCTATATAATCCCCACTTACCTTAATACATTTACTCCATCTGTTGTAAAATCCCCCCCCCCCCCCGGAGGCCGAATGGCCATTACCTATTAAGAGCACCAGAAGTTGGCCACCTCACACTATTTATTATAAATAAAACATTAGTTGTTACATTTTCGAACAATGTGTTTTCTTTTATTTTTGGACCCTTAATTATCTCAATCTCATTTATAAATAATACAACGGTACAAAATTTGTGAAAATGGCAACACTGGAATCAGGTGATTTTCTTCTTTACTTCTTCATTTACGAATCATCTTAGTAAAGGCACTGATTGTGAAATATTTCTTCGTAGAGTACATCCTTACAATCATAAGGTAATGAAGATACTTAGATAAAATAAACGCAGGAACTGCATAACTAAGCGTATTACTCTGCTATGTGATGAATTTAGGCCACATTGCTGGGGAATGTACTTCAACTTACTGCTAAAATAAACATTTTATTTGAGGTTCCTCTTAGGGGCGTTGGGAGCTTTATCCTGGCCAGAAAAATGTATTAAAATTTAGATAATCCGTCCAAAAAATCTGTTATTTATACAGAGACGGTACATTCTACCACTTTTCTCTACATCTGAGAATAGACAACCAAATTAAATAGAAGGAAAACCAAATAGAATATGATAAAAGCTATATAAGAGAAAAACTGTTTACTTTAACATGCATGGGAGTGTCTTATTCGTTAACCAGTGCCATGGGCGTATATAGAAAATAATTTCGGAAGGGGCTGGCAAAATTTCGGGGGGGGGGGCTGGTACCATTTCCGGGGTATGGAATACTAACAATTTACACCTTTTAATAGTTTTAGGCAACTAAAACGCTATTACAATATAAATAAAATATTTTTTGTGAACTAAATGATCTTATTTAATTTATTTTTAACTATTTTATGACATATTTTTACCATCAAATCAAAATTTCGGGGGGGGGGTAGCCCCCTCGTCTAATGCGCTTTAGGAGCTAAAGGAATAATAGTATATTAAATGAATTATAATAATAGGAGTAGATTAAAGGAATAATACAATTGTAAACAATAATGGCTGCCAGCCACATTTCTTGGAATTAGAAAAGATACAGTGATCTAGTCTCAATGGGAAATCATTTATTCTTTCTTTGTTTCCCCTTTATTATTTCCATTACAAAATATGTAGCAAAAATATGTATTTATGACAGAATATGTAAAAATATGGATTTTTAACAAAATCAAAACCTGTTTAAATGCTTTAAAATCACGTGCAGAATTTCTTCAATAATTACGATTTAAGAATCAGAAAAAAAAATAAATAAATAGATATAAATACAATAAAATCCGTTCCCAATTCATTAGTAATACATTATAAAAATATACATCTGGAAAAATAATAGAAATAAAAAAGAAAAAATCGTCAACTTCAAGCGCTTGAAGTTTCTGGTATTTTCTTTCGGCTGAAAACTTAAAAAGAAGTTCTTTTAGCACTTTCCTCCGAAGGAAAGTAGCTATTGAGGTTGGACTCATGACGGAATTTTTGAAAAATTTCTTCAAATCTTTATCGATCCTACCTAGTAGACACCGAAAATGACCCCCGTCAAAATTTATATATATATATATATATATATATATATATATATATATATATATATATATATATGCATATATATATATATGTGTCTGTTAACACGATAGCGGCCAGAGTTTTTGTTTTTTCGTCACGAAACTTGGTATATAGCATTCAATTAGCAAACGATTGAACGAGTTCGTTAACCACCAAAGTCGGTCCAAGGAGCGCTTTCTACCACTAGAGGGACTGTATCCTGTTCCTGCGTTAGATCAAAATACGATAATATGAGGATTTTTGTATTTATTACGTAGTGTAGTAGGTACCATGTGTAAACATAACTCTGGAAGCAAATTAATAATTGATCAGTTACTCATTACAAAATGAGAACTATTCACGTTTTTATTTTATTTATGTAGGATATTTTAAGCAAATTGTTCTGGAAAGCAGTCTACACTACCCAAATTCTGAGGAAAGTGCTTAGTTATGCAGCTCCTGCGTGACGGACTTTTTTAAGCTTTCAGCCGAAGGCTTAAAAAAGACCGTCACGCAGGAGCTGCATAACTAAGCACTTTCCTCAGAATTTGGGTAGTGTAGACTGCTTTCCAGAACAATTTGCTTAAAATATCCTACATAAATAAAATAAAAACATGAATAGTTCTCTTTTAATTTTGTAATGAGTAACTGATAAATTATTAATTTGCTTCCAGAGTTATGTTTACACATGGTACCTACTACACTACGTAATAAATACAAAAAACCTCATATTATCGTATTTTGATCTAACGCAGGAACCGGATACAGTCCCTCTAGCGCTCCTTGCGGCGCCTTTGTGGACCGATGTCTGGCTGGCTTTTCTATTGAAATATATTACAAAGTAAACCCCCCTTTCCGATTGACCGATTCAGCTCATTTTTATAACACTTCTTTCTCATGAGTTACCCACGACGTATACCGCGTTTCGTTACAATACAGCAGAAATTACGACCAGTATGAGTATATTAGTAATTTGGGTCCAGAGTAAACCCCCCCTTCTAATGAACCGATTTTTACATCACATATGTACCTGTAGATTACCACTACGAATACCGAGTTTCGTCGAAAAATACCAAAAATCACGGTTGGAAGTGGCGAATTGGTATTGTGCGTCTGGAGTAAACCCCCCCCTCCTAATGAACCGATTTAGTTTATTTTTACAACACATATTTACCTGTAGATTAACACTATGAATACCGAGTTTCGTCGAAATATACCTAAAATCACGGCTGGTAGTGGCGAATTGGTATTGTCGGTCCAGAGTAAACCCCCCCTCCTTATGAACCGATTTAGTTCATTTTTATATCTCACTTTTCTCTCTCTATTACCACTACGAATACAAAGTTTCGTTGAAATATAACAAATATTACGGCTGAAATGGTCAAATTAGTGTTTTGGGTTCGGGGTAAACCCCCCCCCCCCCCCTTCCGGTGGACCGATTTTGGTGGTTAACGAACTCGTTCAATAGTTTGCTAATTGAATGCTATATACCAAGTTTCGTGACGAAAAAACAAAAACTCTGGCCGCTATCGTGTTAACAGATATATATATATATATATATATATATATATATATATATATATATATATATATATATATATATAGATATATATAAATTTTAACGGGGGTCATTTTCGGTGTCTACTAGGTAGGATCGATAAAGATTTGAAGAAATTTTTCAAAAATTCCGTCATGAGTCCAACCTCAATAGCTACTTTCCTTCGGAGGAAAGTGCTAAAAGAACTGTTAATATTTAACAGTTCTTTTTTAAGCTTTCCGGAGACTCTAATGGGTGATCATGCCGTGCCTAGGATCGTTGGTTCGATTCCCACTAGGGAAGGTGGCTTTTCTTTCTAAAAAAACGTATTCCACCCATCCTTGCTAGGAAAGTGTGGTAACCAGTAGATATTAACAGTTTTCTGCATTGTATACTAACAGTTTCCTGTTGTGGGGCCAAAGATTTTTCTTCGCTTTGAGATTTGATTTTAAATTTTAGCGCGGTTCCTCCCTCCCCCATAGGGAGGAACCCCGCTTATAAGGTTGATACAAGGAAACAATCCGGAAGTGCCGACTAGAAAATTTCGCGTTTCAGAACCCCTAGAGACCGAAAATAACAGGGGTTCAAATTTGTATATATATATTTATATATATGTATATATTTATATATATATATATATATATATATATATATATATATATTTGTCTGTTCGCTCATTTCTGGCTTCCCTAATGGTCCGATTGTGATGAAATTTGGTACAAAAATCCGTCTTCCAATTTGAAAGGTCAAGTTCGTTAACCAGCAGAATCCGCCCACTGGAAGATGGCGTTTGGGGCGAAATTCGCGCAAAAAAAATCGTAACGCTTACGTTTTTGAGTTCATAAGCTTGTAAGTACTCGTTTTATAGGCTTCTCGGGCTAGGAAAACGAATGAAACCATTTTCAAGGCGATAGCTTTAACCGTTTTCGAGAAAATTGGAAAAATATTTTTTGAATACCGTTTTTGGTTTGGGTAATTAGAATCAATGGATTCAGTTGAAACATTTTCTGCATGTTCTACTTTCATTAAAACTAATATGTTGAAATTTTTGTTACGTTTGGAGTTAAGGAAGGGTTAGAATAAAATATTTTATTAACAGACATAAAATATTTTGGTAACTTTGTATACTTTCCTTAATATTTCGAAAAAGGTTGAGAATCTTGCGAAACGTAAGATCACCATTAGAAAGATTACTAAGTGCTCTACAAAAATGGTTCTAATGAAAGTTTTGATTAGGCGATGTCAATCGGAGAAATAAGTGCTTAAACCTTTAAAGTAATTGATTTCGCTTATTCGAACTGTTCCTTTTGTCTTTGATTTTGGTACTTGGAATTATGGGATTCAGTTGAAACATTTTGTGCAGGTTCGAATTTTATCAACACTAATATGTTCAAATTTTGGTTACGTTTGGAGAAAAGAAAGGGTTAGAATAAAATATTTTATTAACAGACAAGAAAAGTTTTGGTAACTTTGTATACTTTCGTTAGTATCTCGAAAACCGTTGACAATCTTGGGAAGCAGAAGGTTACCATTCGAAAGCTTACTAAATGCTCTACAAAAAAGGTTCTAAAGAAAGTTTTAATTAGGCGATGTCAATCGGAGAAATAAGTGCTTAAAACTTTAAAGTAATTGATTTTGTTTATTCGAACTGTTTTTTTTGTCTGTTTTATTCCTTGTTATTTTTAAATTGCGTATAGTCGGATAATGTATTTGACAATAAAACAGATTAAGTAAAATAAGAAGATCAATTTATTGTTAAAAAGTCCGATTCGCAGGAACTGCGTCATCTTAGCGCGGTTCCGTTCTTATCTCTAGTGTTTATGAAGGCATAGAATAGAAACAGTTATTACTTTGTTTAGATCAATAGCGAAACACCTATTCAAATGAAATCTCAAACAAACCAGTCTTGAAAGGTCTTGATTTACAATCTTACCTGTATGGGTCAGCTATCCCATAAGTCGGGCAGAAAGGCCTCCGCTCTGAGGCATTTGGAAAGCCTTGGGATCTCTCTCTTTGAACGCTACATTTTTAACAATAAATTGATCTTCTTATTTTACTTAATCTGTTTTATTGTCAAATACATTATCCGACTATACGCAATTTAAAAATAACAAGGAATAAAACAGTCAAAAAGAACCGCTCGAATAAACGAAATCAATTACTTTAAAGTTTTAAGCACTTTTTTCTCCGATTGACATCGCCTAATTAAAACTTTCTTCAGAACCTTTTTTGTAGAGCATTTAGTAAGCTTCCGAATGGTAATCTTCCGCTTCACAAGATTGTCAACGGTTTTAGAGATACTAACGAAATTATACAAAGTTACCAAAACTTTTTTTGTCTGTTAATTAAATATTTTATTCTAACCCTTCCTTTGCTCTAAACGTAACAAAAATTTCAACATATTAGTGTTGATGAAACTCCAACATGCAGAAAATGTTTCAACTGTATCCCATAATTCTAAGTACCAAAATCAAAGACAAAGAACCCTCCCTAGGATGGACGCTAGGCAGTTGAAAAGCTATATATCTTGGAAATCCATATCTCTAACATTAAATTGTTTTTCTTATTTTTCTTAACCTGTTTTATTTTCAAATACATTATCCAACAATAAGCAATTAAAAAATAACAAGGAATAAAAAACAGACAAAAAGAACAGTTCGAATAAGCGAAATCAATTACTTTAAAGTTTTAAGCTCTTATTTCTCCGATTGACATCGCCTAATCAAAACTTTCATTAGAACCTTTTTTTTAGAGCATTTAATAAGCTTTCTAATGGTATTCTTCCGTTTACCAAGATTCTCAAACTTTTTCGAGATATTAAGGAAAGTAAACAAAGTTACTAAAACTTTTTATGTCTGTTAATAAAATATTTTATTCTAACCCTTCCTTAACTCCAAACGTAACCAAAATTTCAACATATTCGTTTTGATGAAAGTAGAACATGCAGAAAATGTTTCAACTGAATCCCATGATTCTAAGTACCCAAACCAAAAACGGTATTCAAAAAATATTTTTCCAATTTTCTCGAAAACGGTTAAAGCTATCGCCTTGAAAATGGTTTCATTCGTTTTCCTAGCCCAGGAATCATATAAAACGAGTACTTAGAAGCTTATGAACTCAAAAACGTAAGCGTTACGATTTTTTTTGCGCGAATTTCGCCCCAAACGCCATCTTCCAGTAGGCGGATTTTGCTGGTTAACGAACTTGACCTTTCAAATTGGACGAAGGATTTTTGTACCAAATTTCATCAAAATCGGACCATTCGTCTTCTATCTAGAGAGCGAACAGACAAATATATATATATATATATATATATATATATATATATATATATAAATATATACATATATATATATATATACAAATTTGAACCACCGTTATTTTCGGTCTCTAGGGGTTCTGAAACGCGAAATTTTCTAGTCGGCACTTCCGGATTGTTTCATTGTATCAACCCTATAAGCGGGGTTCCTCCCAATGGGGGAGGGAGGAACCGCGCTAATATACACACACATATATATATATATATATATATATATATATATACAAATTTGAACCACCGTTATTTTCGGTCTCTAGGGGTTCTGAAACGCGAAATTTTTTAGTCGGCACTTCCGGATTGTTTCATTGTATCAACCCTATAAGCGGGGTTCCTCCCTATGGGGGAGGGAGGAACCGCGCTAAAATGTAGCGTTCAAAGAGAGAGATCCCAAGGCTTTCCAAATGCCTCTGAGTGGAGGCCTTTCTGCCCGACTTATGGGATAGCTGACCCATACAGGTAAGATTGTAAATCAAGACCTTTCAAGACTGGTTTGTTTGAGATTTCATTTGGATAGGTGTTTTGCTATTGATCTAAACAAAGTAATAACTGTTTCTATTTTATGCCTTCATAAACACTAAAGATAAGAACGGAACCGCGCTAAGATGACGCAGTTTCTGCGAATCGGACTTTTTATATATATTAACATTTTTCTCGAAAGACACTAGGGATAAGAACAGAAACGCGCCAAGACGACGCAGTTCCTGCGAGTAGGACTTTTTTTAAAAAAATTGTCTTATTTTACCACCAGGGTTTGAGCATTAAAGAGTTAAACTACTTATCAGCGATTATTGGATTACTCACTCGCGTTTAGGACAGGATCTTGAAGAGGTGATCCACTTTCGTCATCTTTGCTCCAATTTCCACACACGTGTCGATGGTTTTTTGCGAGCAACGCCTCGACTCAGTTATTAGTGAGCTGTGCCATATTTATGAGAAGAACCCATAACCTAATCCAATTCCTGTAGGTCTCGAGAAGCTCGAAAAAGTGAATTTATTTATTTTCGGGCTTCAACTCTCGTCATCAGCCGTATTTAATGTTGAATCTTCCGTCAGTCCGTTTTCTTGGTTTTAAGGTGTAAGCAATAAAACTAGAAGGGAAAAGATGGTAGCAAATGTAAACTAACTTGGAAATTGTTAAGATTGGTACTCTTTCTCACAATCAGCTCAACTGTATAAACGATACACTCAGCAGAAAGAAACCCGGACACTGATTATTGTCTGTTCTGTCAGAAACTTCAGTAAATCTGTTTTGTTTTTTTAATTTGTAGTAAGAATTATTTATTTAAATTTTAACGTCCTTTATTGTTAATTAAGAACTTTGGGCGGTTTATCTATAGGTTAACACCCCTTTTCAGCCAGGATAGGGCTTATGCCTTTTCTTTTTTCTAAAGAAAAGCCTCCATCCGATAGTGGGAATCGTACCCACGACCTTTGGCACGGAGTGTCAAGTGCTCTCGCCTTAACGCTCACGGCCACCGGGCCTCCTAGTAGGAATTAGATATTGTTTAAATAACCTAACATATCTAGTAAGAATTAGATGTGTTAGGTTATTTAAACAATGTATTATTATTTTAAAAAAATAGTTATTATTGAAACCATTTACAAATGATTAATGTTGTTAAAGAAGAAGGAATAAGAGTTTATTTTATTTGACTAAATTATTGATTTTACCCACATTTTCGCGGGATGGAGTATTACCCCCTCTTGTACAGCGTAGGGTCCTAACCCTGTCAGATATTGAAGACCCAGCCTTGAGACCAATGACTTTCCCGAGCATTATCTCCTCTGCCCTATTAATACTGAAGGGATTATTTCGGTGAACTTAGTCCATCCCTACTCTGCACTGCTAGATTATTTTCAACAACGAAAACGTCACTCACAATCGGCAAGTGAACTAAAAAAAAATATTAAAAGTGTCCGTTTTATTGGTGCTGACTGTTTTCTTATTTCTTTTTTTTTCAGGCATTTAGACCACGAGGGTAATAGTTTCTTATTTAAATTTAATAAATGAAATAAAAATAAATTAACGTGCTTTTGGCATTTTAAAAGGGTGGCAACCTGTAGATAGCCCTGCGTTAATAGCCCAATAGTTGATACTCCGTTAAACACTCATAAAAAAAGTCCGTCACGCAGGAGCTGCATAACTAAGCACTTTCCTCAGAATTTGGGTAGTGTAGACTGCTTTCCAGAACAATTTGCTTAAAATATCCTACATAAATAAAATAAAAACATGAATAGTTCTCTTTTAAATTTGTAATGATTTTATTTATTTTATTTTGAGCTTCGCAATTGTAGTGATGAGCTCATGATGAGGAAAGTGTTGTCAGTCTAGTCAAAAAACAAGACAAAATTTGTAATGAGTAACTGATCAATTATTAATTTGCTTCCAGAGTTATGTTTACACATGGTACCTACTACACTACGTAATAAATACAAAAAACCTCATATTATCGTATTTTGATCTAATGCAGGAACAGGATACAGTCACTCTAGTGGTAGAAAGCGCTCCTTGCGGCGGCTTTGTGAACCTACGTTTGGCGGGCTTTTCTATTGAAATATATTACAAATTAAACCCCCGCTTTACGATTGACCGATTCAGCTCATTTTTACAACACTTCTTTCTCATGAGTTACCCACGATGTATACCGCGTTTCGTTACAATACAGCAGAAATTACGACCGGTATGAGTATATTAGGAATTTGGGTCCTGAGCAAACCCCCCCCTTCTAATGAACCGATTTAGTTTATTTTTACAACACATATTTAACTGTAGATTACCACTACGAATACCGAGTTTCGTCGAAATATACCAAAAATCACGACTGGTAGTGGCGAATTGGTATTGTGGGTCTGGAGTAAACCCCCCCCCCTCCTAATGAACCGATTTAGTTTATTTTCACAACACATATTTACCTGTGGATTACCACCACGAATACCGAGTTTCGTCGAAATATACCAAAAATCACGGCTGGTAGTGGCGAATTGGTATTGTGGGTCCGGAGTAAACCCCCCCTTCTAATGAACCGATTTAGTTCATTTTTATATCTCACTTTTCTCTCTATATTACCACTACGAATACCAAGTTTCGTTGAAATATAACAAATATTACGGCTGACATAGTCAAATTAGTGTTTTGGGTTCGGGGTAAACCCCCCCTTCCGGTGGACCGACTTTGGTGGTTAACGAACTCGTTCAATCGTTTGCTAATTGAATGCTATATACCAAGTTTCGTGACGAAAAAACAAAAACTGGCCGCTATCGTGTTAACACACACACACACACACATATATATATATATATATATATATATATATATATATATATATATATATATATAGATATATATAAATTTTAACGGGGGTCATTTTCGGTGTCTACTAGGTAGGATCGATAAAGATTTGAAGAAATTTTTCAAAAATTCCGTCATGAGTCCAACCTCAATAGCTACTTTCCTTCGGAGGAAAGTGCTAAAAGTAAATTGGTCAAAGAAACTAAAAGAAATAGTATTGTTAAAGTCATAATTTACTAACATTAATTAATTAATTGATAGTTACACAACTACATACAGTGGATCAAAAAATTATTCATATACTTAATTTATTGTCCGTAAATATTTTTATTATATTTTTTTAACGCAAAATATCAACAGTTTGTTATAACAGACAGCATTTGACATCAGTATTATAGAACGCAGAAATTTATTTATTTAAATTTTAACGTCCATATCATGATGTTCTGCTAGCTCAAGAGCAAATAATTTGAGTTTTTTTTTGCAGCTTTCTGGCCGATTTCGCACTATTCACACACTCACCAAAAGTGTTCTGTTCCTGTGTTTTTTAATGTCCACACATGTGGGTTTAATCTTTTTAATTATATATTGCTTGATCGCTTAAGACAATCCCAACTTTCATACGGAGCATTGGTAACTCGGTCCTTCCTTAAAAAGTTTAACAATTTCATCTTTAAGATAAGAACTCAGTTCTTAATCTTTAAGAAACCTATTTCAAGTGTTTGAATAATGTTTTTGCTTAAAAATTTTTCCATTTTTGTTATTTACACTTTCGCTGCGGCTGTCATTGGGAATACCAGTATCGGGTGCGTTTTTTGTTTGAAGTTTTCATGTGGGTATACATTTTTTTCATTAAAACATCTTCCAGTCAACCGATTTGAAAACGGAAAACACCGTTGGAAAGCCCAAACAATACTGAAAGCAACTGTCTTTACCTGGAGCTGTAAAAGTGAATCCCATCCATTCACGAACCTCTTGAATCTAAAGGGAAAAGTAATGGAGGAGTGTTCTCCCGAAGGGACACTCGTAAGCCGTTAGGATCGCTAGTGGTCCATCCGTAAAGACAGCCGCAGCGAAAGTCTTAATAGAATTGAGTTAGTTTCTAATTTTTTCTTTTGCATCAAATTAATGTGAAATGTTATTTGCTATTATTATCTGCAGTTATTTTCGGTTACAAAAATAATATAAAACATTTTTGACTTATAAATTAAGTGTACGAATAATTTTTTGACCCACTGTATATATGCAATATAAATATAAAATAAAATAACAAAACAGACCTACATATACACTATTCGTCTCTTTGTTAATATTTGCTGAGATACCTCCCACGGGAATGAAATGCATTAAAAAAATAAGTAAATGTACAATGTTTGACTAGTTATAGAATGCACGGCGCTAATGGCCTAGATGTAGGTGCACGGTAAAAAAAATGGTAAAACTGAAGGAGAGTGTCCTCAGCACCGATTTTCTTCAAAGTTTGCACTATAACGCATTTTGATGCACTAAACACGAATCCGTTGAAAAAAGAAGTTGCTCGCAACTAGGAAAGAAGTTATTTAAAAAAAAAGTTCACTGTTATGAAGGTTACAAACGATCGCATAAACAACGTACTTGTAAACTCGCGCTTGCGCAATAGTCCTTAATGAAGAAGTGTAATTGAATTATCTATCAATTATTAAAATTTACCAACACTTATTTATTCAGAAACATTTTTTTAAATAATGAAACATTCTTCAAATTTCTTGTTTCGCTCCTGAAAAGTATTATATAACAGAAATCCCTTAATAATTAGCTAATGCCTTTATGATTTGTTCCTTCTAAGCTTCTCTAATTCCCTCTAAGCTGTAATTAGCTTGTTATTGTTATAGTTATTACAGTTTTTTTGTAGAAAGTATTGAAAAAATAGTGTTTGTGAGCGCATAAATGCTTTTTTCGGTGCGATTGCGGACTTATATCCACAGAACATCGCGTCTGAAGATGTTTAGGAGGATTAGAAGAATACCTTGGACGACTTTTGGGCATAGAATTCTTTTAATTTCTGCGAGTTGGATTGACTAGGGGTTTTGATATCTTCTTGAGCGAGCGGAAACGCATAGCACGTATACCCAAAAGCGACAGTTTACGACCAAGTCAGCTATAACAGGTGAGTGTAAATTTCAATTACACTTCGTCATTAAGGACTATTGCGCATGCGCGTGTTTACATATTAGCTGTTTACCCCGTCTTTTATAACCTCCATAACAGTGAACTTTAGTGCTTAATAACTTCTTTCCTAGTTGCGAGCAACTTTTTTTTTAACGGATTCGTGTTTAGTGCATCAAAATACGTTATAGTGCAAACTTTGAAGAAAATCGGTGCTGAGGACACTCTCCTTCAGTATTACCAAAAAAATTAAAAAAATTATAGGATGCAAGATGATCAGTTTTTTTTTTTAATTTTTATGTTTTATTTACCCACGTTACTTTAGGTCACTGCATGCAATGAATGTAATATTGAATCTTTCTCATTTAAATTCTTCTTTATTATAGTTCTACACCTCTTCTTCTGACATCTGCCGTACTGTAGAAACTGAAAGAAACTGGATGAAGCGTAACTGAAGGCCGTTCCCGTCAGTACGTAAGTATTCCTCATTTCTTCCACTCTTGATAAGAACAAGGCGTTTATAACTATTCTATTTATTTAGTTGTATAATACAAGTTTAGGAGGCCCAGTACCGTGAGCGTTAAAGCGTGAGCACTTATCACTCCGTGCCAAAAGTCGTGGGTTCGATACCCACTATGGGGTGGTGGCTTTTCTTTAGAAAAAAGAAATGGCATCAGCCCTATCCTGGCTAGAAAAGGGTGGTAACCTATAGATAACCCGTCCCAAAATTCATAGTTAATAATAATGAACGTTAAAATATAAATAATAAAAATAATAATACAAGTTTCTTCGTACTTTTAATTCCATAACAAAGAATGTCGGAATGTACAAAATTCATAACGAAAGAAAACTACAGTTAAATAATCAACAAAAATGGTACATTAGAAGTTACAGTTTACCTTTAACCGGAAATCAAATGTTGGTTTCATTTCCTCAATTTATTGATCCTATGCTTCTTCCTCGCGGTTTTCCGTGTCTTCTTCTTTATTAGCACTCCCCGAAGGGTTCGGTTGGGGGCTTAAGGGCAGAAAACGTTTAGGCCAGCTCAGCCCTGAAGTGAAATGTTAGTAAGTCGAGTGAAATCGTGTATCGTGTGAAATATTGGTTGATAGGGTTTGCAATTTTGTGTTTAGGACAGTGTTGCGGATCCAAAATAGCATGACAATAGATGAAGACAATGTTTCTGGTAAGACGAAATTCGATTGCATATGAAAACCACATACTATGTACGTCCATAAAAAATCATGTATATATGAAAGTACCTACTTGTTATTTTTATATTTCATCGTTGTTTTGTAACAATGGAGAGCCAATTTTCCATAACTTTGAACTAACTTGTTAACTCATAACTTTGAGTAACTTATTTCTTCATTACTTATAGAAGCTGTTTAAGGAAAAATGTTCACATTGCTATTGGCATTGATAGGTAAATGGACGTATTGATCATACTCATACAAAACCAAGTCTTTACCTCTAATGAAAACGGACATGATTTTATTTTTCACTGTTTTATCTTTGTTATTTTTGGGAGCAGGACCTATACCATTACATGGATTGAAAAATCCACAGTAAGAACATGTTTTTAAGTCAAATTAATAAAAAAAATCCGTCTCGCAGGAACTGCATCATCTTAGCACGGTTCCGTTCATATCCCTAGTCTAATTTGGAAAGATTAAAATAGAAGCAGTTATTATTTTGGTTCCACCAGTCATTTTTTTTTTAATTAATTATTATAATGGTGTGTCAACCCTTAAGGTCACTAACGCCATTCGTGTGTGTAGTAAAGTCTTGAAAGGTCTTGAAAGGTCATGATTTACGATCTTACCTGGAAGGGTCGGCTAACACTAGGTCCCGCTAGTTACAAGGTCTTGGAATCTTGGAAATCTATATTTCTAACAATAAATTGTTTTTGTTATTTTACTTAACCAGTTTTATTGTCAAATACATTATCCAACTATAAGCAATTAAAAAATAACAAGGAGTAAAATAGACAAAAAGAACCGTTCGAATAAACGAAATCAATTAATTTAAAGTTTATTTTTTTTTTTTTTAAATTAATCTGTTTACAGGATTAAACCTATACAGATGGAGTTGGAACAGATAATTGAATATAATATACAATTAATTGCAGCAATAATAATCAACTTTAAAATAATCATAAAAAGTGATTACAATGCTTCTGTCTCAATAATCTTATAAATCAATAATAAGTTTAACTAAAAACACTGACAATACCGGCTAAATATTTACAATGTATGCAAATTGTATATTGAACATTCTAAAATTTTACAACCTTACAAATTGAAGAGTTTTAAAATAAAATAGCTTTTAATATTATTGAACAATCAATAACCATCCAGCATACCGGGATATTTGTCTACAAACTATTTTCTAAAACATATAGTATCGAAGAGAAAAAATGTTAAAAAATACAGTCAGTTTACAAATTTGACAGAATTTATTGAACTAAAAATTAATTAGAAGAACCAACCTATTTTCAAAATTATAACTTTTATTTATTCAAATTATAACTAAAATTCATTAAAATTATTATTTCACGTTCACCATTTATTATTATAATTATTATTTATTATCCGATTTTTTTATTATATTTGAGTTAATCCTTATAATTATTGTTATAAATTATCAATTCTGTTAATATTATTATAGGTGCTATTATTACTTATTCTAGCATCATTTTATTTAATTTTCATTCATTTTTATCGAATATTTCTTATTTTACCTTTGATCTACAACTGCCAATGATCCTAAAGGATAGAGGCAAAACGAACAAATAAAAAAAAAAAAAATCAATTAAAAAATTATTAGGTTTTTTTTTTTTATCTAAGCATGATTTTTGTAAAATGTTAAGTTTATTTATACGTCTATTGAATATATTGTAAGAGACCAAGATCTGAATTGTTTATAAATCTATAATCAAGACTAAATTGGAATAGCTGATGTTTATGTCGGAGAAATTGTACACTAAACGACTAATTAAATATACGAAGACAGGTATAGTTGGGATTCGGCTAGGAGAAAAACGTCAGACTTTCAAAAAAAATCTGTATTTTGGACGTTTCGACTGCAACAATGGCAGCCTTCTTCAGCTAAAAAATATATACAACTTATAAGTAAAGAAAATGTACAACTAGTAAGTAAAAGACAGGCAGAAATGAGCGGAGTATATATATCAATACAATAAATTTTAAGCAATCTTATTTTTAAAAACAATGAAAATACGGTAGTTGGAAAGAAAACAGCATGTAGAAAGTGTTAGTAAAAACAGTACAAAAACTGTTTTTCAATATCAGTCATATCAGCTTTTAATTTTTCGATGTTACTTTTTAATTCTCTTGTCTCTTTTATTGAAAGCTGTACTTCAGAAGTCAATTTTTTTGTCTCCTGAGTATTTATTGTAAGTTGACTCGACATTGTTTTGATAAGTGCTTTTAGCTCTTCCATCTCGAAATAATAATATATAAATATTTTTATTCAATTAGTAAAATATGTGTGGGAAAAAGAGAACTTCTATTTTTTTTTTTTTTTTACTTATTGAAGCGCTGATAGATGTAGAAGAGTAGGGATACGTCACAGGCTAGTTGTGGGGTAGCGAAAGGATTAAGATAAGAGCTGCAAGTCCTACCTGCACAGGGAATCCCAGCTATGTTTAACTCTTCATAACTCCTCGCCAGATAGAGATAACGTAACCAAACTTCAGTACGGTCTTCTATGTAGTACTAGTAACATATGGTACAAATTTCGGCTCAAAAGGATGACATTAAACCACACTAAACTAAGATTGCTACAGAGCCGATCTTTACACTACCAGACCTGATGGCCAACCAATTAATTTAAAGTTTTAAGCATTTATTTCTCCGATTGACATCGGCTAATTAAAACTTTCTTCAGAACCTTTTTTGTAGAGCATTTAGTAAGCTTTAAAATGGCAATCATCCGCTTCACAATATTGTCAACGGTTTCAAGATACTAACGAAAGTATACAAAGGTACCAAAACTTTTTTTGTCTGTTAATAAAATATTTTATTCTAACCCTTCCTTTACTCTAAACGTAACAAACTTTTCAAAATATTAGTGTTGATGAAATTCGAACATGCAGAAAATGTTTCAACTGTATCCCATTATTCTAAGTACCAAAATCAAAGACAAACAACTCTCCCTAGGAAGGGCTCTAGGCAGTTGAAAAGCTATATCTTGGAAATCCATATCTCTAACATTAAATTGTTTTTCTTATTTTTCTTAACCTGTTTTATTTTCAAATACATTATCCAACTATAAGCAATTAAAAAATAACAAGGAATAAAAAACAGACAAAAAGAACTGTTCGAATAAGTGAAATCAATTACTTTAAAGTTTTAAGCTCTTATTTCTATGACATTAAACCACACTAAACTAAGATTGCCACAGAGCCGATCTTTACACTACCAGACCTCATGGCCAACCAATTAATTTAAAGTTTTAAGCACTTATTTCTCCGATTGACATCGCCTAATCAAAACTTTCATTAGAACCTTTTTTTTAGAGCATTTAATAAGCTTTCTAACAAACAAAGTTACCAAAACTTTTTATGTCTGTTAATAAAATATTTTATTCTAACCCTTCCTTAACTCCAAATGTAACCAAAATTTCAACATATTAGTTTTAATGAAAGTAGAACATGCAGAAAATGTTTCAACTGAATCCCATGATTCTAAGTACCCAAACCAAAAACGGTATTCAAAAACTATTTTTCCAATTTTCTCGAAAACGGTTAAAGCTATCGCCTTGAAAATGGTTCCATTCGTTTTCCTAGCCCAAGAAGCATATAAAACGAGTACTTACAAGCTTAGGAACTCAAAAAGTCCGTCACGCAGGAGCTGCATAACTAAGCACTTTCCTCAGAATTTGGGTAGTGTAGACTGGTTTCCAGAACTATTTGTTTAAAATATCCTACATAAATAAAATAAAAACATGAATAGTTCTCTTTTAATTTTGTAATGAGTAACTGTTCAATTATTAATTTTGTAATTAATTTGCTTCGAGAGTTATGTTTACACATGACTACTACACGACTTAATAAATACAAAAAACTTCATATTTTCGTCTTTTGATCTTGACGCAGGAACAGGATGCAGCCCCTGTAGTAGTAGAAAGCGCTCCTTGCGGCGGCCATGCGAACCTACGACTGGCGGGCTATTCTATTGAAATATATTACAAAGTAAAACCCCCTTTCCGATTGACCGATTTAGCTCATTTTTACAACACTTCTTTTTCATGAGTTACCTACGATTTATACCGCGTTTCGTTACAATACAGCAGAAAGTACGACCGGTATGAGTATATTAGTACTTTGGGTCCAGAGTAAACCCACCTCCTAATAAACCGATTTAGTTTATTTTTACAACACATTTTTACCTGTACATTACCACTACAAATACCGAGTTTCGTCGAAATATAACAAAAGTCACGGCTGGTAGTGGCGAATTGGTATTGTGGGTCCGAAGTAAACCCCCCCCCCCCTTCTAATGAACCGATTTAGTTTATTTTTACATCTCACTTTTCTCTTTAGATTACCACTACGAATACCAAGTTTCGTTGAAATATAACAAATATTACGGCTGGCATGGTCAAATTAGTGTTTTGGGTCCGGGGTAAACCCCCCCTTCCGGTGGACCGAATTTGGTGGTTAACGAACTCGTTCAATCGTTTGCTAATTGAATGCTATATACCAAGTTTCGTGACGAAAAAACAAAAACTCTGGCCGTTATCGTGTTAACAGACATATATATATATACCTATATATATATATATATATATATATATATATATATATAAATTTAACGGGGGTCATTTTCGGTGTCTACTAGGAAGGATCAATAAATATTTGAAGACATTTTTTAAAAATTCCGTCATGAGTGCAACCTCAATAGCTACTTTCCTTCGGAGGAAAGTGCTAAAACGTAAGCGTTACGATTTTTTTGCGCGAATTTCGCCCCAAACGCCATCTTCCAGTAGGCGGATTTTGCTGGTTAACGAACTTGACCTTTCAAATTAGACGAAAGATTTTTGTACCAAATTTCATCAAAATCGGACCATTCGTCTGGGAGCTACTGAGCGAACAGACAAATATATATATATATATATATATATATATATATATATATATATACAAATTTTATCCACTATCATTTTCGGTCTCTATGGGTTCTGAAACGCAAAATTTTCTAGTCGGCACTTCCGGATTGCGTCATGAGATCAACCATATAAGCGGGGTTCCTCCCTATGGGGGAGGGAGGAACCGCGCTAAAAGTAGTACATGGTGACCTCTGGGGTACAGATATATATATATATATATATATATATATATATATATATATGTTTGTTCGTAAGTATATAATTTGTTGATGTAATACTTTTTATTTTTTTGACAAGTCTATTATGAAGTATGGAATATTCGTAAATAGTTTATTTGCAGGTCCTTATCAGGGAAATAAATATGTCTATCATTACTAAGTTTGTTTTAAGCTTCCTTTCTAGAGTGATGTAACTGAACGAGCCATCTTCAGTTCAACACCCTTTACCCTTCTCCATGCGATTAGGCTTCTATTGTTTTTTTTAAATAAACAAAATATTATATATTTTTTGTGAAGCATCGACTATTGGCATTTAATGGTTACCGACGTTTCTAAACATCCATGGTGAAGGAGAATGTTTTTTGCCATATCATCCCCTGAAAATTCACCCACCTGAAGCTGGCGAGACTCAATTTTTGATACTATCATATTCAAACATATTTTTAAAATTTATTAGGCCCTCTCATATTGGGCTAGACTAACAAAGACCCAGCTTCCCAATCTTTGTGTCAAAAGGACTTCCTCCAAGAACACCGACAGTTTATTATCGAGGAATGTGTGGAAAGAATCTGCGTCAAGTCGAGGGATAAAAAAATGGAGACCTATTATTTCATTATTCCACACTGTGATTTTGTGTGGAATAATGAAATAATAGGTCTCCATTTTTTTATCCCTCGACTTGACGCAGATTCTTTCCACACATTCCTCGATAATAAACTGTCGGTGTTCTTGGAGGAAGTCCTTTTGACACAAAGATTGGGAAGCTGGGTCTTTGTTAGTCTAGCCCAGCATACTCACTCTTATATTTTTAAGGGGGGGAGGGGGATTAAAGGTGGTGGGGTTGGGGCTGGGAGGGTGAATGGAGGGGTGACAGATAAAACATATATTTTAATGATTTTTATATATGTATTATGGAAGAATGCCCTTTCACAATTGTGTTTTATTTTGTTTACGTTTTTCTCGGAAACGAAGCAAAAACGAGAAAAATGCCTAAGGACTTCTTTATTTCTTTTTTCATCCTACATCGTTATGCCGTTTATTTTTTGGACACCCTATACGTATACATATATATATATATATATATATATATATATATATATATATATATATATATATACGTATATATATATGTATATATATATATATATATATATATATATATATATATATATATGTATACATATATACATAGGGGGTGAGGTTAGCTCAGTGGTAGAACACTCAGCTAATATGTTGGGGGACCAGAGTTCAAAACTTGGGTGCATTAAAGATTTTTTCTTCTTGTGTATTCGTTCTTGAGTTGGATTCTGGGTGTCAGACCGTCCTAGGCCCATCCAGTCTTTAATTTGTTTGTTGTTTGTTTTTTAGGGCAAACAACTACGTGGCTATCATTGCCCGAAAACTTAATTTTGGATTTTATTTTATAAAGTATAATTTATATATAAAATAATACTTGTACGTCGGTTTTTTTGGTGTGTAACTGTTTTTTCAGTCTTTAATTAATTTATAAACGGATAGCTGCAAAGAATGGAATGGAATGGAATGAATTAAAGGACGAACAACTTACTGTTTTAATCGTCCTATGAACCTTTTGTTTTTTGTTTTTTTGTTTTTTAATTAAACCTAGTTTTTAACTAATTAATCTCATGAAATATGTAATACATTCTGTTCCTTTTTTTTTTTTTTTATTAGAATAACATATAACTGTACACAACTTTTTTATTTATTTATTTTTTCTCATTAATTTAAAGCTAACAATAGATGGTATATTCCTTTTTGTTTCACTTATAGCTACTTCTATGTATATATATATATATATATATATATATATATATATATATATACACACATATATATACACACACATACATATACACACACATACATATACACACATGCATACATATACATATATATACATATATATATATATATACATACATACAAACACACATCCATACATACATATATACATATTTATAAACACGCACACTCATACACATACACACACACACACACACACACACACACACACACACACACACACACACACACACACACACACACACACACACACACACACACATATATGCATATATATACTTATACTCTTACACCTAAATATATTTATTTACAAGTATTCCTTACATTAAATCTAACCGTACAAAATATATCTAATTTTTTTTTAATTATTTTTATTTATTTTTTATTTATTTTTTTATTATTATTTATTTATTTATTTATTTTTTTGTATTTTTTTTTATTATTTTTTTAAATTTATTATATATATTTTTTTTCTTTTCTTTTCTTTTTTTTTAATTTATTTTTTATTTTATTTATTTATTTATTTATTTTTTTTTATTTTTACTTTTTATATTTTTTTCTTTTCTTTTCATTTTTTCTTTTTTTCTTTTTATTCTTTTTTTTATTATTTTATTTTTTTTCCCAATAGAATTACATATAAATGTACACAACTTATTTATTTTTTTCTCACTAAATTAAAGCACTTAAACACTAGATGCTATATTCCTTTCTTTTTTCACTTATAGCTACTTCTACATATACATATACACATACATACACACACATACGCATCCACATATATATACATATATACACACACACATATGTATATATACACATATACACATTTATAAACACGCACACTCATACACACACACATGCATAGCTGCAAAGAGGAAAATCAAGTGGTCAAGAGTACTGATCACACTATCTCCCTAGTGAATAAGATACCTATACAGTATCTGCTTTTTAAGGGTCCTGTGGCCTGTTACGGTACCGATATATATATATATATATATATATATTATATATATATATATATATATTTGAGGAGATAATGGGTGTAAAAGTATAGGGGAGAGGTTGCGGAGCGCCTGCCCGTGCGGTGGGGCCTGGGGGAGAGGGGAGTTGTCCTCCAGTCTACCGGTAGCAAGGAGCGAGATAGGATGTTGGTCGACAGTCCACACAGCCTAGGTCCCGCGTCTTCGGACCATCTCTCAACATACTCATCTGTGAGTCATACAAGTATTATAAAACAGCAATAATAAATAAAAAAAAATGATACACAGAATTTCTTTTAAAACCTCAATTTGTCAAATATAAATTCCGTGTGGGATAAAATATAAAAGTGTTTTGCGGTAAATTAGTTTTTTTATTAAGTAGTCTTCAACGTAGTATTTTAGAAAAAGTGTATTTAGAGGCTCAATAATTTTGTGTTATTATTTTTTTTTTACTTTTCTAAATACTTAAATCATTTTGTATAATATTAATACTTTTCTTCTCCTGTAATAGCAAAGTTTCATAATTTATTTATTAGAATAATGTTTGGATTCTATGGCTATTTCTCTCCTTAAAAAGTGTTAACCTACCTTTGTGGCCTAATGAATCAACATCTTGAAGGAAATGTAATTGATTCCATAATCCCCAGAAATAGAGGTTTGAAAATGTCTGTAGTATGTTTAAACGATACTGGTTATACAGCAGTTGTCTTCAAATGAGATATGTTTTGAAGGTAGGAAAATATTGTGCTCATGTCATACGGGATATTTTTTGTTACTTTATATATAGGCGTATATAGGAAATCATTTCGGGGGGGGGGACATTTCCGGGGTATGGAATACTAACAATTTAGAACTTGAATAGTTTTAGACAAGTAAAACGCTATTACACCTAAGATAAAATATTTTTGATGAACTAAGTAATCTTATTTAATTTATTTTTAAAGGTTTAATGACGCATTTTTTTTTTTTTTTATCAAATCAAAATTTTGGGAGGGGCTGCAGCCCTTATATACGCCCATGCTTTTGCATTTCGTACGTAGGCGATTTACTGTAAAGTCTATATTATATTTGTCGTTAGTTGGTTAATTACCTCAGTTGTCAGGGTAGTAGCTCTTCAGTAGTATTTTAGATGGTTCGTAATTTATTTTCATTTAGTCAAAACCCAGCTTTATTGCTAATTGTTTATGATATTTTGTTTAATTTTATTGTAAAGTCTTGGTGTGTAAGTTTAATTTGTTTATAAAGGATAATATTCTATATACTAGTTAAATACACTGGTTGTGTTTCTTTGAGATAAGATACTCATATTAATGTTTCAAGCCACACAGCATTCTGTTTCTGTCAACCATTGTTTTTTTTGTTTTTTTTTATATATGGCGTGCGAAAATCAAATCCATGGAGGGTGCACCACGAGTAGTCGATAGAGAACTGTATTCGTCTTCAGCTGTATTCCAAACGTTTTCTCAATGAAATGAATAAATCGCCGATTTTCAGGTTTCCGAAGGCCATATGGTGACTACACACACTTATACAAAAAATTCTCCTAACATATTTTTGTGAACAATTTTTGATGTTACCCTCATAATAAAAGCTTGATCCACACCAGTTGGTGGGCAGAACCTAGTTCCTCCTGCCTCTTTCCAGGTGACTCGACCAAATAGACTATCGAGCTTCATATCTCAGCATGGCAATTTAGGGCCTCTTATAAAGCCAAGGCTATAGATAAAACTAGTTTCATAAGTAAATATAAATATTAAATAAAATATCACCTGTATAATGATTATACAATATTAAACTAACCGATATTATATTCGTGTAAAAATTATAACGAGATGGATATGAACGATTTTTCCGGATGAAAGTTGCGATAAAACAAAAAAAAAAGTCCGACTTAGGATGTCGCAGGAACTGCGACATCTTAGCGCGGTTCCGTTCTTATCCCCATTGTCTTTTGGAAAGATTGAAATAGAAACAGTTATTATTTTGGTTCCACCTTTCGTGAAATCCTTTTATGATACAAAGGGCCAACGTACTCATACCTGGCAGCGTCGGCCAGCCTTCACCATCCACCATAATCCAAAAGAAGTACTTATTTCTCTTGAAGTTTTAAGCACTTATTTCACCGATTGACATCGCCTAACCGAAAATTGCCTCAGAACCTTTTTTATAGGACATTTAGTATGCTTTCGAATGATTAAGTATTCGTTTTCCTAGGTGAAGAAACCTATGAAACGAGTACTTGCAAGCATATGATGTAAACGTAACGATTTTTTTCGCGCGAATGTCGCTCCAAAAACCATGTTCCGGCGGACGGATTCTGTTGGCCTTTCACATTAGACGAAAGATTTTTGTACCAATTTTCACCAAAATTGGTCCATTTTTGGTCTACTACAGCGCGAACAGACATATATATATATATATATATATATATATATATATATATATATATATATATATATATATATTCAAATTTGAATCACCGTTATTTTTGTTCTCTTAGGGTTCTGAAACGTAAAATTTTCTAGTCTGCACTTTCGGATTGCGTCATGAGATCAACCTTATCAGCGGGGTTCCTCCCTATGGAGGGAGGGAGGAACCGCGCTAACAGTATTTCGGTCGGCGGAAGCTGCTGAACCTTTTGAACCAGACCAAGTAGTTTTGTAACAATTTTCATCAAAATCGGCCCATTTTTGAGATTGGTAAAGCTCGAGCCGACAATTATCATACGTACACATATGCGGGTTTCCCCTTTTTAAGAGACAAGAAACGCGTTAAAGACGTTTACTTCTGATTCTGATGCTTTGTAATTCCTTCAACATAATTTAAAGCGTGCATGTGGGTGTATTAATCATTTAGTCCCTGAATAAGGTGTGACCCTTAAACGTTCTGACGTCAGGCAACTCATCTCTAAGTCAACTGCAGTACTAATAACGTCTGACTTTCAAATCTTAGGACATTTGATGAGATCAGCAAACCGAAAATATCTTCAACAATCAAAACTGTAAAGAAAGGAATTACTGAAAAGGGAGAAGGTTAAAATAAAAATTTCACTACTCACTTTAACTATATTTATTTAATTCTTCTCACCTTTTAATGTTATAGATAATAAGGGCTCACAATAGTTGAGGGATACTTTCAAACCCCTGGTGGAAGGTTTTCTCCTCCTGAACCATATAGTTTTTTTTTTTGTGTGTGTGTTTAACGGCGTATGAACACTAGGGCTATTAACGCCGTGCTATCTATATGTTGCCAACCTTTTATAATACCAACAGCACGTGTTCGGTCACCCATTCAGGTACGAGTCACGCCCGACGTTGCTTAACTACGGTGATCAACAGGATTGGTGCACCGGTGCACATTCCAAATTATTACATACAAGTATATGTTTCATCCTTAAGGGAGGAGGGGGTGGGGATAAAACATAATGTTTTTTTTTTTTAATTTTTATATAGGCCTTATGTAAGACTGCCTTTTCGTATTTATTTTTTTGAGTTTTTCTTGAGGAATTTTTTCTATCTTTCTTCATTCTGCATCGATCCCCGAAGTTTGGTCGTTTTTTTTGGGACACCCTGTGGGTATATATATATATATATATATATATATATATATATATATATATATATATATATATTTATAAACTATTATCAAGAAAAAAAACTTTCAGTTATAACTGAAAGTTTTTTTTCTATCACGTATACGTGATTGCACTGGTCCGACTTGGCTGCTTTTGATGATGCATGTTTCCTACTACAAACTTTATTCAACTCGTTTCGTATATATATATATATATATATATATATATATATATATATATATATATATATATATATATATATATGATGTCTCGTTGGACCTTCTGGTCACCTATAGTTCAAATAACACATGCATCTCTTGAATATCTTACTTGTCAAAGCTCATCCAACTGACTGACGCTGGTCCATTAATCATACTTTGTATATTTGTGTTCAGCGAGAACGTATGACGACAGGGTAAAAAATAACTTCTACCAGATGACTTGATGTGTTCACAATCATGTTGTACCACAATAATAAAACTTTATCTTATGACAAATTATAGAATGATTAATTCTTTATTGAAAGATAAAAATAATTATTGTATCTTTATTGCACGACATTTAATTTGAGGACTTTATTTTCTCTTCAGAAGCAGCCCCTAAGCGCAACCAAACTCACTTACTTACAAACTTACACACACACACACACACACGCATGCGCGCTTGCCCACATACACACTTACACGGTAAGTTGAGTTGTATTTATAGTTAAATATTCTCGTGTTTGCATTCTGTTTGGAAGTGTTGAACTGTTAGTTCCCTGTTTGTTGTTAGTAGGTACCGCATGTTAAATGTGTACGTCCAATTCTTGGTCTTGTATGTAATTACTACTCCATCCACCACATTGTTACTTTTGGGTACTGTCAAGCGCAAATCGTAGTAAGATAATTATTACGATCATTTAATAGATTGGGGTCTGAAGAAACCGCTACTCCCAATTCCCATTGTTCACCGATGTGAAGAAAAGTTAGGTTTGGCCGGTACTTGGATGGGCGACCGTCTGGGAAAACCATTTGCTTTTGGCATTATAAAAGGGTAGTACCCCCCCCCCCCCCCCCCCGGGTCACCTGTAGATAGCCCGGCAATAAACCACCAGTTGATTTATTATAAAGCAATAATTTGTAATATATGCTACAATATAATTATTACTTCCTAGCTGTTACCCGGCGTGCCATACTACACCTACTTTCTGCATATAGAAAAGCAAATATAAATTAGAAACCAAATAAGTAATATAAAAATCTAATAACGCAAATCTGTAACTATTCGGGTTCACAGTTTCGAACCCGTGACCTCCGAGCAGTGCGTCCTTGACGATTTTGACCTAGCCTATGTCACTCCCCGTATCAAGGCCTACCTGTGTGCCAAGTTTGATCAAAATCGGTCAAACTGTGTGGATTTGTATAAGGAACCAACAGACAGACAAACAAACGCTTGATTTATATATATATATATATATATATATATATATATATATATATATATATGTGTGTGTGTATATTATTTAATAATAAGAATTCTGTTTTATAAGTATATAATTAATAATATACTATATAATATAATAAATAAAAATCGTAGCTTCGATTCACACTAGGGGTGGTGGCTGATCGTTGGAATAAAGAAATGGCATCAGCCCTATCCTGGCTAGAAAATGGTTCTAACCTATAGGAAAAAATAAAACAATTAAGAAAATAGTTTTGAATATGAGCTATTATGACTTGTTTTCCTGTAATGCACCTTTTATTTTATCCAGCTTTAGGTAAAGATTGGATGTGATTCGCTTGCCGGTAATATTACTTGGAAAGTAATTATTCGGCGCTATCTCTCAGTGTGTGCGTGTTAACCGCTCTATTTCTTGGCCTCCTTTCCTCTTCCAATGTTTTAAGTTATATGAAACTATTTGTTGAAGTCTTACGAACACGCACTGGCCATTCAACTGACTTATTTTACTGCAGAAAGATCTGAGAAGTGAGTATTGGTCACGAAAGGTCCTTTAGAACTTTTCCAACAGTTTAATTCACTTCTTCCAAGGGCGTTTTTATCTGAATCTAAAATATCTGAAACTTAAGTATTAGAAAAAAGTAATACCGTAAAATTGGGTCACATTATTAAAATTTGTGGTAAAACTTGTACAAACCTATATCGCTAAGATTTAACTGATAAAATAGGGCAGATCGTTGCCCAATGAGTGCGAACAGACAAATACATATATACCTGTATATTTGTCTGTTCGCTCTCAGAAAAGATATAAACATATAAGCAGTATAGTTTTGAACTAATGTGACCTCATTTTAGGGCAATTTATTAACATTATTTAGAAAAAAGACTTTTCCATTCCTTGTCTTCGTTAGTTTCTCACTTGGATCTGATGTTTCATTGAGAGTATCATAGTGATCATTATTTTAATCGGAGTCACCTTCTCTTTGGTCTGTTTCTTATTATATTCAAAGATCATCAATGTTCTTAGTTCTTTAATTGTGCCGCAACCTACCCCAAAGACCGCTGGGAGAAGATTATATAAGGAGCTAAATATTTCGATGTGACCTCCAACCATTTTTAAGTTAAAATGTCCACCTGGAAAATAGTGTGGCTTGTTCTAACAATCCGCGCTTGAGAATTCCTTTGTAGGTACGGTACTCACGGGTCTGTTGACAAAGCTCCTTAATATGTTTCCAATCCACATAATTCGTCAATCATTTCATATCAAAAAGGTTCGAACATCGGCAAGGAAAATCGTCCATCTTAAAATACCTATTGTACACAGTGTCACACAACCTCTTCTCCACTTCGGTGAATCTAAAGGGAGCGTCACAGATATCTGCCTCAATGAGCTCAAAAAAAATCAAGTGAAGTGGCAGCACTTTAAGTCGCGCAATCTTATTCAATCATGTGCACATATGTCGAGGTTCACTCGCCTCCTTCCGGCTCCAAGAAGCCTGGGAGCAAAAGATAGTCGAGTGGGTTTCTCTTTAAAGCATCTCAAAGCCTGACACAATCAGACACATCAGCTACATCTAATACATTCACATCAGATACAGGTTGTAATTTTTAATAATAAAGAAATAATGCCCGTTAGAATACGCTGCATTTCTGAAGAATGTGATTTTAGCGTGGTTCCTCCCTCCCCGATAGGGAGGAACCCCGCTTATAACGTTGATACAATGGAACAATCCGGAAGTGCCGACTAGAAAATTTCGCGTTTCAGAAACCCTTGAGACCGAAAATAACGGTGGTTCAAATTTGTATATATATATGTATATATATATATATATATATATGTATATATATATATATATATATATGTATATATATATATATATATATATATATATATATATATATATATATATATATATTTGTCTGTTCGCGGATTTCTGGCCTCCCTAATGGTCCGATTTTCATGAAATTTGGTACAAAAATCTGTCACCCGATTTGAAAGGTCAAGTTTGTTAACCAGCAAAATCCGCCCACTGGAAGATGGCGTTTGGGGCGAAATTCGCGCAAAAAAATCGTAACGCTTACGTTTTTGAGTTCATAAACTTGTAAGTACTCGTTTTATAGGCTTCTTTGGCTAGGAAAACGATTGAAACCATTTTCAAGGCGATAGCTTTAACCGTTTTTCAAAAAATTGGAAAAATAGTTTTTTAATACCGTTTTAGGTTTGGGTACTTAGAATCATGGGATTCAGTTGAAACATTTTCTGCATGTTTAACTATCATTAAAACTAATATGTTGAAATTTTGGTTACGTTTGGAGTTAAGGAAGGGTTAGAATAAAATATTTTATTAACAGACATAAAAAGTTTTGGTAACTTTGTATATTTTCCTTAATATCTCGAAAAAGGTTGAGAATCTTGGTAAACCAAATAATACCATTAGAAAGCTTACTAAATGCTCTACAAAAAAGGTTCTGATGAAAGTTTTGATTAGGCGATGTCAATCGGAGAAATAAGTGCTTAAAACATTAAAGTAATTGATTTTGCTTATTCGAACTGTTCTTTTTGTCTGTTTTTATTCCTTGTTATTTTTTAATTGCTTATAGTTGGATAATGTATTTTGCAATAAAACAGATTAGGCAAAATAAGAAAAACAATTCATTGTTAGAAATATAGCTTGCCAAGAGAAAAAGATTCGATGACGTCTTTTGAATATTTTCAATTGCCTTTATGCTGTTGGTTTTTTTATTTTATTTTTTAATTGATTTTATCTTTAGGATTATTACTATAGTAAAAGAACACAGGAATATGTGAAAATTTATGATATTTTCCAATTCATTGAAACGTATGAAATGAAGTATCGGTAGAAGATGTTTCTAGAGTCTTGCGGACCCGACCCCAGGTATAGCCATAAAACCCTTTGAACAAAGGCCGAGGAAAATATTATCTGTTTCTATTCTACGCTTTTCAAATGAGAATAGGGATATGAACAGGAACCGGGGTCTCCCGTGGTCTAATGGCTAGTGCCTTGGATTCATAAGCGGGAGATGGTGGGTTCGATTCCCAACCTCCGGCAGGAATTTTATCATCCCACGGCTCGCTGGTAAAATTCCTCGCTACGCCCTGGATGTCGGCGCTAATGACCTACATGTAGATGCGCCGTAAAAAAAAAAAAAAAAAAAAAAAAAAAAAAAAAAAAAAAAAAAAAAAAAAAAAAAAAAAAAAAAAAATGAACTGGAACCGCGCAAAGATGACGCAGTTCCTGCGAGTCGGACTTTTTTGTTTATATTCGTAACGTACTCCAGACTCAAATATTCATTTATTATTTGATTTTGAACTGGGGAAACCTCAACTTCTTATGGACAGATCTTGCTTCGCCTGTAATTTGTGTCCGGAGTAACCCCCTTTTTTTGCTTTTTAACGAATTCTGTAATCAACGACGAGAAAAGACAGACACACACACACACATACACACACACACACACACACACACACATCCATCAGACTTACTAAAACTCTTTTAAAGAGCAATTTTGGGTATATATTAGATAGGATCGATAAAGATTTGAAAGTACTTTTCAAAACTTCTATGGTGAAGGCAGCCTTAGTACCTACATTCTTGGAATCGGCTGAAACAAATAATTAAGTATTTCTTATTAGAAGTGAAAATATTCATTGCATTCATTGGGATTATTGTAATTTAAGATGGATTTGATATCTTATCAGGCCACACTTTAAGGCGCGAAAGAATTTGGATAATCCTGTAATGGATTGTTACTAAGATATTTTTATAACTAGTCCATTTTGAGGTACCTTCTGATTATGGTATTTAATTGTCATTTACTAATTTCTCATAGAAAAAATGATTTATTTGATGACCTTGGGCACCATTGTCTTAAAGAATAATGTTTTCACTCATATCAAGTGATGTTATCATTCAACCCAAAAATTTAACACATACATTTACACTTATAACATTAACGAAGCTGGCTTTCTAGTGTGACCAAGATCAGAAGATACGCGTAACACTAAATAAATAATTGTTGGAGCTCCTTAAGGGTTGATATTTTTATTGAACTGTGAGATATATAAATTTAAAAGGTGCTATATCGAAAAATAAAGATTACAAGTAATTTTACTCATATTTTTATATCTTATCAGATAGGCCTCCATATTTTTTCAACAGAGGGAATTTAGATAATTCTACTACGAAGATAGATTTCATAAACAACACATATGATAAATAATTCTAGAAAAAAAGGAAGTAATTTTAGTCCAGCAGATAGGATCTATAAATATTTGAAGAACTTTTCCGAAAAAACTTTTAAATACTGTAGACAACGGCCATATTTAACTTTTATTGTATTAGTTTAGACGCGGCCTGACTGTGGAAGGTCTTCCTAATTCGAGAGTAAAATGGAATGTAAATAATTAAGTTGTTACTGAAGAGGCAACTAGTGACGTGAAACATGTAGAGCACCAAATAAAGATATGTTAATTAAATGTTGAAGGTTATTAGATGTATGAACTTCTGCCAATTAGAAATACTTTAGAAAAAGCTCTTGAGTTCAACCACAATAGCTGCATTCATTCGCTAAAAACTGATTTATGGAACATGGAATATGACCTTAATGTCATAGGCAGAGGCTGCACAGTTTGGTCTCAAGTTTTGGACTTACAATAACCGTATATACTTCATTCTTCCTAGGGCTCTAAATTAGAATAAAATGTTATTTAAAATTAATTATTATTTGAGATGAATCAATATTATAGCGATCTCACTAAAACATGTATCTATGAGAAAAATAGTATATATATATATATATATATATATATATATATATATATATATATATACTATTTTTACTATATATATATAAATTATTTCAACACGAGCCAAGAAAAAAAAGAGAAGATAATGACGGAAAAATGGATGTAGAATCCATTACATGTTGAGTTTTTCACGCTTTCTTAACCACAACGGAATAATTATGAAACCCCTGTTTACCCACTTCCTACCACAGCGAGGCTTACTATACGCTTAACGTAAAGCGTTCTACTTTTAAAAATTTGAATTATTTAATTCTCTGTTTGCATAAAATATTAAATGAACTGAAGGACAGTAAATAATTCCTTGGAATGTCAAAAGTTGGAGATTTGGGTGGGGGGTGGTGATTAGGGTTCATTATAATGTTATTATTTCTATCTAACTACGTAATATTATTTTCAATGCTAGGGATATATATATATATATATATATATATATATATATATATATATATATATATATATAGGGGAAGTTGTTGTACCTTTGACCACTTTGCAAACCTGAATTTTTATCGGCTTGAATATTAAAGATAACTTCATTTTTTTAATTTCATTGTAATTATTATTCTATCGCTTATCATACATAGTTGTTTCAAGGTTCTAGCTTTACATTTAGTATTTTTTATTAATTTTTAAAAAAATAATCGTTCAGTGGTCAAAGGTACAACATTTAGCTGTACCTTTGACCATGGGGTGTTGTACCTCTGACCACCTATAAACAACTCAGCAGTGCAGAAAAAAAATTGTATTCAGTAATATTGTAATTAATTTTAAGTTCAATAAATACAAGACAAGGATGTAGGAATAATAAAAAACCTATTATTCATATTATGTTATGCTTAATATTCTGAAAAATCCAGTCCAATCGATAAAAGTTTTAACTGTCAAGCAGATCCACTAGCAATAGTAGGGTATGGAAGTTTAGCCAGAATGTCTTCGACGTCCATATTACACAAATTTTCATCTTCTCTCGTAAACTTGTCACATAAAGTTTGTTTTTTCAAATATTGGATCTTAAATATTAGACATTTAATACCACAGATATCTTACTAAATATGTAATAGTCTTTGTACTTTTATTTTTAAGAAGGAAAAAATTTCCTTTTTCCAAATCATATTTTTCAAATTGTTACTGGTCATTGACGTAACTCACAACATTTATCAGACGAATCAATGTCACATTCTCCTGAAGAAATTTCGGTGTCAGTATCAGGATCTGAACTGTCATTAGAATAATTTTATTTTTATTTACCACTTTTTTTTTGGAAGGGGTTTATTTGTAAGTGGTGTCTTACGTTTAGGGCGGTGCTTTCGATTTTTTTTCACCTTCAATAATTAGCTTTTCAGGAATATCTGTCAGGATACGAGGTTTCCCTTTAGGCCGGCCCCTATTTGACATTTTCCTTGCCTCCGCATTTCGATGAGGTCTTACAACTTCAAGTGGAACGATAAGGGGCGATAGGTTCGAACTGCTACACTGAGGATTAATAAAGACAGTTTGAACATATTTAATTTATTATTTTTTAAATTCTTTGAACAATTAAAGAAACCAATATTAATATTTTAATAAAAATATGTAGCAGAAGAACATAAAAGTTGAATTATGTAAAAATTACTCAGGTGTGTTGTACCTTTGACCTGGTCAAAGGTACAACAACTAGTCGTGGTCAGAGGTACAACACCCTGCTAGTGTAAATTAAAATGCATGCTAAAAATTTTAGGGTTAAGATAAATCAATTTCAGAAGCTACGCCATGTTTCTTATTGTAATAGCTACTTCGTCAAATGATTTCCATCTATGATAGAAATGGATAAGTATTTTTTGCAAGAATCCTCTTTGTGCCGCGACAGCCCCGGTGGTCAAAGGTACAAGACGGTCAGAGGAACACCATCCCCTACATATATATATATATATATATATATATATATATATATATATATATATATATATATTTATTTTATTTTTTTTACGGCGCTTCGACAAATCTGGACCATTAGCGCCGACATCCAGGGCACAGCGAAGAATTCTTCGCTGCGCTCTGGCTGTAAATATATATTCTTTCAAATTTTTGGAGGCTTGGGTTCGTTAAAGCAGTAGAGCTGTCTTCAAACTACTTTAATTATTATTATACACGCCCGATATGTTTCGTGCATTTTTTCGCACCTCTTTAGGGAGCACTTCTTGTTAGAAAGTCCTCTCGCCAACATGTACTCTCTCTGGAGGCTGGCGTAAAACGTCTGAGCGAGTACCTGTTGAGTATGTTGATGAGACGACTTCCTAGCAAGAAGTGCCCCTGAAAGAGGCACGACACATGTCAGGGGTGATTAATAATACCAATAGTTTGATGAAATTTCTACTGCTTCAAAGATTTGAAACAATTTAGATATACTTTGGTCCTCTCCATGAATGAATAATATTGAGGTTAACATCAAAGATTATCATGTGTGACAAAATCTACAGTCATAACGTATCTAATCGTAAGTAATCCATTTCATCTTTTCGTACAATAACATTAAAAGGGGTCTCCCGTAGTCTAGTGGCTAGCGCGCTGGATTCATAAGCGGGAGATGGTGGGTTCGATTCCCACCTCCGGCAGGAATTTTCTCATCTCAAGGCTCGCTGGGAAAATTCCTCGCTGCACCCTGGATGTCGGTGCTAATGACCTAGAAGTAGATGCGCCGTAAAAAAAAAAAAAAAAAAAAAAAAAAAAATAACATTAAAAATTTTTTCTTTTTTTCTACGGCGCTTCTGCACCTAGATTATTAGCGCCAAGCTTATCCACTGGTTGCCACCCTTCCTAAATATCAATGGTGGAGCAGCGAATTCTTGTAGTCGGTCCGTAGATGAGAGAACTCAACCTACGCCAGGTAAGACTCCAATCCCTATCTTCCGAATAAGAATCCACCGGACACGGGGAGACTATATAAAGCAAGTCTTATTGCTCCTGGAAAATCGGTTGTCCTATTACTCATATAATGGGAAAGATTTTATTTATTTATTTACGGAGCTTCCCAACAGCAAGGCGATTTGCTAACATAAGATTTGATGTGACAATAGGTAAGGTTTATTTATACGTGTGTTAAAACGATAGCTGCCATATTTTAGCGCGGTTCCTCCCTCCCCCATAGGGAGGAACCCCGCTTAAAGGTTGATACAATGAAACAATCCGGAAGTGCCGACTAGAAAATTTCACGTTTCAGAACCCCTTGAGACCGAAAATAACGGTGGTTCAAATTTGTATGTATATATATATATATATATATATATATATATATATATATGCATATATATATTTATATATATATATATATATATATATATATATATATTTGTCTGTTCGCGGATTTCTGGCCTCTCTAATGGTCCGATTTTGATGAAATTTGGTACAAAAATCTGTCGTCCAATTTGAAAGGTTAAGTTCGTTAACCAGCAAAATCCGCCCACTGGAAGATGGCGTTTGGGGCGAAATTCGCGCAAAAAAAAATCGTAACGCTTACGTTTTTGAGTTCATAAGCTTGTAAGTACTCTTTTTATAGGCTTCTTGGGCTAGAAAACGAATGGAACCATTTTCAAGGCGATAGCTTTAACCGTTTTCGAGAAAACTGAAAAAATAGTTTTTTAATACCGTTTTAGGTTTGGGTACTTAGAATCATGGGATTCAGTTGAAACATTTTCTGCATGTTTAACTATCATTAAAACTAATATGTTGAAATTTTGGTTGCGTTTGGAGTTAAGGAAGGGTTAGAATAAAATATTTTATTAACAGACGTAAAAAAGTTTTGGTAACTTTGTATACTTTCCTTAATTTTTTTTTTTTTTTTTTTTTTTTTTTTTTTTTTTTTACGGCGCATCTACATCTTGGCCATTAGCGCCATACTTTCCTTAATATCTCGAAAAAGGTTGAGAATCATGGGAAACGGAAGAATACCATTAGAAAGCTTACTAAATGCTCTACAAAAAAGGTTCTAATGAAAGTTTTTATTAAGCGGTGTCAATCGGAGAAATAAGTGCTTAAAACTTTAAAGTAATTGATTTCGCTTATTCGAACTGTTCTTTTTGTCTTTGATTTTGATACTTAAAATTATGGGATTCAGTTGAAACATTTTCTGCATGTTTGAATTTCATCAACACTAATATGTTAAAATTTTGGTTACGTTTGGAGCTAAGGAAGGATTAGAATAACATATTTTATTACCAGACATGAAATGTTTTCGGAACTTCGTATACATTCCCTAATATCTCGAAGACGGTTAGGAATATTGGTAAATGGAGGGTTACCATGTGAAAGCTTACTAAATGTTCTACAAAAAAGATTCTGAAACAATTTTTGATTAGGCTATGTCAATCGGAGAAATAAGTGCTTAAACTTTGAAGTAATTGATTTCGTTTATTCGAACGGTTCTTTTTGTTTGTTTTTATTCCTTGTTATTTTTTAATTGCTTAAAGTTGGATAATGTATTTGACAATAAAACAGATTAATTAAAATAAGAAAAGCAATTCATTGTTAAAAATATATCAGGCTGTACCGTATGAAATGTCAGTTTTGGATTTGTCGATTTCCTTCAAATGTCTTGAAACTGTCGAGGCTCCTACTCCGAGTTCTTTGGCATATTCCCTAGTGTTTTTAATTGCTTATAGTAGTCAAATGTATTTGTCAATAAAACAGGATACGTATAATTAGAATCAATATTTTGTTTGTTAGAATTCGAAGATGCCGTATGAATATCTAGATTACAGTACTGGTGTTGATTTCGTTCTTTAGAATTATTCTTGGTATTCCCTATTTTCATCTGTTACCCATAGTTTTTTATTGTTAGTAGGTTTTTCTTATTGATTATAGAATATAAATCTATTTGGCTATAAAACAGGATACGTAAAATTAGTGACAATATTTCGGAGATTTCTGAGCGAAATACTTTTAAGATTTTCTACCACCACGAACGGCTTTTTTCCTCTATTTTTATCCACTAGATAGGCTTTATTTTGCATATTTTTCTATATAAGTTTTATTCAGCAGGGGATTCTGATGAAATGTCGTGTTTTTGCTGTGGATTTTAAATACGATGTGTCTAAGATTGGATAACATTAGCGAGTCTACATAGTTAAGAACCGACGACGGAGGATTACTTCTTGCTATGATTTAGTCTACATATGTATATTAAGTCCTAAATCCAAAAAATAAACTTCACAACGGTTAGATACTATGAGCGAATATGGCGGTTCAATGCCCGTAGAAACAAGGGGGCCGCAGGAAATTTACCTGCTAAGAGTTAATCCTCAAGAGCTGTAAATATACCCCAGGTATCTGCCGACACAAATACAAAGCCTAGGCGGAGAGCACCCCAAAAACTCAGATCCAAACATAGGTTATATACTAAATATTCATAAAGACTACTTAGTTGTAAACCGATTCATCAATTAGCAATCGATAGTTTTCAACAAAGGTTATGTACTAAATATTGATAAAAAGTATTTAATTAGAAAAAAAAACAATATTCCACAAGACTTGTTTTTGGTCCATTTGTGTCTACTCCATAGACTTAATTAGGTATATTATTCTATTGTAGTTGGGCAACTAAACTTTGTTTTATTTTGTTAAATAAAGTTTTTTTTCTTGACTTGTTATTCGTCAAGACTTTTATTTGTCCTTGTGTACTTACTAGATAGGTTTTATTCGGCATATTATTCTATATAGGCTATATTAGGCAGGGTATTCTACTCAATCTTGTGTACTTCTTCTTGATCCTTCTGTACATGGGCGTATATAAAAACAATTTCGGGGGGGGGGGCTGAGACCATTTCCAGGGTATGGAATACTAAATATTTAGAGCATGGAATAGTTTTAGGCAACTAAAACGCTATTACACGTAAAATAAAATATGTTTTATGAACTAAGTGATCTTATTTAATTTATTTTTAAGGGTTTTACGAGAAGTTTTTATCATCAATTCAAAATTTCGGGAGGGGCTGCAGCCCCCTCAGCCCCCCCTCATATACGCCCATGCTTCTGTATCCACTAGAAAGGCTTTATTAGGCATATTTTGTATTGATTTATAGAGCTTTGCTTTAGAAAGAGAGCCGGATTGTGTAATTTCCGCTTTTGTGTATAAGTTAGCTACTGTCGGTGTCCCTGACGCCTTAATATCACTTTTATTCGAGATGTTCGAGAGGATTTTGACAATTTTCACGAGATATATATATAAAAAAAAAAGTTTATTTCTTTTCTAAGCTTATCAAATGGCACTAGGGACATGAACGGAACCGCGCTAAGATGCTGCAGTTCCTGCGAGTCGGACTTTTTTTTATGTTTTTCTTTACGAAAAATGGTACCTGTCATTTCAAATAACCAGCGATTGTACAAGAACCGTTAATCAGCGTAATCACTCCTGTAAACAGGAGTTTAAAGACACAACTTATTAATATGCTCCTAACGATCGAAATGTTTGAAATATTGCAACTAATCTCGCTATAAATCGTGCTCATCTAATGAGAAAGGTATGTTGTAAAAATAAAAAAAACTTGGTCCAATAGGAATGGGGTTTACACAAAAAAACAATCTATGAATTTTCCAGTAAGGGCCGTTATTTTTACTTAATTTCAACGAAACTCAGCAGATATCATTCCCAAATTATGGCAAAATCGGCCAATTTGAAGTTGGGACTTATTCCATAACGAATTTAAATATAAAATTATTACTTTAATCAGATTTTCATTTACAAATATAAAAAAGAGAACTATTCGTGTTGATTTTGTATAGATGTAGAATATTTTAAAAAATGTCTTCCTCCCGTGGTGGGAAATCCGCTAACATTGACTTGAATATTACTATAATGTGTGCAGAAATCTCAGTCCGTTATCAGAGCAGAGTGGCTGCACGCTTGACGGTTAGCACTGAATTTAACATATGATTTTAAATGCACATTCTTGAAAGCATTTACATTTCCCTTCATACATTGATTATCACCCTGCTTTCGAATAGCACGGCTTCTTGCACCTCCATTAAACTATGATTTCATGACGCAATAAGTAGCCTGTGAGTTGAATTAATCTTCAAACTCTAAGGGAAATTTACAGCTTTCTAGCTCATCCAGTTCAAGATAAACTAGTAATTTTTCCTTCTGGTTTTCAAGAATAATATGATTATATTTAGGTAGTATACGCACACACACAAACATGTATAAATATATACATATATGTGTATATATATACACACACACATATATATATATATATATATATATATATATATATATATGGGGGGGGGGTAACGAATTCAACTCAGTTGTAGAGCACTGCACTAATATGCTGGAGGACCTGAGTTCAAAGAGCACGCACTTAAGATTTACAAAATCCGATTTAATGATATTTACAGATTCTCTTTCTGCTCTCCTTGCCATAGGTGATCCATGTTCAACTCATCCTCTAATAGTAAATATATTTAAAAGAATATATGAATTACATCTGCAGAAATAGAGGGTGACTTTTATATGGATTCCCGGGCATTGTGGAATACATTAAAATGTGAAAGTCGACACCTTGGCAAGGAAAGCAATTAGAGAAGGCATGCCATTCCATAAAGATCCGAAAAATGATCTAATAGCTCATGGAAAAGACTATATAGATGAGATGGCAAACTGTCTGGCACGAAATGAGAGATAACAAGCTCCGAGAGATAAAAAGAAACGTTAAGCCATGGAAGACATCCACAAACGACACAAGGAGAAAAGAAGTAGTCTTAACCCCAATTAGAATCGGCCATACAAACCTCACGCATTCCTTCCTCATGTCAAAGGACCCTCCAAAAATTTGTAACTCATGCAATGTGCTGCTAACTGTGAAGCACATCTTGACTAATTGCAGGGCTTATGAGCAACTGAAAGAACAACAACAACTGTCTGACACCTTAGATGAAATTCTAGATGATCATACCAACCAAGTCGAGCGACTTTTTGACTTTTTAAGGCCCGCCAAATTGATAGACAAAATCTAGATAGAACATAAAGAACCGAAATGCTCTTTTGTTTGTTTTATGTATTTATAATTTTTATATGTTATTTTATTAACATTATTTTTTTCATTTGGTTTTTAATTATTATTATTTTTATTACATTTATTATTATATTTTATTATTTTCCATTTTATTTATTTATTTTTTATATTATTATTTTTTTTTTATAAGTAATTGAGCATTTCTCTTTTGTGGTTTGAATGAATATCTGCAAATAAAACTATTATTAATAGCAATTTAATCAGAATTATGCATATTAATATTTAGTACAGAATTATAATGAAAATTATAATATAACGCCACACACAGGAATGGCGTTAGTGACCTTAAGGGTTGACACGCTAATAGGTTAAACGACACGACATGGTTAAAAGGATGTATTTTCCATCCGTAGAAAGATTTGAACGCTGTTTTTATTTGTTTCCTGCTTAAGAAAATCCTTTTCACCTCTGGAAAATCGATTCTACGATGTTATACTTTAACATAATACATAACATCATTTACATAATGTTCTTATTTTTTGTTACCACTGGACGTCACAAATATAATTCCATTGCCGTTTTGTATATATATATATATATATATATATATATATATATATATATATATATATATATATAGAAAAGCACTCGACTCTCATTCCGGAGGACCCAAGTTCGAAACTCGTTGTGTTGTCATTCAAGTATCGGAGTCGTGAGGCATTCACGAAAAATGTGAAATTCAGGCGGCCGTAGTATAAAAATGATCACATTATTACCCTTGTACAAGCATGAGATATTTTTACAGTCTTTGTCCCTCTTGGCATGTTATGTGATTTGATTTTTGTAAATGTCTTGTTGTCGTTTGGATTGATCAATAAATTCATTTAGGGCTTCTCATGTAGTTTTGAAGAAGCTTCATTAATTTGAAGAAGAAGAAAATAAAAAAACGCGAATACAGTGGCTAGAATGTGGAACAATTTTGAGCTGAAATGTGTATTTTTAAGGAAATTGGGAATGAGTGCTGTTTTTAGGACATTTTGTATATTTAGAACGACCCTATTGCGAATTGCACTGGGATGTGTACTAATCGTAGAAGAGACGAGATTGTATTGCTATATATTGTATTGCTTGAATTATACATGCGACAATGACTGGCGTAGGGTTTGACTTACTTTACTGCTTCTGTTGTCAAGCGGTATCGTTGAACTTTGACCTACATTTATTTGACCTGGATGCATTATTTATTTAAGGGATTAATTCAACCTACCATTCGGCCTAGTTTATTAAGCTCGTGTTTCACTTTCCGTTCCATTGATTTTATGCTGCATTTGACGGAGGAAAGCAATGGATGGACAAGATTTTGTTAATGCTTCCAATATTGACAAAATTCGTTTTCATGTAACCAATGTTATGTATTTGTACAAAATTGCAAACGAATGCTACTCTCTTTGCACTGTTTAATTCTTAAATTTGTGTTTAAGATCTAATCATTGGAAAAGGAAAACAGTGATTAGTGTTACGAAAAAAATCTCCGCCACGGAGTTGTTTAACTAAGCAAATTCTTCTCCAATTTTATTAGTTCACAACACATTGCCGAGGAATTTCCCTAAATTATGCTAAATAGATATAAATAGTTTGACTGTATTACATTTTTTTTTTAGTGTGGTAACCTATAGATAACCCTTCCTAAAATTCATTGTTGATAATAATGGACGTTAAAATTTAATTAATAAATCTTTTTTAAACAGAATCAATTAAAAAAATTCTGTGGTAAATACTTCCTACTACACTCGCTTAAGTGTAACACAATAAGGCATTGAAAATGAGATAGTAGTTGGGTATTTTTTTTTTTATTGCCCATTTCTAAGGTACAGCGAAATTCGAGTTCGAAAGGAGTGTCAGTTTTACCACCAATATGCTGCTGACAATTGTTTTGCAGTAGGTACATGTTTCGTTACAAGATTTTTTTCGAAAATTTCTATCGAGTAAGACTTTGTTGAAGTGTCCAAAGAACTTTCTCTATCCATTAATAATTCCATCGGAAGAATTTATTTTTGAAATTGAAATGAACCGTACAATCTGAATACCTTATAGAAAAGTGACTCCTTCAGTTATGTAAGCCTCCGCGACGAATGCCATGACAGAATATGCCGAACGTTTTCTTAACGTATAGGATCAAGTATCTTTTATGTAAAATAAGCCGCCATCGATTTATCTAACAAGTAACATTTATATAAGCATTAATGTTATATTAGAAGTATTCTGTTATCCTTTTCACAAGACCATTCCGAAGACACGTAGTAATTAAGGTTGCACTCATGAATGAATTTTTGAATAATTTTTTCCACACCTGAATAGAGTGTTCTCTCACCTTTCTAAGCCATGTTCTGATGTGGAAATCTTTGGATAAAAACGTTTTATTAGGCTTTATGCAGTTCTTAGGCGGCTGAAGAGGCAACAGATGATGCGAAAAATGTAGAGCTATTTTAATAGATTGCCTAACCAGTTAATTTCGAAATTTATGGATCTTCTGCATGAACATGGAAAATTATTGTGATTTGGGTCACTATATCTACTGGTGTCCCACATTGAGATGTCATAACTTTAGGGGTTTATTCTACATCTCATCTGTAGTTCAGAAACGCAGAAATGAGCGTCCTATCTCAACATACAGAGGTGCTACTCAAATGTTTGTCTTTTTTAAAAACTACTGGATTTTTTATAGAAAAACTGTGATTTCGGAATTTCTGATCAATGTATTGTAAATATTGACCACATTTTTAGAATCTACATTAAATTTCCAATAAGAAACACACGTTTTTCAAATATTACCATCTAAATTAAGAGCTACATTAAAAGCCATATAAATGGGAATGTTTAATATTAGTGTTTTATTACATTTTTCAATATTTTCTTAATCAGCTTTTTTTTGACTTATAGGTTTGCCTCCGCCTCAAAAGTTGCATTATTTAATAAGCTTCAAAATGGTATCTCGTAGTTTAAGAAAAAAATCGATTTCAATCTATTTTTTTCTGATTCTTAAGTCAAAACCAATAAATGTGCTTGAGAGTGAAGGAGCAATTCTGAACCCATTCTTTAATTTCAAACGATGATGGCGATGTCCCATGTCCCATGTTTATTACACAAGCCCATCTACCAAATATTAACTCACTCTGGTTTCAAATGGATGGTTGCCCAGCCGATAATGGAAAAGTGGTGACGGAATGGCTGAACAGTGAATTCCCTAATCGTTCCCACACTGCTTACACACAATTATTGCTCCCAATAATGATAGGGGGACACTTCGGAATCAAGGGTGAAATAATTCAGAAGAACATTTTAGATATAATTAGCATTATTGTAAATACAATGACATGTATTATATGGTTATGCCTCGAGGGTCTTGGTAATACTGATTCTATTCTATTTAATTAATTTTCTGCTTATAAGTAAACTGGGTTATACATTACAATAATTTGAAATTGTATACCAAAAACACTCTCCTGTAGATAAAAAGCGAAAAAAAATCATTTAAATGAAAGGCACCCTCAAACGTTGCTTAAAATGTGACCTCGTTTTCCTAGGAAAAATCTATAGAAATCTATGGTGACAAAAATGGTTATTACTGTGGAATAATAACTATTTGTCCAGTAGATTTTCAAAATGTCTACAAATATAACCTTAACATCTAACTGAATCACGGCATTAGGGAGGACGTCTTATCTTTGAGATCTCATGAGCTGGCACTGCTCCTGGATCCTGTTGATGAGTTCCTCCTTCGTCTCTGAGTACACTCTGCTCTTCAATGTTCCCAATACATGAAAATCTAGAGGATTCAGATCAGGAGGCAAACGAACTGGTCCAAAGTGGCCGAAACAACGATTAGGGAATTCAGTGTTCAGCCATTCCGTCACCACGCCTCCATTATCAGCTGGGCAACCATCCATTTGAAACCAGAGTGAGTTGTTATTTGGTAGACAGGCTTGTGTAATAAATTTCAAGTAGTTTGGGAAGGATGGGACATCGCCATCATCGTTTGAAGATAAAGAATGGGCTCAGAATTGCTCCTTCACTCTCAAGCACAATTATTGGTTTTGACTTAGGAATCTGAAAAAAATAGATTGAAATAGATTTTTTTCTTGAACTACGAGATACCATTTTGAAGCTTATTAAATAATGCAACTTTTGAGGCGGAGGCAAACCTCTAAGTCAAAAAATAGCCTATTAAGAAAATATTGAAAAATGTAATAAAACACTAATATTAAACATTCCCATTTATATGGCTATTAAAGTAGCTCATAATTTACATGGTAATATTTGAAGAACGGGTGTTTCTTATTGAAAATTTAATGTAAATTCCAAAAATGTGGTCAATATTTACGATACATTGATCACGAATTCCGAAAACTCCGTTTTTCTTTAGACAAGCCAGTAGTTTTTAGAAAAGACAAACGTTTGAGTAGCTCCTCTGCATGTTGAGATAGAACGCTCATTTCTGCGTTCCTGAACTACAAATGGGATGTAGAATAAACCCCTAAAGTTATGACATCTCAATGTGGGACACCCTGTATATTTGTCAAATACCACTCACTCACTGACCTATCATCGCCCAACCCAAACCACTTGACAGAAAAATTTGAAATTTTGCATGGACACTCTCTTTAGCATGTAAACACTCGCTAAGAAAGGATTTTTTGATATTCACAGGTTTAGGTATTTTTAGAGGGGTTTGAATTTTTAGTTCATGAAGAGAGCATGCTCGCCTAGGCAGCAATCGTTGCAAGGACACAACAGGTCAGCCCGTTATCGTATTGTATTTATTTCTTAATATTATTTCTATTTGAGCTTGATTTCAACTATGATGGCAGACCTTGTATTACTAGAAATAAATTGTGATTTTGTCCCTCATAGAGTTTACGCTATACCTGTTGATGGTCCATCCGATGTAATAATATCCCAAACCCTTGAACAGGCCTCCTCACCCATCAGCATCCCCAGTCAAAGCACTTCTTGGTAATGCTCGCAAATATAATGGGTATTTCCAAATGACATCTTGAAAACATAATTTTTTAAATTTGAAGGTACATTTATTATTGACATAGAATTTTAACCTGTACTGGTTAAACTGCTGTTACTGGTAACCTATAGATAACGGGTTATCTCTACGTTATCTCTTTCTTGACACTGGTCCGGAGCGCCCCAATGTCAAGAAACATTATACTTTGATTACTTATCAATTGATGAATAACTTATAGTACGACGAGAATAAACTGCACAAAATTATGTAGTCGCGTTAATTTTGGTGATACATAATTTAGCTCAATAAAATAACTACTTATCTGCCGTGACGAAGCACGGGTATTCAGCTAGTATTTTAACATTTATAAAAATAGTTCTTTCGGTATTCCATCAATGTTTTGCAACGAACTATTACATTAATAAAATAAAGAGACCCGGTAGCCGTGAGGGTTAAGGCGTGAGCTCTTAACACTCCCTGCCATAGGTCGTGGGTTCGATTCCCACTAGGGGCGGTGGCTTTTCTTTCGAAAAAAGAAAAGGCATCACCCCTATCCTGGCTAGAAAAGGGTGGTAACCCATAGATAACCCGTCCTAAAATTCGTAGTTAATAATAAATGGACGTTAAAATTTAAATAAATTAAATAATAAAATAAAACGTTGTTCACAGCTGGCCAATGTTCCGTATGTTTAATAATTGATATCTGTAGTATTTTTCGTACTTAACAATGAAGTATGCAGTAGTTCCGTAAGTGCTTACAGTATATCTGCGTTGAATCGAAGTCACAATATTCGTTTTGGTTAAAACTAAAACATAAAAAATAAAGGGTTCCCTGCCCCGTCTCAATTATTTCAATAATCAACTTCATTGATAACACCCCTACTATCGAATGTCAAATTGTCGAGTATGAAAATCGGAAGTAATATATTGAAAAATGGTCTTATTCGATATTCATTTAAGCCATTAACGGCTATTCTAAAGGGGTTAGAGTTGTGACAAGCCGTATCGTCCACAATCCATGAGCAAAGTATCGAATCTAAAAAACGAGATCTTTCTTACTCGATAGTTTGACACGGTAGTGATGATGTATCCTCCTGTGTGATTGCCTCCATTAGAACGTAGTACTATCCCAGTGACACAGTTCCAGTGACTGCTATGAGAAAGTAGCATCTGCTACTAGTGAATCTCATACTGTTATCCATAGAGCAAGAAGCTTGGCTTTTTCCTCCCCGGCTCCATCGAGCGAAAGTCTTGCTCGGCCTTTTCTTCTGGGGGCTTCTTACTACGCTCTGCTGGTCTCAGCCACCTGCAGCTTCTTCTGATTTTCTGTCATTTTTTTTATTAAGTTTTTATTCTCTATATCCTACTTCGATTGAAAGGTGACGGGTATCGAAAAAGAAAAAAACGGCTTGGGGGCCGAGGTATGTCCCACTGTAGTGCCAAACGCTGAATTTTGGAGGAAAACCCAGTAGGTACTTGAATCTTTCTGATTTTAGTTTTTAGATAGATTCTAGTTTATTAAAATTTGCACTTATAACGAATTAATTTAACAGTTTCACACGAGATAGTAGGTGGATCGCAATGTTAATGTTTAGTTAATGTTGCCAGTACAAAGTGTTCAACCACTCTCTGCAGAGTTGGCCAGGTTTCATATATAAGTCTGTAAAACATATATATATATATATATATATATATATATATATATATATATATATATATATGTGTGTGTGTTTTACACCCTTTGATGCCACTTCAGGAGCTTATAGCTAAAAATATTCCTGGTCACATCGTTAAAAATTGTAAACTGTTATAATATAGCCCATGGGGCCAACCCTTCCAGGGGCAACAATACTAAAGGTCCGATATGGTGGGGAAATATATCAGCTAATTATTTCGCAGAAGAACTATATGAAAAATTGATGCCACCAATTGTCAACTGTATTTTTTCTATGTTTTAATTTTTGCCCTATTTATAAATTGATAAATGTGTCTTGTTAATGTTTTATGCCTGTATTTTTATTTAAACATTGACCAAGAGGGTCGCGTTATTTTAATTTAAAATTCAAGAAAATGGTTAAGTTAATATATCACACTAGTTTTTCTAAAGTGACACAACTCAAAAATCGGTTTTATTCACACCGTCATAGTTATGACTATGAAAGACATGGTAAATATCTCTTTATCAACCATCAAAACTGCATGTACCTAGCTTCAGAGCTTGTACGCCAGAGGGCACTTGTTTCACCCTTCCAATCTTAATCCTCAGGCCCCTACATAGGAATGAGTGAAACATTTTCAGTTGTTTTATTTTAAGTTGTGTCACTTTAGAAATACTAGTGCGATATGTTAAAATTCGCCGAAAATGATTACGAATACATACAGAGAAAGGGGTCTCCCGTGGTCTAGTGGCTAGCGCCTTGGATTCATATGCGGGAGATGGTGGGTTCGATTCCCACCTCCGGCAGGGATTTTCTCATCTCAGGGCTCGCTGGGAAAATTCCTCGCTGCACCCTGGATGTCGGCGCTAATGGCATAGATGTAGATTCACCGTTAAAAAAAAAAAAAAAAAAAAAAAAAAAAAAAAAAAAAAAAAAAAAAAAAAAAAAACATACAGAGAACGGCTCCTTACGAAGACGTCCTCTGTTAATTTGTTCGTTCAATGTGTTCTAAAATGTTTCCAGATGGACATTCAAAACCTTGACTTCCTCAGTTTATTCAAACCATATATGTGGGTAATTTATACGAAATGTGGGACTGTCCAATTACCTGGTTAAAGCCGAGCGTAAACATTCCCATTGCTGCTTTCTCCCTGAGAGAAATGTTCTCTTAGTTGTTTAGTGAGTGAAATACATTTGTCATTTTCGTACCCGTGCATGTTTAAATTAATTAGTCAGGTTTGACGTACATTGAGGCGCATTTTTGTGACGTTGCATAATATTATATGAATTACTATGGCGCGTAGAAATCATTATTTCATCCAGCACCATTGACCGTCTCATGACGTTCCTGAAAGCCTCTGAGATTTTATAGTTTAACTATATATTTGTATTGTAGACGTTCTTTTATTATAGTTTATAAATATACTAAAAACGGATAAAGATATTATAAATCTATATTAAAGTTTCAAGAGTGTAAAAAAAATAGATAGCAACAAAAGAAAGAGAGAAGACAATTAAAAAAAATATTAATTAGTTACATATATAAATCAGTCTCGTAACAGGTCATGAGGGCTCAGGGGGGGGGGTAATCTTTGTTTCTTGACCGTTGGGCACACTATGGAGATAGAGCTGTCTGTAATATGCTCCGGTCGCATGATTTTCCCCTTTGCAGGTACCCATTAATTAAATTTATGGCTCGGAGTGCCCACGAAAGGGATGGGACCCCGAATCCTACCCAAGAACGAAGACACTGGAATATCCCTTACAGAATATATATATATATATATATATATATATATATATATATGTATATACATATATATATATATATATATATATATATATATATATATATATATATAATTTTATAAATCCTTGGACTTTATTATTTATTAGATGTGAGATTGAGAGATGGAAACAGCGCCAACTTTAGAAAACGTGCTTACTGCAAGGTTCTGAAGTACTCCAGAAAATTAGATATGAGGGGTAAATATGCTTGGTAAACAATTTATTAAAATATTTATTTTCTCCTAATTATTTTATATTCTTCCATTTTTTAAGAACTTTTAAAAATTCGACTATTTAACATCTGTAAACGTCTTGTCGCTGCGAATACATTGAATACTAGCTGACAACCCGTGCTTCACCACGGCCGATAAGTAGTTCTTATATTGCGTTAAATAAGGTATGATCAAAATTATCGCTACTTCATAATTTTGTATAGCTTATTATTGCACGGACTTTAGAGACCCAGAAAACACCATGAGGAGGTAACCGTGCTTATCTCTTCGATTGACATTGCCCCACCAAACAATACAACAGAATCTTTTTTGTAGAGAATTTAAACCTTTCGAATAGCCGCCTTCCACTTGCTACGATTTCCCAACCGTTTTCGAAACATTTTAGAAAATATACGGAGATCCGAAAACTTTTTATCACCATTAATACAATTTTTTTTCCATATACTTCTTACCGCCAAACGATACCAAAGTTTAAATTTCTTAGATTAGATGAATGTCAAATACCCGGTACAAGTTTCAAGTGAACCAATCATCGTTTCTGAATACCCAAACAGAAAATTAGTTTGGAAAAGTATTTCTATCAATTTTTCTCGTAAACGGTTACAGAAATCGTTTTAAAAATGGTTTCATTGGTTTTCCTACGTTAAGGAACCTATATAACGAGAACCTCCAAGCATATGGATTCGAAAATGTAAGCGTTCCGATTTTTTCGCGCAAATATTGTTCCATGAACCATGTTCCAGTAAACGGATTCAGCTGGTTAATGAACTTGACCTTTCAAATGAGAAGAAAGATTTTTGTACCAAATGTAATCAAACGGATTGTCCGTGCAAAATTTCAAATTTTTGTGTCAAGGGGTTCGGGATAAATAAATGAAATAAAAATAAACGTTACGTGGATGATAGTTGAAATGATTTGCTTGCAATGAAGTCCATATTGTAGTTTGACTAGGAAGGCAAAGAAGGGAGAGGATAAAAAGAGAAGTCAAGTTGTACCGGTTCGTTGTGTTTCAAGGACTGCCCTTTCACAACCCGGCTCGCCCTAAATCCTATCTATCAGCGACTTATTTGGTCAGAATTACCTGTCCTCAACTCCACATCAATATCCTTCCGAAGTGGTTCGATGTACTATTGAGTCAGTGGGATAATTATTTTAAAATCTTACTGTATTTTCCAAAGTTCCCAGAATCTCAATCCTTTTCTTTTATTACATAGTCAGAAGGTCAATCAATAAACAATCTTTTACTAATTTGTCATTTTATTAGAACTATCTTACCGGTTTCACATCATATGATGCCTCTTAAGGAGAACTATGATAAATTAAATTCTAATTTAAGAGCCTAACCGTAGGCTCTTAAATAAGAATTCGACGTGTATGGGGGAGGGGGCTTCCGTCTTCGACGTGTATGGGGGAGGGGGCTGCAGCCCCCGAATTTTTGTTTTCATGTAAAGAAAGCCTATAGCCTATAACAAAAAAAAAAAAAATGTCTTCTACATTAACCCTGGTCCCTACATTTACCCTGGTCTAGTAGGTGTCCAAAGGACCTTAAAACCCACCATTTTAAGCTAAAATATTTAAAATTTTTCCTACAACCGAAATGCCAACGTGCTCCCAACTCCCCCCCCCCCGAAATTATTTTCTATATACGCCAGTCAGGAAGGTGAATCTTATGACCAAACTGATCAAACGTTTGACAGTAACTCTTATAGAAGAACGCACACAGAAGTACGTAATCTTCAAAAGCTTTAGAACAAAAAATCACGCCAACAGAACCAACGATCGTGATGCGCTAAACATCTCAGACGTAACTGTGCGAAAAGTGTATTCCTATAAAAATACAACTTTTGTGTGTTATTACCGCTTAATGATGATCCAGAAGTTTTCTGAAATAACTCAAAGTACTGAAATTAATACGTTGGTACGTGAATAACCCTCATCATTAACACCACACCAATATTCTTCCGAATGGGTTCGATTCTTAAATTAATGAAGAGCTTTTTGTTCATTCGGCACCCATATGGTGTTCTTTTTTTTTTTTACCGCCTATTAGCGCTGACCTAAACTGTTGCCACCATCGGATAATGCCTACCCATCCCGTGTTTCCTCTGGCGGTCACCCATCCGAGTATTAGTCATGCCCGACGTCGTAAATTTCTTTCACCTACTTGCCATGGCCCTTGGCCATATGAAATTTTTCAGGGATCAGGAAAACGTGGATATATGATAAAAATTCATTTCTACTTCTGCGTAATTCCCTCAGATGTTCAGATAACGGGTCATTGGTACTTTCTGTTGTGTCTTTCCTTCCAAAAACCATACTCTAACTAATAATCATTTAAATTATAGCCCGCTCAGATAGACGGAAAACTTTAATTACACAGCGCGAAATTTCGGAGGAAATATTCCGGTTCCCCCATTTGCGAATTCGCATTTCATATCTCAACAAACAAAAAAAAAAAAACTGAAACAAAAAAAAAACAAAACAAAATACACAAAAAAAACTGATTATGACTCGTTTAAGACCTGGGAATCCTTTCAAAGGCGAGGCAAGAGAGATACTTAGCCAAAACTAAAGCTAAAAACATTTAAAACCTCTTAGGTTATAAAAAAGGGATTTCTTACCGTGCATTTTACTACAGAGGGAATACAGGCCACGCCCTTGCCATAAACTACACGCTCTACGTTTACAGGCAACTTGATAGTTTAAATTTTTTCCCGCCTTAACTTTGGCTCGACGAAGTAGTTTTAAAACGGAAAGTGAGTTACTTTGAAATAAGGAGAGAGTTAAATATACGATATTGGATCTTCCTGAATACGTAACGTAATACTGACAAGTTATCTAAGGTAATGAATATGGCCGTATTCTATCGATTCTTTCGGCTTCTTTAATTATATCGATTATTTGTAAAATAGTTCATTGGGTTTAATTTATAATGCTATGGAAAATTTGATGGACATTTTTTAAATATATATATATATATATATATATATATATATATATATATATATATATATATATATATATATATAAGAATAGACATTTTTACAAACTGATTATAAGCTATGGAACGTCGACACTTTTCGTTAGCTGCTCAGATTTATGTCATAGAAAAAATTTAACGCTAACAATTTAAATAATATTAAGAATTACTTGTTGTTGCATATTTTGGGTACAGAGTAATATTTTTAATAAAAAATGTCCTATGATTACTTGAGAAGTCCAATTCTTATACAGCTGACGAACAAAAAAAAAACAAAAAAAAACAAGAAAATCGAACAAACAAACAAATAAATGACTAAAGTGAAATTCCAACAATAGTTTTTATACAATAAGTATTTTAGTTCTGTGGTAAGTGATAGCTTAGTTAGAAGCCTGACTGGGTAATGCGATACAGAAACCTCGATAAGGGTACAAATCAGCTTACGTTAAGGTGACTTAAGAGAACGAACTAATAAGATTTCAGAAGAGTACGATTAAAGCGTTTCTTGCAGGCTGTTTATTTATTTTTCTTTTTTTTCATATTTCATTTATTTATTAAAAACGAAAACTGACTTTCTTTAATTGACAATCTTTATACAATTTTTTTAGGATAATTATTATTCAGTTGGTTGAAAACCCCATGCATAAGCGAGAGATCACAGAATAAACACATGAGAATCTAGATATCTTATTATGTATAAACTGGACTACTTTAACATTAATCCAGTTGACGTTCTGAGCTGAAAAAAATTGTTTACAATGATCTCTCCTGAAACGCAAATTCGCTCGATTTTACTCTACGAGTTTAAAATAGGCCTAAAAGCCACCCAGGCTGCTCGTAAACTGCGTCAGGTGTTTGGGGAGGATGTTCTCTCTCAGATCGGATGGCGCAATTCTGGTTTGAAAATTTTCGCTGAGAGGATGTATCGCTCATGGTTGAACCTCGAAGTGGAAGGCCGGAATTAGTAGATAACGACGCCCTGACAGAAATCATTGAGTCAGATCCATGACAAACTTGCTCTGAAATCGCTGGACAACTTAATGTTTCCGAGTCAACCATCAGAAATCACCTACATCGAATTGGTAAGACCAAAAAACTTGATTAGTGTGTTCCCCATAAACTGGCCGACCGCAATATCACACGGGACAAACTCTTATTAATATTATAAGCGATTGGCTGGGAAACTCAACATCGTCCACCATATTCTCCTGATTTGTCCCTATCTGATTACCATCTGTTCAGAGCTCGAGGCGACAGTATGCAGGGAAAAACGTTCGCGGATGTGAGGACTTTGAAAAACAACTTAGCAACTTTTTTTTTTCATCCAAACCAGCTTAGTTTTATAAAAAAAAAAGACTTTGGGGCCTTGAGATATGTTGGAAGAAGGTTTTGGAGAGTGAGGGTGACTACTTCGATTAATAAAGCTTATTTGAAATATGTTTACCCTATTTCAGAAAAACGGCAGGACTTTTTGCGTTACCTGGTAGATATTATACGTGTAAATTATTATTTCAATCATGTTATTATTTCTTAATGTAGTTTGCTAGTTGCTCAGTTAGTCACTTTTATTTACAAAGAGATTAATACTATTGTTTGTATTAATGTTATTATAATATTATTGTTTTTATATTTACGTTATATATGAGGCCCCCTTACGTCAAGGGTTCTAATGAACAAACTCAATGTATTGAGTAAAATAGTCTTTTTTTTATTTTTTTTAAAATATACTATACATTTACTATATATTGGCTCTCATCATTGAATAAGTCGGTACCATTATCCGGTATTTCAAAATTCTGCATTTAATGATTTTTTTTTTTTTTTTTTTTTTTTTTAAGGCGCATCTGCGTCTAGATCATTATTGCCGGGCTATCTTTAGGGTGTCCTTCCTAAACAACCAAGCTGGAGCAGCGAATTAATTCAGCGAGTTGATTGATGAAAGAACTCTTACCTGTTTCTGGGGATTAGCCACTAGAGCACGGAGAGTCTATGCACTCAGATAGAAAATGTGTTATACTTTTTGTTTCAGTGTTGGATATACACATATATTTATGTCTTACTTCAGAGGCATTTCATGCGTTGTGAATATGTCGTACGTAAATGACCTACGGTTAAATACAATTTCCTTTACGCTTAATGATAATTTTGTAGGCTAAACAAATAACTTTGATTATGTTTATATAGTATGTAATTTAACTTTATAAAGACTTGTTTTTCTGTTGATTTAATATTTAAATTTCAGTTGGCCTTGCTTTGTATTTCTTGTACTGGCTGCTGAACACCTCATTAATTCTTTATAAGTGGTCTGATATATAGCCAGAGAAGAGAATTACCCTACGCTTATTTTACCGAAAAGAAAAATTGGATATACGTGACTAAAGGTTGTCCATGCAAAGGAATTGGATCCTGAGAGGAAGTCCTTGGCCTCCTTTGCTTTGTGTTCTGCTGTCAAGTTCGGAAATTTTCTAACAAGTTACTTTTTCATCGTTCTTACATTCAAGTTCAATTGAATCGTTCAAAATCATCACCATTTCTTAATTTTATTGAGACCTAATAACGTGCAGTGGTTCACCTTCAAAGGCAAATACCTACAGCCTTATAAAGTAGTAACGTTATCTACGGTCTTTCTGTAGCCTGTTATATCAGAGGACTTGCCATACTGTGGTATGAAGCCCGGTTGGCGTCATGGTTAAAGTGATGTGGAACCACTGATGTGGAATTTGACTCAGTGTTTGAGAACTCGTCCCATGTTCTGCAGGACGAGAGTTCGAAGTTCGGATGCCCACTAAAAGATTTCTCTCCCAGTGTCGTCGATCGAGGCTCGGAATTGGGTCCTGATGATCCCTAGGCAATCCGAGGCTTTATAGGAGCAAATTACCGGCCTTTACAGTTTCTGGCCCTCGTTGTCTGTTACGATACAGTTTTTTTAGGTACCATAATGCATATAAAACTGACTGTAGCCAACTATAGCTATATATATATATATATAGTGAGTCGACGTCAAAAGGAAACTCAGTTACGATGTCTATCTATAAATTTATTTATTTTATACAAATAGAATAAAAACATTGAAAAAATTAAAGAAAATTGTGTTGATAAGTGCTAGGACTTTTTAGAGACCTCCACTAAGTTATTTAGATTTCACAAAAACAATGAAGAAAGCCCAATAAGGTCTCCCAGCTCCCAAAATTTATGTTTTATTCGTTGATATCAATATTTCGGCTTAATGTCGTCAGCAGGAATCTCTGGAAAAAATATTTCAAAATCACTGAACACCTACAAAATAAAATTTTTAAGACACAGTGGGTTATAGGTATTGCAAATTTAATTTTGTTGGTGTTCAGTGATTTTGCAATATTTTTTCCAGAGATTCCTCATGATGGTATTAAGCCAAAATATTGATTCCAATGAATAAAATATAAATTTTGGGAGCTAGGTGACCTGATTGGCCTTTCTTCATGTTTACGAAACCTGAATAAATTCAAGATAATTTTTGTGAGGCCAATCTGTAATTAATTGATTGATTTGTGAAGTGGTTATTCTGTGGAATGTCTTACATAAACTATTGATACTGCAATCACAAGTTGTGGTTTGTCGGGAGTACTAGACGCCATCTCCCGCTAAGGACCCATGTATTTTGCAACCGTATAGCAGATTATTTTCAACGAATAAGCTTCATCCGAACTTCTATAATCCTTCAAACGATCATGAGGTCAATTCTCACCTCTGCAAATAGTGGGACTTGATAACTGTAATCACCGACCCCGAGATAATGGTGAAGTGATCCTGTTGCTCTGACTTCCCCTTGTCAATTTCCGTTCGCACGGTTCAGGACGGCTATTGACGTCGCTTTAAAGCAGGAGGAAATGGTACCTTTTATACGAATCGTTAGTCTTAATGCCTCCCTGACCGTTACTCCCTGTAAACGGGAAGGAATATTTGTTCAATTGTAACATCCTTCTTCAGTAGTTTTAGTCCTCTTTTCAATCTAAGAATTATAAGTACATGGAAGAAAGTTTGCATTATTTCTTAGTACCTTTCGAATGGATGTAGCTATTGAGGTAATCTGCATTCATCCTGTCTTCTAAGCACCCCAGTTGGGTAATAATATGTACCTACAACTACTGAAATTAGGAAGGAGTTATACCTGCTAACTACATTTGTGGTTGGTATTTACATTTATTCTATCTTGGAATTGGTAGTTAATAACTTTTAGGAATTAGTAGTTATATATTATGTAACTACTAATTACACGAATGTGGTTCGTTATTAACTAAAAATAATATTTTGAATTTTCTTGCATTTAAACCTCGTTGGGCCCTGCTCCGGTATGGTGCCAGTCGGATTGGGGTGGACCTTCCGGTGTCTTAGTCCCTCAGGACCAAATGGTCCATGACCTTGGAGGGTCTGTTCCCGAGCAGACCCTCGGCCACAAGGTCATGTCATGTAATATCTGCAGTTTACTGTAAACCCTCATCAATGGCGGGCCCTTGCCTGGTCGGGTCTTGTCAGTTTTGGTGGTGCTATCTGTCATCCCAATTAAGGCATAAATAGCCCTTGTGGCTAACCTGCCTTAAAAAAAAACACCCCATGCATTGCATATTGCATGTACTTCGTTAAAATACTTTACAATTAAATAATTTACATATAATTTTCCAATTTAAAATTGGTAAATAATTATTTATTTAAATTTTAACGTCCATTATTATGAACTGAGAATTTTGGGACGGGTTCTCTACAGGTTACCACCCTTTTCTAGCCAGGACAGGGCTGATGCTTTTTAAATAATTAAACTGAAAAAGCAAATAATTAAACTGAATAAGCAAAATAAAATAACACATAAAAATTAAATTATATTATAATGAACATTAGACATAAAAAGACATTTAAATAAAACGACTTTATTCTTCATATCTTCGAAGATTTTGATGTCTCTTAATCTTGATCTTCAGACCCGGGATTGACCCTTTGGACATTGAATTTTTCATAGATGATGGTGCTATCCAGAGTAAAAAGGTGAAGAGCCGTGTTAACTACATCTTTTGACTCAGAAAAAATAAATAAAATAAAATAAAAATTGATTTTTCACATTCGCCCTTTTTCTTCAAAGTTCCTGATATCACGTTTGTGATCTAACAGTTGGTTTGAGAGAAAAATTCCTGAGGGGAAACTTTGTTGTTTTAGCCCTCAGCTTTTAGAATATGTCCACTGTTTGACGTTTCAACTAAGCGCATTAGCCTTGCGCGCATTCCAATATTCAGGTTCAGAGATAAACTCCATCTCCATGTATATTATACTAAAGGGATTAAGAAATCAATACGAATGAACGAGTTGTGTTTGAGAAAAACGTCCTTTAGATTTCATTCATAAAAAGTTATTGCTCGTTGGAAGGGAACCTTTTTGCACTTCCACAAAAACTTCATTTAGTTGTCATTTATATTTCAGTGTAGGCATGTTTGTTTGAATAACACTGATAATTTTGATATCTTTTTCTAACAAGGTTTGATATATTTATTGCCATGGCTATCATAATCCATTTTCGAAGGATGTTCTAAACGATAAGGTTCATACTGATATATTTATAACGCATCTTAAAATAAAATGGATTTTAATATTGAGATATTTTATTATTAAAAAGTATACCTTTTACGCCCACAGGCCAACCTTATACGCCTACTTTCTCTTTTGATATTAATTTTGACTTTTAAATTGAGCTTAATGAAGAAGTCAAGGGGAATACGTGAGGAGGTGAGTATATGAAGCCGAGAGCTCAACTGGACTGTGTTCTAAAAAGTTCAAAGTCAGGTGTTCGTATACGGGGAGCGTTAAATTATTTACGGGTGACATACCGTTATCAGGTGTATGAAACCGCTGATGAATGGTCGTCACCTCTACCTCGGTCGTGTTTTTAATCTTTATTTCACGTTTCGTTACTTTTAAATTCCCTCGCAAAATAGAATACCAACAAATATTTATATTTAATAGTGACCCGAGCTTCTTTAATGCAATGTTTTCCAGGCGGAAGGTTAATAAAAGAAAATTAACAAAGTCAATTCAATTTATTTTATTTAAGCTCTACACGTTTCACAACTTAGGTGCCTCTTCAGTAGCTAAAAACTCACTAAACTAGAAATACTGCCTAATTGTATTAAGGCGAACCTTCCCGTACAATGGCCACGTCCAAACGGAGGTAACTACTACGTGTAACGTCCATCAGCTGTGAGTATTCAGCTGTGTAAAATCGATAGATTGCACAAAAAAAATCGATCATCCAGAAAACGTCTATAAAAATAATATAATGGAGGATAAAAATTTATTTTTATTTAATTTTTAATGTTTTATTTAATTTTTTTTATTTTTGTTCACTAAATTAAAAAATGTGCTATTTTTATATTTGATATCTGTTTTTTATTAACTGTTTTTTCCCCTGTTTTTTATAATATGAATGTTTTCTATTATTTTCCGCTTTGCCAAGTTTCTTTCTTTGTCTATAATTTCTACATTTGTGAAGTCGAATAAGTGCTTATTTTTATGGAATGGTTAGCCAGAGGAGTTTTACACTAACGTATATAGAAAATAATTTTGGTGGGGGGGGGGGGCTGGGAGGCCCTAGGCATTTGGAGTGTAGGGAAAATTTTTAATATTATAGTGGTGAGTTTTAACGTCCTCTGGGCACCTAGTAGGACAGGGTAAATGTAGACTTTTTTTACATGAAATTTTCTTACCAAAACAAAATTTCGGGGGGGGGGGAGGCTGCAGCCTCCTCAGCCCCTCTCCTTTATATACGCCCATGGAGTTTTATTATCCTGATCATCCACATTTTTCACTTGTTGTTTTATCCTCTTTGCGATGATTATTTTGATTTATACTACTTCAGTCATTCAACAGTGGTAATATAAAAACTTCCGTAACGCATGTCCTGTATAACTAAGCACATTGCTATAATGTTGATTAGTTCACACCACATTGCCGTGAAACTATGACGAAATCAGAAATAAATATCGAAGTTCACCTGTTTCAATTTTTTTTTTCAAACAGCTTACTCATTCTAAAAAGAAAAAAATGCTGGTAAATCATACATTTCATTTTAATAATATTGAGAATATTAACAATGAACAAGTGAGAAAATTCATCATAAAAATCCCCATGGAAATTGTAAGAGAAGGCAGAGGCCTGGCTGGTGGAATCGATGTCACTGTAGCATTTCCATATGAAAGGGGAGCCGGAAACGAAGGTTAGAACCATGAAAAGAACATAATGTTTGTCGCCGAATGTTTTTAGCTATGTTCAGATCGTTTGGAGTTAGTTTATGTCACAAATAGGATTTTTATTTACTCGGCAAACTTATTTTTTAAGATTTATTTATTTATTTTTGTTGGCTCATTGTTATCCATCTGTGTTTGAGACTGCTGACTTTTTTTCAATGTTATAGGAAACCTCAAAACGTTTTCTTTTGATGAAAGAAATATGAGGCTAACACTAAAACATTAATGCATCTAATGCTAGTAGTAGTACTTTAGTTTCATTTTTATTTGCAATACAATTCGAATGATCTGAACTATGCTTTCGAGCTGACAAGTAATGCCCATTTCCATAAGACATTGGACACGGAAAAAAGGTCATACGGAATCTTTCTCCAGCTCATCTCCGAGTTCTTCTGGCTCATCCTTTCTGGTTAGTAAAGGGACCAGCAAGGATGAATGACAGCCCGAAGAAGCCGGAGAGGAACCCGGCGAAATATTGCACAGAAAGGAAAAGCAAGACCGCTGGAAAGATGCCGCATGGCCAACACATGAAATTTCCAGCGAAGCAACTTAAAAAAAACACACACATATATATATATATATATATATATACACACACACACACACATACACACACATACACACACACACATATGTACATATATTCCGAAATCACCAGCAAGTCCACTAGGTTACTAAAAAGACAGATGGCTCACCTAGTGATTACAGAAGTTATCTATCCCTTTAACATCTGTACACTTATTTTTTATTTTTAGCAAAAATATGCTTTAGGGATTCCTAAACTGGAATAAAAGGTTACAAAAAGTGTGACATTTTTTCCCGAATTAACTTGACCGCGAGAACCATGAAAGACTTTTAATTTTATTTATACATTTTATGCCATAATAAATTACTAAGAAAGAAGGAACAAATTGTATCACCAGAAAGGGGAAAACTACAATAAATAATAATATTTATGTAGTGAAGAAAGACTTCCTTATTTTCCTTCCTGGGGAAGGAACACAATAATTTGTTGAAACAACTCTTCATTTTTAATTGGCATTGTTAAGAACGATTCGTCTTTTTCATTATTTAGGCCCCGCTCTTCTTTCAGACGGTCTAGGAGAAAACTTTAAACATATTAAACTTTTTTACAAAAAATTATTTTAACTAATAATTTTTATAATTACTGAATGAATTATTAAAAACTCTTTTTAGCGCGTCTCTTCTTTCCCTTAACCTTAATACACACATGTGTATAAATATATTTAGGGCTTTGTGGGCGCTGTATCACTCGAGCCCTTTTAGATGCGTAGATGGCGTGCTCTTCGTCCAAAAGCTACTCCAAAGCTGGCTTGCCCCGAACGTTGCGTCGCTTACTCTTTCCGCGGTCTTCTAGGCAGGCGAAGAAATATCCACCAATACGTTCCTGTACATGATATGACTCAGCACATGGTTTTTAGACCTTTTAACGAGATTTGTCGACTACGGAATGATTCATTTCCAAAAAATAAAGACCTTTTTAACGGTGAAGTGAACCAACGAATACCTTAAATCCTGTTCAATAAGTATGTAGTTGCGGAATGATATTTTATTTATTTTTGTCTTGTTGTTGCTTAGCGATTTTGTCGAATATTTAATAATTATGTAATTTTTGAAAGACTACAATTTGATGGCCGAGGTTCCAAATGATAAACTATGACACATTAGGCCCTTTTTAGCCGGAAATATGTTTTTTTCATATTTCTTTCCTGTAAGTATTTAAAATACTTACAGGAAAGAAATTGGCCGTAATCGTAATCATAATTACGATTACGATCATAATTATAGGCTCTCGAGATATAATTACAATTACGATTATAATCACAGACTCTGGAGATATGATTACGATTACACTTGTAATTAAAACTGAAGTTATAATTACACTTGTAATCACAACATTTTTCTGTAATTACAACTGTAATCACAATTTTTTTCTGTAATTACGAATATAATCACAGCTGTTTCTGTGATTACACATGTAATTTCAACTAATTCATCTGCAATTACAACTGTAATCACAATTTTTTTCTATGATTACGGCTGTAATCACAGATGTTTCTGTGATTACGAACGTAATCATAAATGTTTTCTGTAATTACGAATGTAATCACAAATTTTCTGTGATTACGAACGTAATCGCACCTTTTTTTCTGTGTTTTCCACTGTAATGACAACTTTGATCTTCAACTTTGATGCTGAAGAGTTTCAAGAAGGGTTGTGAAATAATTACCGATCGCTAAAAACTGATACCTTAGCGTAATTTAGCGCTACCTTATAAACCCAGCGCTAAAAATTAGCACCTAGCGACGGCAGGGCGCTAATCGTTAATTTATTTATGGAATGTTTAAATATCGTGGTAGCTAATTAGTTTTAGCATGGGCGTATATAGAAAATAATTTCGGGAGGGGCTGGGAAAATTTCGGGGGGGGGGGGGGCTGAGACCAATTCCGGGGTATGGAATACTAAAAATTTCGATGTCCCGGAAGTTGCTCAATGCTGACCGGAAGTTGACCTGTGCGGATTGGAAAATCTTATAGTTGTAACAATAACTAAAGCTGGGGTCTCAAGGCAGGAATTTTATCATCCCATGGCTCGCTGGTAAAATTCCTCGCTGCACCCTGGATGTCGGCGCTAATGACCTAGATGTAGATGCGCCGTAAAAAAAAAAATAACTAAAGCTCATGGGCGTATATAAGGGGGGGACTGAGGGGACTGCAGTCCTCCACCCCGAAATTTTGATTTGATGGTAAAAACTTGTCGTAAAACCCTTAAAAATAAATTAAATTATCACTTAGTTCATAAAAAATATTTTATTTTACATGTTCTAGTGTTTTAGTTGCCTAAAACTATTCCAAGCTCTAAATGTTTAGTATTCCATAACCCGGAATTGGTCTCAGCCCCTCCCGAAATTATTTTCTATATACGCCCATGCTAAAGCTAATTAGCTACCACGATATTTAAACATTTCATAAAGAAATTAACGATTAGCGCCCTGCCGTCGCTATGCGCTAATTTTTAGCGCTGGGTATATAAGGTAGCGCTAAATTATGCTGAGGTATCAGTTTTTAGCGATCGGTAATTTTTTCACAACCCTTCTTGAAACTGTATTCACAAGATCAACGTTTTCATTACAGTGGAAAACACAGAAAAAAGGTCCGATTACGTTCGTAATCACAGAAACTTTGTGATTACAGTCGTAATTACAGAAAACATTTATGATTGCGTTCGTAATCACAGAAACATCTGTGATTCAGCCGTAATCATAGCAAAAAATTGTGTACAGTTGTAATTGCAGATAAATTAGTTGCAATTACAAGTGTAATCACAGAAACAGCTGTGATTATATTCGTAATTACAGAAAAAAAATTGTGATTACAGTTGTAATTACAGAAAAATGTTGTGATTACAAGTGTAATTATAACTTCAGTTGTGATTACAAGTGTAATCGTAATCACAGCTGTAATTACGATTATAATCGTAATCGTAATCATATCTCCAGAGTCTGTGATTATAATCGTAATTGTAATTATATCTCGAGAGGCTATAATTATAATCGTAATCGTAATTATGATTACGATTACGCCCAACTCTGAGTATTTTAATATGTTTAACCTTCAAATTATATAAATAGAAGGAATTTTAAAAGCAAAATATTGACATTTTTTATTCTGAGCTTTTCAAATTACGCCAGTTATAAGGATGGCATGAAAAAAATACAGAAATGACGTTGCTGCGAGTATTATTTTATTTTTTATAATTAATGCAGTAGGGATGGGTGCACTCCTGAGGACACCATTGATAAGACAGGACGCTATCTCCTTCAAGTGTAAGAGAGATAGCAAAGAGCCAAGCTTGTGAGCCTTGTTAGTCTCGCTCCGACCGTCTGGAACACCTTCCTCTCAGCTTTCCCTCTCCTTCCTTGAGTGTTTCTTCAGGGCAGTCTCTCCCCTCCTTGAATTTCTTCAGGGGGCCTCCCCCTCTCCACGGAGGGAGTCCTCTCTGCATTCCCTGTATTGTTAAAACTCGGGCCAAGGAAATCTTTTGGGTGGTCCCTGTCCGCCGGCCATTAGCTTCCGATTTTTTCCCCTTCTTCGCCGCTTTATAAATCATGTTTTTATTTCCAGTGAGGTAATAGTTTTATACCGGAAAGTTCTTCGGCCCAAAGAGTATCGCCTTTTTGCTTCCCACGCTGTTGGCCTTTACATCGTCTGTGTAGTTGCTCCTTTAAAAATACACTTATGTTACTTTTCCATTTTCGGAACAGGGTCCAAGACTTCTAGTTTCATTATTGATGGAATAAACTGTCAGTATTAGGCATCTTGATGCTTACTGTGCTGATGACAAATATACCTAAATGGATTACAAGCATTTCAGATACAGACAAGAACTGTTAACAGGAAGTCAAGAAATGGTTGGCTAAAGATATTCGGCTAAGAGAAACAAACGTTAGATTCTTAGAGAAATCTATATTCCGGGCGTTTCCGCTACTCTTTGGTAGCCTTCTTCAGCAATGAATTCCAGGGGACGGACGAAGACCAAATTGTTAAGTTAAGTTGCCATATTTTCACTATTGCCACTTAACAAAGGCTGTCAAAGAGTAGCCAGAACGATTTTTTCTAAAAATATAATGTTTGTTCCTCTTAGCCGAATCCCAACCTTTCACCATTTTATCATCTCACCGAATATCTTCATCGCATTATAAAAAAACTGTTGATTGGTAAGTCGTTCATAGGGAGATTACTAAAAGGAGAGGACCAGCTTGGTCTAATGACAGAAATAATAAAATAACTCTGGGCACAAATTAAATCAAACGTGGATAGTAATATTATAATAATCTGCATTAATCGGAGCGCTATAAGTCTGCGTTCCTAATTAGATATTCATTATGATGAAGGAGACCTTTTGACATTAAAAATATTTCTTCATGTGCCATGTAATACCTTGCATTATATTATGGACCTCACATCCGGTAACTCGATAAAACCGTATCGTATTGACTTATAACCTTTATAAACGAAATTACAGCATTAATAGTATTCAATACAAAATTAAAATGAATAAAAGTTGTCAATAGAAAAATGACAGGTCATTATCCTTCCTTGAAAGGTTAAGGAGATCAGTGATGCGTGTGAGAAAGAGGGAGATTCCCAGCACAGAACTGTGTTAATAGCTACAGCCTTCATTATGTATGCAAAACAAGGAAGATAAATAGTAAAACAAAATAAACTATGACTTTTTACTGTCGTCTCTTACCTTTCCTAGAATGTTACTGCGTTAAAAAAAAAAAAAAAAATGTCTACTCAAAGTAACTTAGCGGGTGTCGTTATTACCTTTTGAAAGTTTTGTTTAGGAACTCTTAATATTTTTCGTTTAATTTTTTGAACTTTAAGAAGAAATGTAGCTGTTGGCGTTTCACTCACGAAAGAAATTTGGAAAAAGTTCTTTAAATCTTCATCGATCGTACCCACTAGGTACTGAAAATGACCCCCCCCTAAATTTATATATATATATATATATATATATATATATATATATATATATATATGTATGTATATATATATATATTATTTAAGAGGCTGATTTTCTATTGACTACGTGTTAATGACAATTATGTGTTGAAAGGCGTTGTGCAAAATTCTTTATGATGTTCTGTGGGAAGTCGAATTTTTCCCCTTTATGGAAGTGAGCAACCACACTACCGTAACAACGTCAACAAATATATACGTGTGTTTCTGTTAACACAATATCCGCTGGTGTTATTGTTTTTCTAACCACGAAACTTCGTAAATATCATTCCCGTAGCAAATAATTGGACGAGTTCGCTGACTAGTATAATCGATCTAGCCAGGGGAGAGGGTTTACTCCCAAATTACTAATTTGCTCATACCGCCCGCAATTTTTGTTATATTTCAATTTTTTCGATATATGTTGAGAGCATTTAATAATAAAGATGTTTAAAAAAATATAAACTAAATCGGTCCATTTGGTGGTAATGTTTATTCCGGAAGTAAATAAACCGCCAAAAATCGAATCTTGGTTGTGATGGACATTACCAGGAACGTTACTTTACGCTTCTGAACAGCAGTATCCGGTATTCGGTGGTGTTATGGTTGTTCTATCTGTAAATATATATATATATATATATATATATATATATATATATATATATATATATATATTTCAATCTTCAACGTCCATTATAATTAACTCAGAATTTTAGGACGGGTCGTCCATAGGTCACCACCATTTTCTAGCCTGGATAGGGCTGATACCTTTCCTTTTTTCCAAAGAAAAGCCACCATCCCCAGTGGGAATCGAACCCACGACCCTTGGCACGGAGAGTTAAGTGCATGCCTTAACCTCACGGAAACCCGACCTCCAAATATTAAAGGTCAAAACTATTCAGTTTTTTTTATTTAAATAAATTAATCAGTAATGCTGAGTGTACTTTTCCCCTTCTGAGGAACTCTTGAGGACATCTTGCATGAATTAATTGTTATTTTACAAAGTACCTTTTTTAAATAAAAAAATGAAAATAATTATAATATAAAATAGTTAAAACTATGTAAGTTCTACCTGGGGCTTGCTTTTAACACGAAGCGACCCATTCAACTCTCAGCTGATAAATATAGTTTGCTATTTTATTTGAAGTGAGAAAAAATATATTGAATATTTCTTTGTTACTGACTGGGTCCTTCCTTGAAAATCGGATTTAAAAAAATTCTGGTTCATCGAACTTGGCCGACAGTCTTTTCAGTAGACTCTCACCGTAACCTTTCGAACGATTGCCCAGCATGAGTCAGAAAACTCGCTAGCCTCGGCATAGCTCAGGCTGTACTCATCGGCTTATGCAAATCAGCTGTGTTTAGGCCAAGTTTGACTTTTAAATTTTATGGACTTTTTAATTCATGCCTTTCTGGCATACTTCTGTAATCTTGGTCATTTGGATGTATTTTGTTTTATTTCAGATTATTTCCTCCCTTCCCGAAGTAAAAAGGAAAAGTATGACGTCAAGTCGATGACGCGATCTGCAAGTGATGTTATGAAATGTGAACGTTTCATTCAACATGCTCTACATTTATTTAACCGCTTAAGAACCACGCCCGAGATGTATCGGGTATAGATGCCGTTTCGATATTCCAATGAACAATTTAACTTGCCTCTTTCGCCCCTTTAATTTCACCCCCGACAAAATTTTTACTATACATTTTTATTATTTTGGAGTGTTTGAATATAGAAAATGGGAAAGGCTAGAAGTAGAAGTTTGTAGAAAAGGACTGCAATTGTAAAACAAAACCCAGAAAAATCGATAATTTGTATAGATTCTTTCCTTATTTCAGTGGTGACGCCCCCCCCCCCCTCTGCTACAAATTATGTATGTTTTAGAACATTTCACCTCTGTTTCCCCTCACAAGGTTTTTAACGATTAAATTATCCCTCCGTCCAAATAAAATACATGGCCCTTAATATAAATTGTCGAACAGTTATAAAATAGGGGCGGGGGGAGATTGCGAGAAAACTGTGTCTAATGGGAGAAAATGGGTGTCATATTCTGATTCAGGAGGTCATGTTACAGAATAATCAGCAGAAATAGTATCAGACCTCGGATTTCGTTTTGTTTTGCTGAGTAGTGTTACCTATACTACAGTTTTTGATTACTTTTGGCTAGATTGTGTTGTTTTAGCGATGACTAAACTGAAAAAAAAACGTTACAAAAACATGTCACAAAGTGTCCGCTGGTGTTTGCGCATTTTCGGTGGCCATATACGAAAAAGAAGACTGTATGTTATACAGTACATTACATAGGTTTGTCGGGTGGACCTAAAGCATATTTATGTTTCTGAATTTGAGCAGTAGGTTCTAAACGAAATTAATTTTTGAAAAATTTGTAATTATTTTTTTTTTTGGCTGGTTCATTGTAGCCCGAATTAACTCACGGTAATGTCATGTAGCGTAATAAATAATTTGTTTTTTTTTCTCGAAAAAATGTTGGTTTTTTTGCCTTACAAAGCTACATCTTTTACGATATATCTGTAGGTAATAAACACGATATAAAAAGAAATCGGACCGTTTTGGCATATTTTTTATTATAATTTTGGAAATTAAGTGGTTAAACGATGCTTCCAAATTGCGGTAAACTTATTGCTGGGAACAAATTATTAAGTTATCAGACTGGACAGTTCATTTAATATATTTAAAACAGTAGAGAAATGTGTTAAGTAAAACGTAGCCATACGAAAATTCATAAAAAGTTAGATACTGTTCTATTCTAAGATATCTTTAGTTATTCTAGGTTATCTCGAGTTTTCCCCATTTTCTAGAATAGATTTACTTGCGAAACCATTCCACACCCTCCAAGACAACGTTCATAAAAATTCAACAAAATACTCTATAGGGAAACATTGGAATGTGAAACATAGCTCGTACAGATGTAGATCAACACAGAAACTGCTTTACTTACCTCTTTCTAATCTGACATCTTGTACGTGCTACCTTATGAAGAAAACTACCGACTAATCATGTGCAGGAACACCGGTGGTTAAATTATAGCCAACTCTTATGCAAACGGCATACATTCCAAACTTGACTATTTGGAGATCTCTGGATAAGAGTAATGTCACGTTTTGTATTAGGTAACTCCAGGGAAACAGAGTACCTCTGTTATCTTGATGTGGCCTCGCCTTCTTCTTGCTCTTTATAGTACCGATATTTAAGAGAACCATTTCATATCACCAAATTCGGGCTGGGGAGTTGTCTTTTAGCACCTTCCGAAACAATGTATATACTGAGGTTGCACTCATAAAAGAATGTTTGAAAGATTGATCCAAAAATGACGTCCGTTAAAAATAGTGCAAGTATGCATATATACTTTTTTTGTTATGTGGTCTAGGTTTCTGAGCTATGCCACATATATAAAAAAAGTTAATATCCTTGATTAATCAGAAATACGTGGAATAGATAAATTAAACGTTACTGAATAGAACTTGTAGGAAATTGAATCAGCTTTCATTTGTTATAGAATGAACATGTCGCTAGGACCCACGGTTTCCGAGATATAAGTGAAAACCTGAAAAATGGGGCCTTCTAAAGCCCCCATCCCCCGGCTCAAAGGCTACGGGTGAGGAATTTTGATACTTTGACCTCCTAACTAGCCGAAACAAAGTTATGAAGTTAAAAATTGTGGTCCAAATATTTCCATCTATAAATCTTAGTTACCTGGACTATTAGTCGCTAAATTTCAGATTTCACGATGAACACTGAAATTATTTTTACGTTTGAAGGAAAATACATAAAATAGCAAAGTGATATATATTATTGAAGGGAATGCAATACTCTACAACTCTATAACCGTTATTTATTTTTTGGGTTCATCGTTGAAGAGTTATCCCGTCAAAAAGGGGGAAAAATATGTGGCGAAAGTGTTTTCCCCCAAAATGACCGACTTTCAAGAGCGGATATTTCGAAACCTAAAGATATCTCGAAAAACTTTATAGAATAGAACTTGTAGGAAATTTAATTAGCTTTTATTTGTTATAGAATAGTCATGTTGCTAGGATGCAGGGTTCCCGAGATATAAGTGAAAACCCGAAAAATGTGACCTTCTAAACCCCCCCTCTTTGCTGCACAAAGGCTAGGGGCGAGGACTTTTGTGATATGTTCACCTCCTATCCAGCCCAAACAAAGTTACGAAGTAAAAAATTGTGTTCCAAAAATTTCCATCTATAACTGTTCGTTGACTGGACTGTATGGCAACGACCTGTTTTTAAAAGGAATTACATATATCAAAGATTAATTTTTACAAAATTTGTTTGTAACATCAAACTTATATTACTTAATTATATGTACTTTATTTTGGTTATCATCATATTATATTTTCCAAAATAAGAGAAAAAATAACAACAAAAACATGATTGAGCTCGTACAAGGGAGAATCAGGCCAATGGAAGGATAGGTTTTCTCCCTCTCCCAATTCTATCTGTTTCAATATTGTGGTTGGTTACATATATATATATATATATATATATATATATATATATATATATATATATATATATATATATGAATATGGCATATATTCTTTCTTTGCGACAAATACGAAATTCAGTACATTCCATTACCATATCAAACGATTAGATAAATTCGTTAACCAGCAAAATGATACCTTCTAATTCTGGCATCAATCATGTTTTCTTTCTGCATGGAAAGAGGAGACGCGCTAATTTTAAATGTTTAACTTGCTGTATGTAATATTTTGTTTGTTGTTGTTTTTTGATTTTGCTGTTATGAAGGAATATGCAAGCCAACGCAAGCATGAGGGTTGAGGCCATCGTATTTGTGTGCGCGTTATCTCCGTGCGTGGATGTGATTCATAGAGTTGAGCAGATTGGGGATTACTCAGAGGATTATGGAGCTGTAAATGTGTGTGTGGGATTAATGAGTCACTGTCCATCTTTCTACTCACATGTCAACTATTGGCGCAAGCTGTGGACTCTTTTTTGACTTAATCCACACTAGTTTATAGACATTAGAATCGGACTATAGGTTTATACAAGGAACTCATTTTTTTTATGATATTATTGTTTTCTACACAGGAGGATATAAACTGTCAGTGATTATTTAGTCATTGGCGGTTTATTCTGTCCTGTATAATAAATAATGGTTTGATAAATAAATCAGGCCTGCAACCGGAAAACTGCATGTGATTTCGTTTCTGTTTCTTATAGGTAAGAAACCTATAGACCGTTAGAAATGATGGATTCAGTTGAAACTTTTTCTGGATGTTTGATATTTATACAAACTAAGATAGTTAAATTTGCGTTACGTTTGGAATTATGGAAGTTTTAGGAAAAAAAAAAAAAAATTGCGCGAAACAGTGTAACGCTTACGAGCTCATATGCTTGCAGACTGTTCATTTATTTTTAGTGATAGTGTTTTCCTATAGCGAACGTTGCGAAGGCCGGGAGTCATTATTCCGGGTTAGAGTACCGTTGCCATCTGTCTCGTATCTGGGGCCATAAAGGTATTTCAAGAATGATCTAAGCAAAATAATTACTGTTTCTATTCCAAACTTTCCAAATGACACCAGGTATAAGAACGCAGCCGAGCTCAGATAAAGCAGCTCCTGCGTGTCTGACTTTCGCCCAACATCGGAAAAAGTTTCAACTGAAACCATCGTTTCTAAGTAACGGTCTATCGGTTTCCCTCATATGAAGGGAGGGAAACGCCAGTTTAGCTAAAAGATTATAGGCCGTACCGAAACATAGTTAGGACAACTACTTTCATCCAATTTTCGTCAACATCGAGTCGACGATAGAAGCTGAGAGGAAACACGCTAATACCCGGCGATACCTGTATTAGACCAACTGAAGTACTTCTACTCCGCCTCATGACTGACATTCCCCCTACTAAAGAGGTCAGCAGGGACTATTAGTGGCAATGTTGGAATCCTGGGATATGACTCGACTACTGCCTTAGGAAACCGCTTCAGGAGTGACTTCGCAATATCCTCTCTCTCTCTCTCTCTCTCTCTCTCTCTCTCTCTCTCTCTCTCTCTCTCTCTCTCTCTCTCTCTCTTTCTTTCTCCTTCACAAAATACCAGCGGAAAGGTTCTCAGTGACACAACTCTACTTAGACAACTCTATAGTAATAAATACCCCCCCCCAGCTGAAAGACATTCGATTCGCGGATATGGCTTAACACATCTTACGTAATATGAAGCTCAAATGTCACAATATCCTTCATACTTATAAGAATGCCATTAATGCTAACTCTGAAAAGCTTTGAACGTTCATTAATGTACGAAGCAAATAACAGAATGGCAAAGCCCGTCGTTAATAGACCCACAGAAGCCAACACGCCCTATATATATATATATATATATATATATATATATATATATATATATATATATATATATATATATATATTTGAATCTGCAGGAGACGTGATTCAGGAGAGCGATACTTAATGTATTGTTTCTGCTGATTGACGAACTCACCCATTCTATTCATAGAATAAGTAATTATTAGTATAAATAAAGTGGTATTATTATTATCGTTACTTTTTTTTAGACCACTACTGCCGGGATCTGTATCGGCTGCCACCCTACCTAAAAATCCACAATTGAGCACGAAAGTTTTTCAGCTCTGAAATGAAAAAAAACCTTAACCTGCAGGTGGGACACGAACCCGCATCCCCCATATGAGAATACTAGGCTTTAGCCATAGGGCCGCTGGGTGGCATTCCGTTATCGTTTTCATTTCTAATTAATTTTTAGTTTTTTTTTTGTATTTTTATTTTTTTATATATTTATTTTAAATAACTTTTTGTATACTTCTAATTTTGTCATTTATTCTCTTATTAATTATTAATTAATTTCTGTCTAATTTTGTGTGAGCAGATATCTAGTGTACGCTAATGTGTAGATTTTAAATAAACGAATTACTGTTTATTAAAAGACATCTTTTACTATGGAATATGTCACAGACTCTCTATTATCGGGTCAACATACACGCACGTCCATATATTGTACAAGCAGACAAACAGACAGACATGTGATTTATATATATATATATATATATATATATATATATATATATATATAGACACTAGCTGTTACCCGACGTGCAATGCTACACGTACTTTCTGCATCTATAAAAGCAAAAATAAATTAGGAACCAAATAAGTAATATTGAAATCTAATAGCTCAAATCTGGAGGTAACTGTGATTTCTGACAATCACTTTTCTGTAACTGTTCGGGTTCACAGTTTCGAGCCCGTGACCCCCGAACTGTGAGTCGTAGCCTATGACACTCCCCGGATGAAGACTTACCTGGGTGCCAAGTTTGGTCTGACGGTGTGGATTTGTATAAGAGGAGCAAACAGACAGACATACAAACAGCCGAATTTTATATATATATATATATATATATATATATATATATATATATATATATATACATGTGTATTTTCAAGAGTCCTATTTACGGTTTAGTATTTAATCTTAGTAGGTAGACTGGATGAAGATTTAATTTATTTTATGGGCACAAATAGCTGGATTTCTTCTAGACTTTCGGATGATAAGAGTTTAAATTAATCATGATTTAAGGAAACAACTAGAAAGTACTTTAACGATCCATGAAGCAAATTGAAGTAAAAGTATCCTCGTGGTCTTTCACTGCCGTTTTTCGCTAAGAGCATTTTCTGGTAATTTAACGCGAAGATGTAATTTTTAATGCGCAGAAATTCGTGTAATATTTATCTAGCCCATTATCTATATATTTATCAATGGTATCTGCTGATAAGAATATTATAATAAAAACAGAATAAAAAGTATCTGTTCAAGCCGGTTAAGAGAACGTTTGAACGTTAATTGATGGTCCTGCGGCCTTCAGTGCTAAGTCGTAAGCACTCCGAGCCAAAGGTCGTGGGTTCGATTCCCACTAGGGGTAGTGGCGTTGCTGCCAAAAAAAGAAAAGGCATCAGCCCTATCCTGGCTCGAAAAGGGCGGTACCCTATAGACAACCCGTCCTAAAATTCGTTGTCAATTATAAATGGGCGTTAAAATTTAAATAAATAAATTGAATATAAATGCGGATAGAATAACAATATGTATGGGCTCACTTATTATAAGACCACAACATTCAATACATTAAAACCTTAAATGCACCTCAATAACTAGTTACAAATTTGAAAAGACTGATTAGAAAACTGATATATATCCCACTGAGTGAACCTAATAATGGTCCTAAATAAACCACCATAATACTTTTGTTTAGTTATGAATCAAATTCGTTCAGCATTCTTTGTTAAAAAAAAAAATCCAAATATTAAATGATTATTTTTACAACCATCATTAATAACAGAGATACCTTGGGGTCCTGACTAAAGAAAAGTGGTACCCATCGCCAGTATTCTTCTTTCGAACTTTAGGCACGGAATAATATATCTTTAACATTCACGGCCATCGGGACTTTAATACTTAATGAACCTTACCGCCAAAGTTGCGAAGACAATGAAGAAATAAATAAATAGTATACCAACAATTGATAGAAATGTTATTTATTTTTCAAATTTAAAAGGTCGAAAGCAATATTTTGTACATAAAAGTTAATATAACCCATGACCTGCCAGGCGTTGTTGCGGGTCATACATTGCACAGTTAAATGATTCTCGACCTTACAGTATGTTGCGGAGGTAGTGTGGTCAGTAATGTAAAAGATAAATTACTCACTGAAGGCTGTGTACGTGAAGGTTGAAGAACTCAGAGTTTCGAGATCCTTGAGGAATCGCTTAAAGCAGTACTTGTTGCTTACAGAATCTGAGGGTTTCACATAACCATGGTATGCCTGCCGGAGTTTTCCTTTATGGGTACTGTATTTTGATGGCAGAAATTATAAAGGATCGGTACAATAACAATTCGCCCACTAAATAATTGATAGTTTATTCCAATTGAAGTCTATACAAAATAGAATCAACTGCAGGTGGATTAAAGCTGAGAACATCTTCACAAGTTGGGCCTCTGAAAGTGCTAAATAACTCACGAAATTTGTCAGGGGTATAAACGAGCTTAATAGGAAAATAAAGTACTTATTTGTCCCCTCACCAAAAAAACCCAATACTCGTACATAGTGAATGGGATAACATTTAAAAAATAACTCTTCCCGTAGCACGTCTTGTTTAAGTAAAAAGTAACTTCAAAAGACACTGTGGGAGTGAATACACTCAAGAGGATGGAGAAAAACAGAACTATATCATCTTCCGTATAAACTAAGCTTCTTTATCTTATATTATAGAATCCTCATATATGCGAATAAGTATTATTTATGTAAATATTGTTTATTAAATATATAAAAAAAGGACTATCTGCACTCCTGTCGCCTGATTTCCACCTTTGCAGTTAGTTACCCACCAAAAGCAAGGGTCGTCCTGTTATCCCGATTCCGACCCTCGCGCCCGCCCAAATCTTGAACTCACGTCTTCCAGAACATGAGTGAAGCGTTGTGCCAATGAGTCTGGTTGAAATTTATAAAAAATAATACTTGTATTTTATCTTCGTGACACTGCCGGCTTACCTACATAAGATTATTTAATCGTTGGGAATATAAAAACAAATATGGCCTAACCACCAGCTCACATCATCTTTATATTTACGTTATTGACGTAATACATCATAAAACGCAAGATAAATATTAAAATGATAATAATTATTTATAATTTTTAACACTGATTTGAAGAAGCTTTGTACGGTTATTGATTATAGTTGACTTATAAGCCACAGTTGTACTGCTCCGTGTGCTGCCGGTTCTTAGATCAAATTGAGTCCATTGATTTTTTTTTTTTTTTTTTTTTTTTAAATCTTTACAATTTATATAGTACAATAATTAATTGTGCTTGTATAAATATTCATGACTTTTTTCTCCTATAATTCTTTAAACTATTTTCTATGAACAATAATTTTTAAGGCGGGTCTGCAAATAGGCTTAGGACCGATTAAAAACTATTATAAGTACTATGCAATTAAAGGTGAATTTTTAATAATTGTAAGTTGAAGTGGATCAAGAGGTCTCTGGAATAGAACTTGTATAAAGGACTTCTTGAAAGCAAGTCGGCCTTTAATCTCGAGCCGCATAAAAAGCGATAATCTCTCGGGGCTTACACAGAGACAAACGTTCTTAAGGCTTAGCCTAGGGCTGGTGATATTATGTAAAACGTTATGTGTTCAGGAGCGAACGGTTAAAGACCTCTGATGTAAGAGTCCTCTCTCGAAATGGAAGCAATAATCTGAACAGCGCTTTGTGTGACATATTACTTCCTTTGGGGAATAAATCTTAATGTTTCGCCCAACATCTACAGACCAAATGCCTTCGGAGTTGCAGTAGACAAAATGGTTCCTGATCCCATCGGATACCACATTCTCACCAGTATTAAACAAATTTTATATCTCCTTAGTTCTTAGTTAAGTGGGAGGAGGGGTAGTGAATTCATATTAATTATAGGTATAAATTCACGTTTAAGGCTTTATAGTTACTCATTTTTTTTTCTTGAATTTTGAAGGAATAATAAACGTACAACATTAATCAAATAAATTAAAAAAAAAACAAGAATTTAGAAGAAAACACAATCATTTTAAAAATGTACGAACTAAAAAAAAAGTTTTATTTTAAACTCAACACAACATGATCTGACATGATTTTGAACACCATTTCATCTCTCCTTTATCAATCTTTTCCTGCCCACTTCTCCCCTAAGGCCTTTCTCACAATTCATGACAGTGAAAACTCCAATGTAATTCATGAGATTGACAACCTGGCGACAACTACCGACTTTGAGGGTTAACATTACTTACAAGAAATGTCTTAGGTATTGAATAAACAGTTTTGCTAAAAAATTAGGAGCGATGGAATTTGTTAAATTTTATGTCGGTTTCAGCAGACAAAACCCAATGGGGAAAAGGTAAAAAATGTCATGGAGTTTTTTGGTGACATCTGTATTAAGTTGGACGTTGAGAAGCAGAAAGCTAATTTTTGCAAAAATATCTTCAGAATAACATAAGTAACAATAATTGAGGTATGTGTAAATCGAAGAATTTCAGAAAAGTTTTCTTTATTTTCATTTTTAATATAAAAAAAAACCACTTTTTTTGTTCTTCTCTTGTTCTAAGCTCCGGAATTATACATACTAGAGACCTTCTGGAGTCTTCAAAACATTCGCATTTAATTTCCTAACATGTTTTATTATTAAGAAACGATAAAATTGATGCGCTGCTTTACAAAATAGCCATAATTATGAAAAAAAAAAACAGGATAGAAAATAGACATTTTTTTAACCTTAAAATACATTTAGGACTTTCATATTTATTTATCACATAGGAAAAATCATTTTTGATTATATTATAAAACAATCAAATTTCGTTTAAACCGGTTTGATAGGTTTTGCATAATAGTTATGCAATTGAGGTAGCAGCGAAAAATAAAACTTTTTTTCAAATTACACATATTATAGTCTTCTGGTATTGACCGTGTCACAAACTTCTTTGCCGACGTTTCGCTAGTCAAGTTGGCAGTATGACTAGCGAAACGTCGGCAAAGAAGTTTGTGACACGGTCAATACTCGAAGATTATAATATGTGTAATGACTAGGGACCGGATTTTTAGGATAAAACAAGCATCCAATTAGGTTTTTGCTACAGGCATAGTAGGTCTTTTTAGGTTTTTATTAAAAAATCCATTTTAGGTTTTTTTAGGTGATAAAAATGATTCAATAGATTCAAAAAAAAAGTCCAACCTATTATAATTTATCATTAATAATTTCGATTAATTTATCATTGATAAATAAATATGCCTCTAAATAGTGATATAAAAATAAACAACAAATAATCTTATTTTATAGAATTTTATATTGAGAAGGAAAAAAAAGATAAGCAAATAAAAATATAACGGAAAAAGAAGTTATTTAGAAAAAAAAAAAAAAAAAAGAATAAGTAGGTAGTCCGAATATTCAATAAAATATTTATTTAAAAAACAAAGTGAACGAAATTTATATAAATAAAATACATTTTAGAAATAAAGCAATGTTTAAAAAAAAAATATATATATTAAATTATTAAATGAAACCTACATTAATAACAAAAACAAATAAGAACATAAAACGAAACAATTAAAGTAAATATGAAAAGTTCATTTTGGAGTTTCTCTACTGAAGAATTTCAACTTCTAAAGAACATCAGGAAGAATTTCACTGCCTAAAGAAAGGTACTTAACTATGTTAGAAACCAAATAATTAAATCTTGGAAAAATTTAAAAGGGAAAATATGAAACTAAAATAGATATTACCCTTTGTTACAGTAAACTCCCATATAGGTGCCCAGGTTTTCGACGGTGAAATTCTTCCTGTTTTCTTAGAGAACTGTCTTAAAAGCGCAGAAAGATTAAGATGCACCCGTTTACATCACAAGATATAGGGGGGTATTTTATTGCATCTTTTAGCTCCACGTTCACGGTCCTAGTTGACGATTCAAATGAGATTTTGAGGGAAGCGACACTCCTAGTAAAATTTCCCTGATCGTCTGGACCCAGGAAGATGCTATTAAGACAATTTGTTTATGGAGGAAATGAGTTCATTGAATTGTAGTTTCTATTTTAATGATTAGGTCTGTCTAGGTCAATACATTGCTATTTAGGTGATTTTAGGTCATATCACCCTGAATAGGTTTTTTCAGGTTCTTCCAAATTTGCAAGAATGATACTACAAGACGCGAATCGTATAAAAAACCGACCATTATCGTGTTTAGGAGAAAGGAAAAAAATAGGTGAAAACCTAAGAATCCGGTCCCTAGTAATGACTCGGACCGTGGAAGCCTAGGAGTTAAATTTTTTCAATTTCTTGCAAAAGAAATGCATTAAATATTTGAAGTACCTATTAAAGAAAAAAAAAAAAAAAAAAAAAAAAAAAGAAACATGATATTGAAGGTTTCAAAAACATTTTACAGATTTATAGTCAGACACTTTGGACGGCTGCAGGAATTTTTCTATGTTATCGGCCCCTCCGGATTGCAACGTAAGGTCGACTTCATTTTCAGGGTTTCCTCCCTATGGCGATGAGAGGGAAGGGACAAAAACATGTATTTCATTATAAACAGTATTTATTACGAGGAGAGGAGTGGCACTTAAATTAATTATGAGTTTAAAGTAATTACTGTTTTCTGTAGAAAGTAAATTTAAGGAAGTTTTAAATGAAACCTGTCAATTGTAATTGACTACTCTATGGATAAGTGTAGGTTGGAAGGGAAGTTATTGTTATAGAGTTGCCTGAATTATTAGATAGCTACCAGAGTCAGCAATATGATGAAAGGTTTTCGCAATCCCAGCCCTCGCCATTACATCTATTGGAATTATGTTCCGCACCCGTAGCGAACTGATCTGAAAGGGAAATTATGTTCGATATGTACTCACAAGATTTCTCGTACTCTTTGCAGAAATTAATCTAGTGCATTCAAAGCCGTAATGTCAGTAAGACTCATTTTAAGAATAGTATATTTTCTGAGGGGGTCTCCCGTGGTCTAGTGGCTAGCGCGCTAGATTCATAAGCGGGAGATGGTGGGTTCGATCCCCACCGGCGGCAGGAATTTTCTCATCTCAGGGCTCGCTGAGAAAATTCCTGAAAGATTTGTCGATGCGCCGTTAAAAAAAAAAAAAAAAAAAAAAAAAAAAAAAACGTATATTTTCTGAGATTCATAAGGCTATAAGAAATGTTCGATCCGCAAACGTAGTGCCATTTCAAGGAACTTCAGCATCCAAGATGAAGATTGAAAACATCATTGTTAGGAATTTGGGATCTTTAATGACCGTATATAAGGGTGGCTGAGGGGGCTGCTGCCACCCCCCGAAATTTTCTTTTGTTGAGAAAATTTCATGTAAAAAAAGCCTATAACAACGAAAAATGTTTTCTACATTTACCCTGGTCTAGTAGGTGTTCTGAGGACCATAAAACTCACCATTTTACACTAAAATGTTTCCTACACCACAATAAAATAAATAAATAAAATCCAATACTAATAAATAAATAAATCCAATAATAAATAAATCCAATAATAAATAAATAAAATCCAATACCGCTCTTGGCAGTTAATAAACAATTTTTTTTTCACCCCTTTTTCTCAAACATTTCATTTAACTTTGGAATTCCTAGTTTTCGAGAACACTAAAGGGAATATATTTATTTTTCCATTTTGCATACATATTGGGATGAAATGATTTTTTTTTTTTTTTTTTTCATTACTGGTATTGAGTTTATACTCCCAAATTAATTTGTGGAACACGAAATGTTCGAACCTACAAACTAGATAGTCTAAATAACTAAATGGTCTAAATAATACATATTTTATTTTAATATAATTTCTGAAATAATTATTTCGTGAAATAAATTATTTCATGATTAATGAGATAGTTATTTCCGAAATGATTATTTGACGAATAATATACTCTGGTATCTTAATTTCTGCGAGAATTTCATCTAAATACATTTTTTCCTGTTAAGCCTCATAGAGCTCAGGTGGAAAAAAATATTTTGAAATCTGAGTAGCTTAAACTTCATTTAAATTATTCGTGAAAAAATTAATATATATATATATATATATATATATATATATATATATATATATATGTATATATATATATATATATATGTATATATATATATATATATATATATACATAGAAGAAGAAAGAAGAAGAAGAAAACTTTATTTAATGAAATAATGAAGTGGGCTGCCCAACTTTATTGGGTTGCTGGATATACAGCATGCTCATCATTCCTGGAGGCATTCATTTATTTCATCATCTTGTAATTTATATATATTATTATTATAATCTGTATATATATTCAGTTAAGGAAGTATTCGAGATAAAATACTTTTTTTAACAGACATAAAAATCTTTAGGATCTTCGTATATTTTCATAAATCGGTGCTAAAGACCGTAGCAGTAGATGCACCGGGAGGAAAAAAAAAATCATATATATCTCGAAGAGGATTGGGAAATCGTGCTATTTGGAAGGTGACCATTCGAGAGCTTACTGAAGTCTCTACAAGTAAAGTTCTGAAGTAATTTTCAATGGGGCGATGTCAATCGTAGAAATAAGTGCTTACAATTTTGAAGTTGTGGGTTTTGTTTTGCATGTGTTTACTTATTTCAGGAATAATCAAAACAAACTATCCATTCGTTTTCCTGCGCGTCGTTTTTATATGTAACATAATAATTTTTCTCGTTTTATACAATGGCCAAATGATTCCTTTGGTGGTTCGTTTCGTTGCTCAACGGTTGCTGATTTCGCACGAAACTCCCATGATTCACAATAATTGTTGAGTTTGCTATTATTTTGAGGGTCTATTGACCTTTACTTCGGATCAACGGCCAGACGTACTTCCGTTTCCTATATAATTAAGATGTAATATGCAAAAAAAAAAAAAACCCTCCTGGATAAAAAAAAGTAATCTCCTTTTGCCTATTTTATAATAGTTTACTATATATATATATATATATATATATATATATATATATATATATATATATATATATATATATATATATTAAATCCAAAGGTGATTTCTAAAAATATAATGAGGTTAAAAGTCAGACCGAGAAACAACACAGTAAGAAGATTCATTTCAGCGCGTTTCCTCTCCGTAAGAGAAAATACATTATGATTGTATGTATATATATACATAGGGTATTAATCTTAAAGCACATTCAGACTAATTAATAGTTTTTAATTTATTTTTACACATTACACGCTCACTGAAATCACAGACAGTACTCGCACAAACACATGACAAATTATATATTTTTGAGTACATTATCATTAAAATGGCTTTCTCTAGCTTTCAATCTAGACTTTAAACTTTCTTTTACTTTATTAATATCATATAATTACATTAAGGATTAGTTTTAAATGTTTTTGTGCTTTTAATCACAATGAATTTATTGTTGTTGTTTCTTTTCAGTTTCAGGTAACTAATGCTGATTACGAAATTGAATTCTGTTTGGTGAGTTTTATTTAATCTTCCTTATTTTGATTACTAAACAAATTTTTGAATACCGCCCTACCCCAAAGGAATATGATCTTTTTCTACATTTTAAGTATTCTTAGTTAAAGACTTGACTTAATAATGGATTTAACATACCACTACATTTATTTAATAGATTTATTGATTTGGACACTCGGAGGGAATGTAGTTATTTGTCTTGTACTTATGAAAATCTCATGTGTTAGCGCATTTCCTCAATCCCTCCAAAAGAACGAAACCCGTTTATATCGCCAACCTGATGTCAAAATCCGAAAGTGCCGACGAAAAAAATTCACGTTTCAGAACTCGGTGATCACAGTGTAAATAACGGTGGTTCAAATGCCAAACTATTGTTGTTCCTTCTTTTCCATGAAACTCGCTTTATAATGTAAATCGGTAATTTATATACATATATATATATATATGTGTGTGTGTTATGAATAAAAGCAATATCGGTACATTTGCGGTCCATTTCAAAATGGTTTCTTTACGGGGATGGTTGCTTTCTTTATTGGGGTGGTGTTCTTTAATCCTTTCGAGAAACCTACACCGTATGTGGTAAATGTTTTACCAGACTAAATGATTTTGGCAGATTTAATTTTATTCACATCGATAAAAAAACTTGTTATATTCTCCAGATGTAAAATCGTCTCGAAAAAGCTAAGCAAAACAATCCAGAAAAATATAGAATAAAGAATCAATCCAAAGCTTTATTCCGATGTATTTTTAATTATATTTGTTTACTGTTTAACATCATGCGTTGGCGGTCCACCTTGAACGTTTTCAGGGTTTTTTGTCTTTTTATTTTAGTTCCTTGAAATACCCTTGTTTAATTCATTTCAGCACACCAAATTATGGTCATTATTCTTTGTATAAAAAGAAAAGAAAACCAGCGCGTGGTAAAACAATCATGTAAATATCTCTAAGAATGTATAATCATGGAGATTTGTCTTAATTTGTATAAACAAAATATAGATTTTTTTTTGTACTTTCCATGGATTCGACACTTTTTATTATTATTATTTTGTATATATGTGCCTAGTAGGAATTAGCTAAGTACACTTAGCGCTGCTTTAAAAAGTTTGCTTTATTTTTACCCAGACCGAATGATCTATTTTCCTGGCTATCAAACCAAGTCGTTCTACAACTTTCCTTAATTGTACTCCAACTAACATAAAAAACAAACATTTTTTATCTGTATTTAAAATGTCTACCAGCGTGATATTTCCTGCTCTTAAATATTGATTTACAGCCACCATTCATTTAATTTTTTTTTATGTTTTAAACATATTCCACGATTTGCTTTGTTAGTATTTTAGGATCTATTCTTTCGATGTGCCCGTACAATTTTAATATCCGTTTTATTTATTAATTTATTTATTTTTTTTCATTTTTGGTTCGAAGAATGTTAAGTTTGCTGTTCATTACCAGATGCCTAGTATTTTCTAAGAATTTTCCTTTCCAATTTCTGAATTTGATGACAGTACATTTTTCTATTTAGAACCATCGTTTCATAAAGACATATTGAATTGATTACGTGGACTAGTGTTTGAGTTTTTCCTACTTCGAGATTTCCTGCAAATTATCCCTATTTCCGAATAAATGTCAAGCACGCTGTGTATCAAGCAACCCAATGTAATTGAGCAGCCCATTTCATTTATTTTTTAAAATAAAGTTTTCTCTCTCTTTTCATTTCATAAACAAGAGACATTAAAACCATTTTTAAAGATAGTTCAGTTTTACTGTTTGTCTATATGTCCACGTTTGTCAAATATAGGCTGAGACTCTTCTCATGGCAAAGCATTCAAATTTTGGCAGTATTTCGAAGTATGCCATAGTTAAATTTAGGGTTTTATATAGGGAATCAGATCAAAGTTATGTATTGAGTAATTTAAAACGACAAATGTCTAGAGATTACGGCGAGGCAAGACCTATACCAGTATTGTACCTACTATTTTAAATTCTATACCAACCTACTGCGCAATCGACAATTTTAACGTTTTGTGATTTCGCAGGAAATTAACTTTCATTTCCTAACCACACAGTATGTGGACATTTCTTTTGACATTTTACATGGCGCTTAAGGGGGTTCAGATTTTGGAGCAATCAGAATAAAAACATCGTTAGTCAGCTATCAGCTGTGGCTTTAAAAATTGTTTATTCTAATTTTAACTCAACTCCTGTAGGCCCCAAGTTAGAATTAAAAATAAATGTTCGCACCCTACCAATCTCTTGTACCAAATTCTGAACATTTGGTCACATCCTTTGTAAATATGGGTTGTTTAATAAAAAGGAATAACGTTTTAAAATTTACTAGGTAAATTAATGAATAAATGAAATCCACATTTCGCCTATTAAGAGTGGACGGAGAGCGAAAACCAGTCCCCTTCATTGCTAGTTAGGAATTAGTCAGAGCAATTCAGAGTGTTAGGAAACTTCAACTCCCCAAGACTCATGTAAATTTTAAAATTAGTTTTTTCACTGTCCTTTGGGGCGCAATTGAAATTCAGATTTTACTTATTCTGCGTTAAATTATGAACATCATAGCATCCCATCGTTTTTAAATATTTTTTTGTGTATTATTAAAAGCAGTAAAAATTTTGGTTTTTCGGTCAAACAGTCTGAACTTTCTTGCCGGAACTCCTGCCATGAGACATACATGTCGATCACAAAAAGCATCTTTATAACCCCCCGAGAAAAAGCAAATTTTTTTCTTCAATGACGAGTTCGTCTGCCTGTGTTCTAATTGTAAAACCGAATCCTATTTCATTTGTGATTAGTTTAGGTATATTACAGACTAATGGATTGTAAGATGTTACACGGGCGTGGATAAAGACTGTGGTGTAAGACAATGAAAGAAGATTGTAAGGGGTTCTTCAAGATGGATCGAGTGACCGTGGGTTTCTATGCTTCTCCTTTCTTATAGCTAAGGCTACAATAAAGTGTAGAAATAATAGACATTTACCAGTGTTGAAATAGGCAGAGTTCGGTCACAATAGTCGTTGAAACTATATTTCAAAATAAAAGTCCGTCACGCAGGAGTTGCATAACTAAGCGAATGCGATTGTAACTTTTGCTATTACTAAAGAAAATCACCGAAGTTAAGCAACGTCGGGCGTGGTCAGTACCTGAATGGGTTACCGACCACGTGCTGTTGGCATTAGAAAAGGGTGGCAACCTGTAGATAGCCCGGCGCTAATGGCCAAGATGTAGATGTAGTATGCTGCACTAACCTATACAAATACAAACATTTTTTTTTTTTAAATTATACTATTATTTTCCCAGTTAAATTTATTTTGTTGGCTATTCTATTTATATACACACACTCGCAAATTGTCCCTTTTAGCATTTTCCAAAATGGCTATTTTGAGGCTTCACACTTGAAATAATTTTTGAAAAATGTCTTCAAATCTTCATTGATCCTACCTTCCATATAACGAAAATAACTCCCTTTACAATTTCTCTCTCTCTCTCTCTCTCTCTCTATATATATATATATATATATATATATATATATATATAGAGAGAGAGAGAGAGAGAGAGAGAAAGAGAGAGAGAGAGTCTGTGAATACGATATCCGTCAGAATTTTTGTTTATTGTCACCAAAATCTGTCCACCTGAAGGAAGGGGAAGGGTTACTCCGGACTCGAAATTACTAATTTAATTAATGTAGTTTGCCGATAGAAGCCGTACTTGTTGGTCCATTACATGAAAACGCGGTATTCTTCCTGCCTATATAAAGAGAAAGAAGTGTTGTCAATATAAATTAAATTAGTCTGAAAGGAAGGTTTTAGTCCTGACACAAATTATTAATTTCTCTTACCGTCCGTAATTTCTGTTATACTGCAACGAAATTCGACTTACCTCGAGGGTATCTAAAGACAAGGATTAGTTCTAAAAATATACTAAATAGTTGAGAGTTATGTTGAAATTTCATTAAGCCGTCAAATCGGCTCGGGTATTGATTGTTACTTCTGCCACTAGGAGCGCTGAACATGGGTTCTTTTCTTTACATATATAAAAGATCAAACCTATTCTTATTATTTTTTTGTTATTTATATAGGTTATTTTAAGGAAATTATTTAGGAATGTAGTCCACACTATCCACGTTCTGAGAAATGCGCTTATGCATTTATGCAGCTCCTGCGTGACAAACTTTTTACATTGCATTTGGTATAGGACATTAGAAAAACAATAGCACTGCAATTTCGTTTTTTTTATTTATGGTCTAAATGTCATCTAGTAAAGTAACTTTTGAACCATGCATCTACGGTCCGTTATCCGTGTTAGCGAATCATACGTGCAGTATTCTAATGGGCCCAGAAGAGGTGACATGGAGGTCATATAGGGCATTTACACAACAAAGTAGTTCAAGAAAAATAATTGTTTTTCAGATGATTTATGCTGTACATATCCAATAAAGTGTACTTAAATTTGTTAAAAATACTGAAAATTAGAAAAGACGCATACATGAAATTCAGGTATAATATTAGGACTCAATGATTCAAGGAAGAGATGATCGTCCTTTACAATGATACAACTACTACAATTGAAGTGCTTATTGTGAAAGACAATTGTTTTTTAATTTCAACACCACCGCACCCCATTTAATTAAAAGTATATGCTGAAATCACGAGTTGAATCTACGGATTCCTAGCGGTATATTTTAATGAGGTACTGAGTGAGTTCAATTCATATTACAAACGAGATCTCCTGTTATTCAAAGTGGAATATCCTTGAGAAAACCCGTTCGACTTTTTTTCTGGTTTTTCTTTGCATTAAAATAGGAAGGGCATTTGCAGTAATCTCATTAATTTATTTTCTTTTCGGCCTTCATATCTTACATACATTAATGCGTTCGCGTTCTTCCAACAACTTCTCTACACGTACAAAATTTAATAAAGTTTTCTGTGTAAATCGGATCTTTTACATTAATACTCCTGTCTAGTATGGTCCTACGCTTGCCGTACAAACCTTAACAAAATTGCAAAATAAATGTTTAAGATTTATTGGAAATTTTCCTAGGTCGACTCACTTGGACCAAATGCACGTCGTATTGATGTACGCAACATCTCCACATTTATAGTAAGTTTTTTAAAGATTGTGAACTTAGGCCACATTCATATATAAAGGAAATAATTGACTAAGATATTAAGATATTAAATTACACTGAGTATAAACATAAAATACTAACGCATAATGTGCTATGACTGTATTTTATCTATAGAAGTCGTTTTTTTTTTTGTGTAACTTTCCCTCATCTTGTTTTTCTGTGTTTTCATAGCGTTAACGCTTTTTTTTTGTAAATATTTAACCATTTTAGCGAGAGAAAAAATGTTTGCTTGAAATCTAAAAAAAAAAAAGTATTGTCAATTTTTATCGCTTAAATAAAGCAAGTAGCGAAGACTAACTGAAACTTCTCATAGTGTTTCAGGATAGCAAGGGCGAATGTTTACTCTATGAAATGCTGATTCATAAACATAACATCATTGAAAAAGTATCCAATTGAATTTAAATGTTTTAATTTTAATTTATACGTGGGATTTATGGGTAACAAAATGCTAGGAGGGTAGTTCCAGAGCTCGGATTCGCTTTTAAAATCGGACATTGAATTTTTCATAAACGATACTGCTATTCACTTTAACTTGAAACTGTGAAAGAACTAAATCAGAGAAACCAGGCGAAGTGTTACCTATATCTTCCTGGCACAGAAAAAAAAAAAAAAAAAAAAACAAAAAAAAAAAAAACGGTTTTGAGAAGGGTCGAGTGTCTGATTTGAATGAAGGGCGCTGAGGATTTTGGCAATTTTTTCACATTTCCGAGAACCACTAAAACAATATATCACTAATACGTTTTGCTCTTTTTACGTTTGGTATAATCGACTGACTCAATTATTAAAGCGGGTTTAGTATCTATTTTCGATGATCCGAAATTCTTGATTTTTCAGAATACATTTTTCTTACTTTACAAATATTATAGTCTTCTGGTATTGACCGTGACACAAACTTCTTTGCCGACGTTTCGCTAGTCATACTGCCAGCTTCCTCAGGGCTTAGTCTGAGAATGAGGATGTTCTTCTAGCTCTTCTGTATAAATACCTATCTTTGTATTCATCCGCGGGCGTAGTCTGCTCTTCCATGTCCCTAATTGGTTGGTCCCGGTCTTGCTTGATTCTCGTTGGTGTGTTCCGTCTGGATCATTGATTGGCTGAATTTAGTTTTTTGTTTTTTCTCTAGGTTTAATCACCGGATGCCATAATTTGCTGAGCTAGTACCCATCTTCTTTGTTGAAATTTTCCGGGTGTCTTACTATTTCTATGGCTTCCCTTATGATCCGTTCCTGGTACATTTTCTAATTTCGCCAGAATTAGAAAATGTACCAGGAACAAACTTCTTTGCCGAAACGTCGGCAAAGAAGTTTGTGACACGGTCAATACCAGAAGACTATAATATTTGTAATGACTCGGACCATGGAAGCTTACGAGTTAATTTTTCTTACTATTTTCGAATGTTATAGTCGATTAATACATTCTGCAGCCTAAAAGGCTCAAATATTAAAGTCAATAAGTAATTTTTGTTCAGGATAGCACGAAATTGTTTTACACAGACATTTTCATTGGACAAGATTGAAGAGAGGTCAAATATCAAAGGTCCTCCTCAATGTCCTCAATCCTGAGATTTCTCTTCATTTAATACAAAATGTTGGTTGTATAATATTTTTTACCCTAATCTTTGCCATGAGAATATATTTTCTGAACATTGTCCACATTAACTTCCCTAGTGCTTGGGAAAACATGGCTATCACAGATCTGTGAGCCATAGGAAAAGAAACAAAATAATTAATTATATTGGGTTGGCCTCTAAAGCACGTACTATCACTTTCACGATGCATTTACTAGTAAGAGTTTATGCTCTGAACTTTATAAATCACTCCAGGGGATAAGCAGAGGAAAAATGCTAAGATGGAAGTTGCCCTTTTTGCCATAAAAGGTTTGGATTTTTCAGCATATTAAGCATAACATAATATCAATAATAGCTTTTTTATTATGCTTCCATCCTTGTCCTGCATTTATTAATCTTACAATTAGTTACAATATTACTGAAAACAATTTTTTTCTGCACTCCTGTGTTGTTTTTACGTGGTACAACACCCCATGGTCAACTACATGTTGTACCTTTGACCACTGTACGATTATTTTTTAAAAAATTAATAAAAAATATTAAATGTAAAGCTAGAATCTTGAAAAAATTAAATATTATTTGCAATAGAATACTAATTACAATGAAATAAAAAAAATGAACTTAGCCTTAATATTCGAGCTAAAAAAAAATCAATTTAGCAAAGTGGTCAAAGGTGCAACACAACACCTTCCCCTATATACATATATATATATATATATATATATATATATATATATATATATATATATATATTTTAAGAAAAATAATTATTTCATCTATTATTTTGCTGTCGTTACCCAATAAAATGAAGATATTTGGAGGGATTTTCAGTTCCTGTGCTAGTGGTACTGGGCTAAAATGTGTTTTATAGACAAATGTGTTTTATCTTGGACATCTGAGATAAAAGACACCATTATAGAAGGATTTATTTATTTATTTTAATTGTATCGACCAATTATACATGACGAAAGAGAAGAAGCATCAGTTCTCGTTTTAACAAGAGGCTGTTTGGTCTGATAGTAATTCCGTTAAAACTGACTTCACAATCTGACAAATTAAAATCTAAAGCAGAAATACTGACTGAACTTTAATAAACTATTCTAAGAAAGTTGTCATCTATTCTTAGTGAACAGTCAATGGAGTGGAATCGCTACAGCGAACAGATGACGTAAAGTATTGTCTATATTTTCGGTTTCATTGGTTCCAACTAACTGGAGCGTCAAGAGCACAATCTAGCGGAACTTGGGTTTAGTCGACTTTCTCAAATTTAACTCAATACAGTTCCTCAAACAATTCTTCTTTCTCTAGCTTTCTTATATTTAGCTTTTAGAAACAAATCAATCAAACTAATAATTGTCTTTAAATTTATTGTTTGAAGAAAGCACCAACGCTTTCTGTTGATTCATTTCTGTTCTTGGGTTGTCATCAACAACTCGATCGGAAGAAATTTTGGTTTCGAAATCTACTGAATACCTCAAGTGTCATTTTAAGCGTCGTTTTGAGGACTTTGGATGAAAATTCGCGGAGATCTTCAATTGTTTTATAATCAAAAACTTTGTTAATAAATTAGAAAAGTCCCTGATGCCGTCCAAAAATTTAATGCCTCAGTCGTTTTGTTAAATATTTCGAATAAGTAAATCATTTTGTATGGATTTTGCAAAAGTTAGAAAAATATATTGAAAACATTTTTATCGCAAGGTAATACCTTCATAAGATAATATCGCACATTATCTTATGAAGCATCATTTGTTTTAGCTAACACATTGCCAATTCACATCAAAGCTGAGGAAATGATAAGGCTAGATAGGTTATTGAAATTGAAAGAAATTCCAGAAGACTTTACTTATCAGAATATCACACCACAAGACATAGAACAAGACATACGGTTCACGGACTGGTTACACCCTATCGACAGCATTGTACCGACTGACGATGTAGAAACAACATGGACTTATCACATTTACACGGACGGAAGTAAAAGGAATGAATGTGTTCGATCTGCATACATAATACTAAAAGACGACATAACTATTCACAGAGGACAATACAGACTATCACCACTATGTACGAACAACCAGGCAGAAAACTGCAATTATAAAAGCAGTAGAAACACTATATTCTATATGTCACGACGGAGACATGCATAATATACACTGATAGCAAGACAAACATAGCACGAATATACAACAGCCAAAATCATAACGAACAGACTGAAAACATTAGAACATTAATTATTATGTGTAAACAGAAAAATGTGGAACAATAACCTGGATTTAAGGACATTCTGGACAATTAGGGAAGGAGACAGTTGACTTACTCGCAAAATCAGCTTCAGAGGACACGACCTTACCTATATCTTACTCTAAACTTACATCACAGACTATAAAATCACGACTAAGAGACGAATCAATGCGAAAATGGGACGAAAGATGGACGAACACAACTAAAGGAAGACATTTACACAAATTCATACCTACAATACTCAAGAGACAAAAAAAGTCCGATTCGCAGGAACTGCGTCATCTTAGCGCGGTTACGTACATCTCGAAGAAATGGAATAGACTAGCATTACAAATCACAGGAAACTGACAGTAGCCAACTTACACAGAAACGGATAATTCTTAATCTGTATAAGTCAATACAATTATGTACTGAAAACGTACTTACTCTTGGACTACTGCTAAGAAGGCTCTATTCTAAACAATCAAAAATTCGTTGTCATTTTAAGTATCTTGTTTTACTAGCAAATTCGTCTTACTGTTATAATCAACTGTAAATAAAACTTCATGGCGAATAAAATTCCATTCTGTCGTGGGTTAAATCTTTCTATAAAATAAGAAATAACGATAACTTCAGTTAGAGGCTATGAGGAAGGTTAAATAGACTGGAAAATTCAAAACAAACTACGTCATCATGATTAGCCACAGCCATTTTAATTACCACAGACACTCCAAACTTATTATTACCAATACCTTTCACCGTTTCTTAGCTTATTTTACTACTATACTAATTTTACTGATAAATGCAACTTAAAATAGAAACAACCAATTAAAAAGTGGGATAAACAAAGAGAAAACCCCTTTCGAAACAACAAAACGAACACTTTTTAAGTTTTAATAGCTTATATCTCTGATTGACATTGCCCCATCGAATAATGCTTCAAAACCTTTTTTGTAGAGAATTTAGTAAGCATTCGAATGGTCACCTTCCACTTAGCACGATTTCCCAACCGTTATCGAGATATTTACGAAAAATGTATGAAGATCCGAAAACTTTTCATGTCTATTAATAAAATAATTTTTTTCGCATACTTCCTTAACTCCAAATATAACCAAAATTTAAACATCTTAGTTGGGATTAATTTCCATTACGTAGAAAATATTTCAATTGAATCCCGCGATTCTAAGTACTCACGAAAATATAATGACTTACAAAAACATTGATTCCACTTTTCTCAGGAACGGTTACAGATATCGCCTTATAAATGGTTTCATTCGTTTTCTTATGTTAAGAAACCTATAAAACAAGTACCTACAAGCATATGAACTCAAAAACGTAAGCGTTACGATTTTGTTTGTGCGAATTTCGCCCCAAACACTATCTTCTAGTGGGCGGATTCTGCTGGTTAACGAACTTGACCTTTCAAATTAGACGAAAGATTTTTGTACCAAATTTTGTTAAAATCGGACCATTTTTGAGCTTGCTAGAGCGCGAACAGACAAGCATATATATATATATATATAAATATATACATACATATATATATATATATATATATATATATATATATATATATATATACAAATTTGGGCCACCTATATTTTTGTGATCTATAGGGTCTGAAACGCGAAAGTTTCTAGTCGGCACTTCCGGATTGCGTCGTGAGGTCAACCTCATAAGCGGGCTCTCCCTATGGAGATAGGGAGTAACCGCGCTAATTAACACTAAACAACTTCAAAGTAACACAATTTATATCAGGACATGGACCGACGAAAAGTTATTTATGCAGATTTAAACTAATCAGAAATAACACATGTAAATGCGACAATTCTACTGAACAGACTTACGACCACCTCCTGTATGACTGTACATTACTGGACGGACCCAGGACGAAACTCATTAAGGACATTACCTTACAGGACGGAACTTGGCCCACTGACAAATCAGACTTATTACTTAAATATTTTAAGGAATTTGATGCATTTATTAAAAATTTGGACCTTGCAACATTCAATGAAATCATCTGATTGTACACATATGTAACTTATTACATATGTATATATTTCTTTACTTGTTTTTTTTTCTTTGTTTTTTTTGTTAGTTTTTCTTTTTTTATTATTATTCAATATTGTGTTAAATATTAAATTAAAATGTCTTATACATCTACGTACGTAATCAAAATACATGCAGTATCCAAAAGGATGGCACTCGTACTTTAAATAAACTCCCACGATGGAGGGTTACTCCAACGTGGAAAACAGGAAAAAAAGGCTCCAATACCTCAATAGCAAAATTATTACGCAAAAACTATCAAACCGATTTAAACGAAATTTGGTAGGTCGTTTATACTATATACTCATTTTCCTCCTGGAATATGAAATTCCTATATGTAGTTTAACAAATGACATAATTCATTTATATTTTTTAATTTTGGTTCATACTTATTGCACTTTTGCAAAGCATTTATAAATAATGCGACATAGAAAATTTGCTTTACAATATTTTGGCACCTTGGGAAAAACTCTAGCGTGAATACTTTTGGAGTTATGCTCGACAGAAGTACAAAAAAAAAAAAAAAAAAAAAAAAAAAAAAAGGTAATGTTCCGGAAATTTTTAGATTGACACGTATCTCAATTGAAGAGGTCGGGGCAAAATAGTGCCAAGCAACCTTTTTAACAAACCTTAACTCTAGCTGCTATATGTAGAATATTATCTACATGTCTATGATGCAAATGCTACTAAAATATTATTACAAGCTGTGTATGCTACTTAATCTTGTTGCCCCTAACCATTTAAACTGATAGTAACACATAATATCCAACATTAGCTATAGTTAAGTTTTGTTATAAATGTTGCTTGTCACTATTTTCCCCCGACCCCTTCAATTATTGTTATTAAATTATCCAGAGTCGGATCGAAGATATTCCCGCGAATATTATCTTGCTCCCTCTCAACTCCTAACAGTATAGTCCAGGGCGCAAGCAACCTTATCGCTGACGGAAACAAGAATTGGTAGCGGAACGAGGCAAGGTAGTCGTGTTACTTCGTTGCCCGGTTTTCAGCGGTGTCACTTATCCTATATGAAGGGTACAGGGAAAAAAGGAGGAGAGGCACAAATTCTTCATTCTGAGAAAATCGAATTTCTAAGTTTAAAACGCGGCAAAATTTGTAAATTAACATATTTTTCAACTGCTGCAAGTTTGATAGAACCACCAGAGATCCCGAGGTATATTACAACAAGATACGAACAAAAAAAACAATGTCTACTAATAAAAAATATATATTTTTCATAAAAACTCCAAACTTACAGGCACAAAACAAGGAGAGCCACACAAGAAAACATTACTTGTGAGGAAATTTCTTGTAAAATTCTTGATTTCTTGGGTGGTTAAATTATTTAAAAACTTGTAGATCGTCATATTTTGGTTTGGACAATAGTAAGCGGTGTAGGTATGCGGGTGGTGGTATCTCAAATTCCCCTGATTTTAATGAACAAGTTTCGAATGGTCTGAAGCATTTTATGTATTTATTTTTTCCTTCATTGATAGAGTAGCTTTCCCACAGAGATGGGCATAATTTTATTTATAAATAAAAATACGAATTTATTCGTACTTTATACATTTGTGAATACGAATATAAATAAATTCGTACTTCATATATTTGTGAATACGAATATAAATAAATTCGTATTCATAAGTGTGAATACGAATTTATTTTTATTCACATATATTAAATATAAAAATACAAATAAAATTTTATTCGCAAATTTTTCTGCGAATAAAAATAAATTCACAGAAAAAATTGTAAATAATCACAAAAAATGTGAATATTTACAAAAAATCAAGTGATTACAAAAAAATTACAATAAAATATACGAATAAAAATTTAGTCACATTATAATTTGTGAATAAAAATTTATTCACAATAAAATCCGCAAATAAATTATGAATTTCCTCGTATTAAGATGATATTACAAAAGTTATTGAAGGTGATTTTTTTTTTGGACTCGGGGTAAACAAAAAATCTAGGCGCTAATAACCTAGACGTTAAATGCCTTAAAAAAAAAAAAAATCACCTTCAATAACTTTCGTAATATCATCTTAATACGAATAAATTCATGATTTATTTGCGAATTTTATTGTAAATAAATTTTTATTCACAAATTATAATGTGAATAAATTTTTATTCGTATATTTTAATGTGATTTTTTTTGTAATCGCTTGATTTTTTGTAAATATTCACATTTTTTGTGATTATTTACAATTTTTTCTGTGAATTTATTTTTATTCGCAGAAAAATTTGCGAATAAAATTTTATTTGTATTTTTATATTTGATATATGTGAATAAAAATAAATTCGTATTCACACTTATGAATACGAATTTATTTATATTCGTATTCACAAATATATGAAGTACGAATTTATTTATATTCGTATTCACAAATGTATAAAGTACGAATAAATTCGTATTTTTATTTATAAATAAAATTATGCCCATCTCTGCTTTCCCAAAGGTTATTATAACTACTACGATGGTAGACTAGACCTGGTCTGTCTTGAGTCAATCGCAATTACCCCACTTTCTGAATTGGAAAAGCAAATTTGTTTTAAAAAAACATCATCCATTTTTTTTCTTCCCTCACACGTAGTGTTTTGGAAGCATTTGTGGCGTTTGCATTGGCAATCTGGACCCAACTCGTGAACTTCCTAATTGTATTCATCATATCAGCTACTCTTCCAGTTTTAATTCGTTTCTTAGATCTTCTTGGCTTGTTCCTCGCTTCATCTTGATCTCTCTCACTCATCGTTGCTTTAACCTCAAACAATTCACTTAATTGAACACAAACAACAACAAAATCAAACGCGGTAAGAAGTCGAAAATGATTGTATACCACCTGTGAAACACACCGGAAAGTAAGGAAGGTAACAATAGACAAGGTTACATATGTGACTCTCCTTGTTTTTTCCCTGCAATGCTTGGACTATTCTTGTTTATTCCCTGTAGGCAGATTTTTCAACTTCGATTTTCATTGGAATATCCTTTTTTTAGGCCTATGTCAGAGTTACCATCTGGTACTACTCCTCAAGACCAACAAAATGCGCTAAAAAACGGAAAATCGGAGAATTATGGACTATTCTTGTTTTTTCCCTGTACCCTTCATATGTGAGTAGGTTAGATTGACTTTTCGTCAACGAATATATGAGCTCTTACACTGAGAAAAAAAAACAGCCTGCCGGCAGCCTGAAAACTGTGACTCAGTGCCAGTATTTTGAAATAGGACATTTTAGTCTAAAATAGGATTCCACATATTTCAACCTAAAATAGGATTCCACTAGTTAGAGTGCCCGCACTTTATAATAGGGTGCTGGAATGCTAACAGCCTACAGAGAGATGACTTTATTATGTGGATAAAAAAGAACAAAGGTAAATTCAGAGTAATAATAATGAGACTTTATTTGGGTGTAATTTACGTATACACTTCTTAACAAGTAGATATTTACAAGTAGGTAAGAGGTATACACTTTTTAACAAATATAGATATTTACAAGTATTAGGTATTAGGTACAATGTACTTATGAACAATATTGAACAAGTAGGTCTAGAAATAAAATATTTTTTTTGTTTTCATGACACTTATAGCCGCATTCATAAAGCCGAAGACAGTTGATTTCAGCATCTGTTCAAACAGAAACAAAAATAAATTTTTATTAATAACAAAAGAAATGTTGTTGTTGTTGTGTTTTATATAATTAAAAAGAAACATAAATAGGCATTTTTTCTAGTTTAAAATGTCGCAGTAAATTCAAAGCTGCCAGGGAATTACAAAATAAATATAAAATAAGGTTTTTTTTCTATGGATATGATCATAAATGAAGGAAAAAAGACTTCCATCAGTTCTCAGCTTACCAGGCTTATTGAACTCCATCTTCAGTTGGTTCTATACCCGCAGCTCCATGTTATATTAAGGGAATATATTCTTGAAAAACAAACACAACTTTCTTCATTCTATTGTATATAACATCTGCTTTTAAATTTAATAATAAAAACAAGCCTGGATGCAGACTGTACCGCCAGAACAGAGTTCAGGCTCTTGTTTTTATTATTAAATTTAAAAACAGATGTTATATACAATAGAATGAAGAAAGTTGTGTTTGTTTTTCAAGAATATATTCCCTTAATATAACATGGAGCTGCGGGTATAGAACCAACTGAAGATGGAGTTCAATAAGCCTGGTAAGCTGAGAACTGATGGAAGTCTTTTTTTATACGTTCCTAGAATGCGGCTAGAATATTAGTTCAAAATTATATTAGTAGAATTTTATTTTGGTTTCCATTCTGTTTCTAGAGTTCCTTCATTTATAATCATATCCATAGACAAAAACCTTATTTTATATTTATTTTGTAATTCCGTGGCAGATTTGAATTTACTGCGACATTTTAAACTAGAAAAAATGCCTATTTATGTTTCTTTTTAATTATATAAAACACAACAACAACAACTTTTCTTTTGTTATTAATAAAAATTTATTTTTATTTCTGTTTGAACAGATGCTGAAATCAACTGTCTTCGGCTTTATGAATGCGGCTATAAGTGTCATGAAAACAAAAAAAATATTTTATTTCTAGACCTACTTGTTCAATATTGTTCATAAGTACATTGTACCTAATACCTAATACTTGTAAATATCTATATTTGTTAAAAAGTGTATACCTCTTACCTACTTGTAAATATCTACTTGTTAAGAAGTGTATACGTAAATTACACCCAAATAAAGTCTCATTATTATTACTCTGAATTTACCTTTGTTCTTTTTATCCACATAATAAAGTCATCTCTCTGTAGGCTGTTAGCATCCTATATGGATGGGGTCAATGTAACCCATCCATATAGGATGCTAGCAGCTTATAGCGGTAGGATACAGGAAGCAAACATCAGGATGCTCGCAGCCTATATGGGTAGGCTGCTAGAAGCCAGTAACAGAGTCCCAGCAATCTAAAGTCTAGAGGTACGCACTTGAAAGTAGAGTGCTGGGCACTCTATTGTTGGATGCTAGCTTTGGGTGTGAGAACTCTTCTATAGGATGCAGAATTAGCATTCCAGCACTCTATTATAAAATGCGGGCACCCTAACTAGTGGAATCCTATTTTAGGCTAAAATATGTGGAATCCTATTTTAAACTAAAATGTCCTATTTCAAAATACTGGCACTGAGTCACAGTTTTCAGGCTGCGGGCAGCCTGAAAGTAGATGCGAGCAGCCTGTTTTTTTTCTCCGTGTATACTCGACGGAAATACGGTAAGGATGACCTGTCACCTTAAAGACTCGTCACTTCTGCAGATATTGCATGCGGGACAAGGTATGGTAACAAGACCTGAGAACGTATTTCGTTTAAGGAAGCTGCTGGTTTGCAGCGGTTTCGCTCAGAAAAGAGGTCATCCAGCATGAGAATAGATAAGATTGACGTGTGACAAGGCGTACATCCCCGACGGAAGTAGATGAAATACCTCCAGTATGAGTAAGAGTTAATAATAAGGCGACTAGAATGTAGACAATAGGGTTTGATTAGTCTTAATGTGCTCTCGCTGTAAACTCTCCGCACCTACCTTGTCCCACGCCTAGGTAGCTTTCATACAACAATTTGGCGACAAAATAGTTCATTAAATTCGCCAAAATTATCTAATCTACACTCGTAAAATACTATCAGATAAGGTATCGATTTTATTACGGAAGACCAACAAGGATCGCAGGAACTGTATCACATTTTCGCGCGTTTCACTAATGTTCTTATCACTCGTGTCATTTCGGTTGGGCGCCGAAAACTATTAAGTCATCACCACCCAACGGCCGGGTGGAAACAGGTGAGAAATTGCATTGTGCAAACGGACTGGACAGCAGTGTCGCGACTATTCTCGCAACTGAGGTCGTAAGAAAGTGTCTGACATTTGAACTTGCGCGTCTAAACATGAACCTCATCTCAAGGAAATTTCTTGCGCTCGCACTGTCGCCCGATCAAACAGTGGGAGATATTTTCCGACAGTTTTGTGCAAGTTGGCGTATTGAGTGGTTGTGTTTTTGACTACTACCATGGCTGAAGATGACCTTATGGATTCTATCCCTGCTGAAACAACCTCGGATGACCTAAGTAAGAAATGGTCTGTCCTGGAGAATGAATTACCTTGTATGAATAAAATCAAATTTTATGGAATGTAAAGTTGAAGGAAGTGTGTTCCTTTTGTTGTATTTTCTATAGTTTATAATTTTTAAAATTTTAAATTTTATCTGAAATTCATGATATGTATAGGGACAAAATATGTTATTAAAAAATGCAAGTGATATGCTATTTTATTGCATGAGACTTGCTGACAAAAATAAACTCCCTCCTTGCAGGTTTAATGTAAGGAGGAAACAAATGTATATAATATATATATATATATATATATATATATATATATATATATATATATATATATACATACGGCCACTTAGAAAGATAGAGAGAGTGAGCGGTAGGATGAAGACTAGTATAAATCCAAGAACAAAATCTCCATCATGAGAGCTAATTGAACAGCAAAATTTCTTCAGAAAGTGCTAAACCCCATTTACTAATAATACTCATAATTTTCCTTTGTTTCCAAATGGTAACTATTTCATTTTTTGGTGCACAAATTCCATGTCTGACATTTTTCGTCCTTCATTCGTAGGAGTTTGTGATTCGCCTTGACATATGATACTACCAGAATTCAAGGATATTAGGGACGTTCTCAATTCTTGAAGTTACAGTACACGGGGGAAAATATTTCATGACAAATTTGAAAACGAGGCTTGTTTCTTTAGAAATTGACGTTAACTGTCTCTCTACGTGACATTACTTTAAAGTTATGTAATTGACTGGTCGTTACCGAAGGCCGACTGACTTTTCAAAGTAAAATGACTTTTATGAAAGCGCATTAGTTGTATAATATATGGCAGATTAGTACAACAGCAGAAAAATATTCAGCTAAAAGATGAAATATGCATGAACATATTATTCTTTCTGAAAATGCAGGAATCTAGAAAAGAATAAATTCCTATATTTTATTCGCACGTTACAAAAGATTGAATCTGCCCCCAGACAATAATATGTATATTAGGGGGGGGGATTAATGTAATATATACAGATATATATACAGATCTATATACAGATAATATATGTTCACACAATACAAACCTTTTTCATTGAGCAGTTAAATAATAGATGTGCTCACCTAAGTTAGTACCAAAAAAAAAAAATAAATTAGAAACCGAATAATTAATATTAAAATCTAATAACACAAATCAAACTTAAAGAATCGAAAAGAAACCTCTTCCTCCAGGGCGACTCGTACTTGGCACCTTGCAGTTATCGGCAACCAGACATGACAAAGCAGCAGAGGAGGGGATAGCATGTTTAGCTTTAGACTTTTCAAATAATTAACAATATGCCTCAGATGACAGAATGATGTTCCGTTACGGTCTATCTTGGCGAATATCTCATTTTTCAAAAGTGGCGATTTCTGAAAATTCATTCTTCTGTAACTGTTTGGGTTCACAGTTTCGTATCCGTGACCTCCAAACTTTGAGTCCTAGACGAATTTGACCCAGCCTATGGCATTTCCCGGATCAAGACCTACCTTTGTGCCAAGTTTGGTCAAAATCGGCTTTGTATAAGGAACAAACAGACAGACAGACAGACAAAGACCTGAATGTTTCGTATATAGACATTAGTAATGTGCAAAATTTTCCTATTAATGTCATTGAGAAGGAGGAAGTGACCGCTACTGATCTATACGTCACCTTGACATCTAAAGGACTGACTGGGTTCAAGGAAGTTAAGATATAATACCAGTAGAATGCGGCATTGCTCCCGATTCAGGGTGCCAACTCACAAACACACTGGATTTCCCTGGTATAAATCTATTTCTTGGCTTCATGCCACAAACCTGAGAAAGGTGATCATATTCCTCTACATTTGTTTCAAATTATATATCATAACTATGAATATAAGTATCACATTTAAATACTGAAAGATCCGTTATTGTAGATCACTTTGTTTACCTACTGTTGAACACTTTGTTTATTTTTATTTTTTAACGGCGCATCGGCAAATCTTGGCCATTAGCGCCGACATCCAGGGTGCAGCCAGGAATTTTCTCAGCGAGCCGTGAGATGAGAAAATTCCTGTCGCCAGTGGGGATCGAACCCACCATCTCCCGCTTATGAATCTAGCGCGCTAGCCACTAGACCACGGGAGACCCCACTTTGTTTATTGTTGAACAAGTGAAAGACGATAGGTATATCTTTGGCTATGATGGCTTTTTATTAATATATTAATTAATGAAGCAGCTTTATTTCTTTATCAAATGTTCAGATGTATTTTAATCATACATCAAATCCCTCAAAAAATGAAAGTATTTAAAAAAAAGGAATTATATTTGTTGTAATATGATATGAACAATTTACGTCAAAATATCTGTAGTTCGCACCTACTGGCTCTGTTTCTTCAATTACATGAAAAGGCATAAGAAAGGATAACCTAAAAATAATCATTAACTAGAACCAAATCATGTTTATAATAATTTTGGCGTCTGATGAAGCTATTAAGCGACACTAATGTATAATCATTGTTTTTACCAAAATTCGCATCATACGTCTTATAATGGGGTTATTCTGAAATAATAAGCCGGCATATGTAGACAGATATAATATTTTGTCAACGCTCCTACAGGCAAGCATAGGAACTGGGTTTAAATCCCAACCTGGTAAATTAATTTTTCTACAATCTAGAATATTGGAAAATTAATTCACCTACGATCTGTCGTTTACCTATGCCCTTGGTTCCATGAGAGGACGTAACTAGCCATAATGTGGTATTTATTTATTTAATTTAAATTTTAACGTCCATTATTATTAACTAAGAATTTTAGGACGGGTTATCTATAGGTTACCATCCTTTTCTAGCCAGAATAGGGCTGATGCCTTTTCTTTTTCCTAAAGAAAAGCCACCATCCCATATTGGGAATCGAACCCACGTCTTTGGCACGGAAGCACGGTCCTTTGGCGGCTCACACTCACGACCACCGGGCCTCCGTAATGAGATATGAAGCCCGATAAATTATTCAGGTTTCGGGATCTACACAGTTAACAAATCCTGGCGGGTATTTTGAAAACGTAATTTAATTTCAAACAAAGTTCTTAGGGACGCCGAATCTACTTACTAAAAAACCGTAGTAACTGTTGCAACGGTTTCCAAATTACTGAAGTTATAGTTGATGTGCTTTTTGTCGGACACGGGTGAATCGCTGATTTATACTAATGTCCTTCTTTTTTGTCAATTGTTTGCTGTTCAAGTTTTTACTTTTCCTTTTTGAATTCCAAAAACAAAAATATCAATATCCGCCTATCTGATTACACACTGGCAGAGGGGACAAAACATTAAGCTACGTCACTTACATACTTATACGTCAGCACTTTGAAACAACAAACTTTGCTTAGTTGTTCTGTTTAATTTGATTTACACTGTCCTAGTTCCCAGCGGAATAGTTTTAACGAAGGTGTTGTCCTTAATAGTCTACGCTAACAAAAGGAAGAGACTCATAGACATTTTCACACGGGTTAACGACGAGAAAATAAAATATGAAAATTGGGTTGTATATTTATTAATAAAATACCTCATTTCTGAGAGTTCATGTTAACCTTATTCTGGATACAGATGTTAGCAAAACAACCTATTAGAATTTGCTGACGAGAACTGTACACGATTCAAAGCCCACGGAAATACCTTTGGTCCAAATTTGTATATATAAATGTGTATCCAAAACATTTAACCACAGTTATATTGGATCCAGGTTCCGTTTTACCCCAGTCGCCTGGGAAATCAATCCATTTTAATGGCGGTATCTATAACCGATTAACATGTAAGTGAATAAGACAAGAATTTCCGATTTAGTTGCTCCAAAACGATAGAGTGAGTTGATATATATATATATATATATATATATATATATATATATATATATATATATATATATAGTATTACGTTAGGAATTGAGGCAAGATATAGGTTAAGGCTCCATATCCTACGACATTGCGTCAGGTCCGTGCACAGGCTGCGTATCGACCCTTAGAACTTTCCCAAACTTCCTCCTAGCAGATATATGACGCAACGGAAGCCTTCCTGGATTTCAAACCAGAATCTACAAGTCTTGTCGTGATTTCTCTCCTCCGCGTTCCTCGACCTCAGCATCAGTTTTATGTAATACTACCTTATATCCAACGGAATCTTGTCGTTTTGAGTTTAAAGTTTGCTGATGACGGCGTGGAATTTGTGAATTAGCATATGAGGATGTCCTGTAATTTTGGATTGCATTAGAGAAATCTAATCAATAGTTCCAACAGATTTATGCTGGATCAATAGGCATAAATCAATAACCCATAGAGAAAGAACAAACTCAAAAATAATGATTGAGCCCAAAGTTTTGGGTTTAAAATGTTTACACGCGTTTGAATGTGATATATACACATGTTTTGTTACGTATGGAGTAGGGGTTGAATTGCCAAAAATATATTTTCTTAAACATGACCCGTTTTAGAATTATTTAAAATGATCTCTAGAATGGCAAAGAAAATGAAGGATGTCGGGAGCCTTATGCAATTCATACTATGAAGGTTCAGGCGTTACTTCGATAGGATGTAATAAGATATAGGGTCTGAAGTTTCAGAAGAGTTTCGTTTCACTAAAGGTGAAATATGTAGATTTCCAATTCTAAGCTGTCCAAATCTCACCAGGGTAAGCATTTTATGTTCCTGCTAGTCATGTTATTTTTTTTTTGTATTATGAAGCTTATGAAATAATTCTTCGAATAAAAACTACAATAGCAAGAATAACAATGGTCGATCAAGCATCAATTGGTTTCATCCATTAGGTTTATCTAGTCTGTTTCTTTCTGCTATTGTATTTTGAATTGGAGTTCTTCAAAACTTGATTGAATCGGAGTTGTTATTAGTCATTTGATGAAAGAAATTTGACATTTGGAGATTTAAATAGAAGACAACCAAATCTGATTTTCTTAAACATATATATATATAATGCCATATATATAATAATATATAAGTGTGCCATATATATTTGCATTCACTACAACCAAGTATTTACAAAATAAAGTTAAATATATAAATGAATTGAAGTAGTAACATTTAAAAGGTGTCTGACAAATAATGTTAAAAATATAATCTAATTCTATAAAATTTTAAAGCAATAAAAATTCCGTCATCCCTGAATAATATGTTTAAAATGACTTGAATAAATACAAAATGGACAGTTATATCAATTATTACTTTCTTAATTACTTACATATCAACACCAGTGCGGAACACAAATTTTCTCCGGTATTACACCCGGCTTCCTTAGGTGGGACATAATACTTGTTCTTTACCAGAAAGCAAAAAAACAGGGCTGTAATGCCACAGATATATATATCTGTACCCCGGAGGTAAAGGACACCATGTCCATTTTTTGTATTAAATTGACTTAACAACATGTTCTTAATGTGGATTTTTCGATCCATATAATGGTATAGGGCGCTATGTCCTGTTCCCATAAATAACGAAGATAAGACAGAGAAAAATAAAATCAAGTCCGTTTTCATCAGAGGTAAATTCCATGAGGACGACTTGGTTTTGTTTGATTTATGATCAATACTTCCAATTACCTGTCAATGTCAATAACAATGTGAAACTTTAAACTGTTTCTATAAATAACGAAGAAATAAATTTTAAGAGATCATAGTTATGGAAAATTGGCTCTATTGAGCAATTACAAATATATTACCTCCGAGGTACATATATATATATATATATATATATATATATATATATATGTATATATATATATATATATGTATATATATATGTATATATATATATATATGTATATATATATATGTATGTATATATATGTATATATATATATGTATATATATATATATATATGTATATATATATGTATATATATATATATATATATATATATATATATATATACGATTAGATATCCTGAAAACGTTTTTCGGGGAAATTCACACAAAAAAAGTACTAACATGAACGATTATGCATTTATAGTCTTATTGGTAAATTGTTTTAGACATTTTAAGGAAATCGATTAAACTACATCCAAAGCAATTTACATAAAACTTAAGTGTGAAAGAACTATTTTTTTTTATGATTCTGTCACTCATTGACGACGGACTTATTGAAGCTATTTTTCGGATGTTTGAGAAGCTGATTTTTTCGGCACTCCCGAAAAACTCTTACAATATTTATCTAACTGATTTGACCAATGACTTTTAGATAGATGGATTGTACTGGTCGTATAATAAATACGACCATAAAATACTTTCTGCAATAAAACAGCGCATATCTGAGGCGGTTTACACCTAAGGCATTTGAAACTCTTTCTCCTTTATGATGTTAGCCTCGAATCGTCAATCTGACGTTAAATTGACGGTTGTACATCCCGTTCTAAGCGTAGGCCATTTATGCAAGTGGCTGTCTCGAGGTAATGATGGGTTGCGCATGGGATGATCGCACGCAGAAGTATATCTGGAGCGGAAAGCCACGTGAAAATCCCTTCTCTGAATGTGTTCTTACACAATGCATCCTCGAGAAGAACAATACTCGTTCAGGACTCCCGGACTCCAAGGTCAAGGTGTGCCTGTCCCGTTCCAGGCGCACCCACCTACCTCCAGTCCACCCACTCTTTACATATGGGCATTTAAAGCAGAACAATATATGTGTATATATATATATATATATATATATATATATATATATATATATATGGGTCAAATTAGTACAGTGTGGATTGATAAAAACCTAAGCTGCTAGGATATTTTCATTTAAATCATTCGAGACCGATTCCACGCCGTGTGTGCAATAACAGTAAATAGCAATTATCAGTTATTCTGAGTAAACTAGTTGTCGAACTATAATTTTTCTTGGACTAATGAAATCTGTAAAGGAAAACAAAATTAAGCGTTGGTTTTACTGTGCATCAATAAATTGAAAATTATCTGTATTTTCATTTTACCTTATATTGTAGATACACGTGCCCAATCTGCATTCAAAAATAAAATTCAAACAATGATTTACGAATAACGAGTTGCACACCTGGTGTGCAATGATCTTATTTATGTGAATTCACTTACGAATTGGGTGATTTACATAGTAAACATGTTTTCTTATTAAGAAATAAACAATATAAAGATGAAAAAAATTGGCTTCTTGGGACTGTGTCCAAAAAAAATCGTCGGGGAATGGGTTAACTGATTCCAAAGGGTCGAACTTTGCCATATATATATATATATATATATATATATATATATATATATATATATATATATCTGTTACAAATATAAAAACATACATAAGCATCATAGGTTCGAGCCAATTTCACCACACTGTACTGATTTGATCCTATTTTACGGTATATATATATATATATATATATATATATATATATATATATAAAGGAAATGTGTATGGATTTTTTTTACTGAGATCTTTTAAATATCTCTCCAAGTAGCTTGATGAAAGAAGTAAAGTTTCCAAGTCATGGAAGAGTGTAGTATTTTCCTTAGCAAATACTCCATTAAAATACAAGAAAAACTTTCACATTACTTTATTTGCTGAACGTGAGTCCCATTTGTTTAAGCCATAATGTATTCCTGTTCTTCTTCCTAAAGGTCCTTGTAAAACATTTTCTTCTCTCACATGAAACGAAAATAATATATTTATATGCGCAACTTTTGTTTTCGCAATATTTATTTTTGAGCAATTTTTAAGGTTATTAACTTTCGGTAGATAATTAACAAACATTTTCACATTATTAAAATTGTATCCATATAGGTAAATAGGCATAACTCAGGGAAGAAGACATAGTCCGTAAAAAACTTAACCGACTGTAGGAAACGAGAAAACACAACACACATAGACACGATTTGGCAGTAAATAAGATATTGACATTTATTTATTTTTTATTGTATTGAATTTTATTTTTTGTTTAACGGCGTATTAACGGGCTATCTACAGGTACATAATGCCAACATACAACGTGGCTATGGCCGTTGGCGATATTTTTTTTATATCTCTTCTTATCATCAATAGTTAAATATTTTCTTATATTTCATTAACATATTTGGTCAATATAAGTCCATCATACCGGAGCAGCATAATTAAGCTTCCTCAGCAATTTGGTTATCTTACCCCCCCCCCCCCCCACAGTCCATATAAATATAAATAAACATAAATAATAATGCAAATTTAAATTTTCAATGAACAGCTTCCAATTCTAATTTTCCGGACCGATTCCTCATTAGTCATGTTAATTCACCGAGTGACATTCCAAAAAAGTAAAAAAAAAAAAAAAAAAAAAAAAATGAGTAAATCCCTATTGCAAATGGAGAATATTTTGACAACGAATAGTCCTTTTTAGACGGACAATTTCATACTGAATTATCTTGCCAAATACAAAAAATATCAACCGTTAAGGAGCACATTAATAATTTATGTTAGGAGTTAACCCTACGCCAGATGGACCGATTTTGCTGGTAAACGAACTAGACCTTTTGTTTGTTATGATAATGCTATATTCCCAGTTTCGTCTTGAAAAACAAAAACAATAATTGAGGCCGCTATCGTGTTAACAGACTCAAATACATAGATATATACGAATTTTAACAGGGATTCTATTAGGTTGGATAGATGAATGTAACTGGTAAATACAATTATTCTGTACACGCCTATTATTAATACATTACGGCACTTAATACGACATAGTGGGCCTAAAATCTATCAGAAACTCTAAAAAATCACTAATCATATCATCGAGAGATTATATACGAAATGCCCTGATAACATGACTATTATAGTTCAATGGCGAGCCCTAGCCGGCTGTTAACACTAGAGATAGATTCCCTACATTTCCTATCATACTTCCTCAAATACACTCATAATTCGGCTACTATCTCGTTTATTACATCTACTAAAAGATATCTATGATTGATAAGGTCGTCCAAGATGAAGGACGAGCGGAATTTCTGTTTAGTTTATAGAAATTCAGGGAGAAGAAACTTCATTGAAATTAAAATTAGTTCATATCGCCAACGTTCCGGCATGAACTTCAAGCCTTCATCAGGACTATAACCTACGTGTCAGTATACAATTTTATGGGTCTCCGCTTCATATTCATGTACTATTTTATATATTTATTCTTCAGGGGATTTTTTGTTTATAGCGACGACAAAGACTTAAAATTCAAGCCGAAACATTGGAAAATTAAATTCACTTTTATTTCAAAATGTCGTTATATGAACTAATATGACTGGACCTCAATTATTTCCGCACTGGTCAACCCCCACGGTCAACAATTTCCTCAGAGTATACCTAGTATTTTTACAATGGCCGATTAAAGACTGTATATTACTCAGGAATGAATAATAATATAATAAATGAAGAATTAATGTATATTTCCACATAACCAAAGTATCTCACGAGTTACTCCATGCTTAGCTTTGTAACGTTATGCTCTTGGCGAAGGTACAAAGCTCATAAGAATTCCTCTCTCTTGGTGTATAACATATTCCTTGGATTTTCTCAGCGAAGGTCAACGGGGTGTCTAGGCTGCTGACGGCTAGGGCACGACTTTCGCCACTGTCTGCTTGCAATCTTACAGCTACACCGCATCCAAGTAATGGAACATTGTGGTCTATGTGTGCATTCTAAATCATTTCTTACTGTTAATGATGATAAACCTGCTTGTTGACTCCATTGGCACCTATGTACGTTATTTTATAAAATGACTCGATTATTCCTACATATCACACTGCTTCTATAAAAGTGACATAGCCCAAAAATTGAGGATAGCTGGCCGTTGATCTTGAGAATTAATAAAGATAATTACAATTATTTTTATAATTGAAGAAAGGAAGACATTATGCATAAAAACAATTTTCATTTAATCTATTGGCTCTTAACTAATTTTACTTTACTTTTCAGGTAAGTTAACCATCATAATGAGGAATTCTATAAAGATGCCGTAGTTGAAAGGTAATACGCTTATTATTAAAAACTAAGCACAAATCGGAGCACAAACTATTTTTATTTTATTTAATTTTATGAACATCTTTAGTGATTTGCAATTTACTTTACTTTTCGATGATTATTTTATATATCATACAGCGAGGGTTGTGTAGTTAATCAAAGGCATCAATTGTAATATGTATATAGAATTTTTAAAAAATGGTTGCTATCCATGAGTGTGACGGTACCAAACCAACGTTTAGATGGCTCGACTTAGATATAAATTTTATCTTATTATATATTTTAATTAGACTTAATGCACATTCGTTAGTTTCATTTTCTTAATTGATAATTATTTTTCTTCAAATTTCAAGATCTTGCCACAACGTACATCAGCCGAACAGCAATCAGTATAAATTGAAAATGAAAAATGTTCTTTTTTCACACTCGATACTTTGCTTTTGTTTCGACGATATATGTACATATATATACTTATATACTTATATATATATATAAACTTATATAAATATATATATATATATATATATATATATATATATATATATATTACTTTTTCTTATTTCTGATCAATTTAAGGGGGCTGATTCATTTACATTGAATAATTTATTTTATATCTTTTGGCCGACATGTTTCTTGCTTTATAGGTCTCCAAATACATATTTTTTTTTTTACAAAAATATTTATCTATCCCTTTTACATTAGTTAAAAATGTTTATAAATCCTAGTCTTACCATCTAAGGAAGTCCACTCGTCATGTTCCCTATTTTGAGATACGCGTAATACTCGAGGTTTTATATATATGACCGAATTTTTATATTAGAGAGGGATTCCTAACGAGGTAATTATCAAGGAACATAAAACACTTTCAAATGTAAATTTACTTAAGGAAGAAATAAGTATATATTTATATAAAAAGAAATATGTATTTTTAGATCTCCAAAAAGAATAATTTTGTATAGGAAAACACAAAGGTGTAAGAGGAAAGACACAAAGCACGAAACATGTTGGACAAAAGATATAAAATAAAGTAGTCGATGGTGCACTGCTTTATCGGACTCAAAACACACACACTCACACACACACAAATATATATATATATATGTGTGTGTGTGTGTATGCGGGTCTGATAGATTATAAACATGTACATAACTTCATAAAGTAGTTATGAACTCCTATCTTTCACACAGTCTGCAACACGTGTTAATATAAGATAAATGTGTAGTGTTATGTTATAAAAGTTTATCTCTTCTTCATGTTCTTTTTTCCCCTTACGGACGTTTAGGGGAAGATAAGGGCTATAGTTTATCAAACGAAGCTTTTCGGCTATCTTCACTCGCAGCCTTCACCCAGAAAATTGTAATAAAATAACTACTTTCTTCTTGCCACTTTTGTACTTTTATTTTAACTGTGCAGAAATTAATCTTCTAGTGTATACAGAAACGTGTGAAAGTTATGTATTTATTTTTTAAAGAAATACCTAACGATTCCAATATGTTCTTCAATAGGATAGAGTCAATGGGACAACAATAAAACGTTGTGAGCCTTTATGTTTAATATCCACTTTTAACATAAAAACCTTTCTTTCTTTTTTTCTGGCATATTATATATATATATATATATATATATATATATAGATAGATAGATAGATAGATAGATAGATAGACAGATAATAGATATGTGTGGGTAAATTACATGAATAAAATATCTGTGAATGAACGATTATAATAATTATTATTTTATTTATTTATTTATTTGCCGGAGCATAGTACTGACCATACTATCTCCCTAGTGTGCCGTATTGCCATGAATCAAATACCTCTGGAGTATCTGACCCTCAGGGCCATCGTGGCCTGTTACGGGACTGATTTTTTTTATTTTTATTTATTTAATCTGTCGCGCTTCAATGGCGATAACACAAAGAACAGTATCCTCGGAACTTAACTATTCTAGGAAATCAGCATGGTTATTGGTGTTAGAAGTATGTGTGGTTATGTAATTTTTTAGATGTAGGATTCGCCTATAAATAGTGCTTAGGATCGATGGAAATATAATATCTTATAAGCCAAGATTGCAAACGTTAATCAAATAAGGTTGTAGAGTCCTGTGTTCTTGAGGTAAGTCATTATAGTGTTGATGTATTGGCTATCATTGCCTAGGGGTTCTTGCATATAATACGGTATTTTGTAATTGCTTCTTCTCTGGCAAGGGGCGAGGTTAGCTCAGTGGTAGAGCACTCGAATAGTGATCTGGAAGACCAGGTTCAAATCCCGAGCGCGCACTTAAGATTTTTTCTTCTAGTGCCGTCGTTCGAGGGTTGGATTTGGGGTCCCAGATCGTCCCTAGGCCAACCCAGCCTTTAATTAATTTATCTATGGGTACCTTTGTGCTAGCAGTCGAAGCTTCAAGGGAAAAATCAGGCGGCCGGAGCATAGTATTGACCACATTATCTCCCTAGTGTGCCGTATGGTCAAGAATCAGATACCTCTACAGTATCTGCCCCTCTGGGCCCTTGTGGCCTGTTACGGGACAGATTTTTTTTTTTTTTCCTCTCTGGCAGTCGGTCAGTAAATCTTAAATCGTACGTTCTGTGTTACATATGTTGCTAATAATTATTAATATAATAATTATTATTATCTAACCTATCAGTATTAATGTGAAGTATCAGAACTAAGATATTCCTACAAATTATGGATTTTTTTTTTATTCTCACTGATCTCGGAGTTAATATTTCAAGATGTCTTCAAAAGAATACCAGCAACATTATTGTTGAGAGTTCACTCGATGACATCTTAATCTTGTTAGAAGATCGAGATTGCTCCTAAATATTTTAATGTGTCCTAAACCATAAAAGGCGTTGAATGGGCTCCTTAAATATCGCTCCATCAGTCTGCAAACCTGTTATAACTTAAGTACTTTAGTCTGCTACCAGATAGAGTTGTTTCGCTTTACAGAATGCTGTTTGCAAAATTTGAACGAATGACACATCTTTATTTGAACATCCGATTGGTGTTCGTTTTCCATTTCACTTCTACGTTTTCTGCGGCTAGAAAATGTTTTGCTATAGGAACGTAACAATACCTTTATAAGTAGTTGCTTCCTATAAAATATCTGAAGAATAACAGCAGCATGGTAAAGCGTTCACGAGATTGCTCTTGGAATTTTTAGTGTGCCGTGATCGATAAAAGGTTTTCGAGTCGCTGATCTAGAGCGTAAATTTCCTAGGGGAATTTATTAGGTTAAAACTTCCGTAAATCAGAGCGCTTTAAGCCGTCCAGGAGGACTTTCCTGGTGGGATTTGGGGGGATAAGACCCGAGGATCAGGATGGAGATACAACTAAAGAGTAAGGTTTCCAAGAGGGATTTCCACAGAGCTTTGTAGTGATGGGTAACTATAGATTCTATGGCTCTATTGAAGGTCTCGAAATAGCTGTAGAACTTTCGGCGAAAATACTCTATATATCTTAGTGTTGGTGGAATTTCATAAATATAATGTCCATGGTATTCGACAGGAATTAATCCTTCAGCATGATTTCTTCTTCCAAATAAGGGAAAAAACACTTATTATGTCGGCCGGATGACGCAATTTACAACTGCTTACGAGATATTTCACCGTTTCATAAGACAGGAAATAACCGGTCGTACAAATTTTATTAACTGTGGAAATAGTCATGATTTGGTTATAATAGTTTACAAAACTACATTATAAAATAATAAATAACTGATATTTATTTATTTTAAGGGTTTCGAAACTAGAAGCTCTAATACACATTAAAAAATTCATACTTTATTTACGTAGTTTTTTTATTGTTTCAATTTAAGTTTAATCTTGTATATAAAATATATACACAAACAAATATTAATCAGATTATTACAATAAACAGTAAAATTGAAAGAACAATGAGCGTATGGAACATTAGCTGGATTTTTGTGTATAAATTAGTATTCTTTAAATAATTTAATATAGTTTAGGCGTGAGGTGTGTAAGTATTGTGGCGTGACTAAACTTTCTGGTCTTTTGTGGTGTGTAAGATTGTGTTTAATCGTCAGGGCAACATAACATTGTGAACACATCGATCTGTCCAGTATTTGCATTTAGTGCGAATGTGTTATGACTGACTGACCAATTCTAAGCCTGGTTATGACAACTTGGTCATCTCTTCTGCTTAAAGACATCTGATTATCATGCCTGGCTTGTATTGTATCGTGGATTTTTCTTAATTTTTTGTCTAACCGTAAGAAGTGTTTTAGTCAAGCTTGTGACCCACCTTTTAAAGTGGGCTCTCTTCGTCTGTACCTTATCCTGTTTCTTTATGCACCGGTATCTAGAGCATTGGAATGCGTTGTTTTAATCTTTGGATTTGTGTGATTATGGATGGTTGTATTAAATGTTTTTCACATGGTGAGTGTAAAGAACTTTTATTTGCTTTAAAAACTACGTTTATCAACTTTTTAAAGTCCACAGGTAACGTTCTCTCCTGAATGTTTAAGTTTTATGTACACATTTGTCTCTTCTTAGTCCAATTTTGACGTGATTTGACCATGGGTGTATATAGAAAATAATTTGGGGGCTGGGACCATTTCCGGGGTATGGAATACTAACAATCTAGAACTTGGAATTGTTTTAGCCAACTAAAACGCTATTGCACCTAACATAAAATATTTTTTATGAACTAAGTGATCTTATTTAATTTATGTTTAACGGGATTATGACAAATTTTACCGATCAAATCAAAATTTGGGGGGGGGGCACTAAAATATTTGACTAAAAGGAAAATACAGTTTTCTAATCCATCAGAATTAGCCCGGAACACTGTTTTCATCGAAATTTGTACGTCGTAAATCATTGTGTTTACATATTTTATGAATATTTAGACAACGAAAATCGAATGAAGGCATGGAACATATGGACAAATTTCCAGTTTCCTTTAAAGATTAAGTTGAAGGTAACTCTTTGAAAAAAGTCCCTATAAATTCTAAATGTTAAAACACATTTAAAGAGTGTACTTACATTCCTATTAAAGCAAAAAAATTCTCCTTTAGAGCTTTTTTGAAAGCGAATTTCGCAGAAAAAACGGTGCTTTGTATGACGACTTCAGCTGGCTCATAGGGTTTTTTCGATATGGAGAAAACCCCTAGGACACATTCCGAAAGAATAGCTCCAAATTATCGACTTTTCATAGCCCAATGATGACGAAAACTCCGTTCGTTAAAATATCTCATAGTTGAATGCGTCTTAGGGTTTCCTCTCTATGGAGAAAGAGGAAGCGCCCTTAACTCTCAGGTATTGTAATGTGAAATACCTAAGCAAAATCTCCGCTGATGTTGGCGAAAACTTTCAACCGATTGGTTGAAAACCAATTCAAAAAGTTACTTACTTTCTAATAAACTTATATAACTTGTATTTTTTGGATATGTTGATTGTATCAGAACAGAATGTTAGAATCATATTGGCGTACTGTTTGCCGCGTGTATTGCCATTGCCTAATTGGAATTCTAACTAGAACTTATGCAATGAAGATGGAATTCCTCGGTTGACCTTTGGCACCGCCAATTCGATATTGGATTCAGCAGAATTTCGAATCGGATAATGAGCCTTTTTCGTTTCCTGAAGCAATGCAATACTCAATCATAAAATGCGATTTAACTTTCATATATATATATATATATATATATATATATATATATATATATATATATATATATGCGTGTATATAAAAATATACTGGGAGAGACAGAGTGAGATGTTTTTTTTTTTTTTTTTTTTTTTTATATAAGCCATTATTTCGCAAACTTTTATTTTTCAACCTCATTAATAAAAGTTTTAATTACTAGTTTTTATCGAACTACCTATACTGTAATTGGATTGGTTTTAATGAAAAAAAGACTATCCATTTTTTTGGAAAAACTATTGTTTTTTTTTATGAGACTATCTAGTTCTCCCTGTGGTCCAGTGGCGAGTAAGCTGGATTCTTCTGCGGGACAATCCCCGTTTTCTTTTGAGGTCGAGTCTCGTCTGTGGCAAGTTGACTTTTAAGCGCGTTTTCTTTCTCCCTGAATAAGGAGGAAAAACGCCTACGGTGTCCAATGTCATGAAAAGAAATGTTAAAGAAGCATATATATATATATATATATATATATATATATATATATATATATATATATGCATCTTTAACATTTCTATATATATAAATATATATATATATATATATATATATATATATATATATATATATATTTAGGACGTAAAAACTATATAAGTTAATCGCCCTGAATAAACTGTAACCTATATATATATATATATATATATATATATATATATATATATATATATATATATATACATATGTGTGTGTATTGGTAAAACATAGTATAATTTGAAAGGTCACGTTCGTTATCCAGCACAATCCGTCCACCGGAACGTGGTTATTGGGGCGAAAAAATCTTTGCACTTAGGCATTTGTTAATGCCGGGATATGTTTTCTAAAGTTGGAAAACGAATGGAACTATTTTTAAGACAATATAGAATGTTTTCGATAAAAATTGATACAAAATGGAAAATTTTCGATTTGCGTATTTAGAACCTTGTTATAAATGTTTTATAACAAATCTTAAATATTTATAGTTAGATTACATATGGAATTAAAAAATTATTAGAAAAACTATTTCATAAACAGACGAATTTTAGTAGTTTTCTTAAATATCTTAAAAACGGTTATGAAGTAAGTTATTTGTGTTGGTTCTGCTCCGTTTTTATTGCATGTTGTTTTTGTAATTGATTTTGGCAGTAAAATTCGTTGAACAAAAAGAACTTTTCGTTATTTGTAATTGAGTTGAGTTGAAGAGGCGAGCAAGTAATTTCCGCTACTCGAAGTTTTCTGTATAAAATGACACTTGAGATCTCACTTTTCTTCAGAATTTTATTGTATTTGGTGTTTAAATTGCTCAGAAAATATTAATTACATCTATTCCAAACTTTCCAAATGACACTAGGGAACGTTATGGAAACAGGCTGAGATGACGCAGTTCATGCAAATCGGACTTTTTATATTTCCCATAAAACTCTACACCTCGTTCGCTAATAATTTTGATTTAGAATTTTCCTCCCATTGCAATCCTTTCCTCTCAAATACCCTAAAAAAGAAAACCCTAGGAGGCTGAAGAGATCTTATTGTTTGTATTAGAGCAAAATATTGGAATCTGATATCTGATGGCGTTCTGTTTGCCACGTGTATTGGAATTACCTGCCTAATTAGAATTCTAACTAGATCTTATGCTATGAAGATGGAATTCCTATTTCATATTGGATTCAACAGAATTTCGAATAAGATAATGAGCCATTTTCGTTTCCCGAAGGAATACTCAACCAACCAATCCGGGGTCGTATGACACGAGATTCTAATCACTAAATACAAAATTAATACGTTAGGCGTGCAAATTAATTCAAGAATGAAGTTTCATAACAGTACTTAACCGCGCCCTGTTTAATTACCGAACCCCGGCAGACGGCCGCTAAAAAGGCGTCGCGGACAAGAAAAAAAATTGTAGATATGGCCTTGATTCTAGATAGTCGCAATCAGCGGCGAGTTCGTGGGCTTACCGCATCAGCAACTTTCTTCATTGTCCCAATAGGAAGAAAAAGTGCAAATATTTATTTTTCCAAGAGCGTATATATATATATATATATATATATATATATATATATATATATATATATATATATATAACAAATTCTAACCACTGGCATTTTCGTGATCATTGGAGACTTAAATGTAAAAATCTCTCATTGGCACTTCTGGTTTGCGTCCTAAGGTCGACGTCATAAGTGTGTGAACGAGGGTCTAAACTTGCAAAAATATACGTTTAATAGAAAGTCTATTAGGAAGTATTGGTACTAAAACAATGAAGTGCCATATTGTTAAACTCTTGCAGTCCTTGCGGCTTTTCGGGATGAAAAGTTTATTTTGGAAGGCATGAAATGTTATTTCCACGCTGTGTACAAGCGTAATGTGTATTACGTCAAGAGTTATGGAGAAAGCTGTACTTGGAAAGCAAGAAAGATCTAGATAGTGACCGGTAGATGTATTTACTCTTACTGGTCTCATCTCGCGAGAAAACTCAAATTACTATGTCGTCAGTTGTAGTTGGATGCACTTTCCTTCTTCTTTTCTAATAGGAGTAGGTATATATCATTTTCTCATATTCGAATTTATGTGGCTGACTTTATTAAAAAAGTCCGACTCGCCAGGAACTGCAGCATCTTAGCGCGGTTCCGTTCTTATCTCTAGACTCATTTAAAATGATTAAAATAGAAGCTGTTATTATTTTGGGTCCAAATTTCTAGAAAGCATGAAGATTAGATAGTTAGCCGTCGAGGTGATAAGTAAAGATGGAATGGTTGGGATTCGGCTAAAGAAACCTCAATGCGATTTTTGTTAAAAAAATCTATAGCCTTCGTCAGCAATGAAAGTGCCGGGAGGCAGAGGAGGACCAAAGTTGACAGTTCCATCTTTACTTTCAAGAAAGGTCTTATTTACGATCATACCTGGATGGGTCCCCGCCCTAGGATGACCCCGCTAGGCATTTGAAAAGCTATATCTTGGAAATCCATATCTCTAAGATTAAATTGTTTTTCTTATTTTTCTTAACCTGATTTATTATCAAATACATTATCCAACTATAAGCAGTTAAAAAATAACAAGGAATAAAAACAGACAAAAAGAACAGTTCGAATAAGCGAAATCAATTACTTTAAAGTTTTAAGCACTTATTTCTCCGATTGACATCGTCTAATCAAAACTTTTATTAGAACCTTTTTTGTAGAGCATTTAGTAAGCTTTCTAATGGTATTCTTCCGTTTACCAAGATTCTCAACCTTTTTCGAGATATTAAGGAAAGTATACAAAGTTACCAAAACTTTTTATGTCTGTTAATAAAATATTTTATTCTAACCCTTCCTTAACTCCAAACGTAACACAAATTCAACATATTAGTTTTAATGAAAGTACAACATGCAGAAAATGTTTCAACTGAATCCCATGATTCTAAGTACCCAAACCAAAAACGGTATTCAAAAACTATTTTTCCAATTTTCTCGAAAACGGTTAAAGCTATCGCCTTGAAAATGGTTTCATTCGTTTTCCTAGCCTAAGAAGCATATAAAACGAGTGCTTACAAGCTTATGAACTCAAAAACGTAAGCGTTACGATTTTTTTTGCGCGAATTTCGCCCCAAACGCCATCTTCCAGTGGACGGATTTTGCTGGTTAACGAACTTGACCTTTCAAATTGGACGACGGATTTTTGTACCAAATTTAATCAAAATCGGACCTTTCGTCTTCTACCTAGAGAGCGAACAGACAAATATATATATATATATATATATATATATATATATAGAATCACATGTTTGCAATTTATGAATAAAAGCATAAGATTCTTATTCTCCAAAGAATTGCTGATAGCCCTAACTGTGAACATCAATATATTGTAAGTTTAGTTAAAAATGACTAACAACAAGATGGAGAAGCGAACTGTAGAGAAGAAGGACTGGTTTAAACAATCCGAACAGGTTATAAATATACCTCGCTACTTTATAGTTAAATTAGAGGACCAAGCAAAGACTTTTAATGATATTAATCCATTTGAAATAAATCGCTGGTTGTCTTCAATGGGAAAGATCATCCAGGTTAAGAAACTGCGACGATCAGGCTTACTGTTTCTAGACTCGCCCAAAAACGAAGTATCAATAAAACTTCAAAATCAAAACACCTTTGGCAGATACAAAATAACAGTTCAGCCTCACAAAACCCTGAATCAGTCAAGAGGTGTCTTTTTCTGTTCCGAATTACGTGATCTCAATGAAGAAGAAATTCTTCATGAATTAAAAGAACAGAATATCAGTCACATTAGACGACTTGGAGATCCTTCTAAAAGGTCAGCACTCTTCATGGCGACCTTTGATACGCCCCAACTCGCAGAAAGGCTGCTTATAGGATATATCTCTGTAGCTGTTCGTATGGATATACCTCCACCACTCATCTGCTATAGGTGCGGCTTACTAGGACATCATAAGGCTTTCTGCGAGAAGGAGCAAGTTTGCAGAAAATGCTCTGAGCCTCAACATGAAAATGGATGCACTAAAGTTCAGTGTTGTCTTTGTGGAGGAGAACATCGAACAACCGCTAAACTCTGTCCCTTATATGCTGAAGAGTTTGAGGTGAAGAAGACTATGCTACACCAAAACCTTACCTATCCTGAGGCAAAACGGAGTAAAGAGCTCAAGAACAGAGACATACGCCAAAAAGACGATGAATTCTCCCTTAAATATGGAAGGACTAGATAACCTGACTGCTTTAGTAGAGTCGATGAGCAGGAGGTTACAAGTCCTGGAGAAGCTGCTAGTCAAGAACTCTAGTGGTGCTGAAGCTGTGACTCTTCGCAAAGAAAATATCCCAGTGCCGAAAGATGCCTCCTGTAGTTACCGATCCAGGGCCGGCTCAGATGAATCAACCAATCCAAGGATTCAGCCTGAAAGCCAGGAAGAACCTGAACTGACAAGAAGTGAAACGCCACCCCGAAGACGACGGTATAAAAAGAAAACACCGACTGACGGACAAAAGGACATAAGTAATTAAAAAAAACAGTAAAACTGGACTTCCACTATTTTATTATTATGTTATTCTTATGCTTCTTTCTGTTAACGTCTCATTTTACCTCATTTAAAATGGTGTTTCATTCTTCATGTTACGCAATTTCCACTTTCGATGCTACTTTAATTCCTTTTAAACTACTACATCAACTTCTATCTTCTAATTTTCCCATAAATTTTAAATTTAAACGTTGTAAAGCTCTTAACAGAATTTCTAACCTCTTTTATAATACGCTCAAATGTCATACATTTTTTGAAAGAATTTACAATTTTATCTCGTATTTTAATTATGAAATACGTATATTTTGGTATCATAAATCTGTGTGGTATTTATCCTATAATTTCTATATTGGAATCAAATTACACATTAATTTTACCAACATAAATTTTGTAATACTAGTTTTTCAATTCAGGCTCAAATTCTGTGCTTATTATATTTTTAGAGCAAAACTAATTTCATGTCCGTCCTGCAATGGAATATTAACGGAATTTCCAGACACATTGCTGATCTGAAATTACTTCTGAGCCAGTCCAAACCACAAATCATTGCACTTCAAGAAACACACCTTCAACAAGGTAAGGAATTCAGCATACATGGCTATTCCCTCTGTAGGAGAGACTACTCCTTGGGTGGTAGAGCTTGTGGCGGAGTTGCGATATTAGTAGAGGATAGCATCCACAGCGAACTTGTTCCGCTGAGGACAACTATCCAAGCAGTCGCTGTCTCGATACATGTTCCTTTTCGTCTAACTGTGTGTTGTGTTTATCTTCCACCAAGTGAGCCCATAGACGTTCACGAACTCAATGACTTACTGACACAATTACCGACGCCTTTATTGTTCTTAGGGGACCTTAATGCTAACAGCGAAATGTGGCATTCCTCGGTCAGTAATAGTAAAGGTGTCCAACTACAAAACATGTTTGAACAGAATGATTTACTCTGCCTCAACAACGACTTACCGACTCACCTCTGCCCACGAACAGGGACGCTTACGAACATAGACGTAACACTATGTACACCTGACATATACACACGGTTCTCTTGGGAAGTGAGTCCCGACTCTCACGGTAGTGATCACTTTCCCATTTTCCTTAAACAGAATACTTTTAGACAATTGTTTAACGGAAGTAGAAGGTACAACACTAAAAAAGCTGACTGGGACTCTTTCCGAAGCCACATTACCGACAAACTAATGACTTCACAACCAAAAACAATGCATGACCTGAACTCCATAATTATTGAAGCTGCGAATCTCAGCATACCAATGACGAAGGACAGATACAGAAAAACACCTGTTCCTTGGTGGAATGATGATTGCAAGACAGCAATTAGAGATCGAAGAAAGGCTCTCAATTTATTCCGTAGAAATCCATCTGACGTCAACCTTCTAAATTATAAGAAAGCAAAGGCGAAGGCTCAATGGACAATTAAAAACAGCAAAAAGAAATGTTGGGTAGATTTTTTATCAAACTTAAACAAAAACACCCCCAAACAAGAGATATGGACTAAAATAAAACTAATTCAGCATAAACATTACAGACCGCCTATTACTGGCATTGACTACTTAAACAACACAGTTACAGATCAACAACAAATTAGTAACATAATAGGGGAACATTTTACAAGAATATCAAGCACTGACAACTACACACATGAATTTTTACAATACAGACTCAACGCAGAAAACACAGAACTCCAAATTACTACCAAACATGACCACCCCTTAAATGATCAACTTACTTTAAACGAACTAACCCACGCTCTGTCGACAGTTAATCTTACATCACCTGGACCTAAGCGACTAACTTATGACATGTACAAAAATCTACCCGACATAGGCCTCGTCACTCTTCTGGATATATTCAATGACATCTACCAAAGCGGTGCCTATCCTCACTTCTGGAATGAGTCTGTAGTAGTTCCCGTATTAAAGAAGGGGAAAGACAGCAAACTACCTTCAAGTTTTAGACCTATCAGTATGACAAATTGTTGCAGCAAGCTTCTAGAAAAAATTGTCAATAAACGAATTATCTGGTTTCTAGAACATAACAAATTACTATCATCCTATCAATGTGGCTTCCGGCCACAACATTCCACAACCCACCATATAGCTAAAGTGGAAAATGATATCTTAGACGCTTTTGTGAACAAGAAATCAATTCTTGCTGTATCTTTAGACCTCGAAAAGGCCTATGATATGGTATGGAGGAGACTCATACTATCGCAATTACTTGAATGGGGAGTGCAAGGTGAAGTCTTGAAGTATTTGCACAGCTATCTTTCCCACAGAACATTCAGAGTGAGACTAGGTACTGGTCTTTCAGATGTATTTCAACAGGAGAATGGAGTGCCTCAAGGAGGTGTACTGAGTACAACTCTATTTAATATTGCTGTAAATTCCGTCGTAGGCTGTATTCCTCAGGGAGTGTCCTATTGTCAGTATGCTGATGACCTCCTGATCTACACCTCATACAAACAACTCAACAACGGACAACAACAAATACAGAACACGTTAAATAATTTGGAAAAATGGTGCGACGTTACTGGCTTCAAATTCTCGAAAGATAAAACTAAATATATAATATTTAGCAGGAAATGAGAAACTCAAATAGCCCAGTTAACATTACACCAGGCAGCCATTGACAGAACTGACTTACTGACATTTTTGGGAATGACACTAGACAGAAAACTGACGTGGTTACTCCACCTTAAAGGACTTCTTAACAAATGCAAGAAATCCTTGAATTTGCTTAGAATCCTTAGTAATACAAAATGGGGTGCTGACAAATGTACCATGCTCACATTCTATCGTTCCTATACCAGGTTTCTTCTGGATTATGGTTGTGTAGCATATTCATCTGCCAGTCCAACCGCTCTTAAACTACTCAACACCATACACAACACTGGACTCAGGCTAGCCACAGGAGCATTTAGGACCAGCCCTTCAGAAAGCCTGTGTGCATTAGCTGGCGAACCACCATTGCATATCAGACGTCGAATGCTTTGCTCTAAATTTATTATTAAGGTGAAAGGGCCTGGAACCCCATGCGTGTCAGATTTTATAAATAACGTAAATTTTAATAGATACAAAATAACTAATTTTAAACGGAAACCTTTAATAATAAGAGTTTTAGAAGATAGAAGATTTCACAACCTAACAGAAACACATATTCTCACAAACACATACGCAGACATTCCGCCTTGGAGAGTAAAGAATTTTAAGATTGACCTGACACTAACCAAACACAAAAAGAGTGAACCATCTTCTTCTACATTCTACAAACATTTGGCTAATTTGATTTTGCGACAAGATACTGACGTATTGTACGCATACACTGACGGATCCAAGACAAAATTCGGAACAGGAGCAGCTGCCATTGTTGACAACAACACTTACTTACTAAGACTACCAGACGAAACGACCATATATACAGCCGTACTATACGGTATACAGTTAGCACTGGCAAACATTCAAGACAGAGGAAACGACAACATTGCTATTTGTACTGACTCTTTAAGTTAGATAGATAGATAGATAGATATATTTATTGCTTTTAATACAAAAGTATTTATAGCAAGGGTTGACCCTTATAATAATAAAAAAAGTATATACAATTCATAATTCCTTACAATATACAAGGTGAAATACTAATATACACCAATAAAGTATTCTAAATAATTCTTTAGTCTAACTCCTCAACTAAATTAAATATTTTCTAAATGTAATGACAAAGAAAGAAATAGGAACTTGAATCAAAAAAAGTCTAAGTAAAAAAAAATAACCAAAAGAAAAAAAAAAAGCTACACAAAAATGATACATACATGAATAATTTCAGGTCAAAAAAGAAAAAAAAAATTCTTATGATAACAAAAATTAAAGGTAAACCTATTTTGACAATAATCTCCTGAGCTGCAAACTTTTGTCTATAAATGTTAATAAATTATTTAGTTCTTTATTTTCTGCAGTAAGAACACTTATTAGTTGGTCTTGTACATCTCCTCTGCAAACCATCGGGATGTATTTTACTCTAAGACACTGGAGGATTGGGCAGTTGAGTAACAGATGTAATACTGTATTGGTATCAGCTTTACATAACGGGCATGGCTCAGATGCTATGAAAGTATGTTTATAGTGGTTATAAACTAATTTTGTATGATGATGTCCAGCTAGTCGAATCTGAGTTATCAATCGGAGAGACTTTATTTTGAGTTTTGTGTTCAAGCAAGGGCCGAAAAGATTAAAAGGACACAGGAGTCTGTAGATTTGGCTGAAAGAACTATTTAAAATGTTATTTATGTCTTTACTTGTTAGAGAATTTTGTGATTTTTCAAGGATGCTCCTTTTAGATTCACTGGTCTGTATTGACTGCCTTTCCCATATGTCATCGCATCCAAGTGTTGAGAGGCTAGCCTTCATCATGCCCGCCCAATTATATGGAATATCAAAAACTCCTAACATTTTCACCAGGCCTGAGTAAACAATACGTGGGAGCTCACTTTCAGGCATTCCCAGGAGATGTTGCCACCAGGAAAACATTCTTTGGAACACTTTATGTTGTAGGTGTGTTTGGCCAGTTTCCATTCGGACATAGCTGTTTGGTGTTGTGATAGGCAAATGGAGAAGCCTTTTAAAGAAAGATAATTGCCCTTTTTCAGACTCTTTAAGTTCTTTGCTCTCCATGCGAAACATTTACAGTACACATCCTATTATAAACAACATATTCTCACAAATATACATCTTACAGAACAATAACAAACACATTACATTTATATGGCTACCAGGACATGAGGACATTAAACTCAGTACAGCTGTAGACCTACAAGCGAAACAAGCGACGAAAAGACCTACGCTTGACTTGAAAACTGTGACTTCATCGGACTTATACAAAACATTACAAACTAACATACTGTACGAGTGGGAAAGTGAGTGGCTAAAAACTGATGCCAAGTTGAGGGAAATTAAAAATACAACGAAGGCCTGGAAAAATGAATACTTCTCTCGTCGGGACGAAGTCATCCTATCCAGGCTTCGTATTGGACACACCTTACTTACCCATTCCTACCTACTAGACAGAAAGGACAGACCAACTTGTAGATATTGTAACGAGACTCTGACCGTTAAACATATACTTACCAACTGCAGACAGCGCAATAACCTGACCATACCTTATGACTTACACGATATACTGACAGAAGGTAGCCCACACATTAGTACACTACTCAGGTATCTAAAACACACAAAGCTATACTCCAAAATGTAAATAATTAAATTTTATCCCTTTGAATGTATATATATATTTATGTTTTTTATTCTATACTAGCTGTTACCCGGTGTGCAATGCTACACCTAATTTATATTAAATATCTGTAGCCAGGTGTACCATGCTACACATGCTTCATATTAAATAGTTGTAACCCAGCTTCCATGGTACGCCTACTTTATATTATATATTAAAAAAAATTAATTATTATATGATATTTGTCCAAATCATGAGAATATAAGATTATAAATTGAGTGCTCGGCTGAAAAAATTATTTTCCATTTTTTTAGAGAAAGTGGGGTGGAAAATAAATTAATCCTTATTTTTTAAAAAGTACCCTTATTATAAAAAGTATACTTATTTAAAAAAGTACCCTTATTTTAAAATGGTATTACAGTTAAATGATTCCAAATAATTTAATTGCAATACCGTTTTAAAGAAAATCCAAACCAAACTCCCTGTGTTTAATTTTTTTAAAGAAAAAAAAAAAATATATGGTCCATAAATAAATATTCATAAAAAAATAGCAATAAAAATGAGGCATTTAATTAAGGTTATGATTAGTTATAAGTTGTAATAATCTATAACTGAAACTATATTCTTTATTTTCATTGATTTTTTTTTTTAAATATAATATTTATTTATTTAAAGGGCTTTGCATCTAAAGCTAAAACCTCAATGTTGCACAAATATAATATTAATGTGTTATATTGTTTACCTGTTCATTTAATAATCAGTAACTGAGTTTTTTTTATGAATGAAAAAGTAGGTAAATGGGGCAGGGTTTATGTTATTTATGCCAAAAGGAAAGTTTTAAAAACATAGTTTGTTGTTTCAAATACACCTTCACATATTTTTGTTCAATTTTTTTTCCTTTCTATTAAAGCTTCTGTTTCAAATTTTATGGTGCATGAGCTCTTCTATGAGGATAGTCCTTCTATCATAGGAAATAGGGGCCTCTAAGAATAAAAACAAATTTAAGATATTTTTTTTTTTTTGCAGTTATAGACAACAATGAATTAAAGGTATTTGGGAATTTCAATAACGACATTGACTTGGCGAGCAACAATATTTTTACCAGAATTGCAACCGTATTTAAACATTTAGTCCAAGAGCTGGTAACACACTTTTCAAGTGTTTTATGTGCCTTAAAATTTTGCTATAGTGGGTCTCTAGTGTAGATAAAAAGGTAAGTATGTGGTTGCTGGACATACCTTGAAACACCTGGTACTGCGCATGGTAATCAGTAACAAACTATGGGCCAAAAATACTGTTTTATTCAGAAGCCATAATTCTTTAATGTAAAATTAAGGCAATTCTATAATTAATAATATATAAGGCAGACGCTTTTAAGGGGGATAACATATAAAAAAAAACCGAAGTGGGTTTTTTGTAATATTAAATGAAGTCTTTTATTCACACTGCTATTTAAACACCATAATTGAAAATAATTACAAAAGGACAGACACTTTTTGTGAGGATTAGTAATCAGCAAACATGAAAATAAATTCAGCCGATGATAGACTGCAATACACTGCGTGTAACCGTAAGAGTGAGTGAGAGCACCAATCATCAGGACAGGACAGTAGTGGTAGTTCTAGAAATAAAGCAACTTGCCTTAATTATACATTAAATATTGTTGGCTTCTGAATAAAATACCATTTTTATATATTTGACATATTTTTTTTAACACCTTTCCCCTATGTGCAGTGCCTGGTGTTCCAAGGTATGTGCAATACAGCAAAATTCCAAGGTGCATAAAACACTTCATGAAACGTGCGTTACCAGCTCTCTGACTAAATGGTGACAGTCAGAGGATATAACTATCTCAGACAAACGAAAGCATATCTCAGAATATAATGATTAAATTATTATGGATATTAAATTAATAAAAAATTGCATGGACAATTTAATTACTTATTTATTTATTAGAACACCACAATTCACATGACTTCCTCTTCTTATAAAAATAATATTTCAATACATTAATTTATCTGCAAAAAAAAAAAAAAATAGCATGCAAAAGAAATATTATAAGAAGAAGAACACTTTATTAAAAAAAAAAATTAAAGTGAGGCTGCCCAAATTAATAGGGTTGCTAAACCACACAGCTCATATAATAATAAAATAATGTTTCAAAATGTGGTGAAAATTAATTAATTTATATACATTCATTTGTATGATTATAAACATTTATGTAATTTATTATGTACATCCATCTATATGCAAATAAAAAAATAAGTTAAATATAACAATTTGCATATGTATGTAAGAGGATTAATTTTAAGTTCATAAATTTAAGTCCCTTACAAAATGACATTTTTTACAAAGGAGTTTAAAAAAAAAAAATCTTTATGTTTTAGAAGTTCTTTATGTATAAAACAAAAATTTCTATCTTTTTGGAAAGTCTTAGAAATATAAACTTCACTTAAAGCTACATATTCTGCAAATGTAGACTCTTCCGTAACATCTTTTTGTTTAATCGATTTACAGTATAATGCATTACTAAATAACCTAATAAGAAAACCAATGGTGGATTTTCGTTCTAAATGATCATTTAAGAATGTAGTCTCTACATCCATCTGTTCAACATTAAATCCTTTTGATATCTTCAACTTTTTTATTTTCAACAAAATCTCAAGCATTATTTTGTTTCAAACTATCTATTTCTCTATCTGTAGCTTTTACACAAAAATCACAATCGCTTGATCTTTATCAGATTCACCCTTTAGCCAATCCAATACAGCTTATGTTTTCTTGGATAACATCAACATGCCTAGCGACAATGATTTTATTATTCAAAAGTACTTTATATCCCACATCACTATTATCGATTAAAATGCACATATTCACCTTTTTATCCCATTTAGAAGTTATTTGTTCTGGTTTCCTAACAAAATCTTTACTACCATATAAATTAAAGTTAGAAACATCTGGATCCTTTGAAAAAAATATTTCATAGGGTATTTTATTCTCAATGGTGTTAGCTCTAGAGAGTTTTCAAATAAGTTGCTACACTGACCATTTCTGGCCAACATTTTTTTCTACAATAGCTTCTGCCAGTAAGCAATGAGATATATTGTTCTAGTAAATCACACACAAACACAGTTTAATTCATGAACATATGTGGGGCAAGGATTAATTTAGATACACTTTTTTTTTTGGTAGTCATAATTCTTACTATTTAAATATTCCTTACCAATGTCACATCTCATAATACCAATTCTCTTATTTCCTAAGTTTTTAACCTAATTTACTTATTGAACAAAGGAATGAAAAACTTCTGTTTTAGGTTTAATAGTTTAAATCCTAGCAATCCTACTATAATCATCTATAAATGAAACAAAATATATTTCACCTTTGAGACTCATAGTTAGAAAAGGTCAGCATACAACACCGTCAACAATTCCAAAATACTTTTAGCCTTGTTCCTACTTTTTTCAAAAGGGACACGATTCATTTTACAACACAAATTTTATAAATTTATATCAGGTCCAGATAAACTGATTCTTTACTCCCTTAAATGCACTTGAAGTTCTCCCAAAACTTGATTCCTTGATATTTCATTTCAGTTGTTTGAATTAAATAAAGTTAAGCGTTTTACCACATACTACAACCCTCTCCATCAAATACCAGTACAAACATATTCATTTATTAATTTAAGAGAAACAGCGAGTGAGAGATTACTTCATAACAGACATTCATATAACCTACATTGCAACCTTCCTTCTCTACTATAGAAATAATATAAAAGCGCCTCTTAATAAAAGTATTGAAAATATTAAAGTTTTGAATAGAAACATGAAAACTTACTCATATGATATTAGTCCAAATTATATTAGATAAACACAGAACATTTTTATGATATACTTACTTATACGATATTACTCCATATTCTGGTTAGAGCTCAGTGTTGCCCTAGGCAATCAAATCAAAATAGATTTGATATGAAGAAAATTGATCTGATATTAAGAAAATTGATCTTAAAATCAGATCTTGTCCAAACTCTGAGAATATAAACCTACCATTTAGATAAACAAACAATATAAACAAAATAAAAGTAATCAGTTATTTTGCAAAAGAAAAACTTTTCGCCCAAAAAAAGTTTTGTATTGCCTTTCTTCTTTGAAAAAGTTGCAACACTGGAAGAAAATGGCTATTTCGGAGAATTTACTCCTTCATAAATGACATTTTCGAAGGCGTAACTCCCGAACTGTGAATCCTAGAAGATTTTGAGCTAGACTACGAGATTTCCCGGATCAAGACGTATCTATGTGCGAAGTTTGGTCAATATCAGTCAAACGGTGTGGATTTGTATAAGGAACAAACAAACAGAAAAACAGAAAAACAGAAAAACAGAAAAACAGAAAAACAGACACGTGATTTTTATATATATAGATTTTTCGTTCCTTTGTTACAGTTATCATTTATTTCCTCAGTTTCTTTCTCATTTATTTATTTTTTTTTTTTTTTATTTATTGATTATAGGTGCTTCTACTGCCAAGGTCATTAGCACCTTCATTTATTTATTTGTTGTATTTTTGTTCATGTTTTATTGGTAGGTACTAAGACATATTTTTCAGTTGACTGCTTTTAAAGAGTTTCTTGCCTAAGTTGCGGAACTCTATAATTAAATAAATAAATATATAAATAAATAAATAAATAAATAAATAAATATATATATATATATATATATATATATATATATATATACAAATTTGAACCATCATTTTCGGTCTCTAGGGGTTCTGAAACGCAAAATTTTCTAGTCGGCACTTCTGGATTGCGTCATGAGATCAACCTTATAAGCGGGGTTCCTCCCTATGGGGGAGGGAGGAACCGCGCTAAAACGTAGTAATCCTGTTTCCTTTTTTTTTATATTAAGTTTTTTTTTTAAACAGCCTCTCTTTTTCCTCTGCATATAACTCAAAAAAAGTCAATACCGTAACCGGCCACAAGGGCCCCAGAGGGGCAGATAATAGTAGTGAGTCTAGACGTGGCCGTACTGGTGGAAGGTTATTTTCCTCAGGTTGAGGCTGTAAGTTTTACATTTGTTAACTGGTGTGAACCATGTAGGGACGTAATAAAGTTGGTGAAACTGTATGGAGAAGTTTTTATTATTTGACCTTCCGCCTAGCACGGAAATTCGAAGATTAAGAAAACGGCCAGTTGAATAATTAATTATTAAATAATTAATAAGTAGATGTATCTGATTTTAGACCACAAAATTGTGAATATACAGGGTGTCCCGAATTCAAATGGCAAAACTTCAGGAGCGTATAGTAGACCTCAATACTAAGACAAAAATTCATTTAGAGATTCGCTCGTTTTTGAGAAAATTGCAAAGCAAGAGACAAACCAAGTCTTCGTTTTAGCACTTTCCTCCGAAGGCAAGTAGCTATTGAGGTTCCACGGAATTTTTGAAAACTTTCTTCAAGTCTTTATCGATCCTACCTAGTAGACATGGGTAGTGACCCCCGTGAAAATGTATATATATGGTGAGAAAAATGAAATGATTGGTTTCACCAACTTTTAAATTACTCAATGAAATAGCCTCATTACAACCCCAAATTCAGTGCAATTTAAACCTATATTAGCAACCTAAAAATATTTATTTATTTATGATGATGCTCCGCATCTAAAGCGAAGGGCATTTAATTTCCCGAAAGCATTTAAGCTGATGCAGGTGTTGAACCTAATGATGTCACTCCAAAACAGTAGTTGCTACAGACAATGATGTATAGTAATGATATAAGTATGTATAACGTATAAATAGTAAACGAAACAAAAATTAAATAGAAATATGTATAAAGAAAAATAATTAAATAAAATTAGAATGAATGAGGTGTTTATTTAATTAATAGAGTGAATTATTAATGGAAAAAAAGGTGAAATGGATTCTTATGGTTATGTATTATATTTTGTCGTACATGTACCTAAAAATAAAGATGTACATAAAAATACGCTAGTACATAAGCCAATTAAGGTTAGGAAATATGAAGAACCTTTACCACAGCATCCACTTTCAAAGATACAAAGTAGAAATAACCAAAATATGTACCAGCTGTGGACTGTAGGAAGAAGACCTAGAGCGGAGTACTCACAGAAACACTCTGAAGCCAATTGTCGAAGAACACACCGACAATTCTTTAACAGACCATTTCCTAACCACCTCTAACATCAAAGATATTAATGCCTTTTGCATATACTTAGAAAAGGTAATGGAGAAAACGGAGGGCTGATCCTAACAAACAGTTTTTGCTTAATTTATAACAAAGCTTTTCTTTATATTAATTGATGTTTTACAAAAGTGTATAAATATTATTATTATTATTCTAGTAAGGAAAGATTTGAAAATTATTTTTCCGTTCAAGGACGCTAAATCTTATTATTATGGAAAAACTCTAAGTAACGAAGATTCACAATTGTATCAGATTTTCATTTAGAAATAATTGGACGCCTTTAAACGGAAAGGAACCAAGCGCAATTTTTAACGAATTTGAGTTTTTGGTGCTATCTTGTAGAGAATTAGAGAATTTATATAGTTATAAAAAACTGGTTAAAATATAATTTTGTCATTAAAGCAAGTAAAAATACCAAAAAAAAAGTGAAATGGTACATCCAGTATGCTGTAATAAACAGAAAGGAATCAAGCACCATTTTATCAATAACTATAAAAATAAAACCACATTACCATAACAACAGTTTATTTTAATGAGAGAAAATGAATGAAACATTTCAGATAATAAAGGAATTTTAGACCCACAAAAAACTTTAAACCCAATTCTCTAAAGAATGAACAGACGGCACTTGGTTCCTTTCCGTTTAAAGGCGTTCAATTGAGGTAATTTTCATTGGCGGGATATGATAGAAAAAAAAAATACTATATTAAAATAAAACTAAAAATCGGACAACCTGTAGGCGGGAAACGGAATTCGTTCAAGGCAAGATGCTCAAGGTAGTTTCCAATCGAATCGAGTCTGGAAGGTGCAACAGGTACAAACCCAGCTCTCCCCGAGAACAATTTATGAAGTAGGAATGTGCAACCTCCACCTTGCACATAGGGGCAGGGAAGGGAAGATCTGCTAAAAGGGAAATTACAGACTAGCTTTACATGGGGTCAAAAGAAATTATACCAGCTTAGTCAATAAACAGTATGCCAAAGACTTAAAAGTATTTAATATCCTCAATATTTCATTCTTTATCTGGTTGTTTAGAGAATATGTCATCCCAAATATTTTCATTCCATAGTTTCTTCATGATATTGATTCGGAAATTCTGGTTTCAGACATGGCAATTCCTTTGGTCAACAATATCCAACTCTTTATTAGGATCGTAGATAAGTTATGTTCTAATCGCCATAGTTGTGAAAAGAGCCAATTAGTAAATAAAGCAAAGTCCAAATCTTGGCGCGTTTCCGTTCTTATCCGCAGGGTCATATGCAAAGCTTAGGGTAGAAACAGCTAATGTTTTGTTTGATCTTGTGCAAACAGTGTAAAAATGTAAAATGGCGTCTAAGAACTTAGTGTTGCCAATGATCTAACAGGAAATTGACAGTATCCTTAAGCGGAAATTCCTCCTTTCCAACGTTTGCTCTAGAAGTACACTATTACAACGATTTTTTCCTCATTTTCTTACTTAAAATGAGCATTTTAGTAAAACTAGAATACTCATTTTACTCTTAATTGCGATAAAAAAATAATAATCAATTAAAAAATTTAGGTAAAAAGAGACAAATAAGCGCTCAAACGAAATATTTTGGGGGACAGTTAGAGAGAGAACAGACAAATATATATACATATTTCCTTTCTATGGGCGCTAAAACGTCGGCCCCTTCGACTCTAATATACCATCATCAGAACCAATAAAATAATTCTTTTTGTCAATAAGAATATCCTTTCTGTCTGGAACGGTACGTCACAACTATCACTGAAAAGATTAAAAGTGTTCTTTATACGAATGCACTATGTATTTATGCATTTTTTCATTATATCATTCATTTTCACTATAATGGCGAGAAAATATATTTTTCCGTGCAATAAAAGACACATTTATCAATCAAAACTAATAAAAATATGTATTCTGTTTATCTACCTGAACCCCTGCTCCTGATTAAATATCTGGCATTGGGAAATAATAAAACATATATACTATGATAACCTGGAAAATATCTAATTTGTTTTTTTAAATAGCTGGGTTATCTAAAAGTTCAGTTTTCAAGGGTGGATCTTTTGAATAATCATTCATAAAAACCGTTAATAAAAATTAAGTGTGTTAAGTTTGCTTCATTGTTAGTCCCGAAATTCAGGCGAAAGCTGACACTCTGAATATCACATGTGTGGCAAGCTTTCACTATCTCTTGCGGTTTTTTTCACTTTTAAATGTCGGCAAACATTGGTAAACACACTTTACTTTCAAAGATCAGGCACACTTTTTGTTTTTTTTAGGCCCGCATAAAGGGCAGGCTAATTCCACCTTATTCGAGAACTTTAATTGGTTATGCAGCATTTAATGGTGACTTCCAAATGAGTTTTGTTTAAAACGTTTTTATTTAAATTATTCTTCCTCTACCGGTGAGGTTCATTGTTTAATCAAATTTTGAACAGTTGACTTATCTTGTAGAGCTTCCTGTATCGTATAAGTTAAGTATGGAATATTATGGATAAACGTACATGGAGAGAACGTTTTGCATTCAATAATTATTATTACAGATAATTATCTGTTCTATATTTGTTTTCATACTGAATATTTCACACTTCTGTGGGTGAAGAATATTGAGGACGTAGTATGGGTTATTGCACAGTAGCCTATTCACAAACGTGCCAAAACAACTTCTCTTTGAGAGTGGCTTAAGCTGTATACCATACGTTTGATCCAAACTTTCCTCTCAGAATGATAAAATTATATATTATAAAATAAAAATATATAAAAGAAAACTTGGATCTGGCCCCAGTGGAGGAGAAATTGGTTTATCAGCCTTCAGCAAAATAGGAAGATAGTGTGGTCATTTCTAAGCCCCGGCTGACTGATTTTCCCTTGCTTGGTGCTATTTATGGCCAGGTAGATCCTTTTTTCAACGACGCCAATGATGAAGCATGACCGAAATATATAACTCTAGATATTGTATTCTGTGTATTTTTATTTTAAATTTATTAGTCCATAATATCAAGAAATTTTCTTAAGACGGCTGAAGGACAATAAAACAAAATTAAAAATTAACAATTTCGTCAGTTTATTATAAATAAATGCTGTACGTGCTTCGCATCATTAGGACCTCTTTGCACAAAATTGCACAAAAAAAGACAATATCCTTAAATTTGCTGTCATTTGCTTGTATTTGGAAACAATAATTATTTCACACTTTCATAACTTCAAGAACTGTTTACACCGTTTAAGGTAGTATTACCGAATTGCCCAAACTACCATGATTTATTAACCGTTTTTGAGATGCTTAAAAAAACATGTAAAAAGTACAAATTGTGCTTACGTGCTGTTAAAATATTTGTTTTTTTTTTTTTAATGCTTCCTCTATTCGAAGTGTAACAAAAATTTATAACTTAGTTTCGTTATACGTCAAATGAGTGGAAAAATTACACAAATGAATAAAAACTAGATAATTCCTCAATTTTTTTTTTTTTCTTAACGGCGCATCGGCCATTAGCGCCGACATCCTAGTGCAGCGAGGACTTTTCTGAACGAGCCATGACATGAGAAAAGTCCTGCCGTGCCGGTGGTACTCGAACCCACTATCTCCTGCTAAATCAAATTAAAGAATAAAGTATATTACTCAATTTTTTTAGAAGACTAACATTAGTTTATTTATCTTCCACGATACTAAACACCTATAAATAAATTATTAAAGTTATCACCTTTAATGTGGTTTTATTCTATTACGGAGGTCAATATCCTATAAACGATTTTGCCTGGATGTCCATTAACGCAATACAAATTTTTATGGCAAGAATTTACCCAAGAAAAGTTATAAACTTGTCCTTCCTTTTTATTTCAAATTCTCCTACGAAAGACTCTATTCGTAGATCGCAAAGCGCGAACACACACACTCACACGCTCACTGAAACACACACACACACACACACACACACACACACACACACACACACACACACACACACACACACACACACACACACACACACACACACACACACGCACGCACGCACGCACATATATATATATATATATATATATATATATATATATATATAGGTATATATATCGACTACACCACACAAGGGCACTGCATTTCCCATATGTTAGGGAAAGCGTATTAATGACACATAATTAAATGCATTCTCAATAACGATGTGCATCCAACACGTCAAGTATGAAACTCTAACATTATACCCTAATTATTAGAGTGTAAAATTAGTTAAACCACTACTTACTCTACAGCATGACAACCTCCTAGTCTACATGGGCAGCGGAGCTGTAAATGCTTCCTCATAAATTAGGTGTAAAATGGCAGGAAGTAAGAAGATTACCTAACATCCTAAGTTGGGAAATAAAAAACATTCCATGGAACCCTGTAATAATCTCTCCGTTCTTTTTATGAGGTTATATTATAGTATACATATAAATTAGTAATCGTCCAGTAGTGATTAATATCCTTTTTTTATGAACCTAACCACTTAGGTTATTTACCTAACACAGTTTTTCCTGTAAGTTGAAGGTGATGGTGGTGAAGGATCAATAAATTCTTGTAGAAACTGGCATGTCTTGCTCTGCGAAATTGTTGAAAACATGAACTATTATTTGCGACTTTTCGAACATTTTTAGGTTCATCATAAGACATCTTCAATGTAAAATAAAATAAAACCAAAAACAAGTAGGAAACTTCTCCTATATCACTAATACCAATACAGATACAATATATCGTCGATACAAAAGCAAACTAACGAATATGAAAAAATGCATCTTTCATTGTCCATCTTTAATAATTTCTGCTGGACTTATTTACGGCAAATTCTTCAATCTGACTTCACTCTATTAAAGGGAAAGGATTCCACTATCGAAAGGTCAAATCTGCCGAATATTTGACTGTCCAAAAAAAAGTTATGAATAAATACTTTTCCACTCTGAAAAGTAGCGATTTTCATATTCGTTAGTTTGCTTTTGTATCGACGATATGTGGTATATAATATAGACAAATATATTGTATTGTTACATACCTCATATGTTGTATCTGTATTAGTATTAGTGGCATAGCAGAATTTGTCTACTTATTCTTCGTTTCATTTTAGCGCGGTTCCTCCCTCCCCCATAGGGAGGAACCCCGCTTATAAGGTTGATACAATGAAACAATCCGGAAGTGCCGACAAGAAAATTTCGCGTTTCAGAACCCCTAGAGACCGAAAATAACGGTGGTTCAAACTTGTATATATATATATATATATATATATATATATATATATATATATATATATTTGTCTGTTCGCTCATTTCTGGCTTCCCTGATGGTCCGATTTTGATGAAATTTGGTACAAAAATCAGTCTTCCAATTCGAAAGGTCAAGTTCGTTAACCAGCAGAATCTGCCCACTGGAAGATGGCGTTTGGGGCGAAATTCGCGCGCAAAAAAATCGTAACGCTTACGTTTTTGAGTTCATAAGCTTGTAAGTACTTGTTTTATAGGCTTCTTAAGCTAGGAAAACGAATGAAACCATTTTCAAGGCGATAGCTTTAACCGTTTTCGAGAAAATGGGAAAAATAGTTTTTGAATACCGTTTTTGGTTTGGGTACTTAGAATCAATGGATTCAGTTGAAACATTTTCTGCATGTTATACTTTCATTAAAACTAATATGTTGAAATTTTTGTTACGTTTGGAGTTAAGGAAGGGTTAGAATAAAATATTTTATTAACAGAAATAAAAAATTTTGGTAACTTTGTATACTTTCCTTAATATTTCGAAAAAGGTTGAGAATCTTGCGAAACGTAAGATCATCATTAGAAAGATTACTAAATGCTCTACAAAAATGGTTCTAATGAAAGTTTTGATTAGGTGATGTCAATCGGAGAAATAAGTGCTTAAACCTTTAAAGTAATTGATTTCGCTTATTCGAACTGTTCTTTTTGTCTTTGATTTTGGTAATTATGGGATTCAGTTGAAACATTTTCTGCATGTTCGAATTTCATCAACACTAATATGTTCAAATTTTGGTTACGTTTGGAGAAAAGAAAGGGTTAGAATAAAATATTTTATTAACAGACAAGAAAAGTTTTGGTAACTTTGTATACTTTCGTTAGTATCTCGAAAACCGTTGACAATCTTGGGAAGCTGAAGGTTACCATTCGAAAGCTTACTAAATGCTCTACAAAAAATGTTCTAAAGAAAGTTTTAATTAGGCGATGTCAATCGGAGAAATAAGTGCTTAAAACTTTAAAGTAATTGATTTCGTTTATTCGAACTGTTCTTTTTGTCTGTTTTATTCCTTGTTATTTTTAAATTGCTTATAGTCGGATAATGTATTTGACAATAAAACAGATTAAGTAAAATAATAAGATCAATTTATTGTTAGAAATGTAGCGTTCAAAGAGAGAGATCCCAAGGCTTTCCAAATGCCTCTGAGCGGAGGCCTTTCTGCCCGACTTATGGGATAGCTGACCCATACAGGTAAGATTGTAAATCAAGACCTTTCAAGACTGCTTTGTTTGAGATTTCATTTGGATAGGTGTTTCGCTATTGATCTAAACAAAGTAAGAACTGTTTCTATTCTATGCCTTCATAAACACTAAAGATAAGAACCGCGCTAAGATGACGCAGTTCCTGCGAATCAGACTTTTTATTTTATACTAGCTGTTACCCAGTGTGCCATGCTACACCTACTTTCTGTCTATGACTCTCCCCGTATCAAGATCTACTTGATACCTAGTTGTCTATACCCAGTTACGAAAATCGGTCAAACGATGTGAATTTATTTATTTATTTATTTATTTGTTTATTAGTGAGACCGCGACAAGGGCAATTCATCACTTAAAATACATACATAAGAATAAACAATAGTAAACAATTGTTAACAAATTTGAAAATGAAATAATTAAAAAAAATGGAAAAATAAAAAAAATAAAAATTACAAATACAATTTGCATAGACTATAAAATGGTACGAACAATACAGAGGTAGATAGGGCAGTCTGTAAATAGAATTATAGACTTAGATCTTTATGAATTTGAAATCATAGTTCATACGTATTAATGATAGGAGGTCGTAAAGAGAAAAATATATATACATACACATATACACATACACAAACAGATAAGCTCGTATACAAACATAGAAAGCCATATACGTATACGTCATATTTCTTCAAATAGTCCAATTTTCCTTAAGTATCTAAAAACAAAATCTATAAATTGGCTTCCTTCTGCTAACAACTCTGTTAGATTTATAGCTGGGAGGGGAAATGAGTTAAGTCTTAAACAGTCCGTTAGTATGTGTTTAATAGTTAAAAAAGTGTTACATATTGGGCAAATCGGGGCTTGTTCTCTGGTCATTAGGAATGAGTGTGTAAGTCTAGTGTGTCCAATCCGTAAACGTGTCAGTACTACTTCTTCTCTTCTTGTACTTCTGTTGCTCGATGGCCAGTCAGTAATTGTAGATTTAATTTCACGTAGTTTGTTGTCTCTCGTCCTGTACCATACATCGTACCACTGGTTTTCAATGTGTTTCTGTATGTCAGTGAAAACGTCTTCGTATGTTATGTCTGTGACGTCGTATTGGTTTCGTGTTGTGGAGAATTTTGCTTGTCTGTCTACATTCGTACTTTGTGGTATATCTTCATGACCGGGAAGCCAATAAATAGTTATTCGTTTCTTCAATGAATGTATTGTATCGTGAATTTGTGTTACAATTGGATGTGTGCTAAAGATGTCTTGTATGGCTATAAGGGAACTGAGAGAGTCTGTACAAATGATAATGTCGTTTTCTTGTCGTGTAGTGATGTTGGTCAGTGCTAGAAGTATTGCTCGTAATTCAGCTGTGTATGTTGTCGTAACGTCAGGCAGTTTATTAACTATTATTGTTTCTCCTATTACAACAGCTATTCCTGTACCGTGTTGTGTTTTAGAGGCGTCTGTGTATACAAATAATGACTCTAAATGATCTTTAAGGTAAGCGTTAAATTTGTTTTTATATATAATGCCAGATGTTGGGTCATGCTTTCTGTGTTTAGTCAAAGTTAAATTTATTGTTAGATTATGGGTTGTCCAAGGAGGGAAAATGTGAGTTGTTTTTTGTATAATTTTTGTTGGGTCAAAGTAGTGGTTGGTAATTTCGCGAAATCTAATGTAAAGTGGCTTTTGTAATGCAGGGTTCATGTTATATGTTTCGGCGTATGGATTGTGGATGTACTTAAGGCATGGACTATTTAAAGATATACTCTTAAGTACAAACTTACTTATTAGCATCTTTCGCCTGTATTCTAGCGGATACTCTCCAGACTCGGCACAAAGGCTATTGGTCGGGCTGGTTCTAAAAGCACCGGTAGCTAACCTTAGTCCCGTGTAATGGGCAGAATCTAGCAACTTTAGAAGATTGGGCTTGGCAGAGGAATATGCTACACATCCATAATCTAGTATCGAACGAGTAAATGCTCGATAGAACGTTAGCATTAGACTCCTGTCAGCACCCCATTTCGTATTTCCCAGAACTCTCAAGAGATTAAGTGATTTCTTTGATCTCTTACAGATTTCTTTGACATGGGGTACCCAAGTTAGTTTGCTGTCAAATAACATACCCAAAAATTTTATAACTTTTTCTTCCCTTAATTTTCTATTGTAAATAAATAAATTAATGTTAGGAGCCCTTTTCTTTTTTGTGAAAAGTATAAGTTTTGTTTTTTCTATTGAAAACTTCAGACCATTCCAATTGGTCCATCTTTCTAATAATCGAAGAGCATTCTGCATGGTTTCTTCCAGGGCACTAATATCTTTAGATGATGAATAAACCAATAAGTCATCGACATACTGGCAGTATTCTACACCTGGAGGTAAGCTGTACTTTATACTGTCCATCCCCACCTTAAATAAAGTAGTGCTTAGAACCCCTCCCTGAGGGACCCCAAGATCCTGGTTAAATGAGTCAGAGATGGTTGACCCCACTTTAACTTTGAATGTCCTGTTGGTCAAAAAGTGTTTGATAAACATTAACATCTTTCCACCAACATTCCATTCATTAAGTTTATAGACCAAAGTTCCAGACCAGACTGTGTCGTAGGCTTTTTCAATGTCAAAAGAGACTGCTAATGTAGATTTTTTATGGATAAAAGCATTTAAAATGTTGTTTTCTAGGCACACAATGTGGTCTGAAGTCGAATGATTAGTTCGGAATCCACACTGGAAATCTGATAGCAGTTTATTTTTTTCAAGAAACCACGTTAGCCTTCTATTGACCATTCTCTCAAAAAGCTTACAATGTGAATTTGTTTTAGTTCATAATGATACCCGGCAGAGGCCAGCACAACAGGACTTCATCTAACAGCCGACAGAGGCCAGTAGTTGTCGATTCAAAATGGCCGCCACAATCTGAATGGTTCAGTGTAGCCAATTTTTGAACAAAACTTTTGACCTTTTGACCAAATTTTGAAATTTGACTATTTTGACCTAGCCTTTGAGATTTCTCGTATCAAGACCTACCTGTGTGCCAAGTTTGGTCAAAATCGGTCAAACGGTGTAGATTTGTATAAGGAACAAACAAAAAACAGACAGGCACGTGATTTTTATATATATAAATTGTATATCAACATGTCTGATGATGAATCTAAACCGGTTCGAAACCTCGTAAATATAAGTTAATGTTTTAAACAATTTTCAGGACACAAATCCTGCAAGTTACTTCAACAGTTTGGTTTGTACAGTGCGTAGAATGGTACCGTCTTACGATATCATTCCGTTTTCCTTATCAAAGACGCCAAATGTAACATTATTTACTTATTTGTTTTTTAGAGAAACCGTTTTTATTCTAACCTTTCCAAATGACAGTAGGGGTAATAACAGAAATATACAGTGCTAATGATCCTAGCAGTCCGGTCCACCCAAAAAAAAAAAATAAATAAATAAAAAAAAAAAAAAAAAAAAAAAAAAAAGACTAAAATGACGCAGCTCCTACGAATTTCAATTTGTACACCTTGGCCGGCGATCTAAGTGCGCACATTTTCTGTTTCCTCAAATTTCATTTATGCACCCACCAACATTGGTTACATCCTGGTACTTTGCATGCCCTTAGAATTCGGAACTCATTTGGATCTGCTTTTCTGATCTGAAGTGTCATCAGTGACTTCTAAAATGGGTTTTATCACGGATTTCGTGAGGTATCTTTTCACTTTTAATTTAGAGTTCTTGGTTCAATTTTGTTCGAGGTGAGTTGTTTTCCTGTAAGTCGAATACCTATATTTACTGTACCCCACAAACCAGGACGGATTTAGAAGAATTACTGGGGAAAACAGAGAATCAAGGACGATATTCCTACTTTAGCTTTGTTTAGAAATGTTTAAATTTAGAGCAAACAATGGTGGATTATCCATTGGACATAAAGACCTTCAGAAAACTAGATCTTCAAGTACACAGAACTCTTTACTCGTTTTTAACACGGTTTCTTCCAACAAAAAAAGCTAAAAATGTATACACATCTTTAATCTTTAGGGAACGACAACCTTAATAATTTTAATATAACAAATAAATGCATATTGTATTCATATGTTGAACAACTTAGATGGGAACCTAAAACGTAGTACTAAAACAAAATATTAATCTAAATGGTAATTTAAATTAGTTAAAGTATAAAAATGGGGAAAGATTATGAATCAGTTTTTTGGGGATTGATTAATAAGTATTTAATATATAATTTTAAATATTCTACCACCATTTTAAATAAAAACATTTACCAACTGGGAGAGGAATGGGGCACTACCTTATAAGAGAATGTCCCGTTAATATTTAAGATATGTTTTAAATTTGTTTAATATCGTTCAATTGAGAAGAATTTGTCTTGTTTTAAAGACATATTGGAAAAATCAATATTTAACGATAAAATATTTTAGTTTAAAAATTAAATTATAATTATAAATTAAAATGGCATGGGTTGTGCGGAAAAATAAATTCCCCCATCATAGCAGCACTATGAGTATATATATATATATATATATATATATATATATATATATATATATATATAATATTGAAATGAGAATGCATATAAAAAACAATTTATGTCCTTAACGCTAGAAAAAAACGTTAATGACCTCAACGGTTAAATCCGAAAAAAAAACAAAAAAAAAAAAAAACAATTTTCTTGTATAAAATTTCAAGTTAAAAGATTTAGTCTGCAACATGTAGACAAATAACCTAACTACTGGAAACCCTATCGAAGTTTACATTTGAACATTTTACCCCCGGTATTCTGTCGTGAGAATCCAATAGAACGTCTTCGAGGGTCATATTAGCCATTTTTGAGGAAAGTAAAAACAACCAGAATTTTGCTGGCGTTAATTGCTTAATTGTTTGCGAAAAAACGTCAGAGGAATTCGGCTTAGAAATGCAGCCAGATTTTCGTAGAAATCTATGTACTAGACGTTTTACGTTTTGACATGATCTTTGGCTGCCATTCTTCGACTTAAAAAATAAATATACAAAATTAACGAAGAGAATAATCAAACTAATAATAAAATATCGAATCATGAAAAATTTTTTGTTACTTTTATTTAAGTTTGGTCTACCATTTTTTTTCTAATCATAGTGGTTCTACATTTCTTTTCGGAATTTCATGATCGGGTCGATGACTTAAGCGGAATCACTTAATGTTGGTATGAAGGAAACACGCTAAAAAATCAAATGTTACACAATATGAGTGATTTGAATATTGGTTCAGTTGACTTAAAATTAGCGAGCGATCCCATTTTTCATGAATAATCCTATTTCGTATATGCTGGAGGAAACTAGAACTCCTCCCACATCCTATGCTAAATGCAATTAATATAAATGACAATAGTTGTTGAAAATTTGGATAGCTTGTGCTTTCATGTCTTTGAATCTCACCGAACTCAGGACTGGATCGTCATTCTGTATTGTACGTGCTAAAACAATAAGTCACCTGATCCATGAGGCCAAATGGCGTACTAGTCGTTGAAGATGTTTCTTTTCAATAATTTTATTTAGTCAGGGTTTTCTACGTGCCTTAAGGCCGATTTGCTTCACTCTCAGTTTTAGTTCTCATTATACATGTCACGAATCATGAAAATATTCTTTGGCCTGCATTAACAAGTTGCGGTCTTTATATTTCTAACAGCTGTTCTCTTTTCTGGCATGACTATATCGTAATTTACATAAATTTATTTAAATTTTATTTAAATTTTAACGTCCATTTATTATTAACTAGGAATTTTAGGACGGGTTATCTATAGGTTACCACCCAACACACATAAATTAAATAACCTAATCATATTAAACCAAATATGATTTATATCTAACATTGATATATATCTTTGAATGAATGTCAAAGTTTTGCATACATTTATAATTCATACCGTCGTTTTGGAGCAATTGTACCCAAAATTCTAATTTGTTTCCAATTTTATAGAACACGGGTAATCATGTCACCTTGAAGGTTATTTTGTTCCCCAGGTCGACGGACAGTGTAGGTGTTGAATGAAAAATCCCAGTTTACAATTTTTTTAGTACAGGTTTCTAGAGCACGAGCAGGCTCATATTCTACAAAAGTAGGAATGTACCAAATTCTTAACAGAGGTTTAACAGAATAAAAGGTTTAAATGTTTCTTCTTCTAAGAGTCTGAACAGCATACTGATGAAGTATTAGAAGTCTAGATGCAAGAGCAACTTACACGAGTATTCCAAGTCTCTAGGAGGCAGAGAAATTTGCGCATGAGTTTTGCATGTGAGTAGGAGATTGAACCATGCATGAGTTTTACAGGTGATAATGAGATAAGAAAAGCTGGCATTTCTTATCTACACCAAGACATTGCGTCGAAACATAGTGAAGGTATAGAAGGGGTCGCCCAATGACCTTTGCACATTTGCCACTTACAGTTATCCAGTGCTGGTTAGGAAGGATATTCGCCACAGAGATGGGACTTTCCCTAAGCTTTTCGAAGCGGTTTCTGTTGGCGCTATCGTTCGCTGGATGACTGGACGATAGCGGAGGATGCAGCCACAACGAGCCGCTCTATTAGCACACTCAATATGTGGACACATCCAATACTTTCTACCACGTCACTCTTCGACGAACTCTACACTGGGTCAAATCCAGAGGTTTCTCTTTGTCGCTATCAGGGGCAGAGTTTACAAAGGAAGGAACACATTCTCTAGTTTCTCACGCATTTTTTTATTGAAAAGTTTAACGATATCATAATAAAAGTGGTTTTATGTTTTACTTCTGGAGCGAGGTTAGCTCGGTGGTAGACCACTGGACTAATATGCTGGAGGACCTGAGTTCAAATCCCGAACAAGCACTAAAGATTTTTATCTTCTAGTGTCTTCGTATAAGGGTTGGATTCGGCCTCCCTGACCCTTTCTAGGCTAACCCAGACTTCAATTAATTTATTAATGGGTCCCTGCAAAGGGGAAATTCAGACGAGCATATTACTGACAACAGTAGCTCCCTAGTGTGCCGTACGGTTATAAATCAGATACCTATATAGTATATGCCTCTCTGGGCCCTCTTGGTTTGTTACGGGTCTTATTTTTTTATGACAAAGCCAATTATCACAAATCCATGTAAGCCCTAAGATTATTTTCCGTGTTTAGCAAAAAAAAAGAAATAACAGTTTTCCGGAGGGTGGGCTAATTTTGCTGGTTCACAAGCCAGTCCTTTAATTTTAGATTAGTTCCTTCTTATAGGGAGGAAGAAAACACTTTAAACCTTGTATTTGGTGCATACATCGGCGTTTGGTGTTGCACTTGAATTCCTTAGTAAGTTTTTTTTATTGTTTTCCACTTTCAAAATGGTCCTAGTGATTCCTCTATTGCTCTATTATTTGTTAAAATTTTCACCGCTTTTCTAATAAAACTTTATAATTATTGCTTCTATAAAGCCTTTCCTTCTTACCTTTGCTATAAATTAAAGGGGAGCAATCTAAAGACTATCTTCTACGGGTGGTATAAATTAAATGAAGGCAATTTAAGCTTCCCCCGTTCCGAATGCCCCGAAAACTAGGTCAGGCAGATAATTCAAGAGGTCGCAACTTTTATCTCACCGAGGTTTCTGTTGACTTTTACAATTTTATCCTCGAGTATTGTTTCGATTTTCATTCCTATCTACTGGTATAAAATACGAGTAAAAGATTGGGTTATTGTAAAAGAAAATTCATTAAAAGAATATGACTTCTTTATAAATTCTTTGTAAATGTTTTTATTTCTTAAATATTTTCTTTCATGTTTGCATAATCTTCAGTGTTTTTAATTTACACGTCCGCCCTACTTTTTGTATGTTTTTTTCCCTTTAAGATATAGCCTCGTAATTCTATGATCCCTAAATCTAAACATAAGTTGTATATGTAAATACAGAAATTTCTTATTTTAATCCTAATGAAATTTCCTAGTGTTCTCGTGTCAATTCTGCAAATACAAAACATTCATCGTGAAATATTATAACTCTTATTTATATAAGTTTAATTGTGATATTGTGATATAATATTTTGTTCGTAGTTAATGACATTCTATTTTGTACAAATAAAATTTAATTTTATCATATTAAAATATTTCGTTTTTCATACATTTCTTCATACAAGTTTGCCTTTTTTAAAAAGTCTGAAATGCTGGATATGTGTGCGATAAGTCTTGTAAGGACTACTTCTTCTCTCCGGCTGCTTCTATAGGTGGAATAATGAAAGCTCCGCATTTTTATGTTATTAAAAATAATGTAATACTTACTTGAATTTACTTTTATAGTTTTCCTTTAATATGTGATCTTTTTATTATTTTGTTTTTTCCCTCTTTTTTCCAACTTTTTTTTCTTGTATAGGGTAAATTTTAATAATTTCTGTTGTTTAGTTGTTTATTTACATGTTTTAATTTGTTGATGTTATACATTTTTTATTTTAACTCGTAGGCTTCCACGGTCCGAGTCATTACAAATAATATTGTCTTCTGGTATGGACCTCGTCACAAACTCCTTTTCTGACGTTTCGCTAGTCATACTGCCAGCTTCCTCAGGGCTTAATCTGCCCGCGGGGGTAGTCTTCTCTTCTATGTCCCTGATTGGTTGGTCTCAGTCTTGCTTGATTCTGGTTGGTGGGTTCCATCTCGACCGTTGATAGGCTGAATTTCGTTTCTTATTTTTTCATAAGAAACGAAATTCAGCCTATTAACGGTCCAGATGGAACCCACCAACCAGAATCAAGCATGACTGGGACCAACCAATCAGGGACATGGAAGAGCAGACTACGCCCGCGGATGAATACAAAGACAGGTATTTATACAGGAGAACTAGAAGAACGTTCAATACCAGAAGACTATAATATTTTATTATTATTATTTTTTTATTTTTTTTTTTGTACCCTACCTCTTTATAGAGCACCCAGTTGCGGGCTCTAAAATCATATGAAAATAAATAATGAAATTCTAAGGAGAAACCATTAAATGTAAAAAAATATAAATAAATAACACGACGTTAATATAAATTACTTTTCAACCCAGAGACATACAAAGTTATTCCATTGCAGTAAATTTTTAATTTCAAGTTTGGATATATGTGTTTTATAAATAAACGTTATATCTGTTTATGCTTTCAGAGGACATAATCATACGCCTCATGTGATAGCCAGCTATTGATCCACCACTTTTTCGATTTACGCTGGTGAAATTTTACTTGCGTACAGTTTATAATTACTTGATTTTAAAGCTTACTGCTTATTAAGGCTTGGCAATTCTGTGCACCCCCTATGTCGAAAGCTGTAGGCTTACAGACGGCCCTCCACAACCCGAGCACGAACATTAAGCAAGGTCGGTGGCTTGCCCAACACCAGCAAGGCGAGGTTCATGTTGCAATATTACCCTTTGTAAGCCACCCTAAGGGTGTGAGGAGTTGTACAAGGGGTAATGTTGGTTCATATTCTTTTCTACCTTTATACCGGCAGGAACAAGAAACGGTTTTCAACTTGATAGCCTTGCTCTAGTCTACCGGTTTCTTTCTCCGTAAATACTTTGTTGAATGATTGAAGAAAAATGAAGCAATTTTTTATTCTTCAAAAGAGTAATTTACATACAAAGTTACATATTCCTTTTAAAAAACCGTATACTCGTAATGATAAAGAAAATCATGTTCCAATGTACCTTTGAATTAGTTATATCGCTTCAGACTTTCTATAACTTTGAATTCTTATAAAAGTTTTAATCCAACCACAATGTGTTCCCAATACTTTTGGAGGAGTGAAATGTAGGAATAAAGGAGTCATGGGCGTTTATAGAAAATAATTTCAGGGGGCGGGCAGGAAAAATTTCGGGGGAGGGGGGCTGGCAAAATTTCCGGGGTATGGAATACTAATAATTTAGAACTTGGAATAGTTTTAGCCATGTAAAACGCTATTACACCTAAAATTTCGGGGCCCTCTCAGCCCCTCCTTATATACGCCTAAGGGAGAAGTTGATTGGAAAGAACATAAGTTAATATTCAAATGTCTAGAAACGATAACAAGCAATTTATTGTGTCATGTTTTATTAAAAATATTTTTAATTTGATTTGATATTTATCGTTTATATTTATTTTGTTTTATAAATTTGGAAATTATTGAAAGATTAATATGTCTGGTTATTCCAACTGATTATTTAAATCTTATTATCTAATCAAACCTTTGCTAATCATCATTCGTGGGCAATAACTGTCCTCAATATATCCCGTAAAGATTTAGGATAATCCATCCATAAGCATAAATCATTCATTTGCAGAATACTCCATGGATTCAATCCTTATCTACCTTCGTTTTGAATGAAAGTATGTTTATCAGTTCATCTAATCTCATATGATAATGTAATTAGTCAAATATGTAGGAATAAATGTTTGGGTCTTAAAATTATGCAGGTAATGATCCCTCACATTCTTTCTCTCTCTCTCTCTCTCTCTCTCTCTATATATATATATATATATATATATATATATATATATATATATATATATTTCTGTTAACGCTCCAGCAGCCTCATAAATGATCAGAGTTTAACGAAATTCAGTACAAAAAGTCCGACTCGCAGGAACTTCATCATCTTAGCGCGGTTCCTGATCATATCCCTATTGTCATTTGAAAAGCTTAGAATAGTAACAGATAATATTTTCCTCGCCCAAAGGGTTTTATGGCTTTACCTGGTCGGGTCCGCCAGACCCTAGAATCCTCTTCTACCGATACTTCATTTCATACCGTTCAATGCATTGGAAAATATCAACATTTTTCACATATTCCTGTGTTCTTTTACTATAGTAATAATTCTACAAATAAAATCTATTAAAAAAAATAATAAAAAAACCAACAGCATGAAGGCAATTGAAAATATTCAAAAGACGTCATCGAATCTCTTTCTCTTGGCAAGCTATATTTCTAAGAATGAATTGTTTTTCTAATTTTACCTAATCTGTTTTATTGTCAAATACATTATCCAACTATAAGCAATTAAAAAATAACAAGTAATAAAAACTGACAAAAAGAACCGTTGGAATAAACGAAATCAATTACTTCAAAGTTTAAGCACTTATTTCTCCGATTGACATCGCCTAATCAAAACTTTCATTAGAACCTTTTTTGTAGAGCATTTAGTAAGCTTTCTAATGGTATTCTTTCGTTTACCAAGATTCTCAACCTTTTTCGAGATATTAAGGAAAAAATACAAAGTTACCAAAACTTTTTAAGTCTGTTCATAAAACATTTTATTCTAACCCTTCCTTAACTCCAAACGTAACCAAAGGTTTAACATGTTAGTTTTGATGAAATTCAAACATGCAAAAAATGTTTCAACTGAATCCCATGATTCTAAGTAACCAAACCAAAAACTTGATTTAACAACTTTTTTTCCGATTTTCTCAGAAACGGTTAAAGCTATCGCCTTAAAAATGGTTTCATTCGTTTTACTAGCCCCAGAAGCCTATAAAACGAGTACTTACAAGCGTATGAACTCAAAAAGTCCGACTCGCAGGAGCTGCGTCATCTTAGCGCGGTTACGTGCATCTCGAAGAAATGGAATAGATTAGCATCACAAATCACAGGAAACTGTCAGTAGCCAACTTACACAGAAACGGATAATTTTTAATCTGTATAAGTCAATACAATTATGTACTGAAAACGTACTTACTCTTTGACTACTGCTGAGAAGGCTCTATCCTAAACAACCAAAAATTCGTTGTCATTTGAAGTATCTTGTTTTACTAGCAAATTCGTCTTACTGTTATAATCAACTGTAAATATCATGCTTTTTTTTTTTTTTTTTTTTTTTTTTTTTTTTTTTTTTTTTTTTTTTTTTTTTAGGCGCATCTACATCTAGGTCATTAGCGCCGACATCCAGGGTGCAGCGAGGAATTTTACCAGCGAGCCATGGGATGATAAAATTCCTGCCGGAGGTTGGGAATCGAACCCACCATCTCCCGCTTATGAATCCAAGGCGCTAGCCCTTAGACCACGGGAGACCCCTCGTTTTACTGTTATAATCAACTGTAAATATGTGCTTCATGGCGAATAAAATTCCATTCTGTCGTGGGTTAAATCTTTCTATAAAATAAGAAATAACGATAACATCAGTTGGAGGCTATGAGGAAGGTTATATAGACAGGAGAATTCAAAACAAACTATGCATACGTCATCATGATTAGCCACAGCCATCTTGATTACCACAGCCACTCCAAACTTATTACCATTGCCTTTCACCGTTTCTTAGCTTATTTTACTACAATACTAATTTTACTGATAAATGCAATTTAAAACAAAAAACAAGCAATTAAAAAGTGAGATAAACAAAGAGAAAAACCCTTTCAAAACAACAAAACAAAAACTTTTGTAGTTTTAAGCGCTTATATCTCTGATTGACGTTGTCCCATCAAAAATTGCTTCAGAACCTTTTTTGTAGAGAATTTAGTAAGCATTCAAATGGTCACGTTCTACTTACCACGATTTCCCAACCGTTATCGAGATATTTACGAAAAATGTATGAAGATCCGAAAACTTTTCACGTCTATTAAGAAAATAATTTTTTTCGCATACTTCCTCAACTCCAAATATAACCAAAATTTAAACATCTTAGTTAGGATTAATTTCCAATATCTAGAAAATATTTTAATTGAATCACGCGTTTCTAAGTACCCACAAAAAAATAGTGACTCACAAGATCATTGATTCCACTTTTCTCAGAAACGGTTACAGATATCGCCTTAAAAATGGTTTCATTCGTTTTCCAATGTTAAGAAACCTATAAAACAAGTACCTGCAAGCATATGAACTCAAAAAACGTAAGCGTTACGATTTTTTTGCAGGAATTTCGCCCCAAACACCATCTTCCAGAGGGCGGATTTTGCTGGTTAACGAACTTAACCTTTCAAATTGGACGACGGTTTTTTGTACCAAATTTCATCAAAATCGGACCATTAGGGACGCCAGAAATCCGCGAACAGACAAATATATATATATATATATATATATATATATATATATATATATGTATATTTATATATATATATATATATATACACACATATATATATACAAATTTTAACCACCGTTATTTTCGGACTCTAGGGGTTCTGAAACCCGAAATTTTCTAGTCGGCACTTCCGGATTGTTTCATGAGATCAACCTTATAAGCGGGGTTCCTCCCTATGAAGGGAGGGAGGAACCGCGCTCAATGGAAACGAACTCAGATGGCGCAGTGTTTGGGAGTCGGACTTTTCTTGAGCTTAGAGGTAACAGTAGTATACCTTGGACCGAACAAGCAGCGTTGGGCTGAGGATCCATTGTGCGGGGAAGCCTACTCTTGTAAATGAAACATCTATTGAGGTTTGAATTTCTACTTCCCAAAGAGGTAGAAGTGGGAGTCTTTATATCAAACAATATCTACTTCTTTGGAAAAGGCCATTCTCTTAGAAGGCTTCAGTAGCTGTCCGTATCGCCATGGTAATATCAGAGGGAGGATCTGGAGTACTCCTGTTAGGACAATGCTGGAGCCAGCCATTGGCAGTAGAATTCAAATCGAAACAAAGCGCTTCGTCATGACTCTTTGTTCTTTTCCAGCGACAAGAGGTGCCCGCCTTTGCTAGCTTCGGCCCACACGCAGTTCATAACTTTCGCCCTCTGTTTTTTTCATTCTCCTAATGCTGCTATGGAAGAGACTCACATTGGTACAGGTTTCCCTACGTGCTTTAGAGTTGATTCCAAGGAAAAGCCAAAATAATAAATAAATTAGTTGGCATCATCCTTAAAACATGACCCCAAGTGAATACAATGAAAACCTTATCTGGTAGATATGAACTGGTCGGCTTTCTAGAATTCATTTTTATATGTTCTTCTACATTTATTTTCAAAAACTGTTAATATTAATAACCTCAAACATTCTTTAACAAACAAAACCCGAACTGCAGTCGAACATCAAAATCCTAATGATGGTCGATTGCTATCTATAGTCGACCACCAAATTTTTAACGACGATCGACCCTGAAAGTGCTAACTTCGATCGACCACCAAATTTCTAACGACGGTGGACTCTATGTGTTTCTGTTAAACAGTCGGCACTCTTACTACTAGCTACGGTCTAATTGAAAGACCAGACAAATTTGGCTGTCGAAGCACTGACTATTGTTAACCTTTCAAGTCCTTACCATGGTTCAGTCCAAGTGCTAAAGAGTTTCGTCTGTACAAGGAATAATAACTGTTGGCCGTCAAACTGCAAACGCGGTCATAGAATATGGATTAATTCCATCCCAACTTCTTTGATCACAACCAACTGTTTACATACCAAAAAACAGCCGGCCTTTTAAGTACTCATGAAGATCCACCGTCAAACAAAATTGTCCGTCAAAGTGCTGTCCATCGCTGATCTCTAATCACTGACACAATCTAAGAGCTAATCTCTATCAAATGTACTCAAGGGAAGTCTTGACTGTCCGACTTGTGACCAACTGCATTTGATTGGCCAGAACTCGTTGCGTTTCTACATTGACCTATGTTAGTGGTTCCCCTTCCCGTGGATCGTCTCGTGAGCCCCACGATGCTCACGGGGATATCCACAGGACATTGAGTCGAAGGTGGGTGGTTGTAGACGGGGATGGGTTTTATAGGATATAAAATTTGCCTTCTGCGACGTACAAACATGTCGGACGAACGACCTCAAAGTTTGAAGGAAGGTTTTGAGTGCGATTCATCAAATTATGCTATTACTTTTAGTTATGAAAATAATCCAAACAAAAAATAATCATTGACATATTTAACGAAAATAAGTCACTTTTGGCCACTTGCTTAGAAAACGTATTCAGTAAAATAAATTTTCAGAACTAACTTTTAAATAGAAAATAGATCAAAATGATATTGTTTGCACTGTTTAGAATCGAGAGTCGAATATATATTTAGTAAACTATTTTTCTGATAACAACTATTATCGCAACTATTGTGGATAATGGTTATTATCAGCTGTAGTTGCTGTGTTTACAAGAAATAAAATTCAAAAAGACAAATTCAGCCAGTACAATATTATACACAGAATACTTTAAAGCATTTATTACAAAACACAAAAATTGCCAAACATTTTACCCTGATGGGTCCAAAACGCCAAATGGTGTCGGATCTGCAGCTATAATCCAAGATAGCATCTTCCGTTTAAAGCCACCACCATATTCTAGCATATTAGAAGCTGAGCTCCGTGCTATCCTTCTTGCACTACAGAACGTCCCATTAACCCACCAGCCACATGTAATCATCTGTAGCGACTCTTTGAGTTCACTCCAGTGCTTACAAAACATGTACACAACACATCCTACATGCATAGAAATTATAGAGCAAATTCACAATTTACATACATTTGGAAAGCACATCACACTATGGTGGCTGCCAGGACACAAAGACTTAGGACAAAGCACGGCTGCTGACTTACAAGCAAAACTTGTGACGGAGGAACCAACTTATGGCCAACTTAAATTGTACCACAAAGAAGTTTCACGGCAAAATAAAAAAGTCCGACTCGCAGGAACTGCATCATCTTAGCGCGGTTCCTTTCTTATCCCTAGTCTAATTTGGAAAGATTAAAATATTTATTTATTGATAAGGCTTCGCAACTTTGGCGAATCGCCTGAAGATTAAAATAGAATCAGTTATTATTTTGGTTCCACCAGTCTTGAAAGGTCTTGATTTACGATCTTACCTGGAAGGGTCGGTCAACACTTGAAAGGGTCCCGCTAGTTACAAGGTCTTGGAATCTAGGAAATCTATATTTCTAACAATAATTTTTTTTTGTTATTTTACTTAACTAGTTTTATTGTAAAATACATTATCCAACTATAAGCAATTAAGAAATAACAAGGAATAAAAACAGACAAAAAACCGTTCGAATGAACGAAATCAATTACTTTAATGGTTTAAGCACTTATTTCTCCGATTGACATCGTCTAATTAAAACTTTTGTCAGAACATTTTTTGTAGAGCATTTAGTAAGCTTTCGAATGGTAACCTTTCGCTTCCCAAGATTTTCAACCGTTTTCGAGATATTAATGAAAGTATACGAAGTTCCCAAAACTTTTCATTATTTCTAGCTATAGAAAATTGGTCTCATTTTACCTATCCTGTTTTACACACAAATACATTTTCTTAACATAAGAAATTACAAAAATCAAAATCAATAAAAAACTAAGGGAAAGAGACAAAAATTACAAAAAGAACGACCAACACCCGTTCATAAGAACTAAACAGACGTATTTGAAGTTTTAAGCACTTATTTCTTCGACTGACATCACCTAATCAAAACTTGTTTCAAAATCTTTTCTGTAGAGAATTTAGAAAGCTTTCAAATAGTTTCTATCCACTTATGAACATTTCCCAACCGTGTTCGAGATATTAATGAAAATATACGAAGTTCCCAAAACTTTTCATGTCTGTTCATAAAATATTTTATTCTAACCCTTCCTTAACTCCAAACCAAAGGTTTAAGATATTAGTTTTGATAAAATTTGAACATGCAGATAATGTTTCAACTGAATCCCGTGATTCTAAGTACCCAAACCAAAAACGGTATTCAAAAACTATTTTTCCAATTTTCTCGAAAACGGTTAAAGCTATCGCCTTGAAAATGGTTTCATTCGTTTTCCTAGCCCAAGAAGCCTATAAAAAGAGTACTTACAAGCTTATGAACTCAAAAACGTAAGCGTTACGATTTTTTCTGCGCGAATTTCGCCCCAAACGCCATCTTCCAGTGGGCGGATTTTGCTGGTTAACGAACTTGACCTTTCAAATAACAGACAAATATATATATATATATATATATATATATATATATATATATATATACAAATTTGAACCACCGTTATTTTCGGTCTCTAGGGGTTCTGAAACGCGAAATTTTCTAGTCGGCACTTCCGGATTGTTTCATGAGATCAATTTTATAAGCGGGGTTCCTCCCTATGAAGGGAGGGAGGAACCGCGCTAACAATATAAACAGATCTAAGGTGTTACACGGGAGCTTGGTCATCCGGTTGTTATTGTTAACAGTTCCGAAGATCTTGATGTATTTCCTTGACGCAATTTTATCAGTCTCCTCATCTCTTCCCCTATTAGAGCCTTTTATTTACTTTTATTTTTCATTAAAACAAATTTAATATTTATATTTTTATTAAGGACTTTTATATGCTATGTAATTAGAAATTATATTTATTCATCTGCCAGAGGTAATTTTCACTTAGTATCCAGATATTTTTGTTACTTATTTTATACTGGTCAGTATTATTATTATTTTGATTTTAATTATTGCTATTTTGGTAAATATTTAGTTTTTGGTTTTTATAATTATTCGAATGTAATTAGTATTTGTATATTGTATGTTCCATCCACTTCCTTTTCCTCTTCCATCAGTTCCACACCCAACAACTTCTTACTGAGTTTAGTTTTCCATAAATCCCCGTCATGACTAATGTCCTGATATCCTGTCACGTTAACGCCCAATCCCTTCTTGCACACTTCGATGAATTCCTCCTCTATTTTAACGAAAATTTTCATCATATTATAGCTGTTACGGAAACCTGGCTCAAACCTTTTATCCCTTCCTCTCGAGTTTCCCTTCCCAACTATACCCTCCTACGTCATGACAGAGAAGACAGAACAGGAGGAGGTGTCGGCCTCTTTGTTCATGATAGTTTAAAGTCTAAAATCCTTTTTCTTTCACCTCCGTCTGATCTTCCTCACCTTGAGTATATTTTTGCCGAGATATCAACGTCTTCTTCACCTCTCCTCTTTTCCGTTGTATATCGTCCTCCCCGTGTGCCATATGACCAATCTTTTGAAACCTTCCTTTATCAGTTAGTCCCCTGTTATTCCCATGTAATTCTTGCAGGTGACTTCAATACCAATCTTCTTGTCGAATCCCCTGACGTTACCTACCTTTCTGAACTATTCTTTTCACTTAATCTTTTTGTGGTTCCCTATTCACCTACCCATCACACAAAGTCCTCTGATACCTGGCTTGATCTCTTTATCCTGGACTCCCAGGATAAACTCCTCGCCTCATCTCAACACCCTGTGCCCTTCCTTTCTTCTCATGATCTTATTCAAATAACTTTTGATTTACCTATCCCTACTATCACAAACAAATTCTTTACGTTTCGTAACCTTAATTCTCTGTCCTTTGAACAATTAGAACCTGATTTAGAAAACTTTCCTTACGATTCCATTTATTCCTCTGACTCCATAGATGACATGGTTAACTCCATAACTCATTACCTCCACTGCCTTTTAGATTCCTATGCTCCCCTTCAAACCCGCCGGTTCAGCCGTCCTCCTGCTCCCTGGCTTACACCCGAGCTCAAATCATTAATAAAAAGAAGAGAAGCAGCGAGAAGAAAATTTAGACGGACCCGTCTTCCTCAAGATTACTCCTCCTACAAATACTTGCGTAACCTCACCCAATCCTCCATCCGTCGAGCTAAGTCCCTCTACGTCCACCAATCCCTATCCAATGCTCCTGACTCTAAAACAAAATGGTCAATCCTTCGTAAACTTTCCCTTTGCAAAACTAACCGTCCTTGCTCTATCTCATTTTCCCCTGATGTTCTTAATGCTCACTTTGTATCTTCTCCCTCAGTCATATCCAGTCCTCCTATACCTTCCAAACTACCTTTTAATTCCAACAAATTCTACTTCTCCTATATTACCCCAGAAGATCTTCTAACCGCGGTCCTTCAATCCCGAACCAATGACTACGGTCCAGACTCTGTTCCCGTTAAACTGATTAAGGCCTGTTTACCCGCAATCCTTCCTATCCTTCTCCACATATACAACTATTCCCTTCAAAACTCGATTTTTCCTTCTCAATGGAAAACAGCGTTGGTTCGCCCTCTTAACAAAATATTAAACCCCTGCTCTCCGAAGGATTTCCGTCCTATCTCCCTTCTATCCAATCTTTCCAAACCTTTAGAGCGCCTGGTCCAATCTCAAGTATCCAACCACCTTGAACAAAATAATCTCCTTAACCCTCTCCAGTCTGGCTTCCGTCCGTCATACTCCACTCAATCAGCGCTCCTAAAAATCACCCATGACATTCAAACTGCCATAGATAACCAACAGCTCACTATTCTAGTTCTCCTAGATTTTTCAAAAGCATTTGATACCGTAGACCATCAAATCCTCCTCACCAAACTCCAATCTCTTTCCTTTTCCAACAGTGCCATTAGCTGGTTCCAATCCTTTCTATCCAATCGATCCCAATACGTGGTCATCCCCGACAGCAATCCTTCTAGCCCTCTTCCTCTTTCCCGTGGTGTACCCCAGGGCTCCTCGTTATCCCCAACTCTATTTTCTGTTTACATCAATGATCTTCCTCTTTCCATAGTTCATTCCAAGTTTCACCTTTACGCCGACGATACCCAAATCTACCTATCCTTTAAGCCCTCTTTGCTACGAGATGCTGTAGACAAGCTGCAAGTAGATCTTAATAACATCAATGCTTGGGCCGCAGCTAATAAGCTTTCCCTGAATCCAGACAAATCAAAAGCCATTGTTATAGGTTCCCAATCCCTCATAAGTTCTACTTCCCCTTTTCCAGCCCTTTACCTTAACAGCATCCCTATAAAATATTGTAAATCAGTTAAAAATCTTGGGATCATATTTGATCAGAACCTTTCCTGGAAAAATCATATTTCCCAAATTTCCCGTCGGTCCATATTTATCCTTAGACAGCTCAACCTCTCCCGCCATCTCCTGCCAACAAAGACCCGTCAACTCCTCGTAACTTCCCTATTATTCCCCCAGTTTGACTATGGTTGTTTGGTGTACGGTGGACTTTCTGGCGATCTCGAGGCAAAACTCAAACGCCTCATGAACTGTTTCATTCGTTTTATCCTCGGGATCCCCAGAGACTCCCACATATCACATTTCTACCAGGAGCTAAATTGGCTATTCCCTCTTTATCGTCGTCAGTACTTCCTCGGCTCAGTCCTTTACCAAGTAATTCAATCCCGTAGACCTTCTTATATTTTTCAACTTCTTAAATTTAAATCCTCGGTTCACTCCCGTAACACCCGATCTCGTCCTTCCGATCTCTATAATCCTTCCCACCGAACAGCAATATTCGAAAAATCATTCGTCACCCGTGCCACCTCGCTATGGAATTCCTTGCCTTCGTTTGTCCGCCATTCTACCAACCTAGAAACCTTTAAATCCCGACTCTTCCACCACCTTCTATCCCTCCAAGTTTTACCCAACACCTAGTCTATATTGAAGCTGTACACTATATATTGATACTGATAGCATTTATAAGTTTTAGAGTTTATACGTAAAATTCAAAATTATGTTGTAATTTCAAAATTATTCCTGTGGGACTTCTGTCCCGGAATAAGAATAAAACTTTTCATTTCATTTCATTTCATTTCAAAGGAAGAATGAGAATGTCTCGTATTGCAATTCTCATTATGCAGGGTCTGCTTCCAGGTAAAGTCATATACTTTTACTGCCCTTTACCGTTACTCAGAAGGCTCTTTGTGTTTACAAACAAAGGACTCGGTATAGACCACCCGTATTAACCCAAAAGTGATTATATCAAGCTTGATAAACTTCCTCAATTAAATTAAGGAATTTAGAGTGCTTAAAATAGGTTCTTGATCTAGTAAAAAATTCAAGGAGAATTAGATCATGAATAGAAAATCTCGGCCAAACAGAAGGAAAATAACAATAACAAGGATAGTCAAACTTCGTTTTCAAAGATTGTTAGTTGTAACACAAAAACGGTCACTCATGATTCTAATAAATTAACTGTGAAGGGTGATTACACAAATATTCCTGTTGAGGCTTTAAAGCTTCAATTTAAAAAACATATTAACCCATAGGAATTATAGATTGGCCTAAGAACATAAAATCATTGAAAAAAGGATTTCTTATTATTGAATCAAACAAAAACGATAGAGAGGTTATATCAACAGAGTTTTTAAATATATGCAAAGACCTGTTGATCAATAAAATTAAAATAAAAAATAGAGTTCTCTGTAAAAGGTTTAATGAGTTCTATTAAATACATATTTGCCAATTTAGTTATAATTTTAACTATTGGAATTATTATCCAAAGATTCATATAATTACTCAAAAATAGATTCTAATTTGAAGCACAGCTATTTTCGATATCTACCTGTTCGAATTGTTTTTCTTATTTTAATTAATCTATTTTATTGTCAAATACATTATCCAACTATAAGCAATGAAAAAATAGGAATAAAAACAGACAAAAAAACCGTTAGAATAAAAGAAATCAATTACTTTAATGGTTTAAGCACTTATTTCTCTGATTGACATCGCCCAATTAAAACTTTCGTCAGAACATTTTTAGTAGACCATTTAGTAAGCTTAGTTGTTTGGGTTGACCAATCTAATTAAAACATTCATGTTTACCAAAGGACCCATCTTGAGATGCTCTACTATGAGTCTGAGTGGGCAGTAGCTGCTTCCACTAGAGATAGAGGCAGACTAGTCGAGATGAAGTGACTTTTAAAACATAAGCTGTTTCGACATAATGTCAAGAGCACAGGATTTGGGTACATGGAAAAAAGAAACTTCTCTGCGGAGTTTGTCTTTCTGGAAAATGTTGACTATTGACTCCTAATAGGTGGAATTCTTGTACAAACATTAAAATTATTAGACCCTTATTTAAATTTTGTAAAGCCAATGAAGATAATAAAAAAATTGTCTGTGTTTCCTTATATGATATAAGTTCGTTTTATTTATTTATTGTTTTTAGAACAAAGGCAATTTCATATTTTGTTTTAGTTCAAAACTGTCTGTAGCCAACGGCCTTAGCCACGTTGAATACACCGGTTCCCGTAGATCACCGAAGTTAAGCAATGTCGGGCGTGGTCAGTACCTGGCCAACCACGTGCTGTTGGCATTAAAAAAAACAAAAAAAAAACTTGTCTGTACTTTTGTTTAGGTGTCTGGAGCTACACAGGCGATATGTTATATGAAGAAAACACATTACACAGAGACGACACAAACCAGATTCAAATAAATCGGAATTTAAAATTCTAACAAGAATCGATTAATTATAAAATCCTTAGTTATTTTCTTTTAGATCCGGACATCGACTTTGTCATTGACCTCGATAAAAAGCGAAACGTTCAGAACTGCTTTAAATTCTAGCGAAGACTCATGTTCAGCAAGCCATGTTAAATAGGGATGAAAGTTCTTAGAATGGGCATTCTTCCAACGAAATCGACAACTTAAAAACCTCCTCGTACCTCGCTGGTGGAAGAGTTCTTCCTTTGATTAGGCTTATCGCCAAAGCAAAAAGGACAACAAAACAAACACACTCGCAAGAAGAGACTTGTTAACATTGATCCAAGATCAATTACATTTTGATCATCCCGTTTTACACTCGGGTTTGTTAACATTCTCATCACTCGTCGCCATCACAACCTCAATCACAATTTAATAGAGCTCTTTGAGGAAAGAAACTATCGTTTTTTTGAAGATTTCTACTGTATCGACGATCCAGGATCCTCCAGGTTTGCTGACATCGTTGCATTTAAACCAAAAAGCTAACTCGCTTGTACTCGTATCATTGGCCCCACTGTGAGGTTCGAAACGAATAATAGCAACCCGGCAAATGCAGTCGATCGAGAAAAAAGTTTGATTTATGAGATGCCTAACATTCTTGATTGAAACTCCATTGCAGTTTAAAACATCTATATCTAAGTAGCGGCACTTAATCTAGTGCGTTTTCCCACAAAAACGTCTGGGTTCCGATAAATATAGCGCCATGCCGCGGCATACCGTCTATCTCCTGTTTTGGCTTCTGTGTGAGAATTGGGTTGACATACTATGACTTGAAAACCGGAAGGCGGAATGGGCAATAAGTCCGAACGTAGAACAGGAGGTTCATGGTTCAAATTCCAGCCTAGCGATTTGATATTTCGTCATAGCCTTGTGAAAAGTATGTCAAAGATGACGTAAACCTTTCTGAAAATGTATACAGTGGTTTAACCAGTACCACTTTATAATGAAAGGTACATTAGTAGAATAAAATATTTCACCGAATTCCGAATCCTAAAATGTTCAAAGAATACTCAAGAAATTATACTCCACGTGTCCACTTTAAATCTATTCCTCTCGTATTGTTTCATTCCAGGAAAGTGAAATACTTCCATCCACCGTCAAATGCTGCTTGAAACAGATTCTAAATTTGTAGAGAGGAATTCACTTTTAGGTTACCTCATTGAATTTAATACAATTTGCCCTCTATCCATCCTTTCCTCTTTGAAGTGGAATCTTTTTATCCATTTTAAATGCTATACATAAAAAAGATTCAATTTCTGGTACTGACAATCTTAATTAAGGGCATGGGCGTTTATAAAGGGGGGGGGCAGAGGGGGCTGCAGCCCCCCCCCCCCCACCCCCACAGGACATATCAGAAATTTTGATTGCATTGGTAAAACTGTGTGATAAAAACCTTAAAAATAAATTAAATAAAATCATTAAGTTCAGAACAAATAATTGTTTTGGGTGTAATAGCGTTTTCTTTGTCTAACTATTCCAAGTTCTAGATTGTTAGTATTCCATACCCCCAAATGCTACCAGCCCCTAACCCGAAATTCTACCAGCCCCCGCCCCCGAAATTATTTCCTATATACGCCCAAGATTTGAGCATAAAAGTGTCTGAATATTTCGCTAATACCGATTGTGCCTGGCTACTCAATACGAGATTTCCTGCCATAAACTAAGAATTAGCTATCCTAAATTATTTTACAAAAAATAAAAAATAAAACGCCTTGGTTAGGTTGTTATTTTAAATTTTATTCAGCACATTTCGGTATCTTCGAAGTAGTATCGATGAAGATTTCAAGAGAGTTTTCAAAAAATCTTGCATGAATGCAACCTCAATAGCTTCATTACTTCGGAAAGTATGAAAATAAATATGTTGACATAAAAATGTCAACAATAATTAAAATAAATAGTATTAACTTAAGACAATGTGACTAAAGTTTTACCACAGGTTAAGTCCTTCCATATTAATATTTTCCCGTTTTAGATTCAGGTTGGATATGACCAGAGGAATCTCCCTGTAGTTAGTATTCCCGACGGTAACTCATAGACAGGAAGTCGACACGTCTAGACATGAGGAACTCCCAGCAATGTAAGCTTATAACACACAGGGCCTTCGCTAAGGGAAGGGGCAAGTTGAAAAATTGGTTAGGGGCCCGGTGTCATGGGCGTATATAGAAAATAATTTCGGGAGGAGCTAGGAAAATTTCGGGGGGGGGGGGCTGAGACCTTTTCCGGGGTATGGAATACTAACAATTTAGAACTTGGAATAGTTTTAAACAAATAAAACGCTGTTACACCCAAAATAAAATATTTTTTATGAACATAGTGATCTTATTTAATTTATTTTTAAGGGTTAATGGCACATTTTTACCGACCAACACAAAATTTCTTATATACGCCCATACCCGGTTTCATTTTTTTAATCGCATTGTAATTAAAATTATATGAATGAATGAATGTAAGTTTTGTTATATATCTTTACACAAATATTTAACAATGTAATAAGTGAACAATTTACATTGGCTTGGACAGTGTCCATCAGCCTGAGTGCATGTAAGCATTAATTAATTAAACATTAAAAATAAAAACTTATATACTCCTTTCTAACAAAAACTTACAAAAAGAAAAAATATTCAAAAAGAGAAAAGAAAATAACAATAAACAAAACAAATTTATAAATAATGATTAAATAGCGAACAGAGCAATAATACGTGGAGACAAAATTATAAACTTTAACTTAATAATTAAACTGACTAATAAGAAATTGCCTGTATTTGACCGTACTATTTAAATATTTATAAAGTGTGTCCCAGTTCCTTCCGTCTAGGATTAACTTAACGTCTTCCGGTGTGAGGAGATCCTTGTAATGTAATCTTCTGAACTCCTTTATTACAGGACATCGAGCTATAAAGTGCAGAGTGTCTTTTTCCTCTTGAAGACTGCACATGGAGCAGTGTGCACGTCCGTCTGCACGCCATGGCCTACTGTTCAGATGCAGCATCTCTGTCCTAGCTTTCATGATCAAGCGGATTGCGTAGGGCGACCTGTCATCTGACATGTAGGAAACGGCTACATCGTTGTGATTCAGCCCTCTGTAAAGGAGATGATACTGCGACGACTGAGGCAGATCAGCCTATCGTCTCTGCTCGATATTAGAGAGTGACAGCAGTATCCTGGAACTTGCTTCTTTCATCAGTACTGGGTCGCCGCTCGTCCAGCTGTCCATGCTCTCCCCAGCTCTGGCGAATAGCTTCTTCCATTCCTTGAACAACCAGCCTTTTTTCCCTATAATCTCGTCTAACAATCTACCAGGCAGCCTATGTCTCGGTAGAGTCAGCAGTCGTTGGATGTATTCGAGATGAATCTTTAGGGTGTGCAGGAAAACAGATTGCCTACCTGTTTCCAGGTATATGGCATAGTTCGGAGTGCATGTTGGCAACCCGAAAAGCCGCTTTACGAAAGATCTCGGAACAGCCTAAAAAGCTCCAAACTCCTTCCATCCCCAAACTTGAGCGCCATAACGAAGAGAGGCTCGCGTCACTACATCGAATACTTGGAACTTCGCGGAGATTGGTACTTCATGCTTCCTAATAAATCGGTTCCACGCAGAATGCAGGGCATATTTGGCGACCCGAACCTTTTCATCGAAATGCTTAGTCTTTGATAACCTAGGCGTGAGGATAACTCCAAGATATTAATTAAAATTATATAACAAACAAGGGAACATCCCCAAGTGTCCGGAGCCAATTTTTATAAACTTTGTAGATGCATTATACACGTGAAAATAATCCATACGTATTTTTTTATATCGGCCCAATCGCACGTTTAAGGGGTGAAACCCGCCTTCCAAAGTACAATTCAAATATTCTAACAGGGGGAGTATTCAGTGCTGGGATCACCGATTTGGTCCATTTTTTTCTGCTGATTCTACATCGAAAAATAGTCGACACGAGTCCGAGCGTTCCGTCCAATACGCCTCAGGAGCTGAGAAATAAAATAAGTTGAAAATGCTTTATTTTATATATCGAGTTTAGATAATGATATCGACATGATTCTTTCACCAATTCATTTGTTTTAGAGAGTAGATTAAAGAACAAATACAATCTTTAAACAATAATTTATATATCGTCAAATAAGTTCTGAAATATGCTTACCTTTGAAGTAAACTAGCATTATAAATTTTTCTACACAAAAAATAATAGCCGATTTAAAATCAGCAACCCAAGAAACTCTAGTGAGGTAAAGATCATCGAAAACAAAAAATAATATATTTTTCCACCAATACCGAGAGATACCAGAATTCGTCTCTTCCAGAGAGGAATTCTCTATTTCTAATATATAAAATAGCTCTTACATATTGTCTGTCCAAAAATGTCCAGCCACAGGAAGTGCCAATTTACCTTAGCCAATACTTAAATTTTCCACTCCGTTCCGTTACAAATATATTTAATTTTGTTTTCAGGACCTGCTTACAAAAGCTGGTCTTCGGAATCCAATTCGAAAAAAAATATACTCTTCCAGATTTTTACAACCCTTTATGGATATATATTTCACGATTGATTTGAAATTTGGTAGGATTTTTGTTTTTATCTAAGGTCATAAGTTCAAGTTGTACAATAGGCCTTCAATGTCAACATTTCATAACTTATCCCAAAAATTCATTAAAATTCATAACATAGCTCTTGCAGCCCAAGTACTTTTTTAACTCTGATAACATCTGATTCAAAATTAAGAAAGAAAGATCAATTTAGCTTGCCTATATTGGTCAAAGATAGCTATTTAAGCCAAGCATCATCAGATGATTACTTAAATTTCCTAATGTTCTTTTCGGAAAATTCTAGTGATTGTCTCTCTCTCTCTATTGGATTTAGCTCCACTGCAGTAGCTGCCAATGGAACCTCAGTGAATGACTATAACGCAAAGAAAACGGAAACCTTTAAAGACAGTTTATAGGCAGTATGTCATGGTTAATGGGGCTGGATGTACGGCGTATGATCATAAACGGAAGCTTCCGAACATAAAGCATGGCCTATGAAGGAGTCTAAAGCAAAAGTCTCTTCTTTTTATACCTCACTACTTCTAAGTCCGTGAAAACCTTCAAGAATATGAAGTATCTTTAATTTTCTCTCTCTCTCCACCATTGACTGCGGATTAATCTTCCTCTTCAAGTGGATATAGTTGGTGTGCGGTCATAATAGTTAATAATACTATATTTCAAAATAATTATGATTTTTTTTTTTACTGATGACGTTTCGGCCTGCAGTCAGGCCAATGAGGAGATGAAAAGCTGATCCATTTGGAAGAGGCTACATCACTTAGTGGCAAAGACGAAGTTTTTTAATTCAAGCCAAAAAGTTGGCTGTTTTCATTTTAAAATGAACTACGACTATTTCCACAGCGGTTAATCTTCTCAGGCAACCATCTCTTCTGAATATTATAAATAAGGATCAAAATAAGTCATCTCCCATTGAAGACATACAATGCTAAGAGATTATAGTAGAGTAGAAGTAGCGGTTCGTGTAAGGATAGGAAGAAGAGAGCGGTCTAGTCACGACTCGATTAAATCCGAACCCAGGGAAGAGAAGAACGGTACCTGGTGCTTCGACCTGCCTCTATCTCCTTACTTTACCATCTCATTCTAGTATAGCTAGAATCATGCGCAGGATTCACTCGAAATGGATATGGCTGCGAAGGAAATGTTGAATTGATGGAAACGGATGGTAGATCTTGAATAGGGCTGTCCAGGAATGGACTCATCTTACTATTCAGGCTGAGGAAGAAACCGTGTAATCAAGGTGGTATATCTGGTATAGGGAGTCGTACACGTATGTACACGTTTTCCTGGTCGGTCTCAGAATGAAACGTTCTATTTAAGAAAATAGACAGTAGATCTCCAGCAGGGGCGTCCAGGGATGGACCCATCTCGCTGGTCAGTCTTGGTAGGAAATCTTGAATTGAAGGTAACGTGTTGTGTGTGTATGTATATATGTATATATATATATATATATATATATATATATATATATATATATATGTATACATACATATATATAAGGGAAGGTGTTGTACCTCTGACCATATTGTACCTTTGACCACCTAGGCTGTGGCGCTATGTAGCAACATTTTATAATGTTTGGTGTAATTAGTGTTTACCTCCTTCACTAAAGGGCTTGTGTAACCAACTTTAGATTATTCAAGTCAAAGAGGATTCTTGCAAAAATTACTTATCCATTTCTATCTTACAAAATGTACCATGCTCTTTAATTTGCTCTAAGGTGTTGTATTTCTGACCATGATTAGTTGTTCTTTTGACCAGGTCAAAGGTACAACACTCCTGAGTGATTTTTTTTTTCTCATTTAACTTTTATACTCTTCTGCTACAACTTTTTAAAAATTAGTTAATTTTTTTTGCTTCAAACTGACTTTATCAACCCTCAGTGTAGCAGATGAAACCTATCGCCCCTTATCGTTCGTTACATATGATGTAAGGCCTCATCCGAAAGCGCAGGCAAGGAAAATGTCCAATAGGGGCCGGCCTAAAAGGAAACCTCGTATCCTGATTGATATTCCTGATCGGAAAACTATTGAAAAAAAAAAATCTTTAGGAGAAAGTGAAGTTGATCTGTCAAATAAATGTTGCGGGTTAGATGACCAGCAACAATTTGAAAAAGATTTCATGGGAAAAGAAAATTTTGTTCTTGTTAAAATTACAGGCAGAAGGATTATTACATATTTTGTCGCAGAGATCTGTCGTAATAAATGTCCAATGTTAAAGATCCAATATTTTAAAAAAACAAACTTTAAGTGACAAGTTTACATGAGAAGATAAAAATTTGTATGACTTTGGTATAGAAGATATTTTGGCTAAACTTCCATATCCTACTACTGCTAGTGGATGTACTTGACAGTTAAAAATTTGGATTGGATTTTTCAGCATATAAAGCTTGATAATATACTATCAATAATAGATTTTTTATTATCCTTTCATACTTGTCCTGTACACATTAAACTTACAATTACATATTTACAATGTTATTGAATAGAATTATTTACAATGTTTGAAAGTGGTCACTATATATATATATCCGTTTGATGAGTTTCTATTCTAAGTTTCCCAAAATAAACACTGTATAAGTATTGCATGGATACAATATTTCTTTCTAATAGTGCAGTTGTTTTTTGTAGACTACTTAAGTCATTATTTTTCTTGAAATTCAAATTACGTGCAATTGAACATTACTTTTTAACTCCCTTTGCCTCCTTGTCAATATGGGGACAACAAAAAAATTTAGAGGAAAATCGCAAAATATAGATTCGATTTTAAAATCTATCACTTTGATTGACAAACGTAACATCGATCGAGCGGAGCGTGGCACGCCCCATTTCTCCGTTATTTACAAAGTGCGAACGGTTCCAGAGATTAGAGCCCTTTCTTTGAACACAGACTACAAACAACTTTTGAAGCAATTTCCTTAAATCGGCCTGGGTTTTTGCACCTAATGACATCTGGAAGGGGTAATACGCAGGGTAACGGGGCTCAAATTGGAACCTCCTGTCTACATTCTTCGCTTCATTGCAACTCGGGCTGAAATATTGAAAAAACTGATATTACCTGTGTATTTTACTTTCTTCAGTAGTGTTTCTCAAAATACATACCCGAACGCGCGTAATGAATTAATTTAAATTACATATATAAGATCGACGAGTGGGTTTCAGAGCTATTTAAACAATCTAGAAAAACTCGAAGAGCTTTCACCAAAAATAATTTTATTTATGCCCGACCATTAAACCCCTAAGCTGGACTTAACCTTAGAATAGCACGATTTTCCAAAACGTTTATACATATGTACCTATTACTTTTCTCAGCGTGTTATAAGGCCAAGCCTCTATTATTGTGTCGACGGAAGTCGATCCTTTTTTTCTATTATTTTACCTTCTTAAATTAAGTTGATGTAGATTGCGACCTTTTATATCACAAAAATCACTTAAATATTGCGGAAGGTCGATCACTAAAAACATAAATCAGTTCGGAAACTTCCGCGTTCGGCGGATGTTTTGCTCCAGGGGATCCTGTATAAAATATTTAGTACAATCCAGGAACACATTGAGATAAACCGCCTTAAGATCTATTTGTTCCTATAGAAGTTCGGATGATCACAAGAACTAAGATAAGCGCAGCAAAATATTCAAGCAAATTATATTGATCTTAAGCATAGATCGAGAATGGGCACTTACGTCTGCGTGTAAATAGTATTACAGGTACATTTTTTATAGAGTCAGCATTTGAAGATAGTGGAAAAACAAGAATTATTGTTTTGGTTACTTCGGAATGACGGAGTGAGTAGAAAATATTTTCTTACGTTAGGCATTCATCCAAACTACTTCTAAACTGTATAAATTTTGGTTTTTGGGGAGTCGAGGAACTATTTAGAAAAAAAATCAGAATGAGCAGAATTGAGATTTTCGTATAATAATTTCTTATATATCTCGAGAGCGGTTGGGAAATTATGATAAAAGGAGGGAATCCATTCGAACGCTTAAAATCTCGCTTTTTTTCGATGTCATTGGAAGCAGGTATTAATTTACGAGTTTATATTATATTAGTTCACTAATAAAGGTTTTCCATAAAACCAGCAAGAAACTTGAAATACAAATATTAACTGTTTCTATTCGAATCTTTCCAATTTACACTAGTGAAGCTATTATTCAAAACCAAGCTGCTCATACTAACTTTGACTAAAAATTCGGCTAAGAAAAGTCAATCTTGTTACAATGAAATCCCTCTTAATATTTCGAATATATTATTAGAGCATGCTTTTCGATAAATAAAACAACTTTCTATTGTTATTTTCTCAATACATAAATACTTTTTAGTAAGAATAATTTAAATCTCATAACATTTTTGGAATTATATATTTTAGTAAAATATTTTTCTTAATTAAATGATGTAATAATAATAATTTTATTATATTTTAACATTATAATTCTTATTCTTGTTTTCAGGTAATTGACGCATAATATGTAGTTTTATTTCAACAGTGCACTCTGAAGGTAAGAATAATTTAAGAAAATTAATAATTTAATTTTTCTTCTTGTATAATTGATAGAAGTGCTTCTCTAAATGATTATTTTACTTCTGAAATTGTCTTGGTCATTTTGAAAACTGGAATTGGAGCTTATTTTACTTTTCATATTTTCCCATAAAGTTCTGTTGGTAAAATGTTATACTTGGAAACCAGGATAGTAGCATATTTTCTTTATACTTAAAACATTAAAATTATCAACTATCTACAAAAAAGACTGTCTTTTCCTAAAAATAATAAATAAAAATTTATAATTTCCAAACGTTTATTATGACCATAGATTAAGGAGAGAAAAACTCAAGTTTTAAAATTTGTACTGAGCAGGTATATTATCTCCCTTAATAACTGAAAATTCTACAGTTATATCTATATCTATATATATATATATAAAAATCACGTGTCTGTCTGTTTGTCCGTTTGTCTGTTTGTTCCTTATACAAATTTACACCGTTTGACCGATTTTCACCAAACTTGGAATACTGGTAGGTCTTGACACGGGGAGAGTCATAGGCTAGGTTAAAATCGTCAATGACTCACAGTTCGGAGATCGCGAGTTCGAAACAATGAACCCAAATAGTTACACATTTGCGTTGTTAGATTTTAATATTACTTATTTGGTTTATAATTTATTTTTGCTTTATAGATGCAGAAAGTAGGTTTAGCACGCCGGGTAACACCTAGTTAAGGATAAAAATACTTTGTTATGAAGTAAGATCTTAAGGCGGGGTATAACTTTTAAGTTAAACTTTTAGCATGAGATTCCATTAAAATGTATGAATGCAGCATTAGTATTAGTGAAAATGTTATTCACTTCTTTGGGAAATGTCCGATTCTGAGCGAATTCAGAAGAAAATCGTTCCGGAAAAGGTTCAATTACAGCAAATATTAATCGTGAGAATTAGACTTGGTTTAAATGTTGTTGGCTTAATTCTATTTGGGAATTCAATTTTTATTCAATAGATTGAATTAAAATTTAACAAAAACCATTACTATTAAATTTATTTATCCGTTTTTGATTCTCATGTGATATGGATTTTAATCTAGTATTTGATATCGCCCTAGAAGCGATTCCATTTAGAAAAATAAATGTATAAGTGAAGAAAACTGTAGGAAAGGAAAAGAAACAGTTCTGTAATGATAATTGATTGATATTTTTTATAAGGCTGGAATTTAAATTGTTGTTATGAACATAAAGATAAATTAAAGTAAACGAAGTTTAGTCGATTGGTCTATGGTAATGATTTTTTTAAATTTTAGATATTGTCAAATACTTTTATGTACATTATAGCTATGAAATATTTTGTCACAAGTACAGTCATATATTGTTTTTGTTATTTTTATTTATTTATAAGCTTAGAATGTATTGACTAACGTACATTGCGGATGTGTTTTTCTTACCAATTCTCCGACAACTGTATTAGAGAAGTAATAGGACTTAAGTTTGGCACCATAACGTTGCTTATCAAGAAATTCGCTAAGAAATTCAAACTCAAAGTGATCCTGTTAGAAATCAGTAGATTAATCCTGGAGGACTGAATTAGTATGGTACGATACCTAATGGTGAAAAAATTAATTGAGATAAATAAAAGGAATCATAAATAAATTAATCACACTTAATTTATTAACATTTAGATGATTTTTTCTAAAGCCACCTAACGTTCGTGGTAGAACGGTGGAATAAGTTTGTTAGATTGGCGAACAAGTCTCTATACGAGGTAAATCGTGATCGCTAGCTGATCGTGAGGAGAAAACTAATGAAAGTTTTATGAAACCAAGAAGAACGATCTGAACACAACTACTAAAACAAACTCTCATCTTTTTTTATCACAATCGAAAATGTACAATATACAATTATATATATATATATATATATATATATATATATATATATATATATATATATATATGTGTGTGTGTGTGTGTGTGTGTGTGTGTGAATAATGTGTGTGTGTGTGTGTGTGTGTGTGTGTGTGTGTGTGTGTGTGTGTGTGTGTGTGTGTGTGTGTGTGTGTGTGTGTGTGTGTGTGCGTAGGTGCACTTCGACAAACAAAGTACGAAATGGTCGAATGCCAAAATCCTATACGTATCAAGAGAGTGAATAAAATACAATTTTTTAAATATTTTTTCCCCGTAGACAAAGTATATGCCAATAATAAATAAGGGATAAAAAACACTGGTGAAATATACATAATACACATGTTTCTGCTGTCATATTGCTTACAAGGTTCCTTAATGTTTACTCAATAATGTTTGGAAAGGATGGAAATAAGTCTTCTAACAAACAAAGAGACCCTTTGTATACATAAGCTAGAAAAACTGAGGAGACGCAGTCCATTTGTTGTGTCAAACCTCTTAAGTTCAACATTGTCTGTTTTCAATATGGATGAAGAACACAGCACTCAGTAGGGACAGCTACAAATGTTTTTCGTTTGCAAACAACACAAGTAAAGGTTATGGGACGATAACACATTTGAATTAGCCGTCATTTAGGTCCCCAATAAATTCCTAATTTGTATAGCATTACATGAAATCAATCAGAACGGTACATATCAGTATTCGCGGGGAGTTTATCCATGCCGTCCCTCTCCCCATAGGAAGGAAACCAAATTATGAGGTTGACCTCATGACACAATCCGGAAGTGCCGGCTAGACAATTTCACGTTTCAGAGGCCGTAGGTCTCGAAAATAACGGTGGTTCAAATTTAAATAACAAAAATGCATTTTCTAATATGAAAGGTCAAGTCTGTTAATCAGGAGAATCCGTCCTCCGAACCATACGTTGTTCGGGGGAAATTCGTGCGAAACAAATCGTAGCGCTTACGTTATTGCGTTACGTGACTACAGGCTATAACTATAACCGTTTTAAAAGCTATAACTATAACCGTTTTTGCGAAATAACTAGACTTTTCTTCATGAAGATTAGATAGTTAGCCGTCGAGGTGATAAGCAATCAGGGAATAGTTGGGATTCGGCTAAAGAAAAACCTCAATGCGATTTTTGGAAAAAAAAAATCTATATTCAGGACGTTTCGGCTACTCTTTGGTCGCCTTCGTCAGCTAAAATGACAACGAAAAAAACAGAAATTACTACACAGAAAAAAAGTTAATAAGTATCTTATCTTACTTATTAACTTTTTATCTGTAACTTGTGTATTACATAATTTGTTTTTCTCCTTTATTTGTCATTTTAGCTGACGAAGGCTACCAAAGAGTAGCCGAAACGTCCTGAATATAGATTTTTTTTTTTACAAAAATCGTATTGAGGTTTTCCTTTAGCCGAATCCCAACTATTCCCTGATTGCTTAGACTTTTCTTGTGATTTTCGGATATATTCTTATATATATCTAAAGCGGTTGAAACATCGTATTAAATGTAAATCATTTATTTGAAAGCTTATTATATTTCCTACAAAAATTGTTCTTATTTATGTTTTGTATTTCTATCCATTCGAAGAAATCTGTCCTTAAATGGTGTAACTTCCGCTTAGGATACTGTCAGTTGCTTGTTGTGGCGCCTAAGATTTTGCGTAATGTTCCAAAACCAGCAAAATTACTGGAAATATGTATATCATATTGTTTTGATTATCAATAAAGGTAGGTACATGTCTTTACAATTTTTACGAAAGATTTATACAAAAGATTTAGTGTTTCTATTCTAAGCTTTACGAATGACACTGAGGATGGATGGATGAATTGGGTGCTTAAGTGCAGAAAACATCTAGGTCCTCACCGCCCTGAAGTGTAGTGTTAGAGAGTCGTGTATATGTCGTGAAAGGGTTTGTAATTTTGTGTTTAGGACAGTGAATGACAATGAACTATTATTTTGATAACTTGTATTCTATTATTTTTTTTATTTACTAATGTCATTGCTTACTACTAACACCAATGTTACTACTATACTAATATACAGTATAGCAATATTAATACAAATAATAGACTACTTAACCATGTTAATATTTACTTATTTATTTTATTTTTTATTTCTTCTATGTATAATTTTGACACTGAGGATGACACAGTTCCTGCTATTTTTCTTAGATTGGATTACTCTTGAATAACTGCTGTTATCATCTCGACCAATGCATTGATGCCGAAAACAACAGTGAGTGCCAACAAATATCTCAAGCTATTGGACGAGTTTATGATATTATCAGTACTACTGGACACTGCTAAAAACGCAAGGCAATTTTCAAATGCGCATAATTAAAGAATAAAATAAATAAATAATCTTTATTGGTTAGAAATATTGCGCAGTAAAAATTACTTCCAGGGAACCTGAGATATACTACCTCATTATAATAATAATTATTTAAAATGTTACCTTGTAAAAGGTATAAAATTTCTTAAGCAAACCGATTCTTGGTTTAGAAAAAAAGAAATAATAAAACGAGTGATTAAAAACTTATGAAAATTAAAAACCTTATCAAACACGGTGTAATTCCTATAAATATTTACAATAACAATTTGAGTCATTTATATTTTAAGATTAATGACTGGAAATTTTAAGAACTGACCTAACGGATCCCTGTAGTGGGAAATCGTCTCTTTTTATCACAGATTTTCGTCAATAACACAACTATGTAATCTAATCTTTATACGTTCGCAGATTTTAGTCACATCATAACAGTATAACAAGAATTTTCAGAACGGCAATTAACTATAGTAAAAATAATTTCCACTTTCGATTGTAAATCAAGTAATAACGGTTAAATAGCGATTTTATTTGTACTAAAATTTCTCTGCTTATAAATACAGCAGAGATGGACGTTAAGATTTAATAATAATAAATACAGCAGAAATAATGCAAAATGGGGTCACCCGTGGTCTAGTGGCTAGCGCGCTAGATTCATAAGCGGGAGATGGTGGGTTCGATCCCCACCGGCGCCAGAATGTTTCTCATCCCAGGGCTCGCTGAGAAAATTCCTGGCTGCACCCTGGATGTCGGCGCTAATAGCCAAGATTTGTTGATGCGCCGTAAAAAAAAAAAAAAAAAAAAAAAAAAAAAAAAAAAAAAAAAAAAAAAAAAAAAAAAAAAAAAAAAAAAAAAAATAATGAACAATTTTATAAATATTGGTAAACACGTTTTTCTTTCAAAACAATTAAGGCGTTTAAGTAAAATTAAAGCGTTTAGTGATTAATTTTTTTAAATTTCATGATTTTTTGTCAATAACAAATTGAGGTTGAGACAAAACAAGATATTTTATTTCAGGTATTCAAAATCGTCGCACTGACTTGAAACGTTTTAGCGCGGTTACTCCCTACCTCCATAGGGAGAACCCGCTTATGAGATTGATCTTACGACGCAATCCAAAAGTGTCGACTAGAAACTTTCTCGTTTCAGACCCCAAAGATCACGAAAATGTAGGTGGTTCAAATTTGTAAATATATATATATATATATATATATATATATATATATATATATATATATATGTATATTATGTATGTATATGCATGTCTGTTCGCTCTCTAGCAAGCTCAAAAATGGTCCGATTTTGATGAAATTTGGTACAAACATCTGTAGTCTAATTTGAAAGGTCAAGTTCGTAAACCAGCAGAATCCGTCCACTGGAAGATAGTGTTTTTTCATATGCCACACATGCTGGCTCACTCAGTAATGTTAATATACTTTTTTTATAAATAAAAAAAAATTGAAACTCTCTGCAGTACTGCACTCTGATAAGTCTAAACGTTTTTTGTCTATGCGCCTTCAGGAAGTAGTAGATTTCGAAAATTCGACTCCACAAGTTACGTATAAGCGGTCAAATAAGATATAATAACATCTATATAACAGAATTATGTACGTAAAATGAAGGGGTCGGGGCAAAATAGTGTCAAGCGACATTTTTAACAAAGCTTAACTGTAGCTGTTAATATTGGATATTTTGTGGGACTATCAGTCTATGATGATGCTACTAAGATATGAGTGCAAAGTGCTCTGTATGCTACTTAATCTTTTTGCGCCTAACCAATTTAACTGATAGTCCCACATAATATACAACATAAAGAAGGTAAAGTTAAGCTTTGTCAAAAATCTTGCTTGGCACTATTTTGCCCCGACCCCTTCAAACGATTTAATTAAAAAATGAATTAGACACTAAAACAATATAAGCCGAGACGGCTTTATTTTGAAAGCCTAATACATTTCTTGAACGATGGTTGAAATTTCTGATATCTTTCCATTCTAAAATTTTCTAATCACACAACATGTCAGCATTAGATAATGAAAGAGGCCTTTAAGACTCAGTTCCAGCGAGCTGGGTATTTTATTTATTATTACTTATTTTATTTGGATATTTGACATTATTCTTAATTTAATTATTCTCATTTTCTGTTATTTATATTATAATTGAAATAGGATAATGTTATCTTCTTTTCGGCCTTCGGCGTTTATTTGGCCTCCTGCAGAAAAATACATATCATTTTCCTAGAAATGTTACTTTCCTGTAAAAACAATTGTGGTAAGACCTTGCAATTTTCTGTATCTACAGAGCTTCCTTTGATACGGCTCTTGGAATCATTCTCAACTTCCCCCCGCCATAACAGTATCACTACGTTGGATAAAAACCTCTGATAAGTCTCTTAAAAAAACCCAAAGGGAAGGAAGGGGCTATCAGGGAATCAGTCTATTTCTACGCTTGCTACGGGCAGCATATCTTTCGTAAGTAATTATTACATCCATTAAATCAATTATATGATGTTTGCATCTTAGAAGTTATATCTAGTAGGCTAAAGGTTATTACTGATAGAGCTTATTTAAATGAACGTTTGGAAAGAATCCTATTAGGTTTATTTACAGTTGTTTGACGCTCATATTTGGGATGTGTTATTTACGAGTCCATTGTCACTATGTTTTTATGGACGTGATAGTTAAAAAACAAAATTAACAATAGAAATTTTTATAAAAATAGCATTCGGGAGTATATTATGTATCAATGTAACGGAGTTTAAGAACAAGGGATACCAACTGAAGCAATCACGGGGCATTTCCTGCATAACACTTTGCAGAATTGCATCTCCGTACTGTTTGATAACATTTTATTATCATATATAAGATGGGCTCCGTGCCAAAGGGGACGAATCCACAGTTAGAACAAACTGAGAAAATTGGAGTTAAAGTTAAGAAAAATATGAAAAAAATAGTGTGTGGTGACAGAAATGATTTTAATTGGACCAATTGTCAACGGCCATAAGTTAGGGAAAGTCGGGCGTGGTCATTACCCGAATGGGTGACCGTCTACGTGCTTTTGGCTTTACAAAAGCGTGGCAGCCTATAGATAGCCCGGTGTTAATACCCCGATACACCGTTAATCACATAATAAAAAAAAAATTAAAATAATTTCTGTCACCAACAATAATTTGTTTTACATTCTTCTTACCTTTAACTCCAATATTCTCTATTTGTTCTAATTGTGGGTTAGTCACCGTTGGCACTGAGACCTTCATAAAACCCTTAAAACTATAACTCCTGTAAGAAGATCAGTGTACTTTTTTTCAATCTCGGAAGAAGATACATAAAATAATAATCATAAGCTTTATTGGCATCATCTTTGGACTAAAGCATCTCCCTTCATGGAGGATGGGAATCCTTCGAAACTAATTACAACATAGTAAATAAATAAATAGTATTCTTTGAACGATAGTAGATTTTACCTTTTGGTCCCAACAGCCTCTGGCCACTGTCCTCTAGCAATCCCAATCTGTTCACAAAATCATCTCTCCATCTTTTGTTGCTCTACTATTTTGGGATCCACTGACAGCACATTTTGGTCCATCTGAGAGAGTTCATTCTTGCAAAATGTCCGGCAAATCTCCATTTGAGGATACGGGCATCTTTATAGATATCTTTCAGTTTAGTAATTCCCTGCATCTCAGTAATTTTTGTTTCATAATAATGGTAGGGCTAATAAAAATTCTGATGATAATAAAGTTCAGATTAGAAGAATAGAAGTTGACATAAATTAAAAAGTTAGTAATTATATATTTTACTATTTTGCTTCCCAAAGTTTTTGATAATCTCATTAGGTTGTTAAACCAATAAAAAAATGTTATTTTCTTCTTCTTTCAAAAACCTATTCTACAAGAAATCAAGCTTAATAAATCAACTTACTAAAATATAAAAACATTTTAACAAGAAAAAATGCCTGGCATACTTAGGGCTTTCTTTCTATGGAGTCATCCGTTGAGGTTTCAACTACTGAGTTAATTTAAAATAAAAGTCTTGATGGAACCCTAAATCAACCACTTAGGATTTTCAAAAATGAACATTAGGTTAAAATGCTAGGTAAGAATATATATATATATATATATATATATATATGTATATATTATTCTATGTGTCTTCGTTGGGAAGTATTTTTGTTACTGGTATTGATATATATATATATATATATATATATATATATATATATATATATATATATATATATATATAAATATATATCTATCTATCTATCTATATATATATATATATATATATATATATATATATATATACATGGTGGGGCCGGAAAATAATAGGACTGATTCCCCCCCCCCGCGACTGTACTTCGGAGCGCGCGCGAGCCGACTGGATTCGTTACTGGATGCCCCTATCCCACGAACGAGTGGTTGGTCAGATGTCTCCGAGCATCTGGAGAGTCAAGACAGGCTTTTTCGTGCGAGGAGATTTTGTGAGTGGAACAAGCCGAAAATGCAGCGTCCGTTAGAGCGGAGGTCGGCGATTAAATTCTGTGTGAAACTCGGTAAATCTGCAAGAGAGACGTTTCATATGACCAAGCAGGCTTACCCAGATAATATTTTAGCAAGAAGTGGTGCGTTTCGGTGGCCAAGGCCTTTTCGTAGCGCGAAGATTAGTAAAGAGATCCCCGAAGTTTACTCCTTGAAGTTTACTCCTATCAAAAATACCATTTCTAATGCATGCAATGAATTTTGACTCATTAACATAGAATACCCCATTGAAGAATTTCGAACTATCTGGGTCTTTTTCATGATTTTGTAAGATCAAAATTTTAACTTAAGATAAAATGAAAATATATTTATTTAGAGGAATCCGTTCTTCGCAATTTCATACTTTTATTTTCACGACGTTCCACGAATGAGGGATCGCAGCTGGCGTTATAATAAACGGTTTTGTAAATTGAAAATACAAGATTTGACAAAGACGTTGTCAACACAAATCCAAACATGATGATATATGTATATAGCAAGAATAGTTTACAACGATCCCCAACAAACTTAAAATACAAAGGGCGAATGCAATAAGTTTTTTTGGGAATCAACTACACCAAGGCTGTTTTCTTCTAAAGTCAATATTTTGGTTTCTACGAATATCTAATTAATAATTATGTTTAGAGAGATAGAGAGAGCGAGAGAGAGGGAGAGGGGGGAGAGATAGATAGTGTGACAGTGAGGTTTGAATTTACGGTATTTTCGTAACCTTTGATTCATGAATCTTTCCATATTTCCATCGAAACCACCTTATCATATTATCGAGCAAATTTAACGAATAAACTTTCAATAATCTTTATTTTTTAGATAAATTACTTCGCTAGGCTGGCATTTGAACCCATATCCACCCCTGTTACTCTCGGGTGCATTACCAATTATGCTAGTTGAGTTCATACATCTTGGCAACTCAATGCATCTAAACCTCTTGCCATTCTGCGAAATGAAGCCTCGTGCCCTATTTGAGAACGTAACCCATCATAATAATGTGTAGTTTACACAACCCATTGCCGACCACCCGATCCCGACCGCCCGATATCGGATGGAAATCGCTTCCGACCGTCCGACCTGGGCACCACCCCAAATCATGATCAGGGGCGAGATTTAACCCATGCGATCACAGAGCTGACGGAGATCGGGCCCGATTTGGGGCCTGGAAATTTGGTCTTGTAAACTGCCTTCGAAAGTCAGTACTAGTGAGTTAATTTTCCTAAGAAATAATGATTTGAAAATTAAACTTCGGCTTTTCAATCCTGAGCATTTTGCGAAGAAGGGTTTAATAACGAATAAACGTTATCTCCATTATTGATGGGCAGATTTTTATACGACAGAGTAAAAAGTCCGACTCGCAGGAACTGCCTCATCTTAGCGCGGTTCCGTTCTTATCTCTAGTCTAATTTCGAAAGATTAAAATAGAAGCAGTTATTATTTTGTTGAGAGGAGATCGTTGACCGTTGATGATGCAAGGTAGGGATTGTCCGGGTTAGGTCACTGCTACTTAATAATACATACCCCATATGTGTATGTATGTGGGCATATATATGTACATATGTGTGCGTGTATATGTGTATGTGTATATGCATATATATAAATATATATATATTATATATGTATATATATATATATGTTAGGTACATTTACATAGATATGTGCATATATTAGTGTTAAATATGTCCTACTTGTATTTACAGCCCTGATGAAGGCTTGAAGTTCAAGCCGAAACGTCGGCACAATAAAACCATTTTTACGATAAAATGTAGTTTTATTAAGTAGCAGTGACCGAACCCTGACAGTTATATTTTGGTTCCACCAGTCTTGAAAGGTAGGATTTACAATCTTACCTGGAAGGGTCGGCAACAATAGAAACCGTCCCGCTAGTTACAAGGTCTTGGAATCTTGGAACTCTATATTTCTAACAATAAATTGTTTTTGTTATTTTACTTAACCTGTTTTATTTTCGAATACATTATCCAACTATAAGCAATTAAAAAATAACAAGGAATAAAATACAGACAAAAAGAACACTTCGAATAAGCGAAATCAATTACTTTAAAGCTTTAAGCTCTTATTTCTCCGATTGACATCGCCTAATCAAAACTTTCATTAGAACCTTTTATGTAGAACATTTAATAAGCTTTCTAATGGTATTCTTACGTTTACCAAAATTCTCAACAGTTTTCGAGATATTAATGAAAGTTCCCAAAATTTATATTATTTCTAGCAACAGAAAATTGGCCTCATTTTTCATATCCTGTTTTACACACAAAATTTTCGCAACATAAGAAATTAAAAAAATAAAAAGCAATAAAAAACGAAGGGAAAGAGACAAAAATTACAACAAGAACGACAAAAACCCGTTCATAAGAACAAAACAGACGTATTTGAAGTTTTAAGCACTTATTTCTCCGATTGACATAACCTAATCAAAAATAGTTTTAGAATCTTTTTTGTAGAGAATTTAGTAAGCTTTCAAATAGTTTCTATCCACTTACCACGATTTCCCAACCGTGTTCGAGATATTAATGAAAGTATACGAACTTCCCAAAACTTTTCATGTCTGTTCATAAAATATTTTATTCTAACCCTTCCTTAACTCCAAACGTAACAAAACTTTCAACATATTAGTTTTAATGAAAGTAGAACATGCAGATAAAGTTTCAACTGAATACCGTAATTCTAAGTACCCAAACCAAAAACGGTATTCAAAAACTATTTTTCCAATTTTCTCGAAAACGGTTAAAGCGATCGCCTTCAAAATGGTTTCATTCGTTTTCCTAGCCCAGGAATCATATAAAACGAGTGCTTACAAGCTTATGAACTCAAAAACGTAAGCATTACGATTTTTTTGCGCGAATTTCGCCCCAAACGCCATCTTTCAGAAGGCGGATTTTGCTGGTTAACGAACTTGACCTTTCAAATTGGACGAAGGATTTTTGTACCAAATTTCATCAAAATCGGACCATTCGTCTTCTATCTAGAGAGCGAACAGACAAATATATATATATATAAATAAATATATACATATATATATATATATATACAAATTTGAACCACCGTTATTTTCGGTCTCTAGGGGTTCTGAAACGCGAAATTTTCTAGTCGGCACTTCCGGATTGTTTCACTGTATCAACTCTATAAGCGGGGTTCCTCCCTATGGGGGAGGGAGGAACCGCGCTAAAAAAAACGTTTAAACATGTTATTACTTATTAATCGTTATTTCGTTATATGCTATTACATTTTCTAAGGGATATTTTTTTGTTTAGCATTTATATGTCTCTGCATTTAAATACTCACAAAATATGTAATTGATTGAGCTTTAACGTTAGCGTACTTTTTAATGAAAGTATCTCAATTACAATATGAGTTATCGAACAAAAGCAATGCAATTCTGCATTGCAATTTCCAATGCCATATTTATGATCGTTATCGAAGAAAGGGGAGGTAACTATATTGGTGGGGGGGGGGAATTGCGGATATATTCTTATATGTGTGTCATGAAACCTGTTATGAAATCTTATTAAATGTAAAGAATATATTCAAAGCATCTTAAATTTCTTAAAATTACGGCGCACAGCCAAACGCTACATTTGGTGTTTCAAAAAAGGGTACATCCTCTAAATCTTAACCGATTTCAATGCACTTTTTTAAAAAAGTTAATAAAATTTAGAGCAACTTCGTCTGGCCAGATTTTTCTTTTTTGTTTCTCCTGTTTATTTAGTTGTGTGTGAATAATTCACGAACGTTTACAATTGAGCATAAAATAATATTTTATTTTTTATCTAACTTAATATCAGCAAGAAATTACATTGTCAACAATGAGATTAATTGAAATAATATGATTTTAAAATATATTTTGATTTTTTCCAAGTCTAATCAGGATTTGAACGTGTAATTTCATCGATATCAGTGCCGATATATAGTTAGATAAAAAATAAGATATTATTTTACGCTCAATTGTAAAAGTACGTGAATTATTCACACGTAAAGAGGGGAAACAAAAAAGAAAAATCTGGCCTGACAAAGTTGTTCTAAATTTTATTAACTTTCATTTTTAAAAACAGTGCATTGAAATCGGTTAAGATTTAGAGGCTGTAGCCTTTTTTGAAACACCAAATGTCGTAATAATGATACGGCTGTTTAGCAATTTTTGATACAGCGATCTCAGCTTCTTTATACTGTCTTCGTTTTGACATTTTTTCACGTGTTTACATATTTCACGAAAGATTAAGACCAAAAATTAACTGTTTCTATTGTAAGCTTTTTAAATTACACCATTACCACCGTGTCTTCAACCAATCCTGTTACAATACAGATTTTTAGTTTTTTTCGGCTCTTCCGAATATGAAGGTGATCCTGAATTTCATGAAAAAAAAAATCAATCAATTTCCTGTTTATGAATAAAATTATGATACAGCCCAGGCAAGTTAGACTTTTCGAGGGAGATAAACAATGAGTATTCACATCTTTGGACGATGGATAATAATGTTTTTCAACTTTGTACTGCAACCCTTTCTACAGAGCGTTATTTCTTATATCATGAAGATTAGATAGTTAGCCGTCGAGATGATAAGCAATCAGGGATTAGTTGGGATTCGGCTAAGAAAACATCAATACGATTTTTGTAAAAAATCTGTATTAAGGACGTTTCGGCTACTCTTTGGTAGCCTTCGTTAGCTAAAGTGACAAAAAAACAAAACAAAGAAAAACAGAATTAATACACAGAAAAAAGATTTACCAGTGAGATAAATGATAGGTCTATAAATACAAATCTACTTTTTTAAAAAGAACAATTTGTTGTTAAAGTATTAAAACAATTATATTATTACTAAACAGGTAAAACTTTTTTTAATATAGATTTTTTACAAAAATCGTATTGATGTTTTCTTAGCCGAATCCCAACTAATCCCTGATTGGTTATTTCTTATATTATTGGGATATAGGTATTGCCGACAATTTAAAATCAAATTTGAAGATGCCTTTTTCAAGCTGGGGTTTGAGCGTGCGATATGCACTTATGAATTACTATGAGAAGTTTTAAGAATGCGAAAATCGTTTTAAAACATTTTCGGATGTATAAAACAAATAATTAGAGAACATTAATTTTTTTTATTATTGAAAAGGATCCACTTAAAATGACTATGCCAATGATGTTTTTATTATGAACCCTAAACAAAAGTGTTACAATTGGTAAAATCACCTTTGCAGGTATGTTTGCTGGATGTCTACAAAGGAGCCAGCAGAGCCACACTTTAGTCAGCACAAAGAAAAATTATGCGCCAAATCAAGATTATCATTCTTCAATTGCTGTCACTTTCTGCAACTTCGTCATCGGCGCTACAAATACCTCTTTACCTTGATTGTCCACTTGAAATGTTTTTTAAATGTGCCAACTTGAAATGCATACCGAGATCTTTTCTCTGCGATTCGGAAGACGACTGCGGCGACATGTCAGACGAAACTTCCAGTAATTGCATTTCACATCGGACCTGTAATCCTTCAGAATTTAAGTGCAATAACAGCAAATGTATACCAGAACGATGGACTTGCGATGGCGACTTCGACTGTGCGGAAGGAGAAGACGAAGAGGATCCATTGTGTCTAAAAAAAGCCAGCTCATGCAAGTCTTACGAATTTGCGTGCGGAGCTGGCAGATGTATTTCTCTTGCTTGGGTATGCGATGGCACGGAAGATTGCTTTAACGGAAATGATGAACACAATTGCTCGTCGGAATGTCCGAAAAATGGTTTCAAATGTACGAATGGTGTTTGCATACCCAAAGATGCTGTTTGTAATGGAGAACATGATTGTACTGATGGATCAGATGAAAGAGGTTGCCTTTCTACTTGTAGAGACGGTTTAATTCAATGTTCTGACGGTTCTTGTATATTGAATCAGTGGAAATGCGACGGTGATTTCGATTGTGCTGATGGGTCAGATGAAACCGGCTGTGTCAGGACAACGAGTAGGCCTAGGACTTGTAAGGATAACCAGTTCTTTTGTCTCGATTCCCTAAGTTGCATCCCTAACACTTGGGTGTGTAATGGGAATCCTGAATGCTTGGACAAATCTGACGAAATGGGCTGTGATAACGTTACATGTCGTTTGGACGAGTTTCAATGCAAAGATCGTATGTGCATTCCCGGATACGGCCAGTGTAACGGGGACCAAGACTGCATGGATGGAAGTGACGAAGAGAACTGTGGAACTGAAATGCTCGGTTGTAAAGAATACGAATTTCATTGCGGCGAGGGTATCTGTATACCATTGGCCCTGACATGTGACGGAAGGAAGGACTGTCCAAAAGGTGAAGATGAACCAGCTCAAACTTGCAATGTTAACGAATGCGAAATCAATAATGGCGGCTGTTCGCAAATCTGTGTTGATACTACAACGAGTTACTATTGTAAGTGTGAAAAGGGCTACGAACTAATAGACAACTTCACTTGCGGTGACGTAGATGAATGCAAAAATGATTTTTCTTGTTCACAGGTTTGCATAAATGAAAAAGGCACGTATAAATGTGAATGCAAAAGCGGGTATTTGAAAAATCCTATGGACCATAGACGATGTAAAGCAACTGAAGGAGATGCAAATCTCATATTCACAAGAAGACACGATATCAGAATGCTTAATTTGACTAACAACAACATGATGCTCATTCAGAATTTCACAAAATCCTCCATTGCTCTAGATTTTTCTTTTAAAACTGGTGAATTTTTTTGGAGTGATGGATTAGAGAAAAAAATATTTAAAAGTAAAATAGCAAGCGAAAAAAATCCTGTTATCGATAGTGACATATCTGTTTGTGATGGACTAGCAATCGATTGGATATACAATCACATTTATTGGTCAGATGTAGAACGTTATACGATAAAAGTGGCAAATTTTGACGGAAGTATGCAGAAAACATTGGTCGCAGATTCCTTGGAGAAGCCTCGAGCCATTGTAGTGAATCCATTGGAAGGTTGGATGTTTTTCAGTGATTGGGGGCAAATGCCAAGGATTGAAAGAATGGGTTTAGATGGTTCATTCCGTTCAGTTATTGTATCTCACGGCATCAAGTGGCCAAACGGTCTAGCTCTTGATTTGATAAAACGCCGTTTATATTGGATCGATGCTCATATGGAGCAAATATTTTCTGCTAACTACGACGGCAGTGCCAGGAGAGAAGTGCTAAAAGATTCTGAACACATTACCCATCCATTCTCAATTGCCCTGTTTGAGAGCACGTTATATTGGACCGATTGGCGTAAAAAAGCAATATATAAATTGGACTTACTGGCTGGAATGAATTCTACAGCCGTTATTGAAGAGGGCTCCATTGAAAGTCCTATGGTTGTACATGTTTATCATCCCTACAAACAGCCAGATGGAATCAATCATTGCCTTCAGCGTGATATTTCAAGGAAATGTTCTCATCTCTGTTTGCCAACTCCTCAAAGGGACTTGCCGTCGGATTCCAGACCAGCTCATCCGACTACCTGCGCATGCCCTGATGGTCTAATCCTTACGGACGATGGAAATCTTTGTTTGACAAAAAATGAAATTCAAGCTAGAAAAATAAACGGGACAAACAATTCAAAATCTGCGAAGTTCTGGAGCAAAGAAGGTGCCAGTGTGGATAAACATTTGTTTGCAGTCATAATGACAATTGCCGCATCTATTTTCTTGATAACAGTGATAGCAGGAACAGCTATCTTCTACTCGTATCGACGATATTTGCGCAGGGACGTTGGAAGTGTATCCTTTGTTAATGAAGTATATCGAAGATACTCAGAAGATAATATTCTTAAAAATGAGATTCAACCAGATACCTCTTCGCAACCCCTACACGCGTTAGACTGATTGATCATTAGTTTTTCGTAAAAAATGGTAATAAATCCCTTTGTTGTTTTTTATTAAAGTAAACCACAAAATTTGTAATGTATATCCATTTTTACAAGTCACGAAGATTTTATACACTCTTCATATTTTTTGTTTAAAAATCACCATATCTAAACTAGTAATAACATAATGTTTTCCATGTATTTCAATATATATTTTACTCCTCACCGAGCTCGTCCTTTCGTTTATTTATTTTTTCATGCAACTCTATCCTTAATTAATATATATATATATATATATATATATATATATATATATATATATATATATATATATTCTTTTTGATCCTAGGAGGCATGGGGGTCATTAAAGCAGTCTTCCTTTATTACACCACTTTATTTATTGGGCCCGACATGTTTCGTGCATCTTTTCTTCGCACCTCTTCAGGGGCACTTCTTGCAAGGAAGTCCTCCCGTTACCAAGTACTCCCTCTGGAGTCCGACTTAATACTTATTAGTATTAAGCCGGACTCCAGAGGGAGTACTTCCTTGCAAGAAGTGCCCCTGAAGAGGTGCGAAGAAAAGATGCACGAAACATGTCGGGCCCAATAAATAAAGTGGTGTAATAAAGGAAGACTGCTTTAATGACCCCCATGCCTCCGAGCATCAAAAAGAATTTTGATATTTTGGGTCATCTATAAGAATAAATAATTTTATACTTTTTTCCTCTTGATTGTATTTCAATTTATTTTTGATTACTACATTATCTAAAATTAATTTTCTTTATTTATTGCTCGAGTTTCTTCATTTTATTCTCCAATGTTAAACGTCCAACGTTAAAAAATAAACTTCTCGAGAAAGCCGTTTTAATATCAATAGTTTTCTTTATTTGTTTTTTGATATAGCGGCCGAAATTTTACTCCTCTCACCCCAAAACTTCCTCTCACCAAACGATTCCATGAGTTTTTAACCAGCAAAAATCGATTCATGTGGAGTATAGTTCCATCCATTATTGTAGTTCTAAATTGCCCTTACTGGTCATAACCTGTTGTTTATTTGTTACGAAACACGGGATACATTATGACAAATATATGTTGGTAAAATAAATACATAAGTAGTCGGGGTTTCCTTCAGATTCAAATTGTTTTATATTAATAATTATTAAAAGGGAGTTTTTATGTGCCATATTGCAAAGGCTTAAGGCACATAAAAGGTCAATTTTAATTGACTTAGTTGTTCATTATTTTATTGGAATTTTAAATCCTTAGCAATATGGCGCATAAAATCTGCCTTGCTGAGGAATGTGCTTATTTCTAAAATATATTTCATCGATCGTATAAATATTTAAGAACATTAAAGAAATAGTTTTTTTTTTTTTTTTTTCACAAACCTTAAACTCAAGAATAATCAATTCTCGGGATCTTTGCTTTTGTAATTTCAGCAGAGCACTGTTTTCCGTCGAAGTGCCTTAACTGGTGTCCAACTTATTGGATTTTCATGCCGGTTCGAGTCCCGCCTGATGCAGGTTGAGTCTTCTCATTCCTTTGAAACGATTACCCGCTCCATCATAGATGCTTAGGACGGGTGGCAACCTATAGATAGATCGGCACCAATGGCCTAGATGTTGATTTAAAAAAAAAATAATCGTCTTAACCAACTTATTCAATGAAGCACTGTTTGCTATTCTGGAATGGCACTCACTTGAAGAACGGTGGATTTGAATTCAAATCTTATAAGCAAGTTAATTAAAAATCACAAAATGAAATTACTGGTGGTTTACTCCGCCATATGATCAGGTCCGATTTATAATACAAAATGAAAATAACTCAATAATTTTATTAGTAATTATTAGTTTTTCATTAGACCATGGATATATAATTCTCCATAATTTATTTGTATATTTTTAGTTTTTTATAGATTTTTTTACCTTATTTTATCATTATTTATTTTCTACATAAATAAAATTAATTCTGCTGCCAGGAAAAATTAATCGTTTTTTTTTTTTTTTTTTTTTTTTTTTTTTTTTTTTTTTTTTTTTTTAAATAGCTCTTTTAAATCTTTATTTAGCTTTCATTTTAACATGGGGTTACTTGGGGCTAGTATTTTCAATTTCTTTAAGTAATTTTCTTTTTAAAAAAGCATTTCCAACTTTCAGGAGCAATTTACATACATGAAAAGGAAACTTTTTTAGTTGTGTTAAAAGCATTATGATAAAAAAAAAAAAAAAACTTACAACAAAAATCATAGTTTGAAATATAATATTATATGCGATATAATGTTTCTAGGCTTTGTAGATTAAAGATGTGCAATATGCCCTGTAAAATTCTATTCTATTTTTGTTGTATAGTATAAGTTTTGTCATGCTGGTTTCATATTATAAGATATGCCGAGGATATGTTACTCTAAATATCCCTATTTTATCTTAGGTTCAATGTTTTATTATCATGCATAAATTAAAAACATTCTCTAGAATTTACAGATAATGAATTTCTTCGTCACTCTTGTCTATTCATTGTAACAAACAGGAGTGAATCCATAATCCTAAATTTACAATTTTTATCGTGAATACGCGAGTCGAGTTTTAGTTTGTGGGGGTGAGCTCATAGTTTTATAAGTATAGACACAAATAAAGTTGTTAAAATTCCCGGGTGCACTATGGATATCAATGCTAATAGCCCACTTGTCGGTGCTTCGTAAAAAAGAAAAAAAAAATCACTACTTCTCACTAAATTCTACTATCTATGAAAAGATTTGTTAATGGTAATTTTGTCTTCTAAGTTATTTTATTAATTCTTTAATCGGTATTATATATTTATTTATAATGACTACTGTTTTTGTATAAAAACATTATCTGAACGTTTCAGGTATGTTGACTGCCGATCATCTTTGGTGCCACAGCTCAAAAGCTCAACTTTCGCCTCCCGGCTGATACAATAAATCATGGCTTATCTATCAGTTCTCGCCCTTGTAATATTGACTCTGTTACCTTACTCTGGAACGTTTCGGTTGTACTTTTCTTCAGGTAGTCATTGCCTGTCTAGCATGTTCACTTGCGGGAACGGACGTTGCATAAGACGCGCTTGGGTTTGCGACGCTGAAGACGATTGTGGAGATGGATCGGATGAAAAATCTTGCCACTTGGTTGGCTGCAAGGATACGGAATTCAAATGCAATAATGGTAGGTGCATCACGGATAAATGGAAATGTGACGGGGAGTCGGACTGTCTGGATGGGGAAGACGAAGATCCTTCCGTTTGCCCGAGTAAATTCTGCCCCGAGACAAGGTTTCAATGCCAATTAGGTAACTGCATTCCTAAAAGTTGGGTTTGTGACGGAAATAAGGATTGCGTTAACGGAAACGATGAAGCAAATTGTACCAAGAAGTGTACAACTGATGAGTTCACATGCCAAACTGGTCAATTTACGTGTATTGATAAGAAGTTCGTTTGCGATGGATTTCCTGACTGCTCAGATGGATCTGACGAAAAGAATTGTTCCTCCAAAAGATGCCAAAGTAACCAGTTCCAATGTCTGGATTCTCTATGTATACCCAAATCATGGCAGTGTGACGACTATCCCGACTGCGAAGATGGGTCGGACGAAAGAGGTTGTAACAGTACTCACATCGGCTCAAAACGTTTTTGTAAAGAAGGAGAATTTCAATGCAGAGAATACTCTTGTCTACCTCCCTCTTGGGTGTGCAATGGAAACGCAGAGTGCCTCGATGGAGCTGACGAAAAGAATTGTTCATCTATTACTTGCCGTGCGGACGAATTCCTATGTAAAAACCGCAAATGCATTCCTGGATATTTGCAATGCAATGGTAAATTCGACTGCACGGACGAGAGTGACGAGGAAAATTGTGGAACGCCTCAGCCACAGTGCGAACACGATGAATTCCATTGCGGCGGCGGTATGTGCATATCGATGAATAATACCTGCGATAAAAACGCCGATTGTCCAAATGGAGAGGATGAGCCCCCAGGGAAATGTGGAGTCGACGAGTGTGAAAATGAAAATGGAGGTTGCTCACAAATATGTACCGATACCCTGACAAGTTTCTATTGCGGATGCCGAGAAGGTTACAAACTAATTGACAACGTAACATGTGACGACATTAACGAGTGTGACGACCCAAGCTCGTGTTCACAATTGTGTATAAATGAAAAAGGTACCTACAAATGCGAGTGCGAGCAAGGCTATTCAAAAGACCCGAATGATCACAGAAGATGTAAAGCAACAGAAGGACAAACTACACTTATATTTACAAGGAAACATGACATCAGAATGCTCAAGTTGGCTAATAATGAAATGATGGAAGTAGTAAGAAGCACCAAGTCATCAATTGCTCTTGACTTTTTATATAAATCTGGTCAAATATTTTGGAGTGATGGACAGGAGAAAAAGATTTTCAAGAGTGAATTATTTGGTGAAAGGAGAACATCTACGGTTATTGACAGTAATATAACTTTGTGCGATGGCCTTGCAGTTGATTGGGTGTACGATCATATTTATTGGTCAGATACAGAAAAGGACACTATTGAGGTTGCTAATTTTGATGGAAGTATGAAAAAAACGTTGATCAAAGCTCATTTAGACAAACCTCGTGCGGTAACTGTGACTCCTCTTGATGGATGGATGTTCTGGAGTGATTGGGGTAAAACAGCTCGAATAGAAAGGGCAGGATTAGATGGGTCGCATCGGTCAGTGATTGTATCATATGACATCCAATGGCCCAATGGACTCGCTCTGGATCTTTCAAAGCGGCGCATTTACTGGATAGACGCCAAGCTTGATATGATATTTTCTGCCAACTACGACGGCTCCCGCAGGCGGTTAATACTAAAATCTTCTGACAAGCTTGTCCACCCTTTCTCCCTTACTTTATTTGAAGACAGCCTCTATTGGACCGATTGGTCAAACAGGGCGATATACAAAGCCGATCTTCTTGATTCAACAAATGTAACCGAAGTCATTCCAGAAGGTAGAGTACAAAGTCCTATGGTGGTCCATGTTTACCATCATTATAAACAGCCCAAAGGAGAAAATCATTGCAAAGATGCTAAATGTACTCATCTCTGCTTAGCGGCACCTCAACTCAACAATCGCTCGTCAAAGATATCGTGTGCTTGTCCTGACGATTTATATCTCTCTGCCGATGGAATAACCTGTTTGGATGGATCAGTGCAAGACACCACAATACGAACTTCATACGAAACTACAACAGAGTATCAAGTAACGACAGCGATGCCGGCACAAACTTCTAAACCCACAGAAAAACCTTTAACTACTACAACTCACAGAATAAGTACCTCAACAGTCACAACAAAAGCAACAGAAACATTTGATAGAGTTAATAGCAAAGGAAAACATTCATCAGAGCCCAAACCAGAGGACAGCAATTACTCAGGCATTCTAATAGCCAGCTCACTAGCAATTTTTACTCTTTTAGTCATTGCAGTGGCAGTGGTTTATTCTGCGCGTCGGAATTATTTCCGCTCTTCCGTTGGAGGCACTCAGTTTTTAAATCCAACTTACAGAAGAACATCGGAGGATTACGTTTCCCTCGCCAAAAATGAGCATCTACCATCTTCATCTGATGAATTTAATGCTGGTTATTAGAGTCTAAAAAAGGTTTTATCTAAGATTCAATTTTCACAACAACTGTTTCATTTTCATATTCACTTTGCCTACTCTGTTTTTCGTTTTCTTATAGCATACAGACATTTTTAAATGTTATATAATTTAATCAGTTCTGACAAAGTAAAATTATTCAAAAATATATTTTTAGAAAAAAAAACTTTACATTTTTCATGTAAATAAAGTCAATAGAAAGTTTACTTATTGATTCCATGTATTTTTGTGTTTCCTATTTCCTCTTGTAAATAGCGAATCTTAAACATAAGCAAGTAAACGCCCCATTTTATTTAACAAAGTATTTTGTAATTATCTTGAGGTTATTATTAGTCTAAAATGATTTGTTAGATTAGCCACAAAAATCAAAATATAAGTACTAGGAAATCAGAAGGTAACGTTTTACACCCTTTCAATCAAAAGCGTCCAAAATGTTCCCACTATCTGATTTTTTATTACATTTTAGTTTTTTGGCTTATCTAATTAATTATTTGTGGTCTAGTTAAGTGACAAAAATATAAAAGAAATATAAAGAAACTGATAGGAAAATTCCTAAGAGCTTACGTACTTTTTTATAGTGATCAGCTGTTAGATCATGGGATGGATCATACCATCAACTTCCACATGCTGAATGTATGTATGAATAGGGTTTAAGGACGAAGAACGACGAAGGTTACCATCGTCCTGCCATATGGTTAAGGCGGTGCCAGTATTATTTTTCTGATAATCAAAAGCCTATTTTCTTTATCAATTTTATTTATAATTTGTCTTTTGGAAGTATGGAAAACAGTAGCGCAGCAAAAGATGGATTTTTTTTCTGTGAGTAAGTTTCAATGTTCTTAAAGATTCATCACAACGGATTTCAAAACGTTATCTAAAGTTGTGACGTAGGTAATATATGTATTCTTAAAGAACATTTCACCAGCAGTCGTTCCAAGCTTTGTGGTTTGCCTGAAAAGTTAGTTAGTGAAGAAGGCAAGAAGATATCTAAACATAGAAACATGTTAACAATCCAATATTTGTTGAACATATTTGGCAAAATTTGGTGAAAATTTGGCAATCAAGTCCGTCTTCTAAAACAGCCCCTAGACTGCCATTATTAAGAATATTATACAACTTAAATAAATGGTTAATATGCCTCTAACTGCATACAATTTTGGTATATTGTAAAGAAACTTAGTATATTTTATGCTCATCTTAAAAGAGAGATGTGTTGTAAAAACAAACTAAATCGGCCTTTAAGAAATGGGGGTTAACACAGGAATGGAATTATTAATTTGGCCAAAAATTCTGAGCTTTCACAAATAAACAGTAATAATAATCGTAATAATAAATCAGGTCTCCTCGTGGTCCAGTGGATTACAGCATAGATCCTCATGCGGAAGGTGCGGGTTCGAGTCCCGCATGCAACAAGAACGGCGCTAATGCCCTAGATGTTATTGCGCTGTAAAAAAAATAATAATAATTATAAATGAGCACATATTGATGTAAATTTTGTGATGAAAGTGAATATCAATCGAAGCTGTAAACCTAAGCGGCTTACCCGGGAGAAAGTGGACACTCTCGCTGTTGTCTGGACAAAAGGAAAAGTCACATTTGCGTGAACTCCGTCGTTTTAGCCTATTTCCGCTTTATAATCTCAATTTATGAAGTAATTATTATTGAAAAGGGACTCCATTACATCCACTTATTATTTCATGCGGAAAATAAACGAATAAAACATCTAAGAAAAGTGGTTTATTCAGAAGCCAACATTCTTTAATGTAAAATTAATGCAATTTTACAATTTTTAATTTTACATTAAAGATTGTTGGCTTCTGAATAAAACATTTTTGTTGGGCCAACTATATTGTTTTGCACCTTTTCTCCTATGCCCAGTTCCTGGTGTTCCACGCTAAGTCCAGCCAACACATATTCACCTTCTTATCTTATCAAAGAGATGCACTATAGCAAAATTTCAAGGTACATAAAACACTTAATGAAACGTGCGTTACCAGCTCTTGGACTATTGTCGGTATTACCAGACTGATATAAATTGTTCTGATCATTATTTCTATTCAAATATGGTGATGACGCGAATAGATTTTAATCTCTTACTCAGCCTCACATATCTTTATTGAAACACGAGTCTATGCAAGATATAACGGAATAGCAGAAGTGATAAAACAATACTAACTCGACTGCATATTGGCTAGCCTCTGTGTAAACACTTATTAACTGCACCGCCATTTATATATATATATACATATATATGTATATCTTATATATATATATATATATATATATATATATATATATATATATATATATATATATAAGATATTCTAAAACGTCCGTCACGTAGGAGCTGTATTAAGCACATTGTGCATTCGGCAACTCGGCAAGATGTACATAAGTCCAAAGTAATGCTAAATAGTTTAACTATTTGGGCATTTATTTCCGTCCGGGGATAGGAGGAAATCCGCTATTTCAATAAAGGGTGCTTTTTTTTTCTTTTTTTTTTTTTGCGTTTCCACCCTTTTATAATGCCAACGGCACGTGGTCGGTCACCCATTCAGGTACATTCCACGCCCGACGTTGCTTAACTTCGGTGATCAATGGGAACCGGTCCATTCAACGTGGCTATAGCCGTTGGCAGGGTGCTTCTTATTGGAAATTTAATGTAGTTTCAGAAATTCCGAAAACACAGATATTCATAAAAAACAACAACAAAACAATAGTTTTAAAAATAGACGAATTTTTTAGTAGCTCTGCTACATGTTGAGATACGCTTATTTTTGAGTCAGTGTGTTGTTAATGTTAATGTGGGACGCCATGAATAGATTAAGGTATGTAAGATAAACCATCTGAATATAGCGAGGACATAAATAGCATACAGGATTTACACATGGAAAATTAATTAGGGAAGTCAACCGTCTACGCAGAGTTAACCAGTTGGTAGAAAGGGCAGAGAGGTGCGCAGTTGCACAATGTTCTTCCGACAGGCTCCTTTACTCACAGACCAAAACCAATAGAATTTAGCGGACGAAAAGAATTTAGCAAACAAAAAAAGGGAATGTAGGGGAAAGCCAAATTTTATAGTCGGATAAAAACCGTTAAAAGAGTTTATGAATCCAGTCAAGATAATAAGGCACTTTCTCGCAGAAAGGAAGTAATTAAGAATTCTGTTTTACCTGTTTCAAATCATACCAGTGATTACACGGTAAGGTGACAAGAGTTCCAGCTAGCCGAAAGTTTCGTCAGGCAAGAAGTCAAATCATTTAGTGCGTGAGGCTACCAAAAAAGGGATAAACCTCACTTTTTAACAATTAAAAAAATAATTTATGAATTTCTGGTAAATTTGACTTAAATACCATGTACATAAGATAACTAGAATACCTCCAAAGTAATTATGACATTGAGCATGATTTAATCGACTATTTAGAAGATTACCAAAAATGTAAGGAAACAAGAGAGAAAAAATGTGGCTAAATTATTTTTTATCCTTCCAGAAGTATGGAAGCTCCGTCACATGGTATGTTGTTTACATAGTAGGGCGCTGACGACCTTGAGGTTTTTGCCTCAAATAATTTAAAGAAGAAAATTAATTTAGGATAAGCTGGAAAGATAATTTTTGAGCTTGGACTAAATATGTTCCAGAAACAACTTATTTTTCGCTCAATAATCCCTGTTTATAAAAAATACTTCAGCATTTTTAAAGCGAATGATCCAGCATTTCTCCTCAGTTTGGCAGATTCTGATATTATTTTGTTTGCAATTTACAATTTCATAAAATTCACGAAACGAAATTTCTTTTCTTTAGCAACGAAATCAATGACCTCATGAAAAACACTTAAAATGTCACAATGGCATTTCCAAGACCTTCTAAAAAGTAATGTTCTTTTCAGACATTATGTACTTTTTCTCCAAAACTCCTAGCCCAAGTCAATTAATTTTTGTTTCTCTTAGCTAATGAATAATTATTTCTATTTATTTGTTTACTAACGCGAGTTTAGCCTGAGAAATAAAATTCGAAAACTAGGAAAATTTAGATGGATTTGGAAAAAAAAAACAGTCCCTTAACAGGTCTAGAGGGGCCGCTACTGTAGAAGTATCTATTCTTGACCATACGGCACATTAGGGAGATAGTGTGGTCAGTACTATGCTCCGGTTGCCTTCTTTCCCCTTTGCAGGTACCCATTAATAAATTAATTAAAAACTGGGTGGGTCTAGGGACGGTCTGGAAGCCCGAATCAAACCTTCGAACGAAGACACAAGAAATTCCTTCCTGTGGCCACCGGTGGCCTGATACGAGTCTGTTTTGTTTTTTTGATTAGGTAAACAAAAGTTTGTTATTAACAAAATTGGTCAGCAGTTATATACAGAACTTAGTTGAGAGTAGGTAAAAAAAAGAAAACATTATGTGTATCTTTGCTATTTTTTACATGAGGTGTTCCAGTGGCCGTGAGTGCTGAGGCGTATGGACTCCGTGCCTGAGGTCTGGGTTTGATTCCCACTAGCGTGGCTTTTCGTTCGAACAATGAAAAGGCATCAGCCCTATCCTGGCTAGAAAAGGGTGGCAACCTATTGATAACCCGTCTTAAAATTCGCTATCAATTATATTTATTTAATTTTAACGTCCACTTATATATAACTCAGAATTTTAGGACGCGTTATCTATAGGTTACCACTCTTTTCTAGCCAGGATAGGGCTGATGCCTTTTCTTTTTTCTAAAGAAGAACCGTTATCCCTAGTGGAATCCAACCCATGATCTTAGGCACGGAGTACTCACGCCTTAGCATGCAGGTAATAAATGGACGGCATAAATAATAAATGGATATTAAAACTTAAATAAATCTAGCCAAGTTCCGGCCTAAGCACAGTGTGTATTTATTAGAGCCGATTTTTACCCTCTCATAACTTTCAACCAGTTAAAGATAAACTTATGAAATTTTACACAGGTCTTATACTAATAGATTTTAGTAAAATTAGAAAATTTCATATTTCTACATTGAATACTTTCTGAGATATAGGCGATGGAAAATCGCAATTTATATGATTCACTCACTAATCAAAATTATGAAGCTAGAGACTTAAAATTTTGCAGGATGATATATATTAGGGTTTATTAAAGGCAAAAATCGAAAAATTCTGAAAAGTTGTGTTTAACTCCGCTTCCAGGGAGGGGGGGGGTGCTAGTTCTGTACTCGTTGTTTCTTCAGAAACCCCTCATTCCGCCCGAGACCGATTAGCCGGATAACAGCTAGTAAAGTTAACAAAAATAAAATACCGTCACGATAAAAAGTAGATATAATAATAAACATAGTTCACGTCCCCGCGTCATCTTCCTCAAGCCAAAAATCGACAGCGCCAACTCAAAATTCACTTACAAAAAGTAGTGATATCCCCATAAAAAATACGTTGAAAAAAGAGGCCCAGTTCTAGGCCCCTCCTAAAACAGCTTGCCAATGAAAGTTATGATAGTATTGCCAATGAAAGTTATGATAGTATTGGGCCAAGTTTTAGGCTCTTAATATCTTGTCAAAAACCTAATAATACCCTCTCACTTATTTGTGAAATTCCAACTTGGTCAGTTTTCGTTAACTTACATAGGGACGTGGCCGGTAGAACTATAGAGTTCATACAAAACCCAATCGTTTTAAGTCATCAAAGAGTTTTTCATAATCCTGAATCGTTACCCTAAAAGTCTGAATCTTTAAATGCCTGTCATTTTATAATAAATGTGATCGTTATAGTGGCCATCATCTAACGAAAACTGGCCGAGTTGGAATTTCACAAATAAGTGAGAGGGTATTATTAGGTTCTTGACAAGGTCCTAAGGGCCTAAAACTTGGCCCAATATTATGATATCATAACTTTTATTGGCAAACTGTTTTGGGAGCGGCGTGAAACTTGCCCTCTTTTTTTCAACGTTAGATTTTTTGGGGGGATATTTTTTACTTTGATATTTTTTTTACTAATTGTCAACTAAGTTTTGTATAAAACCACTGATTAATGTATTCATAAAAACCTCTGTTTGCCTTATATGTACTGAAATGATTGTTTTTGTGATTTATTGTCATGATGTAAAAGTCTGTTTACTGTTGTGATTGTTCCCGTTTGTAATTGTGTGTATTTATTTTTTACCTGAAGAAGGATGCCAAAGAGCTTGAGAAAAATTTTCTGAAAAACTGACGTTTTCTCCTAGCCGAATCTCTACTGTTTCTTGCATGGGCCCACAAGGGGGGGGGGTATACAAGGTGGCCTGACAGGTCTTTAGCCCCCCAAAATTGTGATTTCATCGGTAAATATTTGTCATAAGACCCTTAAAAATAAATTAAATATTATCACTTAATTCAGGAAAAAAGTTGGCTAACTATTCCAAGTTCTAGATTGTTAGTATTTCCATACCCCCGAAATTGTTTTTTATTTACGCCCGTAATTCCTTGGCTTCTTAAATAATTGTCTTATTTTTCCTATACATCGTTATTCCCGGCATTAATAATTTAAATTCCTTTGCTCGGTTCCTCCTAGAAACCACTTCGTAGTAAAAACAACTCATTGAGTTGTGTCAAGTAGCGTAGTTAAGCCATGAGTCAGAAGGATAAGACGTGTCTTTCTCATTCCCTCAGTTTCCGCCTACGCCAATAGAATGCCACCGTCTCCCCCCTCTACAGGCGACGCAAACACATGTAGTAACTGACAATGAACACAAGGCTCCAGTAGTGAATGACCGCTTGATCAGCTGCTTTTCATTCATTGTTTCAGTCGATGGGTTCGATGGGACGCGGTGAGATACACGCTATCAAGAGAGGACTCCTATGGGAGCAGAGAGAACGCCTCTTCTCCAGGTGGAAGGAAAGATACTTCATACTCACCAAGGACTACCTGCACTGCTTCAAGAGGGCCACAAACAACATCACGCCCATGGGCCAGTTTATATTTAAGGTAGGCATAATAGTAAACAACTTAGAATGTAAGGTCCGCCAGTAAATTTGCTATAGCCATACCTTGAGGTGGAGTCCGGCGTCTACAGTACTACAACCTACGCCAGTGACGACGGTGTCCACATAAAAATTTGATTTTAATAGCGTTACAACATACTAAATATCATTATTATTTTGTATTATAAGTTATTTTCACGGAACAAGGTCAAAACACATTTAGTATATACTATTCCACAATATGCATTTATTAAGTACGCTCTACATGTTTCACGCCCAATGGAAATTAACGTAGGTATATCTTCAACAGGGAGGTCCACTTCTAGACTGATGAGATTAATCATGGCCACTACAGATCAGCTGTTTCTTTACTCTTCTATAACAATTAAGAGATTATTAAATATTATTAGGTAATAAACAGCTGATAGGGAGTAGCCATGATTAATCTTATCAGCCCAAAGGTGGCACTGCCTACAGAAGGTAATCCTTAACGACATAGTTTAAGTGCTCCTGAAGATGCATCATGAGAACCTGCAACATTTAGAGTGTACTTAATAAATGATTATTCAGGAGTACAGTGTTCAAAATATGTTCTGCTCTTTTTCACGTTAAAATTATATTATTATTATTACATTGCTGGTATTTTTCCATTAAAAGAAATAATGTAACAAAATTAAACAATTAAATAAATCTATGAATGGCAAAAAAGAAAAAGAAAGAATTTTAATAGAGTAACTATAAATTTCACTTAAATCTTTGACAAATACCTTAACCCTTTCCGTACCGTGGACTGCTCCAGCAGTCGAGAGCGGTCGGGACCTGTGTACCGTGGACTTGTGTAGAAGTCGAAGGAAGACGGGACCCACGTACCGTGGACTTGTACAGCAGTCGAGAGCTCGGCGTATCTCTCGCTTTCTTTGTCTTCTCATTTCTCGACTATAGAGCTATCTAGCGTTACCGTATTGCACCTCTAGTATTCCTGCCTATTACTAGATGGCATTTAAATGAAGTTATTAGTCTAATTAGAACTTTTTGCCTTCTCCGCCCAGTTACCTGATCAACCCATTTTAATTTACCGTTTGTTTTTATACTTCTGTACATTCCTAAAAGCATTTATTTGCAAAATCAGTTAACTTTTAGTACTGAAGTTAAGATCTTATATTCGTGTTTTGTTAAATTTAGAAAATCTGTTTTTTTTATTGCGTGTCCTCCATTTTTTTTAAAAAAATTTAATATTTAATTAAAATGTTTAATATATTACATATTTAATTAAATAATTCATTAAATTGACTGTAAATATTTAAAATTATGCTTTTGTTTTTGTAACTAAATTTTATACATAAAAAAAAAAAAATTAACTCCGCCGATGTACAAAGTCAAGGATCAAAAATGAAGATGGAAAATTTATTTGCCGCAGTTATTGAGTATTTAATTCCCTTGCTTATTGTTCATAAAAGAAAGGGAAAATGGTGACTGAAAAGAAAAACCTTCTTTTTTTTTACTCGTATATATAATATAGCTTTTTTATTACCTATTTTTAAAGAAAGTTATTCAACTTAAAATAATTATTTAAATGCCAAACTAATTCAGCATAAATAAAAATTAATAATCATTGTAAGCAAAATAAAAAATAAAAATCAAAATTATAAAAGACGAGTTTAAATACGGCGAGGAGATCGCTGAAAGTCGAGGCGCTGTGAGCGAGAGAGGGAAAAGTATCCCGTACAGGGGGCCCGAAGCCGGGTGCGAGTATCCCGTACAGGAGAACACACTCCCTGCGGCTCTTGGCGTACGGAAAAGGTTAATTAGTCAGGAATAAATTATATACATTGGTGAAGATGTTACATGCGCTTTGAATCTAACATGCAATCCTAGACATGGAATATTAACGCCTTAAAAACATTATCGGGCCTCCAGATATTCAATAATAATATTGAGAAACACAATATTAATGATGATTTAATATTTTAAAACACGTTGACGATAATTTATTTTTTGTTTACTCTATTAATCAACGTATAACCTGGTTGACATCTGCGATGTTAATTTTTTTTATTATGGTGCGTCGACTGCTATAGCCATTGGCACCTGCGACGTTAATGTTTTCGAATTTGATATTCATAGCGAAGGAATATCGCAAGTCATTTAATAAGGCCCTGCATTCCTCTCGTCACATGTCGTTTATATCAGCTTCCAGTAAAATCTTATCTTGTGCGTTATAAATACTGACGTAACCATACAATCTGTTGAGTCAAATTCAGTTTTAAAGTGATTCATCATAAATATGACAGGTGGAGTGCAATATAAACGGAATTAACCACATCAATTATTTTATTTATATCAGCTCCACTTGTTTCATGCCATTTGAGGTGCCTCATTAGGTGCTAATATATTATTTACTCTTTAAGTACAGCTTAATTGTATAAAGGCGAACTTACATTGACCACATCATTAGTGAGATTATAACATATGGCGTAAATCAGCAGTAACGAGACAGACTTTTACAACCTATAGATTAAAAAAAAAAAAAAAAATGGGACATCCAGAATAAGATAATTCGTTGAAATAATAATAAATATATTTTTTTTAAATTAGTCAATGAATAATTTTATGTGATTTGAATGACTAATTTTCTAATTGGGAGGACCTCTTCTTTAGGTGCCATCTCCTCAGAGGAGTTTGGCAATGACTTCTTTAAACTTTCATCGTAATTTTTCTTGGGATATTCTTGAGAATCTTTGATGTGGTAGTCATCCACAGGCTTTCGTAATCTTTTTTAATTTCTTCATAACTGTACTCTCCCAATACTGTCCAAGTAAAATGAAGTAACCAATAGTAGAAAAAAACAATGTTTATTGAAAAATACATGATTTATTAATCATCGCTCAACGAGTACATTTAGTGTCTCATCAGGAACTAAACTTACTAACTATTTCCAGCCACAGTATGCAAGAACCTTCCACTCTATCAGGACCACGTCGTGACAAAATAATGTTACAAAAAGGGAAGAAATTAGATAAATTAATTTATCTTAGGGCTTTTGGAGCCCCTTTTCCTTCTTTTATTCATATCTCTGTCCAAAAAATTTAGAAAAATTAGGGAAAAATCCATTTGTGAGAAATACATTCACTGATAATAATATGGTGATAAACGTTCTTTATAATTTTTTGTTTCTGCAAAACTCTTCTTTTTTTTCTTTTCTTTTTTTTTTTTTTTTTTTTTTGGCTCGCAGGCTCCCCTGGGAAAGTTATTAATTGAGTACATTTAACTTAAAAAAAAAAAAAAAAAAATAATAAAAAAACTGTAATATAAGTAATGTACCAATTTTAAAATTAAACTTTTAGTTGAAAAGGTGAGAAATGTAACAAGGTGCTTTGGAAAAGATTTGTGCTCAAAATGATTAAGTATTTGTTCACATTTTCCCCCAAACAGTCTCTTTTTTTCTATAATAAGCTCAAAAATACAAAAAAAAAACAAAAAAAAACAAAAAAAAAAAAACATATTTTTATATGAAGCACATAGGAGTAAATGACTCAAGAAGTTGTCCAAGAGCCCCCCCCCCATTTGTGAAAGGGTGTGACTGAATACATCTCGGGCATCCTGGAGTTAAGTCAAGAGGCATTTGTAGATGTTCCCTATTTTGCATTCCGTTAATAAGTGTTTCAATGTCAGTGCAACCTTATATTATTTGCAAAGAGGTTGTTCTTTCTTTATGATTAAATATGAATGAGTCAGTAAAGTGTGTCTAATCCGTAAAGTGCATAATACAACGTCTTCTCGTCTAATGAGCGCTACCTGAACGCCAATCATGTATGTTATTTTTAATTTCTCTCTGCTTGTAGATTTGTACGTTCGTCCAGAATTCATGCCCTGTTTGTTCATGCCCTGAATTTCTCTGTCACTTTTTATATTTCGCTGTTCTGTTGTCTTGTTACTAGTTATTCTTGTATATTTTCGTGACGAAAAGCGGGTCTCCTCTTATACATATAAAGGAAGCCCGCTAATGTCCGAGAGCCATAGGGAGCTTCTTGTCCATCTAAACGAAAGTTCTTCTCCTTATTTGCACAAATAATTTCTGTATGCAAATCGAAGGAACATTTCTCATGAAACATGAATCAACATCGGGTAGAAAGCCGGTAACTCGTCGAATACTTGGACACCGACTTAACCGATGACTACATACTGGATAATACTTTCTTAATAGGTCAGGGACGTCGACTTGCTCATCCGCTCCTGGTTAGTCAAGGCAGAGAATTACCATATCCAAGGAGTCACTGCTAAAACCTGGCTAGGCGTTTTTACCTAAACTTAGCTATCTATAATAATCTAAGATAATGTACCCAATAGTGCGGTAATAAAACACTCCAATATGCAGGCCCTGATAGCATTCCTCGGCATGCTAGGGAGTGCTCGCCAATTCCTGAAGAAATTGTATACTTTCTTTAATCTTTAATCACTGATATGGATATATTGGCAGAATATACGGACTAATACAGCAAATAATAAATTAAGAGAGTACCAACAAAACGTGAAACCCAGGAAATTCACCTATAAAAATAGACGAAAACAAGTTATTTTTACAAGGTGGGTATAGGCCACACCAGTTTCACTCAGGGCTACCTAATGTCAAAGACCTCCCAACTAAATGTTCCCATTGTCATGTACTTCTAACCATTAAACAGATTTTAATTGTGTGCCCAAACTATTTCGAGAAAAGAAACAAGTTTAAATTAAATCTTCCGCGCAGCCAGATTTTAGGAGGCAATAATATTAATAATGTGGTGGAGTTTCTAAAAGATATACATCATCTGGACAACATTTGAAGCCACCTTATTATAACGTTATCATAATAATATTTCTATTTACACCTTATAATTATCATCATCTCAGATCAAATAAATTACATTAAAATCCTCACCTTAAAAAGTTTCAAATATCTGAAAGTCACCAATAAGTAATAGGTAACAACAACAACAATAAGTGGTTGACTTTGCGCATATATACCTATTTAAAAAAAAAAATCTTTTATAGTTGTAATGTCGCAGGCTCGGTGGCCGTAAGCACTCCATGATGTGGGTTCGATTCCCACTAGGACTTTTGGTTTTTCTTTCCTACAAAACATCGGCCCTACTATGGCTAGACACGGGAGAACCCATAGACCTCCAAAATTAAGCCTAATAAAGGCTTAATTTTAAAGCCGATCCGTTTAAAAAACATTTCCTTATTTAAAAAAATGTTTTTTAAACGGATCGGCTTTAAATTTAAGGGCGATGAGAAGGAGGACTATGGGTTCTCCCATGTCTAGCCATAGTAGGGCCGATGTTTTGTACGAAAGAAAAACCAAACGTCCTAGTGGGAATCGAACCCACATCATGGAGTGCTTACGGCCACCGAGCCTGCGACATTACAACTATAAACGATTTTTTTTTTAAATAGGTATATATGCGCAAATTCAACCACTTATTGTGGTTTATATTATTAAAAAAAATGTAGTTTTATTAAGATACCAAGACCCAGACTAAATCTACCTTGACATTTCCAACGGCCAATGATCTACTCTCAATTCATAATTTTCTATAACTAGTCCGTGTAATACTCTGAACTCTTCTTTTAACTAACTTCTTCATACTGGAAACAGCTCATGAGTGAAGTTCCGCCGTCTTAATTTGAACAAAAGCGAAGCCTGGGAAATCTCTTATAGTGAGGGCATTTAGGTCTCCATGATCCGTTATTTACTTGGTAAGCGTGTGGGAGTCAAGCGAAGCCAACTGCAATTTTGCCTTTCCCTAACACTTGGGAAGTACTTTCCTGTTACTGTCCCTTTTTCCGAGTGCTAACACGATTGTTAGTTGTGAGTTTGGAGCGGTAACAATTTATGCAGGCACTGTATTACTCATCGTTATGTTATTTTCAGAAAGTCTCTCTCCAACTCTTTTTCAGGAACAAAATGAAGGCTCAGATAATAACTGAAATTACAATAAACGAGTAGAGAGGTAAAAGCTTCGAAGCACCACATCACGTTGTTTCGTGTTTTACTCTTACGATAGGTTATCTTGATATAATCTTTGTAAACCATTATCTTATATTATAAGGAAATAATCTATCTGGAGGGGGGGCTCCTGTTAAAGCATGTTCTTTACAAATAACTCATAGCAAAAACCTTTCATTGCTCATTTCCTCCCTCCCTCCATAGGATGGCCCCGGCTTATATTTTCGTTGGACATAACGACAATGTAGAGACAATGCCTTTATACCATATGTGGGCTACAATAAGTCGTCTCTGTTCTTGCAGTCTGTCTGTATATCTTTCATTGTTAATGGTATATTACCAACTTAGATACAAACTTATTAATAGTCTAGTCAAATTAGGTACGAAAATAGCGTTGCTGAAAAAAATCGGCGGAATTCTGAAAACGGTTTTATTTTTTCAAATAGGAATCGAATCAAAAATCAGTATGATGTTTGCACCAATTTCTGAGTTGAGCTAAAGCCATAATTTGGTGGAAACCTCGAAATGTTTGGACTTTTCTAGGTTTTTCTTTCTCTGAAACAAAGTATCTAATCCAAAAGTCTAGTATTATTAAACAATTAGACAATGAAACTTTGGGTCGATTAAGTCCCAAAACGTTTCAATTCGACTGAGAAGTTATGAAGAAACCATCACAGTTATTTCATGAATATTTCCTTGGTCTATAATGGTATATTACAAACTTCTAGGTAGATATAATAAATTTGAAATGTTAACCCTTTGGGCTCCTAATATTCCTTCTGAGCCCCTGAAGGGCAGAGCGAGGAAATTGAATCTGACGGTGAGGACCACACCACAAGCAGGGAGAGTTGCCACAATGCAAAGCCTTTGTTGTGGAAATGAACCAGCACAGGTTTCTCCTCGTATTTACATCTTAGACGCCCCCTCGCTTTCCCTGTCGTCTACACCTTCATACTTTTTATTTTATTTTATTTACACTATCACAACATTACACTAAAATACTTTCACTATAAGGATCATCCTTAAATCGGTTATGGTAATTTATGTAAGTCACCCAGGGGGGTTGTCCCCCCCCCCCCATGTGGCAACCCTGAAGTCACCACTCACTAGCTATCATGTCATCTACTATATATTTGTCAAATACCACTCACTCACTGACTCCTGACCTATCATCGCCCAGCCCAAACCACTCGACAGAAAAATTTGAAATTTCGCATGGACACTCCCTACAGAACGTAGGCACTCGCTAAGAAAGGTTGTTTTTTTTTTATATTCAAATTATTAAGTATTTTTAGAGGGGTTTAAAGTTTTAGTTGGTTAGAGCAGTCAATCATAGGCAACATGCGTTGCAAGGACGATAACTTGTCAGCTGTTACCGTACTGTATGTATTTCATAGTGTTATTTTTATTTGCGGTTATGATGGTAGACCTTGAATTATTAGAAATAAACTGTGATTTTGTCCCTCATAGAGTTTACACTATACCTGGTGATGGTCCATCCGAGGTATAGCGTAAATATCCCAAACCCTTGCACAGCCTCCTCACCCACCAGTCAAACCACTTCTTGTTAATTCACGCAAATATAATGGGTATTTCCAAATGACATCTTGGAAACAAAAATTTTAACGTACATTTATTATTAACAACGAATTTTAACCTGTACTGGTTAAACTGTTATTACTACTAACCTATAGATAACGGGTTATCTCTACATTATCTGTTCCTTGACACTGGTCCGGAGCGCCCCAATGTCTAAAAACATTATACTTTGATTACTTATGAATTTATGAATAACTTATAGTATGACGGAAACCGTGCTATAATAAACTGCACAAAATTACATAGTAGCGTTTTTGATTATACACTTTTTAACGCATTCAAATAACTACTTATCTGCCGTGACGAAGCACGGGTATTCAACTAGTTTATTATATTAAAAACTATCTGATTGCCCTTGCTCAAACTGTAGATGAATCAAACAACTTTTCTCAGCCCCTTGAAGATAGAGTTATCGAGAGTTGAATGTACACTATTTATAATATACTGATGTCTTATGTGGACTGTTACCGTATTATGAATTACTTTTAGGAATGTTTAAGCTCTGAGCAAAGAAAGAAGCCAAGCAATGTAACAGGTTTAGCCCTTGTAAGAAATTATGAAGACCACATCGAGTGTAGGATTCATGGGAAATACACGCTTATGTCTTGACAAACAACGCACGCCCGGACTAGGAATCGCCTGATTCTCATGACTCACAACTGACATCATCTACAGATCTGCCTAATCGAAAATCTCGCCTTCTTTTAGAGCAGCTTTTCCCAACCTTTGGTGCGCCTACCACTGGTCTACAATTGTGGTTGGTTGGCTGGTGAAGGTTCATCATAGTAAATAGGATGCAAAGCAAGTCAAAACACCTCCACTGTTTAATTCCTTTATTTTAACAGAACGTTTTCGAGGTCAGCACCTCATCCTCAGTGTCCTCGCTGAGCTATAGGAGGACACTGAGGATGAGGTGCTGACCTCTAAAACGTTCTGTTAAAATAAAGGAATTAAACAGTGGAGGTGTTTTGACTTGCTTTGCATCCTATTTCCTACCACTGGTGGTACCTACTTGCTTATTTGGAGATAAACGAGATTTTTTTTTTTTTTTTTTTTTTTTATTGTGAACTTTAATCATAGGTGGCTCTAGACAAACATTTTTTTTGGGGGGGGGGGCTAATTTAGCACGGCTTACCGCCGTGGGTGTAGAATCAATTTTTTATAACCAGGCACCTGGAAAACATTAAGTAGGTATTTGATAAACTAAGAACATACATTATTAAGAACTTATTACTATTAATTTGCCTAAACAATTTACTTTTCTAACTTAACTGAAGAAGATTGTGAATTTTCATTCTGGGGAGGCTAAGCCCCCCCCCTTTAGCCGCCACTGCCTTTAATATTACTAAATTCACTTCAATGTGGCAGAAGGTCAATAATAAAAAATATTAGTTAGACAACTTTCCTTCTGCCCTTTTTTTTCAAAATTCAAATCTTTATTGAAAAAAAAAAAAAAAAAACTAACGTAAAAGCACAAAAATCTTTATTGTCTCCATTTAGTAAATCCTCAATTCTTAATTTTCAAGAAATTTTGATCTTTCACCACTATGCCGGTTTTCTGTACAAAATTCACTGCTCTTGGAGCATTGAAACCACTCACATGTTCTTTCACTCATAGCAGCTTCACCATAAGCGTCTGAGAGCATTCGATGATCCTCAGCCGCAGGTTTTTTAATATTAAAAAAATAGGGTAACACTTCCTGCAAAAAAAAAGAGAAATAGAGTTAAGTTGTTATTTTTGATCGAATATAACTATATGATTTAAACACAAATCAACTACTGGTGCTATCAGGTTATGTTCACAAGACATACTGATTATTGAAAGTCTACTATAATGTATGTAGTCGACGTGAACTTGTTGCTAACACATATATAGAAAAACGGCGGGAGTAAAGTCGTATACCTAATACATAATTAATTAAGCTCCATATCTTTTATTTCTTGCTCGACACGCACATTGGTTGAGATTCGGCTAAGAGAAAACGTCAGAAAAATATAGATTTTTATCACCTCAACGCTTAACTATCTGCAATTATTTCTGATAGCATCATTAAAAAAAAATATTATAATCAGTCTATGGGGGTTAACTTGTCCCCTGCCCCTCGCTGAGTCAATACTGGTGAAACGGTTGGCCCCATGTGCTGTTAATAATAATTTTTTAATGATATGACAGAAATAATTATAGTTTTAGTTATAATCTCCTGAAGAGAAGCCACAATGGCATGAAACATGAGCAGGAAATAAAATATGTGGAGCTGAATTACTTCTGCATTTTTTATCATTGACCTTCCGTCACATTTAAGCAACTTTAATTATTTAATAATTTTATGTTTTATGTTGATTATTTTTATATATTTATTGCTTACAAAAAAAATCTTTTTACAGCAATTTACTTATAATAAAATGTTAATTAAGTTCTAATTATTATTAGTGAGGTTAGTACTTTAGTTATAATAAATAAGAATACTATTACCATAAATGACTTTTTATTTATTTATTTATTTTAGTTTAAATAAATATATATTCATACCTACACACTTTCATATTCTCATAATATATATATCCATAGATACATACACACGCATACATACGCACAGACATACATACATACCCACAAGCATACACATATACATCCTCACTCATACACAAACATATACAAAGGCAGTACTTCTAATTTGTAATTATATAAATGAGTATTAAAATGAAATACATATATAAATCTAAAATGTAGGTGTTTTATTTTAAGTAACTAAGATCTGTATATAAGTATATTAAACATATGCTGACTATGATAAAAGTATTATGTTGACTATTATTGATAATCATAAATAATGGCAGACATAAAAAAGAAAACATTACATCATAAAAATGCCATAGAAACGCTTTTTCATTTAATTCATAAAAAAAATAATACTATAAATAAAGCATCAATACAACATTATCAATAAAAGATAAAGAAAATGTAATATAATTTATGAGACAGAACTTCACATGTAGAATTTAAAAGACACAATCTATTTACTTTTTGGTTGATAAAGAATATGAACAACTTTCTGAGAAAGCTATTTAATTAACAGAAATGAATTTTCGAAAGATTGATAGCACCCCAAAACATTTGGTCAGCATACTTTATTTATTTTAAATAAAGAATTTCTCTATAGCTTATTTATATATATATATATATATATATATATATATATATATATATATATACATACACATGCACATACACACACACATATACATAGGTATATATTTTAATCAAAATAAGTATCAAAACAGATTGAATGCAGCTGTAGACTTAAGGATATACCTCTCGTCTTTTGAAGCAAATTTCAAAAAAATTATGTTCTTCGAAACATGTGCAAGGATCCCATTAAATGTATTTCATAAAAAAAAAAGTTCATGATAATATAATATATTAATTGTTTGTTTTTTTTTTTGTTTTTTTAATGAATGATGTCCAGCTGATGACTGGCCATATTTTACGACTCCTTTCTTATCATTCCAAGGTTTTTTTTCTTTTTACACAATTTACTCTTCTTGGAATGATAATATACTTCTGACCTATATATGGTGTAAATTTATTATGCAAGGTTATTATGCCCTCTGGCCTATATATAAGCCATCAGAAATGTAACAACCTATCAGATAAATATGAAACATTAAAAGTCTGTCACGCAGAAGCTGCATAACTAAGCACTTTCCTCAGAATATGCGTAGTGTAGACTGGTTTTCAGAAAAAATTGCTTAAATAAATAAAATAAAAACATGAATACTTCTCTTTTAATTTTGTAATGAGTAACTGTTCAATTATTAATTTTGTAATTAATTTGCTTCCAGAGTTATGTTTACACATGGTACCTACTACACTACTTAATAAATACAAAAAACTTCATATTTTCGTCTTTTGATCTGACGCAGGAACAGGTATAGTCCCTCTAGTGGTAGAAAGCGCTTCTTGCGGCGGCCTTGCGAACCTACGTCTGGCAAGCTAATTCTATCGAAATATATTACAAAGTAAACCCCCCATTCCGATTGATTGATTTAGCTCATTTTTACAACACTTCTTTCTCATAAGTTACCCACGACGTATACCGCGTTTCGTTACAATACAGCATAAATTACTACCGGTATGAGTATATTAGTAATTTGGGTCCGGAGTAAACCCCCCTCCTAATGAACCGATTTAGTTTGTTTTTACAAGACATTTTTACCTGTAGATTACCACTACGAATACCGAGTTTCGTCGAAATATAACAAAAATCACGGCTGGTAGTGGCGAATTGGTATTGTGGGTCCGAAGTAAACCCGCCCTTCTAATGAACCGATTTAGTTTATTTTTACAGCTCACTTTTCTCTCTAGATTACCACTACGAATACCAAGTTTCGTTGAAATATAACAAACATTACGGCTGCCATGGTCAAATTAGTGTTTTGGGTTAGTGGTAACCCCCCCCCCTTCCGGTGGACCGATTTTGGTGGTTAACGAACTCGTTCAATCGTTTGCTAATTGAATGCTATATACCAAGTTTCGTGAGGAGAAAAGAAAAACTCTGGCCACTATCGTGTTAACCGACACACACACACACACATATATATATAAAAAAAAAAAAAAATCAGTCCCATAACAGGCCACAAGGGCCCAGAGGGGCAGATACTGTAGAGGTATCTGATTCTTGACCGTACGGCACACTAGGGAGATAGTGTGGTCAACACTATGCTCCGGCCGCCTGATTTTCCCCTTGGCTGCTTCAACTGCTAGAGTCATTAGCACCCAAGGTACCCATTATTAATTAAATTAATTAAAGGCTGGGTGAGCCTAGGGACGATCTGGGACCCCAAATCCAACCCTCGAACGGCAGCACTAGAAGAAAAAATCTTTAGTGCGCGCTCGGGTTTTGAACCTGGTCCTCCAGTTTATTAGTCGAGTGCTCTACCACCGAGCTAACCTCGCCCCCACACACATATATATATATATATATATATATATATATATATATATATATATATATATGTATGTATATCAATTTTAACGGGGGTCATTTTCGGTTTCTACTAGGTAGGATCGATAAAGATTTGAAAAATTTTTTCAAAAATTCCGTCATGAGTGCAACCTCAATAGCAACTTTTCTTCGGAGGAAAGTGCTAAAAAAAACTCTTGCATATATGTATGTTACAGTTGGGTTATATTTGTGCATGACTTTTAGGTGTGATTCGATGTAATTTGTTTCATTATGGGGTGTGAATACATGTTCACCCTACAATATTGATAGTAAAAATAAAATAACATACCAAATTTCAGGAAATACAATCAATTTACCATGTGGTACATTTTAGATGGATTTAATATCAAATGGTATGTGAGCAAAAAAAGGTTTGGGAAATGCTGTTTTTGAGATTTTACTTAACCAAAAAATAAAGTAAAATTGTTCTGGTCTCCCGGCTTCTTTCTCCAGCGGTGTCAGATTCATGACCATTATATTTCGCCCACCTCTTAATGGGCTTCATCAGACATTGATCGTATTTTCTTGAGGTAGGCAGGAGCTATGATCATAGCTCAAGAAAATACAACCAACGTCTGATGAAACCCATTAGGAGGTGGGCGAAATATAACGGCCATGAATCCGACACCGCTGGAAAAAGAAGCCGGGAGACCAGAAGAATGATGTCCCAGCGAGGAAGCCTAAAGGAGAACAAAGTAAACTGCAGATACACCCTTGCTATGAGGATGTATGATACAATTCACAGGCATCAATAGCTGGTTGGTGAAGGTTCATGATCATATAAGAAAATGAAAAAGGCCAACCCCCAAATAGACCGATGTTGCTGGTTAACATCATTCGTCCGACCATTTGTTGATTCAGGAACAACAGTTGATTCAGCTCGTGTGTGACAAGTTTTTTATTAATTTTTTCCTTCAAACTGACTTATTTTAATTAGTTACACAAGTTATGTTTGTGACTTAATGCAAACATTTAATATTTTTACTTTAACTATACGGATACATTTTTAATAGAGGCTTAATAGATTCATTTCCGCTTTACTTTATAGCCAAATTAATTATTTCTACTTATTACTTATTAGGTGAAACTAGTTGACGTTGAGAAGGTGGAATGGGTGAACAAGAAGTCATATGCTGCGATTGGTCTGACACTAGTTGGAAGAGAAAGCAGAATTCTTCTTAGAGGCACGATTGGGCTAGATGATTGGTTCCATCTCCTAGAAGTAAGTAGTCATAAAATTTACATAAAAGAAACATTAAAATAATGAAATTATTGCTAATGAATAATTCATTTTATCAATATTTTTTAGTGAAACAATTTTCTTTAATTGCCTTAGTACAATTAAGCCATATCAGTAGGGGTTTAGTGAGTATTTTGGGTCCTAAAGAGTCACTTAATAGGAAATTTAAATTTAAATAACTGTGGAATTTATTTAAATAACTGTTTTTTTTTTTTTTTTTAATAAGATATATGAAAGACAAAAAGTCTATCAAAATAGAATTAACGACAGCTATTCAATTTTGATAGACTTTTTGCCTTTCATATATCTTATTAAAAAAAAAAACAGTTATTTAAATAAATTCCACAGTTATTTAAATTTAAATTTCCTATTAAGTGACTCTTTGGGACCCAAAATACTCACTAAACCCCTACTGATATGGCTTAATTGTACTAACCCAATCCTTCCCCTAAAACAACCTTGTCAAAAGTGAGGTTTCTGCTCATTGTGTCAATCAGATGTGTTCAATTGATGGTGTACAAAGAATAAAAATTTGTCATTATACTATGGTTAAAATTAAATAATAACTTTAAATGGGGTCTCCCGTGGTCTAGTGACTAGCACGCTAGATTCATAAGCGGGAGATGGCGGGTTCGATCCCCACCGGCGGCAGAAATTTTCTCATCTCAGGGCTCGCTGAGAAAATTCCTGGCTGCACCCTGGATTTCAGCGCTAATGGCCAAGATTTGTCAATGCGCCGTAAAAAAAAAAGGATAAATAAATAAAAAAAAATAACTTTAAATTTTGTCAATGAATGAAATATTAATTTTTTTCAATTAAATTAAAGTATATACTGTTTAAATACTTAATTTGTGTTTCTTTTATTAACTGTTATTATCTATTTGCAGACAAAAGAAAAAAGGAAACAGATATAATTTAACATAACTGACAAAGTAGTCGGTCTCCCGTGGTCTAGTGGAAGGTGGTTTGAGTCCCGCCTGAAGCAAGGATTCTTTTAATTTCTGGGCCCATTGAGAAAATTCACTGCACCATGGATGTCAGTGCTAATGGCCTAGAAGTCAGTGCCCCATAAAAAAAAAAAAGAAAAAAAAAAAGAAAAAAAAAAGAAAAAAAAAAAAAGGGAAAAAACAGATGTTTTAAAAACATTTAAAATAATATATTTTACCTGTTTTTTTTCTTCTTATTTTCTTTTTTTTTTTTTATGGTGCACTGACTTCTAGGCCATTAGCGTTGACATCATTACAATATCTAAACAAAATATTTTTATTATTATATATGTCTATCCATTTCTGCTCAGCTTCATATCACAGTCTGACAAGTTAAATCATCCAAAGCCTCAAATATATATTGAATCAGCCCATATGATTTATATTGACCCACTTGACATATTTAATGCTACTTAGAATTGTACAAATAATTTATTTTTGTAAATCTGTCAAATTAAGTAAGTAAAGGCCTTAATATTTTAGGAATGCACAATAGGCAGCAAGGAGCGGAGGAGAGCACTTAGGAAATTGCATGATCCAAAGTGGGAAACAAATGATGACGTTACCTCCTATAAATCCACTGATTGGTTTGATTCTCCTGGTAAGATAATTAATTTAAACTTAGTTTTAGTTTGAATTAGTATAAAGCCATCTTTTTTAAAATCGTCCTAGGAAAAATGTATTGGACATTTTTTGTTTTTATTCTGGGAGACCCTAAGGTCATGTTCTTTATAATAGTTTAGGAATCCCTTGTCTAGGCTCTTCTAAACAGAACTATAAAATCCCACAACATTTTTTTTTTTTCAACACTTTCAAAATGAACTAGCTAATGAGATTGAAAAACATTTTTTTTAAAAATGTTATAATCTTCATCGATAATGAAAATGACCTTAATAGGGGTTAACCAAACGTCTCAGAAAGTTGGTAAACTCATACCATATTCCTTAAGAATATGCTTAAATTAACTAATATTTTTTTTATATTTATTTCAATATTAACACGTATTTATGAACAACACAGATTTTTAGAAAAGGTTATTTTCATTGTTTTTTTTTTTTCTAAAGAAAAGCTACCCAAGTGTAAATGGAACCTCCAACCTTATTATACATATATATAATATTCACAGCCTCACTGATCTAGTTATCACACTTATACAATCTACAAAAAAAAAAAAAAAGATTTTATAGTAAATACCTACTTTTGCTTCTTATTATGTATGTTCTATCTCATTTAAAATTTATGTTAATCAAAACTACAGCTTTATTTATAAATGTAATATGAATATATTACATAAATGTTTAAAAAGAACCATACTATCCTAAAAAGCCAACAGCCATAGCCACATTGAATGTACCTGTTCCCGTTGATCACCAAAGTTAAGCAACGTTAGGAGAGGTCAGCACCTGAATCGGTGACCGGCCACGTGCTGTTGGCATTATAAGAGGATAGCAATCTGTAGATAGCCTGCCTTTAATAGCAAAATTGTTGAAACTATCCCAAAAAAATACATAATACTGTTTGATATTACTACCTACATAGACATACACACTTTTCAATCTCACTCTGAGTTATTGAAACAAATTGAAGATAAATGTATTCTTAGTTTAGTTTTTTTTCCTTTGATTTGTTAGATGTTTGTGGAGATGAAGGATCAATTTTGAGTGCCGAAGTTAAACGTAGATCGAGATGTGGTTCGGAGTACGATCCCTGGGTAAGACCATCTCGTCATGAAAATAGATTGTCTTGTAAGTAATAATTTATTAATAATAAATAAATAATATAAATATATATCATTAAAGAGGTAATCAATTTAGATGAATTAAGAAATATTTGTTATCAAGAATTGAAAAATCTCACTGCAAAAATAAGTCCCTGATTCATTATAATTGAATTCATCTTCACTCATAATTTCTTATTTTTTAACACTACAGTAATCCTAAAATGAGGGACATTACTGTTTGCATGCTATGTGTATTTTAGATACTTGTTTTACATGTGGTGAATCATATGTTGAATATTAACAATCAGTTGAAAGATGACACAATATAAATTTTGTTTTTAATTGTCTTATAATATGTTTCTTCTCAAAAGAAATATCTGAAGTCAAGCTTATTAAACACATCTCATTTAGGTCATCACTTCAAACCAAAAACTTATTTTGTTCATTCTACATATACATGACGTTTCGGCCATTTAGCCATTTTGACTCTAAAAAACAACAGCCTCATTTTTACAAACTGTAATCTAGGATTTGTCAGTACTTGTGTCAGTTTGTCTATGTTAAAATCTACAGTATTTCATATTTTGCAGGGGAGTGGGTTACTCCTTGCCCAAAGTACTAATTTTTCAATACGCACTGTAATACGCTGTAAACCATAAAGTATATTTAATTATACTTTTACTTTGAATATGAAAAAGTTGAGTTACATTAAACTATTATTTGTTACAGTATTAACTGATATTGATATAAACAGCTGGGGTTCATCAGCGACTCCATCTGCACCTTCTACATTCAGAGGTCGACCATATAGATTGAATCCAGATGTCTTCTTTCTACCTCAAGGTAAAAATAATTGAAAATAAATGATTGATTTTTATAAACAATTTTATTCTCTAAAGAAATGGAAATTCACAATAATAAAAATTACTTGAATATAAAGACTAGGAAAGAAAAATGTTCTATTGAGGTTGCAGTCATGAAAGAATATTTAAAAATTTCATCCTATCTACTAGATACAGAAAATGCCGCCCATTTATTTAAATTTAAATTTTAACGTCCATTATAATTAGCTCAGAGTTTTAGGACGAGTTATCTACAGTTCGCCACCCTTTTCTAGCCAGGATAGGGCTGATGCCTTTTCTTTTTTCCAAAGAACCCACAATCCTTGGCACGGATTATTAAGTGCTCACGCCTTAACACTCATGGCCAAAATTAAATAAAATAGAAAATTAATAATGAGTCAGCCTTTTATAGGAGTATAAAAGGACAAAACTAATTATATTTATGTCATATTAGTATAGGTTATTTTAAGCACTTTTGTCAGGAATGTGGCATAGTCTTAACCACCTTGCTGAGTAATGTGCTTAGTTATGCAGCCCCTGTGTGACAGACTTTACTTCTATATGTATTTGTATTCTTTTTGCAAAAAAGTTGAGTGTGTACAAGTGATTATTTTTTATTTATTTATTTATTCCAGACAATGGAACTATGAACAGTAGCAGGTCACTTCTAACACCAGGAGCTTCTTTCAGAGGGCCTCTGCTACAGCCTCAGGGAGGGAATCTTAAATATCGAGGTAGGTTTTCAACTCTCCAAAGGAAAGTCAGTAAATTAAAAAAAAAAAAAAAATATTTGTACTGTTCATTCTGAACTTCCACTTCCTTGATTGGAAAGTTATCAGAAGGAAGTTTGTGAGTCCTGAATCAGATGTATCAGCAATGTATAAATGATTTAGTGCCTTTTCTTTGCCTCATTCTAATAAATGAGGCGATGACTTTCAAAATGGGACAAGTCCATTTTATCATTAAATTAATTTCTTTTCTAAAAACGTTTTTTCTTCGCACATCAAAAACTTTCTTTTTGGAATTTCATTAAATCTAATCAAAAATAAGGAAATGAATGTTAGTATGGCCTCATAAAGATTAGTTTCCTAAAGGAATTATTCTAGCTTAGACGTTTTTTGTGTCCCCTGAATAGTTTTACAATTTGGACGTATTCTTTTTTGAAAGTCGATGCCTCAAATATTTATTAGGATTCAGAACTATGTTTGTTTCATTAAGTCTAAGACTGAATAGTTCTGAGATTCGGTCATGTGATACATTTTTATTTTTTTAAATCTTATTTTCTGTGAGGGACAGGGGTTTGCTTGTAACCCTAGACCGGGCGCACTGGTTGACTTTTGACACCAACTGCTGATGTATGGCAGCTACAGCTACATAACTCTCCCTTCCCCAACCTGTGTTCCTTCCCCCCACTCATCTCTGCGAACTCAGTCCTGCCTGCTTTTATGATTATCTAGTGGCAAATTATTCTGCCCTCAGTCCTGAAAACCACGGTTTGTGTCTAAAAATAACCATGTGTCCAGAGACATAAATAATTATATTCTATTATGCAAATGCCCTCAGCAGCCTATGCACAAGAATTAAAAATTAAAAAAAAAATATTCTATTCTATTTCTTTATCCTTTCTTTTTGAATAATTATGATGGTTAATATTTCAATTCTGAATGTTGTGCACCTTTAGAGTCAATAGAATGGGAGATTAGCCTTTTGACCGCTACATTTAATACATGGGCATTGTGTGGGTCACGGAGAATTCATTTGGACAGAGAAGCACATCCCACATGGAATAGTACTGGAAAATGTGACAAAATCATTCCACCATGTTGAAATATCTTTTCTTATTGAAATCTCTTCTTTTTTTTACTATTATTTTTACTGCTCACTAAGCAAACTCATTTGTGAGCTGAGTCCTTATAGAGGAGACAGGAGCAGGTCTTATATTGGTGAACAAGGAAAACTACTAGAATCACAAGAAAAAGTTCCTAGGTAGCACGGGAATCCAGTTTTGGAGAGAACATAGTGTCTTTGTTGGTCCACACCGGTGCAAGAGTAGTGTGGGGGAAGCGTCTTTGTCATTTCGCACCAATTTGGCATGGGAGTATTAGGGGAAGATAGTCTTTGTCAGCCCAGGAGCAGCGGTGAGAGATTTAAGAAGTCTCAAAGATATTGAAGAGTTGCCTTATTTAGAGAAAGAAGGGATCTTAGAAGAATTGACATTAGATTTTTCTAAATATAAATTATTCTAACCAATCGACTTGCTGCAATAAGCTTCATGTTTCTTTATTTATTAATATGGCTGTGATCTTATTTTTAGAGCAATAAGTGTTTCAGAAATATGGTCATTTACCTGCTGCACGTTCTAGTACGGTTTCATTTGTGAGAAAACGTTTTGTCCATTCCAATGCGGGATTAGTGGTGAAGTGATTAAAACCTTCTTTAAATGTTCTTTATTCTTTATTTAGATCCCCCGGCGACACAATTCATCCCATTAGTTTTCGATAGAGTTTAAGTCTGGTGACTGGGGTAGGATTTTATGTTGTCTGGGTTTATTATATAGAAGCCATTCCTAGGCTTTCTGGTTCTATGCTTAGGATCATTATTCTGTTGAAACATAAATGTGTCCATTAAAATAATAATAAAAAAAAAAAAAAAACCGCCTAAATTTCTAAATTGATAGATCAGTAACAACAAACAGCATAGAAGTAGTCACTATCAAGCAGGATGAAGTACAAACTTACATATTGTGAGGTGTATACTTTTTTTTTTCTTCTATTATTCATTACTTATAATTTATTTGATTTAATTTCAGAGAGATCCCAAAGCGATGCACTGCACAAGATTCGGCCTCCAGACATTGAGAACAAACGAGCCAGTTACTTGTCATCACCTGTTTCCGACTTGTAGTTTTAAATTGAAAACTTTCTGTCTTTTTTTTTTTGTTTTTTGTTTTGTTATGTGATATTCTAAGTCATCCTTGTTACCAAAGAATGACCTATGCTTATGAATATGTGTTGCTTGAGTGTTAAATGTTGAAATGTATATATACCTTTAGTGTATAAGAAAATTGTGTCTGGTTTAAGCTTGTAATGTATGTATTTAAAATAAAAAGTAAATAAATTTCTTTACAGCTCATTTCACCCTCCTTACTCAAGTTATTTAATTAGGAATGATATCTTCAAAGAATCTAACATGAAAATTGGGCGAACATTTCTAGCACCAATAATAAAAAATCAACCTTCTGTCTTCAGGAGGGCTTATGTTATACACCAATTGACATGTAACCATCTAAACAAAACGGAAATGGTTTGTTTGGCAATAGCATTGTCAACTAAACTGAAATACTATAACCATTAGTTCAGAAGAGATCATTTTGCGTGGAGATCAGAAGCAGATAGTCAGCGTTCAGTCACAATAGTTTAACCCTTTCGTTGCTGACGAATGAAACTACTTGCAGCACCCAGTACGCTCCATGCTTATACGTCTAGCTTTCCTCGTACGCTCACCAATATCTCCTTGTCTCTATCTCGCTACCCTTCAAATCTTCCCTCTCTCTCAGCATCCACTTGTTATATATTTGGAATTATTAACTTATAATTTCATACATCTTTTACATTCATAATATTATACTAAACCAAACTACATTTTCTATCATGGAAAAGAAAATGACTCAGATAAGAAATGATGAAATTATTACTTGAATGATATCCTGTATACTATATAATAATAAAGGAGGATATTTATACCGACCGAACTAAACATGATCCAAATTTTGACTGAAAGATACAAACAGCAACAATATGGTTAGAGAGACGAATTTGAGTACTACCCTGCAAACAGGCGGCGAGGCGCGCCAGCCTCAAACTTCAACAATTGCTATAACAATGTCGATTGTAGGACTTTACATTTTTTTTTTATAGATAATAATAGACTTGCACAATGTTTAATTTCAATTAATATACGAAGAAGGGGTCTCCCGTGGTCTAGTGGCTAGCGCGCTAGGTTCATAAGCGGGAGATGGTGGGTTCGATCCCCGCCAGCGCCAGAAATTTTCTCATCTCAGGGCTCGCTGAGAAAATTCCTGGCTGCACCCTGGACGTTGGAGCTAATGGCCAAGATTTATGTCGATGCACCTTAAAAAAAAAAAAAAAAAAAAAAAAATATACGAAGAAGATCTGATAAGGTCTCACTGATTTTTACGAGTTAATAGCACTAGGCTGGAGAAGCGAGATACGGGGATAACGGGACCACGAGTTTACTCCTGTGGAGTGTCAGGGGCACTGTCAGTGGAACACGAGTTACCTTGTGTGGAGCGTCTGGAGCACTGCAAGTCGAACACGAGTTAACTCGTTCAGAGCAACAAAAGGGTTAATAAATATAAATCTTTTAATATGTTTACTATTTACTACCTTCACTTGATTTTCAACCTTTCATCAGGGCTATGAAGACAAAATGAAAGAGATAAGTATAAATATTTATTTTGTAATAATAATTTATTTATTTAAATGTTAATGTCTATTCATAAATAACATAGATTTTGAGGATAAAGGTGGGGCATTTTATTTTTCAAAAGAAAAACCACTACCTCTAGTAGGAATTGAAACCAAACCTTAGTGCTCAACATTCACGGACATCAGGCATCCTGCTAATAATAAATTATAAATACTAATAAGAAATAAAATAGCAACCAGTAAGCATGTACTAATCAGGTAATTACAATAAAAGAGAAAATTAATTTAATTCGAGTTAAACAATAAATATTAAGTTATGGGACATTCCATATCAAGTGATCCAATTTAAAGGAGAGAACTTCCTTCAATTTTTTTTTTTTTTTTTTTCAGATTAGGCTCATCAATAGTACCCTACAAGATAATTAAAAATCCAAATTTTTAGAAATTTATCTTTATTATTGTTTTGAGTTATAAAACTTTAATTTTTTTAAAAAATCATATTTTGTGACAGACACTTGACCATAAAGTTGACCATAACTCCCAAACAAACTGCCCTAGAAAGATAAAGTAAAAAGCATTTGATAGTGTATTAACATACATTTTAAGAGAAATTAAAAATTTAAACTTTTCATATTGAAAAAAATTCCAATTTTTATAAATAAGTCATGATACATATCATATTAATCAGCATTTAATGCACTATCAAATGTTTTTCACCACATCTTTCTAGCTCATTTTGTTTGGGAGTTATGGTCTATTTTATGCTCTAGTGTCCGTCAAAAAATGTGTTGTGTTTTTTTTTAGCACTTTCCTCCGAAGGAAAGTAGCACTTGAGGTTACACTCATGATGGAATTTTTGAAAACTTTCTTCAAATCTTTATCGATCCTACCTAGTAGTAGTACATGAGGAGGGGGGTTTACTCCAGACCCACATTACCAATTTGCCACTACTAGCCGTAATTTTTGTTACATTTCAACGAAACTCGGTATTCGTGGTGGTAATCAACAGAGATAAATGGGTTGTAAAAATAAACTAAATTGGGTTATTTGGAGGGGGGGTTTACTCCGGACCTAAAGTACTAATATGACTTATACCGGTCGTAATTTCTGCTGTATTGTAACAAAACGCGGTATACGTCTGGGTATCTCATGAGAAATAAGTGTTGTAAAAATGAAGTAAATCGGCCTATCGGAAAGGGGGGGGGGTTTACTTTAAACTCAGTTTCATTAGAATTAGCCAGCTAGACGTAGGTTTCCAAAGACGCCGCAAGGAGCGCTATCTCCCACTACGGGGTCTGTATCCTGTGTCAGATCAAAACACGAAAAATGAAGTTTTTGTGTATTTATTAAGTAGTACAGTATCATGTATTAAGATAACTCTGGAAGCATATTATTTTCAAAATTAATAATTGAACAGTTCTCATAAGAAATGTAAATGAGCAGAACTATTCACGTTTTTATTTTATTTATATAGGTTATTTACAGCAAATTATTCAATAATGTAGTCTAAACTACAAAAATTCTGAGGAAAGTGCTTAGTTATGCAACTCCTGTGTGGCGGACTTTTTTTTTAATTAAGGTTTTATAACTTTGAAACTAATAAAGATAAATGTCTAAAAATTTGGATTTTTTTATCGTTGTATGGGTATTATTGATGAGCCAAATTTCAAAAAATGTGAGGGAAAAAACTTTGGATCTCTTGATGTGGAATGACCTTATCAAAAGCCCGTCCAACAGACACTCCATAAAAATACAATACATATAAAATGTTTGGCTATTTCAAATTTCTCATAAGCAACTAACTCAATAATCCCCTCCCTTCCCCCGAAAATAACTATTTTTGGTGGTTTCCAAATTAGACCTCTTGTATTATTTTTTTAATTCTATACTAAAACAGTCGAGGCGCCTAAATAAAAAAAAATTATATATATATCTTACCAAATTTTGCAAAGAAACAAGAATTATGGTATTATTTTTCACAGTCACACAATAGGACTAAAAGTAGAAGGTTCACCCTGTAATGCAGAGGGTGTGTCATAATATTATATATTTAAAGATTTATGGCCAGTAGAATCAAATAAATGATTTGGTTCTGGAGTATATCCCACTCCTAATGAAATTGTTTTTAAAATAGTATTATATATGCATATATATATATATATATATATATATATATATATATATATATATTAATTCTGGTGAATGATGACCCGATATATATTTTTTCACTTTTTCTTGTTTCTTTTTCTGGCAGGGGGTCAATAAAGTAGTACACACTTATTCCTTTAACTACTTTATTTTGTATGTTTCGCCCGACATGTTTCGTGCCTTTTCGCACCTCTTCAGGGGCTTTCCTATTCAACAATAATTTTTGTAAATCTCAAACTTATAATTTTTGTATACCAATAGTATATCTATCCTTTCCTTAAATAAATTTACATATGAACATATAATATTTTATCTTAATCTTAATCCTACCTTATCAGGAAGTCCTCTCGTCGTGTTGTCTAGCTTGAGTCAGGCGTAATACTGAAAAATCATCTGTGGTAATGAATATGGCTGGTTTGTATCGATTTTTTAGCTATTTCAAAGGTATCGATTATTGGTAAAAAGGTTTTCGTGAGATTTAATTTATAATGCTATGAAAAATTTGGTGCACATTCTTTAAATCTGTTTTTTTATTTATGGCGGTGTTTGAATTTTTAATTATATAGATATTTTCTTTGATTTTTCTTTTTAGTGTGTTCCTTTCTTTATTTAAAATGTGAACGTCCCTAAAATTAAAGTTATGTTTTAAAGTTAGTGCGTGTTCTGTCAATGTTGTCCTGTTTTCGTTTGTGTCAATGCTTTTTGCGTGTTGCACAATTCTCTTTTGCAAAAGCTGTGCCGATTCCCCAATGTAGCATGCGTTGCAATCGTTACATCGAATTTTGTATATATTGTTCTTTGTACTAGTTGGTTTAATTTTGTCCTTAATGTTGCTAAAACTATTTTCAATTTTGTTACCATATTTCCAACTTATTTTACCTACGTCTTTACATATTTGTTTAAGTCTATTGGCTATTGAAGGATGGTAATGAAAAGTAAAATATCGATTTATTTCATTCAAATCTTTGTCATTTGCTTTTATTATAACCTGTTTTCTCTTTTGTAGAAATAAATGCTCATTCAAAGCTATTTGCTTATTTAAATTCGTATTTTTCATAAAGAATTTTTGAATACTTGTCTGTAATAACTTTTGCTTTTTCTGTGATTCAGGAGGATTATCGTTTTGATCTCGTTTGCGCTTGTTTTTATTTTCAGTATCTTTATTAAGCAAATCTGAAACTAATTTAATTTTTTTAATTTTTTTAGGTGGCTTTGATGCTATGATAGTATCAGAATTTTTTCTTTTCCTTCTGCATTCTATGTCATTAAAAAAGTCGTCAGATATGCTAAAAATTTCAGGTTTAAATTTATATTTGTCTTGCTTATTCGGAAGTTCAGTTGGTCTTTTTGTGTACAATATACGTTTCTCTGCCCTTTTTATTTGCTGCTCTATTAATGCTCTAGGATAGTTGTTTTCTTTAAACATTTTTCGCAATTTATTTTTTATTTCGCAAAAATACTTAGAGGAAGTTCTATGCAGCGCTGATAATGTCCGATTGTATAAAATATTCTTTTTAAAATTAAGCGGGTGATTGGGATAAAAATTAATCATTCTTGTTGAATGATACGTCTTTGGTTTCCATTTGTATTCAATAAAATTATCCACATTTCTGATTAGTTCCATGTCTAAAAAGTTTAATCTTTTATCAGCTTCCAACTCTTTGGTAAATTGTATATTATTATATTTGTTGTTAAAAGTTTCTAAAAGTTTATCCACTTCCTCTTCCTTTACACATAAAATAAGATCGTCTACATATCTGTACAAAAATTGAATCTTAATTGGAACCTCTGAAATGATTTCATTAAGAATCCAATTCATCACTATTCCACTAACAGCAATTGAGAGCGGGTTTCCCATCTGAATTCCGTACAGTTGCTTATATATCTTTTTATTGAATTGAAAGTACCCGAATTTACAACATAAACTGATTCCTTCAATACAAAAAGCATTGACACAAACGAAAACAGGACAACATTGACAGAACACGCACTAACTTTAAAACATAACTTTAATTTTAGGGACGTTCACATTTTAAATAAAGAAAGGAACACACTGTACGCGCTGGGGATTGAAAATTAATCCTCGGCACGTGGTTTGAGGGATGGGTTCAGAGTATGAGAAAAAAAAACATTTAAACTTACCATTACGTTGCCAGCTACTGAAGAAACAGGGCCCTGTTCGCAGCTCCTGGAAAGTAAAGAGAGAAGAGAGGCCGGAACGTAATGGGAATTGAGGGGGCAGTCCCGAGCTATAAGAATGAGGTGCGATCTACTCTAGATCTGGAAACGAACTGCGCTGGTATATTAGGGAGGTGGGGGTACGACGTACTTTGTACCCTAAGTCTTAAAGCCCGCGCCCCAACATACCGCCCACCAAGAAACGATAGTTTCTTAAAAAGAGAAATAAGAAATCTTGAGAAAGAAGAAAATAAATTATAATAATAAATATGTGGTTATCTTCCAAAGGTTCATCACGAAAAGGTATGAGAGAGAGAAGTAGGAATAAAGGAAACGCAACTTCTTCACTTCCAAGGGGGCTGTCATGGAAGACTTCTTCGCGGGAAGCCCACGGAGAGGATGAGGACTAAAGAGGGATGAATCCTTTGGCAAATTATAATAAAGCCTCGCTAGGCGATAAGAAAGAAAGACAACAAAACACTGGTGAAAATAATAGAAAAATAAATGAATGCTTCTTGCGAGAGAAAGAGAGAGAGAGAGAGAGAAAAAATTAATGTGGCAGCAACAGTAGTTTAGTTACTGGCCTGACATAAGTGCCATGGGTTGTGCGGATTGACACCACACGCACCACGCCGTCACATCCTGGATGTACGGCTTCAACCCGGCCAATAGGCCATGCGAGGGGTGGTAAAGAATTTTCCTTGAGGAAAACGACGTCGCCTACGGCAAGGTTTTCGGAGCACTTCGTCCACTTCTGTTTTTGCATGAGTGTGTTTAAATACTCAGAAGTCCAGCGTCTCCAGTAGGACGCATATAACGACTTGACCCTTGTCCAACGTGATGCATATGAGGTACTTTCTTCTAGAGGTTCTGGAACGGCTAGCAGAGGGCCGCCCACCAAGAAATGACCAGGGGTTAGAAGATCAGGATCATCAAGAGGATGAGGGCAAGAGAGATAGAGTGGACGACTATTTAAGACGGCTTCAATGCGCGCAACTAGAGTAGTGAGTTCCTCGTAACTTAGAGCAGGATTCCGGCCAAGCATTCGTACCAAAAGGAGTTTGGCAGATTTTATGCCAGCTTCATGAAGGCCACCAAAATGAGGTGCATAAGGAGGATTAAAATGCCATCTTATGCTGCGGGATGCGAGAAATGCGCTAATTTCAGGAGAGGAAGCCTTCATCTGATCATAAACTTCTTTTAGGTGTCGAGAAAAACCAACAAAGTTACGTCCACAGTCTGAATAAATGTCGTGGGGGAGACCTCGTCTCGCAACAAATCGGTCTAGAGTAGCGATAAATGCTTGGGTTGACAGAGAGGAAACAACTTCCAGATGGACAGCCTTAGTACTGAAGCAAACGAAAAGACATAAGTAGCATTTTTTAGCAGCAGCATTTTTCCTGCTGCTTTCCTTAATGAGAAATGGGCCAGCGAAATCCACCCCGGTGCTTGTGAATGGCTTTGAGACATTGACTCTTGGATAAGGCAGATTAGACATAACTGGCTGAGTAACTGAGGCTCTTAACTTGTGGCATGTAAGACACTTGTGGATGCGCTTGCGCACTAGATCGCGAAGAGAAATTATCCAATAATATCGCTGTATCAAACTTTGAGTAGTCCTAGGTCCTGAGTGCAAGGAAACTAAATGATAATAGTCGCAGAGGAGTTCAGATATTCTTGATTTTTTAGGCAAAAGAATAGGATGCTTAGCTGACTCACTTAAGTTTGAGTACCTCAAGCGGCCACCAACTCTTATAAGTCCCTTTTTATTGAGATATGGGGACAGGGATGCTATATTGGAAGGAACAGTTGAATTAGAAACAAATAAAAATGGGAAACTATCTTTCTGCACCAACGATATTATCAGGTCTTCTGCTAACGTTAACTCTTGGACAGAAAGAGCGCCCTTATGACGCGTGTTACTTGATCTAATGTTGTGAACAAATCTCAAAACATATGCTAGAACATATTTCAAACGAAGCCAAGAAGATAACTTATTTATGAACTCGATTAGGTAAGGTGATGGAACAGAGGCGGATGATAATACTTTAAGCGGTTTCAGCTCTGGTATTTCTTCCTCAGGACGGACGACCCGCTTGGACGGCCATTTGCTCGGATTTTTTCTCAAAAAAGAGGGACCTCTCCACCACAAAGAGTTTTCTGAAAAATGCTCCGGAGAGCAGTCTCGAGTGGCTATATCGGCGGGGTTCTGGTCAGTCGAAACGTGCGACCAATTTGCTGGTGGGAAACTCGCTATTTTTGTAGAAGAACTAAATTCGTTAAGCACACAATGATGAGGTAATATGTAACTAGAAGAGGAATTGGCTATTTCCATGTGACCCAATTCTAAATATTCGTTTAGAAATTTATTATAGTCAAACATAATCTCAGGAGTTCGAGAAAGGCGCCTTTCTAAATTTAAAATATATTTTAGCGCTTGGTTGCGATTATCGCTCAAAATTGGAGCATTAGGTTTGAAAGGCAATGACACCACATAGCGACCAGAAGTGTCTCTGGAATGAGTGGTCACAAAATGATTTTCAACGAATTCATCTTCAGGGTTTATAGGAATGGATGCACTCACTTCTTCAGTTTCCCAGAATTTGGAAACTAAAGAATCCAAAGAAGGAGTTATAGCCATCAAGGAACATATAGCAGAATCTTTATTTGGGTTTTTATTTTCTGGATTAATAACATTACCACCGATAACCCAGCCAAAAACAGTGTTTATTGCGGAAGGGTTACCCTTAATTATTGTAATAGGTTCGTTTTCTAGAATGGGTGGATATAAATCATTTCCAATTATGAATTCTACTGGAGAACTTTCAAAAAATTTATCATCGGCTAATTTTAAATTTTTAAATCTGTTTATTACCTCTACAGGTAGACTTTGTTGCGGTAGGTCGTTAGAAATGGTTGATAAGATAACAGATTGTGTTTTAAATTCTCTTTTAGAGTTGTCACGGGGAGACAAGATACAATCTACAGCTCCATATGTGGGTGTAGCAACATTGGATATCCCAGAAAGCGAGATAGAATTTTTGAATTTTTTGAATCCTAGACGCTTGACAGCTCCGAGAGATATAGCTGAAATTTGAGATCCAGAATCTAATATTCCTCGAATCGGTTGTTGACGGCCACTTGAATCTCTTATAAACATTTTCACAGTTCCAAGAAGTACCGTTATGGAATTAGCAGAGTGACAAGATAAAGTAACGGAATTATTTCTAGGCTCTTCATTAGTGATAAAAGTGGGAGTTATCGCTTCGTTGGAATTAGGATCACAAGAATTTAAATTATCATTCGGATTATTATTACAAGTTGAATAAGAATTAGAAGGGTGTAATAAGGTGTGATGGGATCTACTACACGATCTACAAACATTTTTCGATTTGCATTGATTTTTCATATGTGCACCAAGACAGCTAAAACATCGTTTTAGGCGTTTTAAAATTTCATATTTTTTATTGAGTTGACAATTAATTAACTGAGGACACGATGTTATCTTATGAGAATGTTTACAAATGGGACAGCTGGGATCTTCTCGTTCTATTTTATTCGAATTAGTTAGGAAAGTATTAACTTGTTTACTCTGAGTAATTCTACCTTTTATTCCGAGATCTTGCATTATCTCAGATGATCTAGCACGTTCTATTACAAAATCAAGTAAATTTTTAAAAGTTGGAACATTTACTGATTTGAAATGATTTTCGAATGCAATCTGAGTGGAACGATCTAAGTTCCTATAGGCCAAATGAAAAAGAAGAACATCTTCTAAATTTTCTAGATCAAGCACTTTCAGTGCATTTACAGAATTGGAATGTACGCTAATGAATTTCTGCAGATAATTATGGTTAGATGTCGTAATGGGAGAAAAGAACAAAATTTGATTTATATAATATGCGGCCAGACGTCTGTTTGACTGGTATCGATCTTTAAGCACCTGCAATGCTAAAGCGTAATTTTCGGTTGTAAGTTGGAAATTTGATATAAGAGATAGAGGCTCTCCTTCGAGTACCGACCTCAAATACTGAAATTTTTGAACTTGCGTCAGGCATTCGTCGGTATCGACTATACTGTTAAAGAGTGATATGAAGGTAGTCCAATCTTCGATTTTCCCCGAAAAACGTGGAATTTCTATCCTAGGGAGAAAGGATTTGGTTTGAAGAATAGGCTTCTCAGCCAGGGATACAGCCTGTCCAGCCTAAGATATGTACTGCGTATGGAATGTATGACGTCATCGAAGGCTACGCAAACATTCTGAACTTCCAATTTCTCAGTTTCTATAGAAACTTCCGCGTTAATTTCCATAATCGTATCCTGTATTCTATAGAAATTATTTTCCATTTGATCCAATTTCATATACGTAGGGGCGAAATCGCGAAAATTTTCCTTTTCTAAATTTGTAGCCCTTTTTAAGTAATTGGATGCCATTGCGAACATGGCCTCGCGCTTTTCCTTTAAAATAGCTAGTTGTTTAATGGGGTCTCGCTTCGACATCTTGAAGTTGGACGAATAACAATTTTAATTCTATAAAATGGAACTAATTTGTATTCCGCGATTCGGATTAGTCGTGGTTAAATCTCCACGGATTACTTACGCAATCCGCGGCCCGGAGGACCAAAAATGTACGCGCTGGGGATTGAAAATTAATCCTCGGCACGTGGTTTGAGGGATGGGTTCAGAGTATGAGAAAAAAAAAACATTTAAACTTACCATTACGTTGCCAGCTACTGAAGAAACAGGGCCCTGTTCGCAGCTCCTGGAAAGTAAAGAGAGAAGAGAGGCCGGAACGTAATGGGAATTGAGGGGGCAGTCCCGAGCTATAAGAATGAGGTGCGATCTACTCTAGATCTGGAAACGAACTGCGCTGGTATATTAGGGAGGTGGGGGTACGACGTACTTTGTACCCTAAGTCTTAAAGCCCGCGCCCCAACACACACTAAAAAGAAAAATCAAAGAAAATATCTATATAATTAAAAATTCAAACACCGCCATAAATAAAAAAACAGGTTTAAAGAATGTGCACCAAATTTTTCATAGCATTATAAATTAAATCTCACGAAAACCTTTTTACCAATAATCGATACCTTTGAAATAGCTAAAAAATCGATACAAACCAGCCATATTCATTACCACAGATGATTTTTCAGTATTACGCCTGACTCAAGCTAGACAACACGACGAGAGGACTTCCTGATAAGGTAGGATTAAGATTAAGATAAAATATTATATGTTCATATGTAAATTTATTTAAGGAAAGGATAGATATACTATTGGTATACAAAAATTATAAGTTTGAGATTTACAAAAATTATTGTTGAATAGGAAAGCCCCTGAAGAGGTGCGAAAAGGCACGAAACATGTCGGGCGAAACATACAAAATAAAGTAGTTAAAGGAATAAGTGTGTACTACTTTATTGACCCCCTGCCAGAAAAAGAAACAAGAAAAAGTGAAAAAAAAAAAAAAAATATATATATATATATATATATATATATATATATATATATATATATATATATATATATATGAAGGGCCTATTACTAGTGACAATAAAAACTGCCTTTCCAGAATCTCTGGTAGAAAGAGATCTAAATCATGGTTAAAGTAGCCACTTGTAACCAGGGAAATTGGAGGAAATTCATATCACATTATTAAAAATATAGTAGAAAGAAAATTTAAAAAAATAAATAAAATAAAATAAGAAAAAAATAAAATAAAAATAATGACAAAGAGGGCTTTTTTAATTTTGCACGACTTTATTTCTTCTAGAAATTAGTTTTATGCATATGAGATATCGACTATCGATCAGCTGACATCTCCGCCATATTGAATTCATTCAGTCTTTGGCCAGTCTTCATGTATCCTAGCGGATAAGAAGTTGAGCTCCTCAAGTTGAGGTTGTAAGTTTTTTTTATAACATATTCCCCTGAAGAGGTACCAAAAGCGTATGAAACATGTAGGGAAAACAATAAATAAACATATTTGAAGCTTGAATTGATGTCTTGGACCCTCCCCCTATTTCATCATTTCCTGGAAAGGAGAAAATAATCATTTAATTATTATGTATTTATTTTAAATAAAAATTCATTACTGTTTCTTAGGGGGTTTAAAAACAAATAAAATGAGACTATGGCGTATGATTTTTAGTTAAACAATACAAAAATGATGAAAGCGGTTGATTCATATGTGGAAATTAACAACTCATGTCTTCTAGTGTTAGACTTGTAACGTTTTTTAACCTCCTGTTGACAGCAATATTAGGACCTCTATTGCGCTGCAGTTAACCCAATTCACTGATAAGAGAAGTGACATTCTCATACAGAAATGTTTTCATGAGAATGCAGTACTTTCCTATTTTTCAGACTTTCTTGTCCCTAACATTTTATCTAATCTTATTGATAATTTTACATAATTCTTAGGATTAGATTTGTCTCTCTTTACTCTGAGAATGAGTAAACGTTTCTATCTCAGCTGTTTTATGGCTGGACTGGATTTTTTTCGACAGTTGTCATAGTACAAAATAGCAAGGTTACTTTGTATTTATACTTCCAAAATTTACAATGTAAATAATATTAGCTTTAATGCTTTCTGGACGAATTAATCATAACCTTAGAAATGGCATTATGAGATTCGTATTTCACAGCCCCAACGGTGGGAAAAATGTACATACATATAAAGTTACGTAAAGAAAGTATAGTACCTATGTTACTTATTGACAATTTTTTGGACTGGTTATCTACAGGTTACCACACTGGGGCTGATACCTTTTATTATTCCGAAAGACAATCCCCCCCCCCACCCATTAGGAATGAGGCGATTTACCCTACTCCTACCCGGCCTCCTCTCTTTGTCTCAGTTTTTTTTTTTATTTATTTTTTATGGGAGCAAGCTACTGTTTATTTTCCGGTAATCTACTACTAAGCAGGTAGAGCAGTGAGTTGAAATCTTTCAGCGAAGACGCCGCTGATAAGTTCCGATCGGAAAAGCATCCACATTACAAGATTCCTGGAGACCATTTTGAGGTTCTCAATCGAATTCCTTCTAGAAAATTATATGACTCAATCTTCCAAAATGTTCTTTTAATTTGAAATGCAATCATCAATTTTAGAAACCATGACATAATTTAACAAGAATTTCTATAGGATTAAATAATTCCTAAGAATAGATAAAGCACAGAGGAACTAATAATATTAATTAATTTTTACATAAAGAAGTCTTGCCTCTTTTATTTACACACTATTTCTCATTAATCTAAGTATTGTTATGGAATACCAAGATTCATAGTGTAAAAATAAAAATTCTGCTTGCTACCGTGTTAACAAACAAACAACCACTTATATATATTCGTTGGCAAGAAGTTTTCCGCAGTCCCATTTCCAATGCGCATACAGTGGTCCCTATTCAAAAGAGCATTCCTCTTTGACTCTTTAATATTTTCATGAAAGGCTTTGCTATGCCATAAAAAATGATAACGCTGAGGTACTTGATAATTGATTGTACTTATGATAGAATCTCTGAGTTAAGCTGATTTAAATTAATTATGGGAGCTAGCTAATAATACTGATCAAAGGTCGCCGCAAACAGCGATAAAACATGGAAAGAAAACAACACAACAATAACATCTGTTTTGTTTGAAGGCTACATTCTTGGCAACATTTTCTCTCGTACTATAAATATATTCTGAGTGGAAATATTTTACAATTCATTCAGATTTAGAATATATACTATCCACAAACGGCAAATTTATCCTTAATTTTTTAAGCTAAGAAGGAATTCTGAAAAAGGGAGAAAGGTACGTATTTTTTTCTGGTTCTATCATATAATGTTAGTGAAAAATTGTGTGGATTTAAAAAGTTGCTTTATGAAAGGAGAGCGATAAATATCCAAATTTTAACATTTGTTGGATTTGCCTTAGCAAGTTTACCAAGAAGTCCTATATTTTCTTCTAGAGGAAGGTAATTTTAACGAAAAATATTTAAATTTCCCTCGCATCGTGGAAGGAGTAATATTCTATTTGCAATGGTTTTCTTTCTAAACTTCTAAATGTTATAGTGTTCTTATATTGACGCTTCATATGTTTTAAGTTATCAAATTCAATTATAACAGAATTGCATGACTTTATTTTTAAAAACATTTCTGACTGGATCCATATGGCGCTGCAAATTAGAGAACTCAAAGCCCAAACAGAAATCGAAAAGTGAATTGTACTATGGCCTGCTGTGCTGCCTAGTGTTCTAATTATTATTTCATTTATATTCGTGCTTAGTTAAGGGACGTATCTAAAATGGTCAAAAGAAAAGTACAAGTGCTACTGGATTCAGAAAGTGATAGTGACAGCAGTTCATCAGACTTGGATAATGTTAGTATTTTAAATTTTTGTTTTTCATGATTCATTCTCTTTTACGATAAGAAGGCCATGCTTTCTTAATTCAGATTATAATTTGTGGTAATACTTGCTAACCCTGATACATTCTTTTAATTTATTGTAATATTTATAAATTTTTGTTAATTTATAATTGCTGCCTGTGCCACAATTGTTTTACTTTATTCAAAATAAATTATTCTCCAATTACTTCCAGGTTAAGTTTTTTTTTTATTTATTTTTTTTTTTTTTTGCATAATGTTGTATTTTGATGGGGGAATTCATCCGCATTTGGATATTGTCAGGCATGTAATTAAGAATTCATTTCATCTTTATTAATCATTGCAAAACTTTTGAAATTGCTTGATATTTTAATAAATTCCTCCATATCTTAGTCATAAGAAAATGGAACTTTAGTTGGTGGTAAAGAGTGTAAAACAAAAGGTCATCTATTCTTCTTGCACTTGAAGTTAGGTTATATAATTTATAATGTGCTTTTCATCTATGAACAATGTACCGATTAGAAAAAAAATGCACTTTCACTCCTCTTATTTCGTCATAATGAGATTTATTAAGAGTATGGTTTTCTGCTATTTTCAAAAATGAATCAATATTTTCTTTGTATAATAGAAAGGATCATGGGATTAAGTTGTTGTTGGTATGACAGGAGCTCCTCTCGTTGGCAAAAAAGAAGCGAAAACCTACACCTGCTAGCACTGGAGATTCTGATAGCAATGCTGCAGCCAAGAAATCTGCTGCTAAGCCTGCATATACTGACTCGGATACTTCATCAGGTAATCATTTTTCATAATCCAATCTTTATTCCTCTGAATTCTTGAAAGATAGACAAATAATATTGAAAAAAAAAACAACAGCTTAGCAACCGAAATGACCTTAATCTCAAATTAGTAGTATTTGATATAGTTCTTTGATCAGATAGGTTTTTTACGGTCCAAGGTCTCATTTAGTGTTCATTTTATCCCGCTCTGTTACACCTGAATGTTTTAAAATCCTTGTTTAATTTCTCTCGCTGCACTGTTTTACAATATAAATATTGTTTGCATTAGTAATGTATAGTTCATTATTTACTTGCGGTCCCAATATAGCATGGATGTTAAAACGTTTCGGACACATTAAATGTATATTTTTTGCTTACAAAAAATGTGTTGGCTGATGTATGATTTTTTTTTGCAATAGTTATTTTTATAACCCTGTTTATGATGTTTAGAACTTTGCTTACTTAATGAATTGTGCAACCTTCCTAGGTTATTTATTTAGCCATTTATATCTTTTGCTAAATTATTATCAGGAAACCTTGACTCGTACCATTTAAAATATAAGTTCAAAACATATATTTCATTTCATTCACTAATCCCCATAGCGACCAACTGACCCCAGTTCATTTAAACTAGATAAATTAACCAGAATTGTAATGCTTTTTTTTTTCTTCAAATTTTATCACATTGTGTAAACAATATGAGGTTATAATTACATGCCTTTACATTTTTTTATCAGTTCTGGAAACTGCTTGATTCTTGGCAAGCTGTTGATTATTTCTTTAAGCTTTCCTAATTTCTGGAATCCACTCTATTTTTTAACCGAGAATTTATTTTCTTAAAGATTAGTGATGAAATTTATTTTTATAGGTTATATGAAATTAGATGTAATACCTTATAAGATAGAAATGATAACAAGGTCGTTTCCCATTAAATGAAATTGTTTTTGTGTTTTATTTATTGGCAAAAAAATAATTTACTAGTACTCTAGTTAATTATTTATTTTCTTTGCTATGAAATTGTAAACTGCATTTAATTTATGGCCATAATTGTTCAGTAGAAAAATTATTAGTCTAGTACTTCACATTTTTTCATAGATTAAAAAGAGCATTTCTCCGTTTTTGAGCATTTAATTCCGAACCTCCAATCAAAGGATTGAGTCGAAAAATTTTGGTTACATTAGAGCTAGAGGAAGTATCACAAAAATACTTAATTAACAGCTATGAGCACTTTTGGAATTGTCATATACTTCATTAATATCTCAAAAACAGTTGCCAAATCATACTAATTGGAAGTTGCCTGTTCAAATGTTTTAATATAAAAAAAGTTTATTGTGTAATTTTTGATAAAATGATCTTAGCTGGATCAATTGTTCTTAGCTTCAAATGAGTTGGTTTTTGTTCCATTGAATGAGCTTATCCCTATGTTTGTGATCTTAATATGCTTTTAGCAGTAAAAATTCTGATTCGCAGGAACTCCATCATCTTAGCGCGGTTCCCAAGTGCCATTAGGAAAGGAATAATACCTAATTTCATTAAAATCTGTCCATTTTTAGCCAGCTAGAATGCGAACAGAAATACTAAATGAGATGAAGATAGTTATCCATAGAGGTGATGGAAAATCAAGGGATGATTTGGTCTCAGCTGGGAGAAACAAATAAAAAAGTTTTTTCGAATACTTCCTTAACTCCAAATGTAATCAAAATCGTAAACAAATGGGACATGTGACAGCTCTGTCAGCTTTCCTAGAATGTTTCTTGATTTATGGAGTGTAATGAACCTACCCTACTAGCCTCCGACAGGTAAAGATCTGGGACTCCCTTGTCCATCCAGCAAAGGAGCTATAAGCCAATTCAAAATACTAACGATTCTTCTCATGTTTTAAGGGGGGAAATACAATTAAAATAACATCAACTAATTAAAAACTGGGGTAAATAGAGACAAAAATATTCACAATGAGTGATCTATTTCTTATAAAGAAATATTGTTTCTAAGTTTACGTATCTTATTGTCAATAAAGTTTTGACCTATAATCAATTAAAACAATTACAAGCAATACAAAAAACTAAGGGTAACAGACAATAAGAACCGTTAAAATAAGAGAAACCTACTACTTCAAAGTTTTAACGGCTTATTTCTCAAAATGTAACTGTCCTATCGAAAATATTCTCATGACATTTTTTGTAGAGAATTTAGTAAGCTTTCAAATGGTAACCTTCCAATTACTACGATTTTCCTACTGTTTTTGCGATATTAAGGAAAATATAAGAAGACCCCAAAACTTTTCATGTCTATTTTATTTATTTAAATTTTAACGTCCATTTATTATTAACTACGAATAATTATAATAATTATTATTATAGACATGAAATAATAATTTTCATGTCTATTAATAAAATATTTTATCCTACTCCTTCCTTAACTCCTAACACAACCAAGATTTAAACATTTTGTTTATATGAATTTCAAACATGTTTGGGTGGACGGATTTTGCTTGTTAACGAACTTGACCTATTAAATTAGACAAAACCTCCTGTCTGTATCTCCACTCCTAGTCTATTTCTGATCTGTCTGTCTGTACACTTCCTGGCCACTTCTAGTCTTGCCTCCCTGTCTGTCCACTTTCTGCTCATATTCACATTCTGCTCACTGATTTTTATGACCAGGCATAAATAGGACTTTGACTGAAACTAATCTTTATTCTTAGGAAGGAAGGCTACTGAACAAGGACTACATAAGTCCTCAAGAAATATTCGTTATAGAAGAATCAAAAATTAATACCTGCACAAATAAGAAGTAAAAAGTGTTTTAGGAAATATGGCTCTTGGTGGAAACAATTACAATAAATCAGATTAGCACCATATAGTAGAGAAAATAGTTCTTTAGGACTACGAACGTTTTACAGAAATGAGCATATTCTGCCCACTGCATATTTAGGATGTTGAGTTTGGAAAATTGTGACTTAGGTGTTTGTTAAGATGGCTCCATTTGTCTGACTGTCAGCAAAAGTCTACATTTTTTGTAGGAGGGGTTTTTTTATATGAATAGAGACCACTGCTTTCTTCCATCCTGCAGTTGCTAAAGGAATGGAAGGTTCAACAGACATCAAAATTCTCCCCATGTTAATAACCTCTGAAGTCGACGTTCTGCAAGCTTCGTACTATATGTTGCTGACAAGTGCCCTGATTGGGTCATACAAGACTTTGGTATATTTATTCATCAGCTTAAGCTCTCTATATCTGCATTAGCTGTCCCGAAAATAAAAATTAAAAACAAATGTTATTGGTGTGTGGTTCGTGAAAATCTTTCTTCCAAGGGGAAGATGTTGGGATTTATGAAATACATAGGAAAGGTTTATTTTAGCCCCCAGAGACTCCGAAAAAGCTGTGTGTGTGACCTGAACAACCAAACTGCATTTACACAATATCTTAATCATACCATTACTAAGATTAAGGTAAGATACCTTTACTTTCCTTGCAAAATATTTTGAAGGCGTTCTTGGAAAAAAGGGGAAGGAAAGATCAAAATAACTATGGAGAAGGGCGAGATACAGCCCGATAGATTAATTTCATTGCTTGTCTTTCAGCCAAGTGTAGTAAAAAGAACACCTAAATGAAAACTAGTGATGAAACAGAGAACTATTAGTCCCTCTAAAATCCCCTAGATAGAACCAAGAACAGAACTTGCCTACAAGTCAATCACATTCGAGGGTGTAAGTAGTAATACAGCGAGAACTGCTAGACAAGTCAACAGCTCCAAGGGCATGTCTCTCAGAAGTGTTCAGCTCTCCGGCCATGGCATCCCTCAACTTTTATTATTTTTGTTTTGTTTACTGTCATTATTGATTTCTATTTATCTTATATTAGTTTTGAGTTTGAATTATTTTTTTGTTGAATAACTTAATTTAAAAGGAAGTTATAAAAACGTTATATTGTATGCTTCTAAAAAGGTTTTTCTGTTTACCATTTGTCCTATATGTTATGAACAATAAATAGGTAAAATATTTTCAGTGCCATACACAACATGGGAGGAGTTCAAAACTTTTTTTTATGTATGCCTTAATAGCTCATACGGCCAAAAACCTCATTTAACTATCTATCCTCTAGTGCCAGGCAGAAATACTAGAAAGAACTAGATAGCTCTAAGTCAAGAAACAAGAAGAGAAAGAATGCAAGAGATATGAGGAGCTTTTGACAACTGCACAAATCAACAGTATGTGTTCTTTTCTCCAACTTGTACACAAGTCAGCGGTACAGATGGCCCAGCCAGTCTTGACTGCTGGAGAAGTCAACATTAGAGATAGGGTCAAGTAGGCATTCTAAGGATTAAAAATTGTTTGCTATATCCAACAAGAAAGGTTGCTTAGTGAATTTTCTTGTCTACTTTTGGTGGCCAATAGCATGACTGCAATATATTGTGTCTTCTTATTTGTGTCCTAGTCCATTTTATGTGTTCGTGTGTCTTTCCTGGCCTCTGTCTGGAAAAAGCTCAAGTCAATGTTTGTTGTATACTCCTTTCAATATCCATGCTCTTATTACAGGCTAGTATGGCATCGGAACGCTGTTCGCATTGCCTCCTTTGTCATGGACTCGCTATAAAATTCCTCTGATGCTGCCTTCACTTCGTATTCGTGTAAGGCCCATTGCTTTTGTTTCATCATTTTGTATGGGTGGTGCATTTTATACCTATCGCCAGGTATATCCTGGCATTCCTATGGGATTTACTGTAGATGACATGTCAGTGTAAGTATGGAGTACTGTTATTCCACTGATGAGGAAGGGGGGTTGTAAGGGTCTACAACTGCACACATTATATTTTTATTATAATACATATTTGGTATTCCCTTTATTTTTTCTAAAAACAGGAAAATAATTTCATCCTTTGTCATTATATAGTTTATTGTTATATTCCCTATCCGAACGTCCGTATATTATGTTCTTTTTTTTTTAGGGTCAGATGACGATTGGGATGCCCGAGGAAAAACAAAAAAGAAAAAGAAAACCAAGACTCAGAAAAAAACAACATCTAAGAATTCTAGTTCTAGTAGCAGTAGCAGCAGCAGCAGCAGTAGTGACAGTGAAAGTGAGGATGAAAGTAAGAAAGAAAATGGAGCTAAACCAATTACCAAGGAGTCTGGGAAGAGATCTGATCCTGAAGAAGGTATACTTAAATTGCATTATTTCTTACTATATTGAGATGCATATAATTTTTGAGGTGTCTAGTAGTAGTTAGGATTCGGCTAAGAGAAAATATAAGATTTTCGGAAAAGTGTTTATTTTTAATGTTTTTTGCATGCTCTTTGGCTTCCTCAACTAAAAAATAAATACTCAACATTACAGAAGATGATAAAACAGGTCAACATTTGATTTAAATAAAAACACTTAGAGCGATATGGTCCTTAAAGTGTTTTTGGGGTCCCGATTACCATGAGCGGGTTAGTTAATCTTCATCACATCAGATTCAAGATTATTTGAAAGTCAAATAGAGAAAAATACGTAGACAAAATCTGAAACAATTCATGCGTATGTTTTTAAGGTCACTGACTCCGCATAAAACTGGAAAAAACTGCCATATCCATAACTTACATATCAATATCCGCCACATTATTATTATTATGGGGGTGGGGTCTCTCAGATTACTGGAGAATATTTTTACTGGGGGATAGTTCCAACCAGTAAAAAGAATTATTTTTATTTTTTTTAAATATTTTTTATTTAGGCACTAATTATGGGCATTAAGAAAATTTCTTACGATTCAAGCTGTATCGAGTAGAACTGCTTGCTGGGATAGTATTAAGTGTTCCTCTGACAATTTCAGGTATTTGGTGGCACTGACTGTAGTATTCGGTATCAAACCATTGGTCAAAATGATTACTGCAGTAACTGTAGCGGAATCTAATTTATAGAGATCTTTTAACTCAATGGCCAAGTCTTGATATTTTCGCAGCTTTTCGGCATAAGCTTTCCGGATATTCTCATCATTTGGCACTGAGATATCAATTATATCAGCAGTCTTATTATGCTTGTCGATGATGAGAATATCTGGTTTATTATGGTGAACAGTTCGGTCCGTAATCATTGCTTCGTCCCAGTAGATTTTAATTCTATCATTTTCTAGAAGTCTTTGTGGGACGTTGCGATAATACGGTACCGTACTTTCCATAATGCCGAACCTTTCTGCTATTGCTTGATGGTATATCTTGGCAACATTGTTGTGTCTCTGAAGGTAATCAGATCCCGCAAGAATTTCGCAGCCTGCCGTCACGTGTTGAATCGACTCATACGCCTTGTTACATAATCTACACTTGTCCGAAATACTAATATATTTTAAAACGTGACGTCGGTAGGATCGTGTTGCAATTACTTGGTCCTGGATGGCTATTACGAAACCCTCAGTTTCCAAAAATAGCCGACCAGAAGTCAACCATACTACCGACAACGTCGTCTGCACCTCAGGATTAAATAAACAACTGTAATATCGCCCATGCAGTTCTTTCGTTTGCCATTCAGAAAGGCGATAAGAATCTGTCCTTAGATCCGGTTCATTAATTATCTTCAATTTCAAGGCTGTATAATTCTCGTCCAATTTAACGATTTCCTTAAAAAGGTGGCTCTCACTCGATCTCATATAATGCCTCAGATTTTTTCTTGAGATCTACATAAATGTTCAATATTGATGAGGCCAAGGCCACCTTTTTTCCTTGGAAAATACAGCCTTGCCATTGAAGATGTTGGATGATGCATGCGTGCTTTAGTCATTTCAGTTCGAATGAGTCGATCCAAATCCCGTAGTGATGTATCTGACCACTTTATCACACCGAAACTATACGTCAATGAAGGTATTGCCCAGGTGTTAATAGCTTTTACTTTGTATTTTCCATGCAGATAACTTCTTAATACTAATCGCAGCCGTTTTAAAAACTTATTTTTAAGCTCCTCCTTAACATTTTTGTGGCAGATTTTAAGGTGCTGTTGGATGCCAAGGTACTTATACGTTTCAGATTCCCCCAGTTCACGTACAAGGTCCCCATCCGAAAGTGCTATGTTTTCAATAGATACTGTGCGTCCTTTTGTAACATGTAGCACAGCACACTTATCTAAACCAAAGCACATTCGAATGGTGTTACTGAAATTTCGAACAATGCTTATCATGCTCTCCAGTTGGGAAGCATTCCTTGCGTACAATTTCAGATCGTCCATGTACAGACTGTGAGATATCCTGGTTTCTTGGTCATTTATAGTCATCTGGTAACCGTACCCACTATCACGCAGTAACTGGCTCAAGGGGTTCAGGGACAAGCAAAACCACAAAGGACTCAGGCTATCACCTTGATATATTCCCCTTTGTATTTTTATCGTTTCGCTTTCTACAGTATGCCGTCCCTTTCCAGAGGTAAGCTTGTTTTTCCACGTGGCCATCATGCGTGATAAAAGGTCAGTTACATTATTAGCGACTTTATAAATTCTTAACACCTCGATTAACCAGGAGTGAGGAAACGAATTATTATTATTATCACAAATTGATTTACATGCCATAGTCTATAAACAGACTAATGTAATTAATTATTACAATCAGTTTTACTTACTTTATTCCAAATTAGCACCAAAAAATTACTTGAGTAAAGTACTGAAGCAAAAAGTTGACTATTGGAAAATTTGGCTTTTTGGATTTAGCGAGCTTTGATTCTAGGCCATATAAATAAATAACAATTTGAACCCTATTATTTTTGTAATCTGTGGGTTCTATAACCTGGATTTTTCTGGTTGGCACTTCCGGTTTGCGTTATCAGTAAAGTGGAAACACACTAAAAGTGTGGTAACCTTTATGTAACCCGCCTCTATAATGTGTAAGTGAATGTTAAAATTTAAATTAATAATTGTCTAATTCAATTTCTCAGGAGAAGTATCAGATTCTGGGAGCGGAGCTAATTCTTCTAGTGATGGAGATAGTTCTTCAGAAGAAGAATTTAATGATGGATATGATGAAAACCTGATGGGAGATGCTGATGATCAGGCGAGACTTGCAAAAATGACTGAAAAAGAAAGAGAACAGGAAATATTTAAACGAGTTGAGCAACGTGAAATTATGCGAACAAGGTATTTAACTAAGCTTAATTTAGTCTTTTAATTTCAGTTTCTTATTAGGCTTCTATTGATATTAGCCATTTATTTTGCCCGCTACTTACATATCAGGATCTTGGAAGAGTAAGGGCGAATCAGCAAAATTGACTTTTTTTTTATTTTATTTTCTGATTCATGACACTTTGCCTTGTTTCTCTGTTCCGCCTTTAGTTCTCTCACAGTTTCAAGTTAAAGTGAATAGCAGCATCATAATGAAAAATGCAATGTCCTATTTCAAGGGCGAATCCTGGGTCTGAAACGTCCCTCCATGCATTTTGTAACCCATAAATCATTTGTAAAAATTATAATTTTGAATTTCAATTGCAAAGTTTTTCAATCAGGTAGTTGAATTAGCATTCCAAAGAGTAAACATTCGCACTTGCTATCCTTAAGTGCTTCTAGAACTTAAACTTCGATTTTCCAGCATCCGAAATTTGTGATTCGCTCTTACTCTTCCAAGGTCCTGATATAATAGTCGTAAAACATAACGAAACCTTCTCGTCAACGTATGCAGAATCGGCCGGTTAAAAAGAACTATTTTTAAGTTAATTCATTGTGTTCAATTGCTAATTACTGAACTCATCATTGATCAAAATTTAAGAAAGAAGTGAAGGAACCTTTTCACGTCTTTCATATGGGTAATTACGATCCCATTTTTTTGGGATCAAATTCAAAATCATAGGCCGGGCCTTCATTATCCTCAGCACAAAAATATCTGTCCAATGAGCTGTCACTTATCATCAACCTACATTATTCTATAAAAAAAAAAAAAAAAAAAAAAAAAAAAAAAAAAAAAAAAAAAAAAAAAAAAAAAAAAAATCTATGACACAGGATTCCTTACTTCGAGCTCTAAGGAATCCTGTGTTACTTTAACTGCATTTCTCAAAAAATGTTTCCATGTTTTACGTCCAAGAGCCTCAATTGTGTACTAAATATTGTCTTTGTAGGAAGTAAAACAAGATAGTAGAATAAAACAAAGGATCTTTATATTGTTTGTGGGAGAGTAGATCTTGTTTAACTGTAACAATCATCTTGAAGCATCTCAGCAATTCAGAACATGAATTTAACTCTCTTTATTTTTTAAGGTTCGAAATAGAAAAGAAATTACGTTTAGCGAAGAAACAAGAAATGAAGAAAAAGAAGAAAGTTAATAGTGGAAGTAGTAGTACAACAGGAAGTGCGCCAGGGTCAGGAAAAGAACCAAGTAGTAAAAAGAAAGAGAAAGAGGAGAAAATGGACGTTAAGGAACGGTCAAAAGAACGTAAAAAAACAGTTGAAGAGAATAGGGGGAAAACTGATAAAAAGGCTCAAGCAATGAATCTCTTGAAGGCACGGAGAGAAGAACGGAAAGAAAGAGGTTAGTTTAATCTTATTTTATCAATACTCAAATGAAGGATCAATGGATTCTTGAAGTAACTGGCAGGAATTGCTCCCCAAAATTGTTTTGAACGATTTTGGGGAGCAACTACTGCAGTTACTTTAAGTTATTATTTTTTGCATTCTTTGCTAAATTCTTGTAATTTAGCCTTTCCATAGTTTCTAAAATATAGATCTCATCACAGTAAAGGTAAATTTTTATTTAAAATTTGGTGGCGTAATTAAAGATAATGAAAAGTAATTTTTTTTTTTTTTTTTTTTACGGCGCATCGACAAATCTTGGCCATTAGCGCCGAAAAGTAATTATTATTACATTTATGGAAGTTGCTTACCTTGCTAACGATCACCCAGATAATTTATTTGTACTCTGTGCAAGTAAAGTTATTGCCTTTTTGTCATTCATCGTCTTTTGTAGGCTCATGCTTATAGTCCTTAGTACATTTTTATTGTGGTAATTTTTGCAAGAGTATTTACACTAATAATGATTTTATTTTCTATGCAGTGTAGTTATGGTTCTTTCCGTAGTTTTTTTTTTGTTTTTTTTTTCATTTGAGGTGATGACTTTCAAAATGGATTAAATCCACGTTTTCATCAAAATAATTTTTTTTCTAACAACTTTATTTTTCACACAGCAAAAATTTTTTGGGGGAGAATTCATTAAATCTCATCAAACATAAGGGTATGAATGTTAGTGTGGCCTCATAAATATTAATTTCCTCAGGAAAATATACAAGCTTAGACGTTTTTTGTGTCTCCTGAAAAGTTGAACGATTTGAATATACCCTGTTTTGAAAGTCGATGCCTCATTTGTTGGTTTGTTTTAGTACTTTAAGCTGTCTAAATAAGTTGCCAAAGCATAACAACATCTCGGGAAGAACGTGCTTCTGTTACTGTTCAAGCAGTTGCCCACAATACTCTAATTGATGCAACATACATAGTGATAATCATCTTGACCACAAGGTTTGCTAACATTAACAGTCTGTCACTTTGTTCATACTGGGAATATTGTTACAATAATTTTAGACCAATATTATGTGGGCCATTTGCATGTCATTAATTGTATATTAGCACATTTAGTGAAATAAACAACTCCAATTAATTACATTGCTTTAGAAATAATTGAGTTGTGGGATGTCACAAGATTAATTTTAGTTTTGGCCTCTTTCATGAAATTGTGCAATAGTATTGGTTCTTAAATGTATAATTTCTTCTGAACTTCCCAAGCATTTCTTAACTCCTTATGAGCTAAGCTCTGCCATTGTTGTTCGAAGAATTTCTGAAGTTTCCTACATTTGAAAAATCTTTACTTTTGACCTTTAATCATTTTCTCAAATTTACAATTTTATCTTTTTGACATTCCAACATAAAGAGGTAAGTGTAAGACATCAGAGTTTAGTTGACTGCGCCAGTTTATAGTTATTTAATCTGACAATATTTTTACCTCTTTTATACTAATTTCCAAAATATTTATTAATTCATTAGATTACTCTCAGTTCTAAAATTACTGTATTGTCTATTTTATGTATTAGACAAGGTAATTTCCCTTGATTTCCCACATTGATAATGTGAATTATAGAACACATCCAAAGAAACCTTAATACTTTTTATGCAGAAATAATTGAGAAATAGAACAAATGTAAAATATTTTGAATACAAGTAAAAAATAATAATCACTTAAAATAGATTTATAAATTCAATAAAATTAAAAATAAATTAATAATGATTTTATTATTATTATAAATACAATTAATATTATTTTGAATATTAATAAATATACATATATTGAAGACACAAGTTAAATAAATAAAAAAATGGTGTCTTTATAATAGATTAAGAAGGCAGTGAAATGTAACTTAAAGCCTGGAGTTGACTAATAATAATATCAGACACTAATATAAATTCATACATTGTCTTAGATAGTAATTATTATACAAGTTATTTATAATGACAGCATTTTTTTTTTTTTTTTTTTTTTTTTTACTTGATTATATGATAGCCAGAGAGAGGGTACCATAGGTAGATGAATATAGGGTAGATTATTTTAGATAAAATGGTCCATTGGTATTGATTCAATAACCCCAGTATTGTTTATTCTTAAAAAGTGCCTGTCAATTTTAATCTTCACCTGTTTTATATTGCAATTTATTAGAATTGTTTCAGGATAATATTTAAAAAGTGCATTAAACAAACAATTATAAGATTTATGATAAATCTAAGGTTTATTTTATTGAATGGTTTTGAAATTCTGGTTTCAGACTTAATTTTGTTTTATTTTATTCAAAATGTGTTCTTTATAAATGTAATTCAGTCATTTATTACTAACATATGTTCTAATTTTATTGAGTAAGTGATTTATTGGTGCTAAAAAATGTGTGCTCTTAAAAATCAATTGGTGGTAACTAATGAACGTAAGCATATTTTCTAGTTATTGTTTTGTTTATTACTATATTTATTATTTGGTGTTAAAATAATTCTAAATATATTGACCATGTTTAAACAAATTATCCATATACATCAATAAAGGAGCATACAGTATAGATCATATTTACCTTTTCCATAGATTTCTAATAAAAAAAAATTAAATAATTTTATTGCATTTAATGTTATCTATTATGTTAATATGAAATAAAAAGTTGTCAAAATGCTTCTTTTGGGCATGGAAAACACCTTTTTTATTTGACATTAATTGAAAAGGTGGGCCATAATGAAATAATAAAATGCTAGTTTAACTTTACTAGGATTTAAGCTGAAATTTTTTAACATTACCTTTTTGTGGTAAATTTCTAAACTGATTCTTTGATTAATATATTTTTTTTAAATTTTATTCATTTCTTTATGAGGAATGGTTCAAATGTAAAAGAGCAAATGGTAATAATGAGCGAGAGCTGCCCAGAGCCCGATCTTCATGAATCTTCGTATATTTATTCATTTTGACCTAATTAAGAAGAAAAAATTGAAAATCACTCGCGGTCAGGCCTAGAACAGTATTTATTAAGCATTAAATTTGACTGATATACAGGCTATAAAGGAGTTTTATCATAACATTACGAGCTGTATCATAACAATGGGAAAAACAATTAGTCGTTTGTGATATTTTTGTCACATTTCTATTCATAATTGGGTTGAATTGAATAAGTATACAAAGTTTTACGAAAATTGGAGTTAGGTCAATTCTCGCTCTCCCAATTTGGCTTTACCGCGCATGCGCGTGTTTACAAATACTTCGTTTACACCAGCTTTTAACCTGTATAACACTCAACTTTAGTGCTTAATAAATTCTGTTCTAGGCCTGACCGCGAGTGATTTTTAATTTTTTCTTCTTAATTAGGTCAAAATGAATAAGTATACGAAGTTTCATGAAGATCGGGCTCTGGGCAGCACTCGCTCATTATTACCGTACAAATTAACTATTTTTTTAAATTTAATTTATATATTTGGAATGTAAACCATGTAGTAATAAATACATAACCAGTAAATGTTGAAGTCCTATTTTCTCTTAAAAGCTCCAAGAGAGAAGCTGTGCAGTCACAATATCCTCAAAATTACAAGCTGACCAACGTTAATGGTCCAATTGTAGATAAATAAAATGCTACAAGATGGGCGATGGACTACTACTCACTTACGTTGCAGTTGTCAATGGGGTTTATTTGGGATGTGATGAGAGGACAAGGAGTTCATTAAAAAATTAGGGTGACTTTTGGATTGACACTTTTGATAGTTTTAGCTAAAAGTTGGATAAATGGAATGCACAAATCATCAAGGAGAGTCAAATTAGAAACAAGTAATACAGCACTAGGTTATTCTTTGAAGGATTTTTTATGTCTATTTTTCATCCTTCCTATTTTTAGTCCTTTTCTTATTTTTTTTTTAGATATAAACGTTTTTGTTTTATAAGTTTTTAGGCTACTTACATATTATTTCTACCACATCTAAGTCAGAGATCTGGATCATCAGCACAGGCGCAGAAGTAATTTCAATTTTTGCTAATATGGCCACGGAAAGACCTTTTATGTCTATTATCAACGAGTTTGGTTGATTTGAGTTTCGATATAACCTTCAGCGAGCGAAAACACTTGAACTTCTTTTAATGGCATAATTGCTTTGCGATTTAGCTCGCTTCGCTCGCTCAAGGTTCTGTAATAACTGTAGTCAATCCAACTTATTGATAATATAGATCACTGGTTTTTCAGTGGAAAATAGGCCATAATAACAGCCATATTGCCCAAAATTCTAATGAGTTATGCACCTGTGCTGATAAGCTAGATCTCTGACCTAGATATGGGGGAGCTAATACGTAAGTACCGTTTTCAGTTTTGTTCTAGGTTAGTTATTTAACCCAATTAGCACTTTTGTATGAAATCCCTCCTGGGTTGTTCTTAAGATCTGTAACATGGCATATTATATTGTATAAAAAATTGAAAATTATGGGTCTTATTATTATGTCTTAATAAACTATGTAAACATTTGTAGAAGAGAAACAGCAAAAAGCTGCAGAGGAAAAGAAAAAAGAAGTGGAGGAGGATAAGGATGGCAAAGATGGTGCAGATTCGGATGAGAGTGATATTGGAACTAGTAAAACCAAATTGAAAGCTAGTGATATATACAGTGATGATTCGGGGAGCGAAAGTGATGCCAAACCAAGTAAACGTTCTTCGTCGCCTAGTAGGAGCTCGTCAGACTCTGATTCTGATGCAAGGTAAATATTCAATCTTCAAATATTTGTTTATAACACTAGTTTTAGCACGATTCCTCCCTCCCTCCATAGGGATGAAACCTGCTTATGAGTTTTGACCTCATGAAGCAAACTGGAAGTGCCGACTAGAAAATTAAATGGCCCAGAACCCATAGGCCGAGGAAATAATGGTTGTACAAAATTCTTTCACCTAATTTGATAGGCCAAGTTCGTTAACCAGCAGAATCCGTCCACCGGAACATGGTTTTTGTATGTGCTTGCAGGTACTCGTTTTACAGGTTCCGTAATATCGTAAAACGAATGAAACTATTTTTAAGGTGTTATCCTTCTTTGAGATAAGCGGAAAAAATGTTTTTGTTACGCATTTTCGGTTTGGGTACTTAGATTCATGGGATTCAATTGAAATATTCCCTACATGTTTGAAATGTATCAAAACTAACATGTTTAAATTTCGGTTACATTTGAAGTTAAGGAAGTATTAAAAAAAAAAAAAGAAAAAAAAAAAAGGTTATTAATAGACATGAAAAGTTTTGGGATCTTCGTACATTTTCGTAATTTTCTCTCGAAAACGTTTAGGAAATCGTGGTAAGTAGAAGGTTACCATTCGAAAGCTTACTAAATTCTCTGCAAAAAAGATTTTGAATCAATTTTCGACAAGTAGATGTCAATCAGAGAAATAAGTGCTTAAAACTTCGGAAGTGTTTGTTTTGTTCTTTTGAACTGGGTTTTCTCTTTGTTTAACTCACTTTTTAATTGGTTGTTTTTTGTTTTAAATTGCATTTTCAGTAAAATTGAGAAAGAAAATGAGTAACTTATTGGTAGTAGTGTTTTCCTAGCCGAAACCCAACTATTCCTTTGACTTCGTTGTATAGCAACGAAACACATCATGCATTGCACTCACCATAAAGAGTGAGATGTATTGTGAGAATAAACTAGTTCCATTAGGAATGAGGTTTTATTTCGGAACCAAATTCTTAATTTGCCCTTATCAGGTGTTATATTTACTTCCTTGCACTGAAACTCAGTATATATCTTGCCCAACTAATCAGAAACATGTGTTGTGGTAAAAAAAATCGGTCCACAAGAAGTTACGGGCTTACTCCTGTACAAAATTAAAACAAAAATAATAATTAAATCAGCTGTTCATTAAATATATGAAGAAGCAAAACTTTATGTTCATTCTGTATTTGTAGATGTTTATTATAAGGGAATTCTTCAGAAATGTGACGTAAACTGAGCACCTTGCTAAGGAATTCCTACGTGACAGGCTTTTATGTATATATTAATGCCATTGTTGTGAAGTTCAGTATTTCAATATTTATTGATCCATTATTATGGATAGCTGTACTTAGGATATACTAAGTTGTATATATTTTGATTGAAATTAACATAAATGTATAAATTTCTTTTGTCGCAGTTACTTTTTTATTTTTGACCATTCTCTGGCCCTTTATATTATCTAATTCTGCTTAGTTTAATACTCATTTAATACTTACAAGGGCCTTATGTATCATCAAGATTATTTTTCTTTTTGACTTTGATATATGAAGTATTTGCAGTTGGGATTATTTTGCTTGAAATTGTTTCTTTAAATTACGTTTTCATGAGTTATCTTAATATTTTAAACAGTTATTTTATTTTTACAGTTATATTTTCTTTAGGCTGAATTGAATGACTCATTGTTGATTGAAGCACATGGCTTGAATGGCAATCTCTTTTTCTTGTTTAATTCCTGTTTCGTATTGTCAGTTCTTGTGCTGTGATAGTGATAATTTTTAACACAATTTTTACTTGTTTATGCAAATTTACTTACTCCTGTAATTTAATTATTTTCATTGCAAAGTGTTGCATCATGACTGAACTCACAGATGAGTAAATATCAAGCTTTTGGCATGTTTTCTTTATTTAATCTCATTAATGTCTCGAAATGTAAATAACATTGGAAACTTTTTATTGCCATGCTTTAATAATAGTTTCATTTATAATTGTATAACAAGTGTTACATTCTTATAAAGACTACAAATGGTGATTCTTGTTAAGTAATTGTGCAATCTTATCAAGTATTACAAACTTTTTTTTCTGTTTTGATTTTTTATTATCAATTTTCTAGGTAATGTCTTTTATTTTCCTGCGCTCTTATAATCCTATACATTTAAATTGGCTTAATAACTAAGTTAAAGTTACTAACCATTTGTTACAATTCTATGCGAAGAGTATGCACTATTTTTTTTTTTCTTTTATATGTATTTATATTTGTTTATGTATTTTAAAACTGAACCAATACCTATCATAAAGTTTCAGTAACTGATTCTTTGAGATTAGGATTTATTTTAATGTCTGGAGTGATAAAAAATAGTATATAGTATTTGGGGAAGAGGTACGTTGTGTCCATCTTATTTCATCAACTTCTAGATATTGGTGTCAGTTTATGGCTAGCAAGTCTGTTTGTATGGGGTTTAAGTAGTTTGTGATAGTGAATGCTGGGTCATTGACTTGTGTACAAGTCTGAGGAAAGACAAGCCCCACGTAACGTTGACTTGTCCAGCAGTCGAGAGCTCCTCAGGTTTCTCACTTCTTATTTCTCGACTTAAGAGCTAGCTAGGATTACCGTAGCATACTTCTAGTATTACTGTCACTGGAAGGTTTTTGAACCAATTTTGTGGTCGTATTACAACTCGTTACCCTCTCAGCCTTGTCGAATTACCGTACGTTCGTATACCTCTGTCCATCCCCAACAGTATTTTTATTGAGTATATATTTCACTTGTTTATTATTCGTAACATATGGGAAGTAGGAAAACAATTTCTTGTAACATTTATTTATTTTTTTACAATACGCAAAAATAATATTTAATAATTAAGTAGTTTCATAGTTAATTAATTTTATATATCCATATATATGATAAATTTCAAAGCAAACGCAGTCGATCTTGAAAAAAGATCGATTTACGAGAAATGCTTAACATTCTTCTCTGAAAAGTTCCAAGAACAATTCGGAAAAAGAAAATTCATAGTCAAAGGGTTATGGGTCGGACCTCGAGGAACCGTACCAAAGGAAACTAGCATATTCTTTCAGGAGCTCGGCCTCGATATTAATAGCCTCCCGTTCTTAGCCGAACAAATCTTAGTTGACTCCCTTAGGATAATTAATCAACATATTTACGGTTAAAAACGAACAAAATGAAGAAACACAATGTAGCACCATTTGCCATGTAGCCCATTAACGCATACAAAGATATCATGACTACAACTTCCGAATCCTCGACGCATCCCAGACTTTGCATGAAACCAGGAGATCTTCATCTAAAAACTTATCTCGTGACTGATTGAATAGCTGTGTCGCATAGCAACCCCATTAATTTGGGCAGCCGCACTTTAATTAATTATTTTAATAAAGTGTTCTTTCTTTCTTTCAATGCTTTATTCTAAATATTACCAGAAGGTAATAGTTAGAGCCCAGTAGCAGTGTGATTGTTGGTAAAAGTTATCTATTTCACCTTGGATGTTCAGAAAAGATGGTAAACTCAGCACAGTACAACAGAAGTTAGCACAACAAAAAAAAAAAAAAAAAAAAAAACACCAGAAAGCAATGTTCCTCTTTTTATTGATATATTTTTTTTATTTCTCTGTTTTAGATCTGTTGCAAGCACCAAAACAAAAACTAAAAAAATAGAATACATCACTAACAAAGAACAATTAAACAAAATTAGGTTATCAAGGCACAAGATGGAAAGGTATATAAATATTAGAAAATTATATGGATTGTTTTTTTTTTTAATTCTGTTTTATTAAATACCCCTCCTATTCTTCTATTATTTACATACATGATATTACTTCATTTTACAGATTTGTACATCTACCATTTTTTACAAGAGTTGTGACGGGATGTTATGTGAGGATAGGGATTGGAAACCATAATGGAAAACCAGTTTATAGGGTAAGTTTATTTATTTATTTATTTTTTTTTTTTTTTTTTGCTGAGCATTGGTCATTAGTGACGGAAGTTAGGTGTTTTTTTTTTTTTTTTTTTTACGGCGCATCTACAACTTGGCCATTAGCGCCGGGCTATCTATAGGTTGCCACCCTTTTATAATGCCAACAATACGTGGTTGGTCACCCATTCATGTACTGGCCACGCTCGACGTTGCTTAACTTCGGTGATCTACGGGAACCGGAGTATTCAACGTGGCTATGGCCGTTGGCAAGTTAGGTGTTTACTTATGTTTTAAGTATTCTTTGTTAACTCTTCTTGTTTTAGCATTTTCCGAAGGAATGCAGCTATTGAGGTTGCTCTAATGAAAGAACTTTGAAAAATGCCTTCCAATCCTCAGTAGTCCATCCTACTAGATACCGAAAATCTCCCATAAATATTTATTTTTCTGTTAATACAATAGTGGCCAAAATTTTTTTTTTTTTTTTTTTTTTTTGCCAAGAGACTTGGTATTTTAGCGAGCAATGGGATAACTTCATTATTAACCAGCAAAATTTAACCATCTGTGTGGGGAAGAAATTATTAAAAAGGTCGAACTTTTTGTTAGAATGGAATGAAACGTCATAATGCGTGCTTATCTAAAGAGGAATGAGATGGAGATAGTTCATCGCTGAGGTGATAGGAAGTTGAGGAATGGTTAAATTTGGCTAAGAGAAAACTTCAGGTTTTCAGAAAAATCTATATTATTAACATTTCAGCATACTTTTTGGCAGCCTAGATCAGCTCTAAATGAGTGAGGAAGACTATGATAACTTTTCAGTGACCATGGATAAGTGTCGACGCTTCTTATGAATACTAAGTTTTTTATCTTCCTCCCTCACCGAGGCACTTAGTGCTGAAGAAGGCTGCCAAAGAGCATGCAAAAATGTTTGCAATATAGATTTTTCTCAAGATTTGACGTTCTCTCCTAGCCGAGCATTTCTTAACTTCTTAAAGAGGAAAATGTTTGTAAAAACAAACTTAGGCCATAATGAATGGGGGCTTACTTTAGCCACATCACTTATGACTTTGACCCGATGAAGCAATCTAGAAATCATTAATTAATCATTAGATTAATGTTGGTGTACCATTACCTTTATGACAAACAAAAATAATAAAACAGCAACTCAAATTTGTTTGTTCACGTGCTTATGTATGTATATATATGTGTGTGTGTGCACATTTGTATGTTCCAGGCCTAGTTCTAGTAAAAGTGTCACTCAGACTTCCCTTTACATTGTTTATTATCTTCATCATTATGTGCCTGATTTTGAGAGAAATGTTTTTAGCTTCAACTTTAGCTATAAACATATCTATATCAAAGATATATCTCCAAGTAATATATATTTCTAAATGCCTCCAATTCTTCTTGAGTGATATTAAATGGTATTCTAACCCTTAATATGTGATACCAATGCTAAAAGATTAGGCCAAAAAGAATAATTTCCTTAGTATTTATAATTTCCCAACATAGTAAGAGAAGATGGGCTATTCGTTTGAGGTTTGGGGAAAAACATTGTGTTAGATCATTAGGACTTGGAAAGTCTTAGCTGAAGCAGACTATAAAAACATTTAACTTAAACTCATTTTTATAGTTTATAATTAATCGGAAATGTAATGGTTAATGAATAATATTTTTGTTTCAGGTTGCTGAAATTAGTGGTGTTGTAGAAACAGCAAAAGTTTATCAGTTGGGAAATACAAAGACAAACAAAGGACTCAAATTAAAGTATGCACCTTTTATTTTGTATTATAATATACCTTAATTATTTTAAACATTTCTATTATTGATTAATATGTAATTTGGAGGCCCTGTGGCCGTGAGTGCTAAAGCGGAATCGAACCCACTTTTGGGTTTGATTCCTACTAGAGGTGGTGGCTTTTTTTCAAAAAAAGAAAAAGCATCACCATATCCTGACTAGACAAGTATGGTAACCTATAGATAACCTTTCCTAAAATTTGTTGTCAATAATAAATGGACGTTAAAATTTAAATAATAATAATAATAAGTAATTTGTAACCGTTTTATGAAATTAACCCTTTCTTTATACCATTGACTTCTCCAGCAGTTGAGAGTGGTTGGGACCTACATACTGTTGACTTGTCCTGCTCCTTGATCTCTCGCATTTTTTCTCTTCTCATTTCACGACTTTAGAACTATTTAGCGTTACCGTATCGTACTTCTAGTATTCCTGCCTATTACTAGAGGATATTTGAATGACGTTTTTGACCCTGTGAGCTATTCAGGTGAATCACAAATTATTGCCCTCTCAGCCCATTCCCCTGTCAGCCCTTCTCAAATTACCGTTTTTTTTTTTTTTTAATTTATTTTAGTTTTTATTCCTCTGTATATTCCCAACAGCTTGTTTAAGCAAAATTAGTTCACCTTTAGCTCTTGAACGTTTAACATCTTATATCCGTGTTTTGTTAATTTTAGAAAAACAGTTTTTTTAGTGCTTGTCTCCGTTTTTTTTAGGGTTTACAAAGAGATTCAATTTTAATTAATATATTAACCATGTAATCGATATGTTCACTATATTTCATATTTTAATTAAATATTTAGTTAATTTAAATAAGTTGTATATAGATTAAAAAATATATATATTTTTAACTCTACTGATGTGGCAAAGTAACGGATCAAAAAGAAGGATGGGAAACTTATTCACTATAGTTATTGAGTTTGTACTTCACTTGTTTATTATTCATAATATATAGGGCAAATAGTTAACAGAAAAACCTTCTTTCTTTTTTTTACACACTTTATAACTTCTTTTTAAACACAGTTATTAAACTTAAAAATAATTCAAACTCAAAATTAGTTTAATATAATTAAAAATTAATAATCATTGTAAACAAAACAAAAATCAAAATGATAAAAGACGAGTTTTAAATTGACAATTATATCGCTCAAAGTCAAGGCTCTCTGTGCAAAAGTATCCCGTACAAGGGGTCCGAGTATCCTTTTCAGGAGAACTATTCTCCTTGCGGGTCTTGGTGTATGGAAAAGGTTAAGATATGTTGTTGTCAATGACAGGGGGCTCCAAAATAAATCTTCAGTTTATTTTAATACATATTCCTTAGTTTGCAACTTTTCAGGTTCTCTTATTGGTTTACACAGTTGCCATACTAATACTTTCTTACTAAGCCTATGAGTCAAATTTATCTTTTCCTGCAAGAGTTGTTGAGTCAGCTGATTTGAAATCAGTAGAATTGTGAATTGTAGATGTTACGTGATGAATTTTGAAAGTAATGCAATTATTCTTTGAAAAAGTTATTTATTGAACAGATTCACACAAACACTTTAAATTCGTCAAAGTACTTTCCTTGGGTCTCTACACATTTTTTCTAGCGACTCTGCTATCACCAATACTTGCCCCAAAAGGCGCTAGGTCTTTGTCATGACTGATTAGATCTCTATTAACAATACAAACCCTTTATTTAGACCTAGTTTGGAGTTATATTTCCAGTTTAAACCATTCTTGTTTACTTCAATTTCAGACACGGAAATCAGGAAAGGGTGTTTCGGCTTGAATTTATTTCAAATCAAGAGTTTACAGAGCCTGAATTTTTGAAGTGGAAAGAAACAATGGTATCTCATGACATCTCTCTTCCTAGCGTAGATCTTGTTTCAAACAAAATGAAGGATATAAAAGAAGCTATGATCTATGAATTTAAAGAAGAAGATATTGAAAAGGTATCCTAAGTGATTTTTATTGAAAAAGTTAATATAAAACTTCATAAAACAATATCAAAATCTAAGATTTATAACAATTTTTTACATCTAAAGTTTGAACAAATTAATATTTCAGATAATTAAAGAAAAAGGGAAATTCAAGACAAATCCACATAATTATGCAATGCGAAAAACTGAACTAATGAAGGAGCGAGATATGGCACAATCTAAGTAATTTTTTGTTTATATTAATGACTTAATCAATTTATTTATTATTTATTAAACTAATTATTCTTGTAATTTTCTGTTTGCTGATTACCACAAGTTAACTTTTATTTTTCATTAATAGGGGAGATGAAGATGAAGTGAGACGTCTTCAGCAAAAGCTTCAAGAATTGGAAGACAGAGCTAATGAACTTGATAAAATGAGGACTTCTACTATTTCAAGTATATCCTACATTAATAATAGGAATAGGAAACGAAATGTTGAAGAAGCTGAGAAAGCTATAATGGTAAACTTTTTCATCTTAATTATCATTATAAATAGATATTTTGTACAATCCTTTTAATTAATGACTATTTGGCCAAGACGTGGTTTTGGAATCTGCAAGAAACATAGTTAGAGGGAGTTCAATATCTGCAGATAGAATAGAGAGAAATTATATGTATAAATTAACACAGTTTTCTCAAGCAATCAGTTTAAGTGGCTGGAGAAAGCCATGTTAACAACAATATGTATTCTCCCCAGCAAAAAAAACCTCTATATATATACACATACAGTAGAAACTCGATTATCCGGACTAATTGGGACCAAGGTCAATCCGGATAATCGAAAATCCGGATAATGGAATATTAAAAAAGTTTAAAAAACTATGAACTCTTTATTGAAAATTTAAAGCAATATAATAGTTAATAATATTTGGTACTTACATATTAGCGTTAAAGCAGGTTAAAGAGGCGGGTTCAGAGATCTGGATCATGGATAACGCATTTCTATTGGTCAATCACTATCAGAGATATCATCATCTATTGTGTTTATAGTAGCCATCTTGTTCCCTTTTTCTTTTTAACGCAATTCATTTGTGCTTTATTGACCCGCACAATTGTTGTTGTTGTTTTTTGTTTTTTTTACGCGATTTCAGTTTTTGTGCGAGTTAGCGACAACAGAAAGCTACTGTTTCAAAGCGATGCTAAATTGTTTATCAGTCCATTATCCAGCGAAAAACCATCCTTGATCTATATTATCAACGAGTTGGATTGACTAGAGTTTTGATATAACCTTGAGCGAGCGGAAACGCATAACAATTATGCTATTAATATAAGTGCTACGCGTTTTCGCTAGCTAAAGGTTATATCATAACTCTAGTTAACCCAAATCGTTGACAATCCCGTCGCCATATTGGCAAAAACTCCTTGATCCAGCTCTCTGACCCGGTGTAGATCTAGTTCTCTGAGATCCGACTCTTTAACCTGCTTTGACGCTAATACGTAAGTACCTAATACTTTTATATATGTAAATGTAATAATCTATGTTCACAGTTAAGTACAGAAAGAGATTTAAAACAGCGCCTCCTCACGACCACCCCTCGCTAGTAAAATCTCCTCCCGCTTGGTCTTGTCGTCCGGATAACAGAGTGTCGGGATAATCGAGTTTCTACTGTGTGTATATATATATGTATAATAATGCAATTTGAATAGTGTTCTTATGCCGCTGTCATTGTTTGGGAATACCTCAGTAACGGGTGCATTTTTTGTTTAAATTTTTCAGTTAGACATTTTTTTTTTCATAAAAAATCTTCCAGTCAGCCAATTTCAAAACAGAAAACACTGTTGGAAACTTGAAACAATACTGTAAATGTAAATCCCCTCCATTTACAGTCTTTGGAATCTAAAGGGAAAAGTAATGAAGGAGTGTCCTTCCAAAGGGACACTTGTAAGCGGGTAGGATCGCTAGTGTCCTTCCGTAATGACATCTGCAGCAAAAGTGTTAAGTAGATATCAATACATTATCTTCAGCAATATATTATTGTTATTTATATGTAATAAACAGGTAATTTTGGCACATTGGCAACTTGAATTCCCTAGCTAAAAAAAAATAATAATAAAAAAATAAAATATTATGTGTATGGTAAAAATAAAGATTATGGTTTGATCATAAAATAATTATTTTTTATGAAAATAAAATGCAAAATTTGTACTTATATTTTTACAGGAAGAAGTTAGAGCAAATAAGGGTAAAAAAATTGATGATCCTTTTACGAGAAGAGCTACCAAGCCCACAATGACATTTACCAGAGAAGAACCTTCTGCGCCTGTAGTAGTTCCAGTAAGTTTTTATTTATTTTTTTCTTCATTTCTTATAAATTACAATTCATACAATTTTATATTTATTTTTAAGGATAATAAGGGAAATTCAAATAGAACTCATATTACCAGTGAAACTGATGGGAAAAAAGACAAAACAGGAATAAAAACTAATGATCTTTTCTCTGCTCATGATTTTGATATAAAAATAGATTTGGAAGTGCCAATGCAAAGTAAGTTACATATTTATTAATTGTGTTATTAAGTACATCTACATTCTTATAAAATCTGTTTCTATTAGAATTTAATGCAGTAATCATTTTAAGCAGAAGATATAAGACTTTATACTTAAGACTAAGAATAATTACTTTTATTAATAGGTTTTTAAACATTATTAAGTGGCAGGTTCTTAAAAGTTTGTCTTTGCAGCCTGCAGCATTTAATTTTATCTTATAAAACGGCCAATGGCCATAGCTATGTTAAATGCACCGGTTCTCATTGATCACCAAAGTTATGCAACTTTGGGCTGAATGGGTGACCGACCTGGCGCTTTTGGCATTACCAAAGGGTTGCAACCTGTAGATAGCCTGGCGTTAATAGCCCAATTCTTGATATGCCGGTTTCTATTAAAACTAAATAATTAATTTTATTAATGCTTGTATAGAGTTGAAAGTTACAAATGCTTACTCAGGTTTTTCCATGTGGCTGAACAAATGAACAATTGACCATTTACTTTACAGTTGTTCCAAGTTAAATCAAATTAACCCTTTAACGCACAAGTTTTTTTATATATAACAATTTTTGTTGTTATTATCATTATTATTATTTTTTACTTTAAGGCATTGCAAAACACCAATTTTTACTTATTGCATTGAAAAAAAATTTGGTTCCAAGAGGTAGGATGGGACATATATGTCGCTCTGATAGATCATACCAATTTCTGAGTCCCTTCACAACCAACCTTGCACAGACAGAGGATCTAAGTGGGTAATATATGCCCCTTTGTGCGTTAAAGATAATGTACAACAAGAAAATACAAAATCGAAGATATGTAGTTTCTATTTGATTCATTAATCAACCATTAAGTTAAATCCTTTTATCCTCCAGGTCAGGGATTACCTCATTCTCCGAATGAGTATTTTTTTTTCTATTAGAAGTACATCATTCAACTAAGACTAGTTAAACCTTAAGTATACATCTAACAATAAAGGACAAAGGTATATTTGAGTCAACCAATTCCAAAAAGAACCTCGTCCAAAAGAATTAATTGTTGGGGAAACGAAAAAAAAAAACTTTTAGAATGTAATTTTTGAATTTTCATGGAGTTTTGTTTTTATGTCACATATTGCTTTACTCGACTGGATTTCTAAACCCTTTTACTGCAATAGTTGTTAAGAAAAAGTAAATAATAGTTTGGACACGGGCTGTTTGGAAGTTTATGCTGAACAAGGATCACTTTTGTATTTTTGTCATGAATCTGCATGAAACTGCAAAACACACAGCACAAAAAATACCATCAACATTATTATAAAAAGTCGTTCTTAAAATAGAGTGACTATCACATTTAAGAAATGGACGAGGATGGCTTTTGAATTATATTGTGTTTCTATGGTGCTTACAACATAGAACAAAAAGCTCTTGGTTGTTTAAACATAACAAGCTATGGTCGGCTATGTTACAATTCACCTAAAGTACATGGTGCGTTTTGTTTCTTTTCATTATTTTCAAAAGTGCTTTTCATAAGGTAATATTATTTTTGAAGCAATAATATTTTATTCGCCAGAAAGAGTGGGAAAAACTTGATCCAGAAGTTGTAAAACCTCATTTTTGAAATTTTGTGGACAAGGGTCCTTTTGGAAAAGGTTGACTCATTTATCTTAGGTGATTACCAAGGGTTGAACCGGTAGGGCTGTTTTAATAAAATGACTAGTTAGTTTTTGATTTAATTCAATAACATTCTGCCTATCTGCCTATTTTATAAAAAAAAAAAATGTACCAATTTTAGGTCACTTTTTTAAAAATCACATTTTTTCCTTTAAAATCTGAATATTTTTTAATTTTTATTACAGATCCAGTAAATGTGGCCCCCAAGGTAGTCATAACAATGAAAGATACTGGTCCTAGGCGTTCTTTGAATCTAGAAGACTACAAAAAGAAACGAGGACTTATTTGAATGTGCCTTTTGAAGTGTTTTTATATTTATGAATGGAGCAGCCGATTTAATCGCTCTTGATACTAAACTCGTGTTAACATTTAGCATAAGTTCGGAATACTGTGTAAATAGAAACTGCAAGTGTTAGACATGAAAAAGACTGAGAGCCAAATACGTATGACAGAGTCATAGTAATTGTACAGTGCTTTAAATTTTATATATATATATTTGTATCATATATTAGTTTGAACAGTTAGGTTTTAGTACAAGAAATAAGAGAAAGAGCAAAATAAACTGTTTCATCAGTGCTCTTTGTAGCACTTTTTTCTGTTATGAAGTTAGTATATTCTCATTTAAATAAATTAAAACAATATGATGAGAATGTAGCTTAACTCTTATCAAATAATAAGAAAAACAGTAAATCTAGCACCCCCCCCCCTTTGATTTATGACTTTTGTTTCATAATATAATTTTAGGTTTTTGTTGTGATATGCCTTTTCAGTGTTATCCTAGGGCTTTTGTTTTGATTTTTAATATTCTGTAATATGTGCATAAATTTTTAGATTTATACAGTTATTGTTTTATTTATTTATATTTAAGAATTATTTTAAGAAGAAAAAAAAATAAAAGCTCATTTCTATAATAATTGTAAATAAGACCTCTTGAATCACTTTTTTAGTGATAAGTGTGATAGTTAATGTTATTAAAATTGATTCATGCTGAATGTAAATAAACTATCTTGTATATAGTTATGATCTGTAGCAATTTATAAATCACTGAAGTGCTTGAAAGATACCTTATTATAAATTAATTATTTATTTAGCAAAGCACTTTGTAACCAATCATTTTTCTTTCATTGTAAAATGGATTACCAAATTTTCTATTTTCAACAACTTAAATACATTTTAAGAAAAGAAGTTAATTGATTTTAATCATTTAAAAAACAAAACACAGGTTCCCCCCGAGGAATTCCTTTTAATGGCCTGGACACACCTATCATGCACCTTTCTGATACGAATTTGCCCCAAGAATCCGATTGGCTTGGGATAGGAAATGGGTGTCCACTTCCTGTCATAAATGCTTCCAGCTCTGGAACAATCCACTCTCTATTTGCAAGTCTTAACCGAAGCATTAAGTGGTTCTATGTAGTCTGGCTACAATAAAAATGTTCAAATAGTTCAAAAACCACGATTTAGCCATGGTTGCACATTGTTTAGAAACGATGAATGTAATCACAGGTTACTTTATCTAACTGAAACGTGGAAATTGCAGATTTCTGGGTTTACAGCCACCCTTTATCCTTTAATTTTGATGAAAAAAAAAAAAAAACGCACACAACCCTCAAAACAAAAGAGAACCCCAACCACACCCCTGAACCTTATTACAAACGTGACCCACAGCTGTCAACAGGCTAGACAGGAAAATTGGAGCAACACTAACCAAATAACACTGAAATTTTCTTCTCCTGCATTCGCTTGAATGTATGATCAGTCAGGTCAGAGTAGTGCATGAAAGTCGTGACGAGACCTCAAATGTTAAAACCCTATTGCTGTTAAACATCTTTATCTAGTGCAATACCCTTTCAGAGCAGTTCCCTATCCTGAGTCCTATGACAGATAAACAATTCAATAAAATATATATAAGTACATATATATATATATATATATATATATATATGTATATATATATATATATAAAGTACTCTAGTGCCTGAAAGAGAAGCAGTATTCCTAAGAAATAGGTTTTGAACAGAAGTATCTGAATAAGATGAACTATTTGAGGATTTTTCACTTAACAGATTCCTGGGGAGTTAGTAACTACTTTAAGCCTTTCCGTATTGCTCACCTGGAAAGGCTTGAAGTAGTTACTAACTCCCCAGGAACCTGTTAGGTTAACTCCAAATTAGGAAAGCCGCGGTGGTATTTCAAGGGAGTTGGAAGGAGGGAACTCAACCGAGAGTACCGAGAACCTGTTAGGTGAAACTTCCTCAAATTCTAGTTCATCTGATTCAAATAATTTTTCAGAAAATGAATAGGACAATTTGGATTATGGTAGAAATACCGCTGCTAGTCACCTGATGATCCAGGAGAGATGAGTTGCTTTCTCCTTCCAGGCAATGACCAGAACAGGTTAGAATAACTAAATAAATAAAAATAATTGTTTTAATAAATTATAATTTTTTTTTGTGGCTAATATATTTTTTGCCTTAATTTGTAGTAAATGAAATAAATATTAAACAAAAATAGGACAGTGAAGAGTATGTATTAAGAGAGGGAACACTTCCCCTCCGTCAGGGACGCAGGGTGGAGGAGGCCTGGAAGATGTAGTTCCCCACCACCCGTGTAGCACCACTTGGGGCCGTACTATAGTCTCCTAAAGAGTTAACTAAACTTAAATTGGTATTATCCGAATGTATACTTATCACCTCAGTGCAGATATAATATTCTTATAAAATTCATGTATTTGCTGATGACAGTTTTATGAGATATAAAGAAAATAACACAATTCAAGATATTGTTTCGAGTTTATAACATCTGTTTTATATCAGTTATTGTTTTCACGTATAAAATAATCTAATTTTTTAATCATTGCATATTTACCAATGTTTAAAATATTATTTAGATCACAATTGATCTTTTTCCCCATTTCCACAGCTCTCTGAAATAACGTATCTGCATCTGTATGGTTTACTATTCTTTGTTTGGAATTCACATGAATTTGATTTTCTTCTATCCTTTCATTTTCTTTTCCCCCCTCTTTGTTTATAAAATCTAAGTTTTCTTTTGCCTTTGTGTAATTATTTGGTTTGACATATAAATAATGTGATTCGTTATTTTCCTTTGAAGCTATATTTGTCTTTGTTTCTCTCTTTGAAAGGTCTTGAACAGCCATTGGTGATGTCGTGAGCTTATGTCGGGTTAAAGAAGAAATCTTTGATAGAGGTCTTGATTTTTTATTATGAGGTTTAAGACTCATCTGACTGTTAAAGAGTTCATCTGATGTCATGCCTGAATCAATTATTTCTAATGCATCATTTCTCGTCATATTTTCATCTACATCTGATAAATTCAAAACGTTTCTAGAAACATCATGATTTTCATTCAATTTTTTGAATGCCACTTTTCCAATATTATGTCTGTGATTTTTTGAAGATAACTTTTGAGAAATGCTTGGTATGGAGACTGTATGCTTATTTAAGGTTTCAGTTAAATCGTCTATTTCATTCGAAACAATAGCGTTACTCACAGAATCACCTGGTTCTAATGGGAGCCGAGGAATTGATTCCAAAATAATTTTAACGGGTGAATAACTGTGTTGTTTGTAGTCAGCAATCTGTTTGTAGGAAATCAATTTATTTTTATGTTTTTTCACAGGTACCTTTACCAATCCTTTGTCAATTTTAGGCTTCTTGCTTTCGAGTTTAACTGGTCTCGCTTCTAAGCCACAGCCAAGTTTCAAATTGCTTTGACGATTGGATGTAGATTTTTGTTGGTAAATTTGTCTGAACTTTCCAACCGGAACAGAAGGGTTTATTTTTCGTTGTAATCCAACTAGAAAAAAAATCAAGAGATTTTTGGCTATTTCGATTGGCAGGTGTATACCCAAAATAATTAATAAAACTTAACCCAAAATAATTAATAAAACATTTTCGAATAAAAATAAGCTTTTATTGCCAACATTTTTGCCTTCATCTGGGCTATAAAGAAAAATGGACGGAGTAACTACTAATAAATGAATGTAGATGATAAATATTAGTAGCAATTAAAAAGAAATGTAAAAATGTTAACATGACTGATGAAGTGGAGTTACATCGAATTTTATACTGAGGAAAAACAATTATAAATTAAGAGAGCACATTCCTACAAGGAGAGAGAAAGAACTGATTCTTAGTAAGTCACTATATCTCTGGCTTGGCTTATTAATAAGATTCAAGCCGAAATGTTTGCAATAAAAACTCATTTTTATATACAAATGTAGTTTTATTATCTCTCCTGACCAAATCCCAACTCTCCCCAACTTGAAAAAAATAAATGTTTGCACCATGTATATAAATTACTTTTTCAACGATTAGTATAAATGAACAATTTACTTAATTCCCAAAACATTATTTTAAAGACACTCACTGATACTGTATATTGCCCTGTGTATTATAAAATGGTTAAATTAGGTATTCTGAATCCTAGGTACTGAAAAGAGATTGTTGGCCGTTCACATTGCCAAAGTGAAGATTTGGTCATAAGAGGGTTTATACAAAAATGAGTTATATATGCCAACGTTGCCAGACCTAGGGGATCACCAGGAGACAGAAAGGTGAAAAAGTAAACAAGACATTAAAATAATGTTTTCATAGGATTACTAACTGTTGTTAGGAATTATGGATAATGAACAGATAAACACAAGTATCTTTTTCTTTTTGTCCTTGAATATATAAATAAATAAATGATATACGCGGTGTGTCTAAAAGTTTGGTTTCAGTATGATAGACATAAAGTCCGTCATGCAGGAGCTGCATAACTAAGCACTTTCCTCAGAATTGGGTAGTGTCGAGTGCATTGCTGTATAATTTGCTTAAAATAAAAACAAAAATTGTTCTGCTATTTTGCTTTTATGAATAGCTGTTTCAATTATTAATTTCCTTCCAGAGTTTTGTGTATGAGTGGTACTACACTACGTAATAAATACACGAAGCTTAACATATTCATCTATTGATGTTGATGAGTCGTGAACCTACGTTTGGCGGGACAACTCAATTCAAACATAGTACAAAGTAACACCCCCCCCCCTTCCAATTGACCGATTTAGTTCATTTTTACAACTCTTCTTTCTTATTAGATAGCCAAGAAGTATACAGAGTTTCGTATCAATACAACAGAAATTACGACCGGTATAAGGAAATTAGTAATTTCTGTCCGGAATAAACCCCCCTTCTAGTCAACCGATTTAGTTTATTTTTACAACAAATTTTTCTCTACAGTTGACCACAACAAATACCGAGTTTTGTTGAAATATAACAAAAATTTTGGCTGGTATTGACAAATAACTACTTTGGCTCCGGAGTGAACTCCCCCTCCGGATAGACGGATTTTGTTGGTTAACGAACTCGTTCAATCCTTTGATGGGGGGGAAAAATTTTGTCATGAGTGCAACCTCAATAGCTACTTTCCTTCGGAGGAAAGTGCTAAAAGCAGAATTTTAATTGTAAATACATTTATTGGCCTTCAAAATACTCTCCACCAGCCACAACACACTTCTGAAAACGTTTATATAAAGCTTGAAAACTGTTGGAGAATTGTTGATATGGAATCATTCTCAGAGAAGCCGTCGAATGATTCTGAACCTCTGACGTCCGCAAATTCCTTTAAGGCCTGCGTAAGTTGTCAAAACAAAAACAATCAGCAGGTGCCAGATCTGGAGAGTACAGTGGATGTTGCAAAACTGTCACGACATGCCGAATAAAAAAAAAAAATGCTGGTATACGATGGTCCATTGTTGTGTAGTAACAGCCAATTTCCATTCTGGAACATCTATGGTCTAATGTGCTGGATGCACAGTAACAAACATATGAGAACTTCCAAGTAGCATGCGGCATTCACCGTTAGGACAGCATGAACAAATTCTTTATGAATGATTCTTTCTTTGTCGAAAAGTGTGATCAACATGGTCTACACTTTGGATTTTACTGCAAGGCTTTTTGTTTGTCGTGGAGAACAAGATGACTGCCATTCCATTGATTGTCTTTTCGTTTTGGGGTTGTACTGGTAACACCAAGTCTCGTATCTGGTAATAAGGGAACCCAGAAAAGTTGGATCCCTGTCACACAAGTCAATGAAATTGGCAAGAGGTCTCTAAACGTCTTGCTTTTAGCGCGGTTCCTCCCTCCCCCATAGGGAGGAACCCCGCTTATAGGGTTGATACAATGAAACAATCCGGAAGTGCCGACTAGAAAATTTCGCGTTTCAGAACCCCTAGAGACCGAAAATAACGGTGGTTCAAATTTGTATATATATATATATATATATATATATATATATATATATATATATATGTATATATTTATTTATATATATATATATATATATATATATATTTGTCTGTTCGCTCTCTAGATAGAAGACGAATGGTCCGATTTTGATGAAATTTGGTACAAAAATCCTTCGTCCAATTTGAAAGGTCAAGTTCGTTAACCAGCAAAATCCGCCTACTGGAAGATGGCGTTTGGGGCGAAATTCGCGCAAAAAAAATCGTAACGCTTACGTTTTTGAGTTCATAAGCTTCTAAGTACTCGTTTTATATGATTCCTGGGCTAGGAAAACGAATGAAACCATTTTCAAGGCCATAGCTTTAACCGTTTTCGAGAAAATTGGAAAAATATTTTTTGAATACCGTTTTTGGTTTGGGTACTTAGAATCATGGGATTCAGTTGAAACATTTTCTGCATGTTCTACGTTCATCAAAACTAATATGTTGAAATTTTGGTTACGTTTGGAGTTAAGGAAGGGTTAGAATAAAATATTTTATTAACAGACATAAAAAGTTTGAGTAACTTTGTTTACTTTCATTAATTTTTTTTTTTTTTTTTTTTTTTTTTTTTTTACGGCGCATCGACATAAATCTGGGCCATTAGCGCCGACGTCCAGGGTGCAACCAGGAATTTTCTCAGCGAGCCCTGAGATGAGAAAATTTCTGGCGCCGGTGGGGATCGAACCCACCATCTCCCGCTTATGAATCTAGCGCGCTAGCCACTAGACCACGGGAGACCCCTTACTTTCCTTAATATCTCGAAAAAGGTTGAGAATCTTGGTAAACGGAAGAATACCATTAGAAAGCTTATTAAATGCTCTAAAAAAAAGGTTCTAATGAAAGTTTTGATTAGGCGATGTCAATCGGAGAAATAAGAGCTTAAAACTTTAAAGTAATTGATTTCGCTTATTCGAACTGTTCTTTTTGTCTGTTTTTTATTCCTTGTTATTTTTTTATTGCTTATTGTTGGATAATGTATTTGAAAATAAAACAGGTTAAGAAACATAAGAAAAACAATTTAATGTTAGAAATATAGATTTCCAAGATTCCAAGACATTGTCACTAGCGGGTCTGTTTCTAGTGTAGCGGACCCTTCCAGGTAAGATTGTAAATCATGACCTTTCAAGACTTTACTACTCACAGGAATGGCGTTAGTGACCTTAAGGGTTGACACGCCATTATAATAATTAATTAAAAAAAAAAGGCTGGTGGAACCAAAATAATAACTGCTTCTATTTTAATCTTTCCAAATTAGACTAGGGATATGAACGGAACCGCGCTAAGATGATGCAGTCCTGCGAGATGGACTTTTTATTCATCTGTTAGGATGTGCAGCACAAATTGTGGACAATTCTCGTGTTTGCCCAATTCTTCTGCTGTTAATCGCAGAGTCAATCACTGATCTTTTGTAAGCATCACTCGCACACGTTCAGTGTTTTCTGGTATTCTGCTGGATGACCGGCCTGATCATGGTTCGTCCTCCACAGATTCCTTACCAGCGCAAAAGCGTACAAACCAATCAAACACACATTTCCTACTCACAGCATCCTGTCCGTACACCAGCAACAATATATATGTAGACTGAATGCAATAATCATTGCGCTAGAAACTAGTATCGACAGAGGTCAAGTCCAGACATGTCGGTGCATGTCTACACAGATGCGTGTGCTTCTATCAAACTTACCCACTTATGAGACCATTCACCAAACTTTTTAGACACACCTCTTTTTTTTCTTTTTGTAATATAAGGCACTAGTTAAAGTTCTTGGCTCTTAAAATAAGAGAAAATATAAACAAATAAAATAAACTAACCTTTTATAATATCTTCCATAACAGATCTGCACATTCTTGTTGTAACACTTGTTGAGTATTTCATACTAGGTTGGCAGTTTATTTCAATGAGCCAAATCTGAAAGTCTGGAGTCAGCATAAAATCTGCTCCATAAAGTTGAAAGGAGTTGGCTCTGTCTATTAGTTTATCTTTTGCGGCTATGCAGGAAGCTATTATTGCTTGTCTCATTTGTTCTTTTATATAAGGCCAAGAAGGTCCTTTTAAATTATTCCTACAAAAATATTAATTGTGTATATAATAAATATAGACATTTAAATCATGCAAGAAGAACTCTGTTTTTTAAGAAATATATAAAATGGACAGTAAGTCAATCAATGAAAACATTTTTACATACTAGTAATTTTATTAAAACTACCCGTTTCACACTCACTAATGCTTCTTTAGGTGCACTAAGACTAGTTACAACTTAATTATACTGCATAAGCATAGGAAGACCTGCTTCAAGGGCCACTCCAAACTAAGATCATCTGCATGGCTCAACATCAGCTCTTCAAAATCAAGTACTAAATTATTTTATCATCGTATAAGATGTAAAGCTCACAAGTAAACAAAAACAAAAATATCACCAAAAGGTTAAAAACTAAAATAAATAAAATATTTCACCTTAAGTATTCAATAAATGTATCATTGTCCCACATATTTTCTTTCGGTAATCTGGGATCTCTTGTTCCGTTTTTGTATTTCCATTGAACAGTATTATTGCATAGATGGCCAGATTCATGTAATTGCATCAAAGTGAATTCTTGAGAGCAAAAACGAAGATAGCACTCACTACAAGATCATTAAGTTCATTTAAAAAAAAAAAAAAAAAAAAATCAGTCCCGTAACAGGCCACAAGGGCCCAGAGGGGCAGATACTGTAGAGGTATCTGATTCTTGACCGTACGGCACACTAGGGAGATAGTGTGGTCAACACTATGCTCTGGCCGCCTGATTTTCCCCTTGGCTGCTTCGACTGCAAGAGTCATTAGCACCCAAGGTACCCATTATTAATTAAATTAATTAAAAGCTGGGTGAGCCTAGGGACGATCTGGGACCCCAAATCCAACCCTCGAATGGCAGCACTAGAAGAAAAAATCTTTAGTGCGCACTCGGGTTTTGAACCTGGTCCTCCAGTTCATTAGTCGAGTGCTCTACCACTGAGCTAACCTCGCCCCCTTTAAGTTCATTTAACTTTGAACATAAAAATCCTTGCCCAAAACTGTCTACTTACTCGTACATCCATATAACGAGTGGCTCAACCCTCGTTATAACAAACCATTGCCTTATATCAAATTTCGTATTATAGATCAATAACGGCTCTTCTGTAACAAAGTTAAGAAATACATTTGGATAATTTCTCAATTAATAAATTATCATTGTTTCTAAGTTCTAAACTGGGCAAATTCAAGATCAAGGTGCCAAACTTGATCAAATAAGAAAAAACTATTTTTAAATGATAAATTTATCTTGATATGATTAAGTAAATTGACAAAATATTTACTGTAATTCAGAATTGATCAACTTTTTTGCATTAAAAAATAAATTCAATATAAGCATTTTTAAAATAAGCTATTTCAAACAAAAGTTATTTAAATTTTTACATCCATTTATTATTGACAACAAATTTTAGGACGGGTTATCTATAGGTTACCACTATTTTATAGTCAGGATATAGCTGATGCCTTTTCTTTTTTCTGAAGAAAAGCCATCACTCCTATTGGGAGTCGAACCCACAACCTCAGGCACAGAGTGTTTACACGCCTTAGCACCACAGCCACCGGGCCTCCTCGTGTTATGAAATTTGTATTCCATTAGTTGCACTCATACATAAAATTTGAAAATTACCTAGTCAAAATGTAGAAACCTGAAGGAGAGAATATAAAGATGAAAGGAGCGTTGATAGATTTATCAAAGAACAAAATGCACTTTTTGATAAGGGGTTTATAAGAAGACAAGTCTGTGGACAAAAATCTGGTAAGAGCAAGGCCTCCCCCAAAGAGGAAATACGATTCATGCTATGCATATGTGACAATTCAGTTGGGTACAGACCTGTTCAGAAGGTGTTTTTGTGGCTCAGGATAAGTGCTCCAGGCTGGCAGATAAGGTGAGATGATGTAAGCTGTAAAAGCAATGTTGGTGGTCTGTGTGAAACAATAAAATGGTTTACTTAATTTTTTTTTACCGCATATCAACTGTTGGGCAATCAAGCACTGGGATATCTACAGGTGGCCACCCTCTTCCCCTAGCCAAGGTTTAATTATTCAAAGTTATTAAAATGTAATTAACAAAATGTTAACTAAAATGTAGCAACATGTATAAAATGGTAGACGGAATATTTTTACCAACTAAGAGGGTGCATTTTTATTATCCGATGAATCCTTGGTATTAATTACATTCTGTGTATAGAAATTTTAATAAACCATGAGAAAGGTGTTGGTGGTAAATATTTGAGATATATCACCTATATATTTTTGTATAACATAATGAGCTTGAGGTCGGCAAAATTTTTTAATTTCATCGAGCCTCCTAAAAATTTTCACGCCTCGACCACAACAGCCATTAGCAGGTTTGCAGATCCACAAATTTCTTGTCCCTTCATATGCTACTTCAGGAATATGTTTATTAAGATGATCCAGCAACTTCTTGCAACATGTAAATAGTTTCTAGAAATAAATAAAATTCCTTCTGGTTTATGCAAATTAAGGTGATTTTAAAAATATACAATTGAAGTAAAAGGAAAGGCACTACTGTAAATAAAGTATTTTTATTTTAATGTCCGTTCATTAATTATATAAATTGTTGGGACAGGTTACCACCCTTTTATAGACAGGAGTGTGCGCATCATAAGGTGGAAATGGCAAAGGGGTCGTGCCCAGCATAGGATAGTTCTAAAACAGGTCCCTTGACTATCACCACCCTCTCTAGGCCATCAAAGATGAGGATATCCCCTCAAGCCCCCGGGGTTTCCCAAGACCGTGGGGCTCGTGCACTGTTGTAAAATACCCGGGTATTTATTCTTAAGGGTAAATACCCAGGGTATATACCCAGGGTAAATTCCCAATTTCATAAATACCCGGGTATTTAAGGTATTTAACTAAACCGCGACTTAGTAATCGAATATTGTAAAATGTCATGGATCTGGCCAGTTTAGAGCTATTGCAACACTGAGAAACTATTAAAACAATAATAAATTATAAAATAGGATCACTGAGAGGTTAATAAATAATAAATTATTACCTGAAAATTTGCCATGGACCTTCCGACTACCAATACAACAAGTTGTTTGCCTAAATTTGATACTACTGTACTGCATTCAAAAAATGTAGCCTCAGCTAAAACTTCGGACTAGGATTATATCAATTTCTCAAAACACAATTTAAGTTACCCACTCATTGATCAAAACACATGAACCTTCCACGCCGCTCCACCATAACATGGGACTTATTTTATTATTTTCTTTGTCATTGTCTTCATGACCTTCCCAAACAAAGGATCTTTGCCATAATCCCTCTTGGTCCCTATAGTCAGCTATGTTTTTCTGAAGATCAACTGATTTCAATCCTATGCTTATGCCTAACTCACACACAAAACAAATGGAAGAGTTCAACAAGTCTGCAGTAAGATCTGCGTTTCCAACGCCAAACTGAATGCATTTCTCCTATTTAGTTAACACAAGTTTTTCCTCCGTTTTTTTAAGAGAAGATTCTGGGTTTCTTGTTGAAGAGTTATCAGTAATTCGTAAACCTCTTTTGAACTGTGTGGATCAAAGGGGCATTTAACTGACTGGCAGTGATAAGTTCAACAATTGGATCAAGGATGTTAACTAGTTTCCTGACTCGGACTCAAAACAATCTGTCATCAAGAAGCTACCTTTTCATTTCTGGAGAGACTTCTGCTTACTGTAATGTTGTTATTACTGTATGAGCATAATTTCAAATAATATTAACAAGGATCAAAAACTTAAACTTAACTTAAAATGGTTTTGAACTATTATAATAAACATTAAAAATGTTTTTGGCCCTTTTATAAATTTAAATAAGTCCTTAATAATTGAATAGGCTTCATTAAAACCTTTTTAAAATTAATTAACCTTCCCCACTGTAAAAGTAATCACGAAAATTCATAGATATAGATTATGCTGTAAATACCCATAAATACCCGGACCGACTTTTAACTTTCTTTAAAATATTACTGGGTAAGTATTAATTTTCATTAAGTTTTTATGATCAAATGGGTAAGTTTTAGTCCTTGTCTGCGCCAAAAAATATTCAAAGAAGTTGTATCAAGCTCAAAAACTGAAAATACCCACTTTTTGGGTATTTACCTTCCCTGTGGGCAAATACCCAATTTATAGTTACCTACCCACTGGGTATTTACCCACTCCACATCACTGGGCTCGTGAGATGAATCTCAGGGAAGGTGGATACCAACTACGCAAAGCTTCCGCCCTGGAGCTAAGTACTGTGAGTTGCACAAATCAGAAGCCCACCACTTTGTAGACACTCAACTGCAGGGCTTCCAACCATATGACCACTACGCTGTGCCAGGCCAACCACAAAGTGGCCCCTGCCACCAACACCACCCCTAGTACCATTTTTGTGTACCCATAATGCTAAGCAACCTGGGCCCCCAGCACCAGGAACGGATACCGGCCCGGAGGAAAATCTCCTACGGTTTCCCTCCAGAGGAGAACAGGCAGACCCTTTTATAGACAGTAAAGATGTATGCCTTTGCTTTATTTCAAAAGAAAAGCCACCACCACTAGTGCTAAGCGAATGTTCGACCCATGGAGCTGAGTCTTGATGCCTTATCACTAACAGCCACTAAAATGATGAATTTTATAGCAATTTTATTTATTTCATTAATAGAGTATTTTTCAATATTTTTTATGCATCTCATAGAGCACGTATATTATTAAAGTAATGTGTTTTAATTCTGTTAAGACTTTGAATTCTAGAATTAATTGGGGGGGGGGGAAAATCAAAATTAATTGCAAGATTAGATCATCTTGTAATTAAGGCATAACATCCTCTAAATAAATGGCCAATACATAAAATGATGATAAATAATTTGTTTTAAATGTACTTGTATAGCAAACAAAGAGAAGAAAAATCACTATTCATATCAAGACAATTCAAATCTAATAAATAACAAAGAAAGATATTTACGTTTAGATTTATTATTGAGTCTTCTGTTTGGAAGAAAGCATTATCATGAGCTAGATTGTAGAAATGTGAAAGAAATGAATCCCACTCATCTTCGGTGACAACACTGAAACACCAATAGTCCAAGTCTCCATGATCATAGAATCTGATGAGTTCCACAACTCTCTTCACAGCAAAATCAACACTTTCAAGTGGGATCTTACAAAAAAGAAAATTAGATCAATTTAAATAAAGAATATAATAATGTCTATATATTATATCAAATTCCATTTATATTTTCTCTAAAAACCTGCGGTCACTTTTATTGTTTTCCCTCTATTTCTATTAGAAAGGGTTTCTATGGCATATGATATCGAATCCATGGCACAAACCAAAAGTGTTGACAAGAAACATCCTCATTTTTGTAAGTGCGCTTACAGATTTATGCATAATACGATACATACATACAGAAGTGCCAGATTGTTTTTTCTATTCTAAAAATTGACTGTAGAATCAACTTAAGTTTGCTACCGGAGGTGAGCTATTCGTACGGGAAATTCATTTTACCCCTGACGTCCTCCCCATGAAGCTATCCGGGAAGAAAATTTCAGAAATCAGATCACAAAAATAACACTGGTTCAAATTTGTTTACATATGTTTGTTCATATGTCTGTGAATATCTACGTGTTTATGTGTTGTAGTAGTAAGCTCAATAATGGTCTTACAAAATTTGGTATAAAAGTACATTGCCTCAAACAAAAGGTCTAGTTTGTTAATCAACAGCATCTACCTACACACACTTATTTTTTTTTTTGGCATAAATCATCAAAAAATCATAGCGCTTGCGTATTTGCGTTTTTTCAGCAAATCACAATTAGTAAATTTAAACCATGTTGGTATTACTTGTTGTAATAGAGGTTAACTTTAGAATGAGCTAAATAGGGGAGATGAGTGGGCAATTTCCACTTAGATGGTTTCCAAATGACAGTGAATGTTATGAAAATGCTCCTTCGAGCCACACTTTTTTCAAATTGAACATACTTATTTTTTATACAGATGCAGATCATTTGTTGAAAAATATAAAAATGAATATGTAATTTTTGTTTATAAAATAAAATGTCAATATCAGAAGTTTTACTAATTACTATTTTTATAAATTTGTGTGAGTATATACACTTATAAGCTCAATCAAAGATTCCTTTCAAAGTGATATGTTTAACCATTTGAAAAAAAAAAAAAAAAAAACTAGGATATTGGGAATGGGTGCTCAAAAAAAGGAGGACCTTGAACATTTTTCAGCAAGGACAACATCTATGCAAACTAAGAAATATAAATTAAAATTTAAAATAATTAACTTACAGTTCCATTTCTCCTATCTATCTCTTTGTTTTTCTCATTCATAAATGAGTAAAATATTTTCAACATGCTTATGCAAGCGTTCATTCTAAAATTTTTAGCATAGTGAATCATATCTTTATCCGTACATATTTCAAAAGTCCTGGGTATCGTAGCCTCAACTTCACCAGCTGTGTATATAAATGGTGCCATACTCTTCAAGCTTAATGAAAGAGCAATCTGAAAAAAAAATAAAAATAAATAAAAAAATTAAAAAAAACAGCACATTAAGCAAGCACACTAACAAATAATTTTAACCTTAAATTTACTTTGTAGTTCAAAATAATTAATCCTCAGAACGCCCAGAAGGGGGGAAAAAGCACTATGTATTTGCTGAAAATATTAGTGCTACGTAACAATTTTATTTTGCATATGGCGAACAGATATTAATCCCTTCAGTTATAAATTATATAGATATCCTATTATGTTAGTCATAGGTTGAGGGTTTAATTTCGACTAGGGGGTGGTGGCTTTTCTTTGGAAAAAAGAAAAGACATCAGCCCTATCCTGGCTAGAAAAGGGTGATGAGCCATAGATAACCTGTCCTAAAATTCTGAGTTAATTATAATGGACATTAACATTTAAATAATAATAATAACAATACTAGGGTTCAAAAAATCTTAAATTTAACCCAGCAGTGGGAGCCAGTGACATTTATAGTAAGTTGTATTTCCTAAATTAAGTAATTTTTCATGTTGTCCACCTGTCTACCGTCAAACTAAAGCTGACATTCATTAAGTTATGTTTATCAGAGAAACTTTGTTTGTTGATGTGTCAATCAGACCTAACATGACTTTTTTGCAACATGGCTAGCTCATCTAAAAATTATTTTAATTTGTCAGATTTTTTTCTAGATTGGAGATCCATCTTTTAAACTGGAAGGTTTACAGAGTTCAGATTCTGAATAAGTAACTCACTAAGCTGAACTAGTTACTATTACAAACCGATCACTCTAATTGAGTTGAAATGCTTAATTGGTATAATTTTAGGAAAAATGTTAACAAAAGAAAACTTCATGATTAGATCTACCAACAAATATTTATATAAGGAGACACGACTTCTGGCACAAAGATTGGTAAAGTACAAACCTCCAAAGAAGGGTCTCACTCGGACCCCAAAAAAATAGGTGCTCTATCGACTGATAGAATAACAAATGAATAACAAAAATGTTTATTTAAACCACACCGGTGCTAATGATCCCAGCAATCGATGCACCTTAAAAGATCAATAAAAATTTAAACCACACAGATACATTATACAAAAATTTTAGTAATTAAGATGATTTTGTATATTCACATTTTTCTTGACTTTACAAAGACATTATTTAAAAAAAAAAAAAAAAAAAAAAAAAAAAAAAAAAAAAAAAAAAAAAAAAAAAAAAAAAAAAATTAAAATATAAGGGTTTAAAATGTGTTTTATTTTAGTTTAGGATATAAAGTAATGTTTAACTTAAAAATAAAATAATTTTATTATTAAGCAGTACTTAAAATTGCTCCTAATGATAAGCGGGTTAATTTGATTTTACATTCCCAATGGCGTGAGGTTTCTCATGTTTCCACTGCCCAGTTAACACCTTGACTGCAGCATGACGCTGCATGTGCGTCATCACAAACCACCCTGCTGTAGCGGCATGACGCTGTATGTGCATCATGGGAGCTAACTGGCAAGCTGGGAGAAAAAGTTAAAAAGTTTTGGGAATTGTCTTCAAACCTCCAGGCTGATTTATGCGTTCCTCCATCATCTCAGGGAGTGTTTCGAGTGCCTTATTCTGGAATCGTTCCGGGCTCAGACCTTTCTGTGAATTTTTGCAAGAGATTTTTCACCGCATGTGTACCATGGCAAAAAAAAAAAAAAAACATGTTTCTGAAGGAAATTATCCAGAATTTCCAATGGGCAAGTTATTTTTTCACATTAACAAAACAAATGAAATCATAAATTGGGGGGAAAAATTACAATTTTTTGGGAGATTTGGAGTTCCTCCCGCAGTCAACGTCTTAAAAGAATACTCTCCATTAAATACTCTTAAAAAAAAAAAAAAAAAAAAAAAAAAAAAAAAAACTGATCTCGTAATATGTCTAAAACCTTATGAATTGATTCTTAATTGTTTCAAAATTCTGTATACCTTCGAGAAGTAAGACCCTGAAGCAGGTATTTTGCTGACAATCACACTCGGATGAATCGAGCTCCAGTTGATGTAGCCAGCTGCCCAAATGAAATCAACACTCTGATTATTAAACAGTCTTGTGGCTTCGACTACTCTTCCACTACTTGTTGACCTCTGCAATGCTCTTCCCAGCAATCTACGGTCTTGGGTGCTGGCTGTTAATAAAATACAAAGCACAAATACTTTTAATAATAATCCCTACACATTAAATATTTTAATACTGATAAACTCATGAGAACTCGTCTTTCAATATCTTTCAAGACTTGCCTAATGAGAGATATCACAATGCCATCAATACATACAGAAAAACACGCCCCCCGCTGCTCTAAAGACAGAAATATCTCAGGTAAAGTTGAAATATCACCAAGCCTCCTAATCTATAGTATTTTTGACCCAAATGAAGCCAATTCACTTTTTTTTTTGTATAAAAAACTGATGAGAGAAGCAGCATCAAAAACTACATATACTACAGAACAATTTGGGGTCTCTCGTGGTCTAGTGGCTCGTGCCTTAGATTTAAATTTGTCGATTAAAAATATATAAATAATAACTACATGGATCTTTTTATTTATTTGATTGCACATTGACAACTAGGCCATTAGCGCCGGGCTACCTATAAGCCATCCACTAAATGAATCATGAAAGTTATTTAATTATGTGCCAATTTTTTTGTTTCACGATATACACTATAAAAGAAGAATGTACATATTTTGGGGGGAAAAGAACAACCTGCAAATATCATAAAAGTGTCAATTCCATTAATGGATGTTTTTATAAGCATGACTAAAAAAAAAAATAAAATAAAATCAGTCCTATAACTCAATCTGTAGGCCTCAAAGGCCCAGATATACTGTCGAAATATTTTATTCTTGACCATACCATATTCTAAGGAGATAGAGTGGTCAGTACTCTGCTCTGTCCACCCAATTTCTCCTTTGCAGATACCTATTGAAGGATTGGTGAGGCAAGGAACGGTCTTGGACCCTAAAAACCTAACATTTTCATAATTCACTTATTTTGGATGAGTTAGCTACTGGAAGCCATTATCCCTAGGAGAAAATCATATCCATATTTGTAGGCATCTAGTGCTTAAGTTCATTTGATTATAAGTAAATAGTTATGAAATAACGTACTTACTGAACTTCTCTTCCCACCCGATTTCGTTCATGTAATTCCTTACTGCCTTGCTGCAGTCCCCAACCATGCAGAAGGATAACGACTTGTTTTTCTAGAAATATAATTAAAACCAATATTCATTACAGATCTGATAGGGTTGCAGTGAGAAAGGGCAAGATTGACAGCCCGAGCTCCTTTTTATTCCTACAATTGTGGTTGGTTGGCTGGTGAAGGTTCATCATAGTAAATAGGATGCAAAGCAGGTCAAACACCTTCACTGTTTTTATTGTATTGTAATATTCATTATGGTTCTAGTGAATTATAAGATGAGACACAATTCCTCATATTGCAATATTAAAAATTAAAGTGCATTAAAATCAATACAATTCTAGCAATAACAAACATTATTTTTACTATTCTTATTTTTTGCCAAAATTCTTGCAAGATGAGGTCATGGGGCCCACTCTGTTTTGGCTGAAACATTGCAGTTCATACATGCACACATATACTTAGGCTAGTAGCCTAAGTATATATTTATAACTATAAATTCAATTATATCATACAACAGGTTTCATTGTTACAATATTTTTGTATGTTTAGTTTAGTTTTAGACTCTAGCCATGAGCCAGAGAAGTGATATGTATATTAAATATTAAGACTTTATATTTATTTAAATTTTAATGTCCACTTGTAATTCACATAGAATTTCAGCCCTTTGTTTAGACTTTATATGAAATGAAATAGGCTTTATTGTACAAACAAAAAATAAACAAATAAAAAATCTTAGACAATATAAATATTGCTAGGACTTTATATAAATATTGCTAAATAAACCCAATTAAAATATGAAAAACTTTTTTTACAAATTTAGCAAGAATAAAAATTTCATGAAACATTTCTGGCACTAATGGCCCAGATGAGCGGCAAAAAAAAAAAAAAAAAAAAAAAAAAAAATTGTTGTAGGCCATAATTTGTTCAGACTAACGTTTTTAAGCCTTTAGGAGGGAAAAATTTTTTTTTTTTGGATTTAATATTTTGGAGGCCTGACGGTCATGAGTGTTAAGGCGTGAGCACTTAACACTCCGTACCAAAGGGTCGTGGGTTGATTCCCACTATGGGGTGGTGGCTTTTCTTTAGAAAAAGAAAAGGCAACAGCCCTATCCTGGCTAGAAAAGGGTGGTAACCTATTGATAACCCGTCCTAAAATTCTTAGTTAGTAATAATGGATGTTAAAATTTAAATAAATATTTTTTCTTTTCAGCTATTAGTGTAAGAGCAATATAACTGATTAGACTTCCTTGGCCTCAAAAAGACGATTTTTCGGACAGTAAAATTGTCAATAAAAATATGATTTCAAAAATTGTGATTCAAAGAAAAATTCATTTTGTTTTCAAATTATTACTTTGCTTTAAGAGCATCTTCTACTTATTTTCAGTCATAAGTTGTTCAAGTTATAAACAAGCCTGTGCTAATTATAGTTTTACTCATAGAGCGTCTTCAATCTTATATAAAATATATACTATATACCTGTACTGAAGTCGACCTTTGAATTTGTTTGAATTGAATCTCATTGATTTTTTTCAATGTACTGTTTACAAACCCACTGCCGTCGTTGAAATACTTGTTCGACGAATCCTGGATGAATAAATTCATCGGAATACAATGAGGATATTTTTCTGAATTCCTCCAAACACGCTCTCCAAAAGAAAAGTAAAGAGGGCGGTTTTCTACACCCGGCCGCATTGCCTGCAACTTCTCCCTGAGATATTAAATCATAAATTAGAAAAATAATATGTGATGATAAGATATATTTAATTGTTCATGCAATAATAAAGTTTTTTATTGCTTTACAAATATTAATTAAGTCAGTAGTCAAAATACATGCCAAAACAAAGTGTTTTGTTTGCCATATATTGCGTAGGAATGTGTAAAACTAACCAATACCAAAATACTAAAAATGTTTTCCACTTTTCTCAAAAACGTTTACAGATATCGCCTTAAAAATGGTTTCATTCGTTTTTCTATGTCAAGGAACCTATAAAACGAATACCTGCAAGCATATGAACTCGAAATCGTATGTTTCGTGCATATTTTCGCACCTCTTCAGGGGCACTTCTTGCAAGGAAGTACTCTAGTCTGGCCAGACTCCAGAGGGAGTACATGGTGACGAGAGTACTTCCTAGAAAGAAGTGCCCCTGAAAAGGTGCGAAAATATGCATGAAACATGTCGGGCCTAGTAAATAAAGTAGTGTGAAGGAAGGAAGGATTACTGCTTTTAAGACCCCAAGCCTCCTAAAATTTGAGAGAATTTATATATATATATATATATATATATATATATATATATATATATATATATATATATATAAATAATACAAATGGGATTATCCATTTTGTTTACTGTTTGGCTTATGATGAGATGATTCTGCAGATTATCAGCCTTCGCCTTTTGTTTTAGAAAAAGTATTTTTGTGCCAAATTTCATAGAGTAGAGCGTGGACTCTACTTGCGATGAATGTTCGAACAAGACTGGCTATAATCAGACGTGCTGGTTCATCGTTGAAGAGTTTTCCGGTCAAAACGGGGAAAAAATATGCGGTAAAAGTGTTTTTCCCCAAAATGACAGACTTTCAAGAGCGGATATTTCGAAAACTAAAGATATCTTGAAAAACTTTTCTTTTTTTTTTCTTTTTTTTTCTTTTTTTTTTTTTTTTAACGGCGCATCGACATAAAACTTGGCCATTAGCAGCCAGGAATTTTCTCAGCGAGCCCTGAGATGAGAAAATTTCTGGCGCCGGTGGGGATCGAACCCACCATCTCCCGCTTATGAAGCTAGCCACTAGACCACGGGAGACCCCGAAAAAGTGAAAACCCGAAAAATGGGACCTTTTAAACCCCTCCTCCCCCCCCCCCGGCACAAAGGCTACGGGCGACGACTTTTGATATGTTCACCTTCTATCCAAATATTTCCATCTATAACTGTTCGTTGACTGGACTGTGAGTAGAAACACAAGTTCCTGCCTCTAATTTGGGCTAATTTAGTATGGGCTTACTGCCGTGCCTGGGGTGTAGAATTATTTTTATAACCAGGCAACTAGAAATCATTATGGACGTGTTTGATAAACTAATAAAATACATTAATTAAAACTTATTACTATTAATTTGCCTAAACAATTTATTTTTTTAACTTCATCGAAAAATATTTACCCCCTTTAGCCGCCACTGCTGAAACGAAATATAAATGCCTTCTTTGACTTCCATTCAATGAAATACCACGAAACAAATGTTTGCTTAGCTAGGTAGGGCAGATTTTCTAGGAGCCCTCGAGCCGGTCTAAAAAAAAACCTTTTGTTTATTATAATACCCTTAAAGTGTACTGGAAACGAGAATAATTTATAAAATGAAATAACAGACAAACATGAATGTGACCAAGAGTTCACGACCAATTTAATAAGACAAGCTTCTTTTCGATGTAGCAATTATTACCAGGCTTTTGTCTGGTTATATGCAGGCATAGGTATATAATACCAATGCATATTATTGCATTGGTATTATGTAAAAACCAATGCAACAATATGGCTAAAACTCAATCTGCTCAATTGAAAAGGGTTTATTTGGTACTAACAATACAATCAAAATCCAAACTTAAGGTTTCTTTTTTCCCCCAATGAGATCGCGCGCTCCCAAACGCTCGAAAAAACAAACGAGATTGTTCCAAGCTAAAACGCTCCGCTCCGGTCCGTTGCGCTGCTTGTGTGCATGGCCCCATTTGATTGCATGGAATTGATTTTGTCACTCCAAATCTTGCTGCTGCGCTCCGCTCTGCTGTATGGATAGAAACACACATACAACGGAGCGCAGCGTCAACATTTGAAGTGACAAAATCAATTTCATGCAATCTAATGGGGCCGTGCAACCCATTATAAATATCTGTTACAAATAAACGGACGTTAAATTTTTAATAAATATAAAATTTCTCTTAATATCCCTAACCTCCAGGTCTCTTTCTTTCTCCTCAGTCCAACAAGCTCTTGAGCAATCCTGAACGTTTCCAATTCCATTTTTTTTAAACGAGAAGCGATTGATTGACCAAATTCCCCTTTTTCCTTCCTTCCTTCTGGCGACGAGGAGCCATTATTCTTAATAAACGACTTCTGATGAGCTGATGTCTCCATGACTACAGCATGATTTCCTGAGTGTGTTTTTAACGATTTGTAATTGAACCGAATTTTGTGTCTTAACTTGTGCTTGGGTCTTGCTGACTAAATAACATATGGTTTCATTCAGGTGTTCAATAAGCCTATGTTGGTATTATTATATGCTTGTCAGAGAATGTGCATGACGAATTGTCGATAATTGAATGGACCATCTTTAACAACGTTGAAATTTTTCCGAAACGTGGATTCTGAAGCAGCAATGTAGTAACCATCAATATGCTTCATAGGTACATTTCCCCTTTTCTTGAGGTTGGTGCCAATGAATACTCGCCTGATAGTGAGAATCCTCTTCTAGATAACAACGTTGTAACCACCATCAGCCATTGCTCCTGTCAGGAATACTAGCGTTTCACCGGCTGATGAAAAACGTGTAAATAAAGGTTAAAGGTGTAATTTAGGGTTATCGGAGTCTAGTAGAAATGTTCGTAAAATAGCACGATCTATACTTTACCAGATACTCAACATGACAGAGAACTTGAACACTTAGAAATCCTAGAAACCATTAAACATCTTGACCCTAACAAAGCCTCGGGATGGGACAATCTAAATGCACATATTATAAAGAAATCTGCAGAATTTTTTCCTGTTTTATTTTCTAAATTATATGAAATAATATTTTCAAAATGCTATATTCCTAAACAATGGAAGAAAGCATTACTCATTCCTATTCCTAAACCAGAAAGTACCACATATAGACCCATTAGCATACTGCCTGTAATGTCAAAAGTTATTGACAAAATCATAAACTCCAGACTAATACATTTCTTAAATGTTCATAACATAATTAATAAACACCAATATGGCTTTATGCCACAGAGATCAACATTAGATGCTTTGTCAGAAATAAAGAATATTATTCAAATTGCATTGAGTGCCAAATCTAATGTATTAATGGTTAGCCTAGACATAAAAGGAGCGTTCGACAATGCATGGTGGCCTGCAATATTAAAGAATTTAAAATCGTACAATTGCCCTCAAAATTTGTATAACATCATTTCTAATTTCTTACAGGATCGATATATTACCATACAAAGTAAAAATTATACCTACTCCAAACCTATTACTATTGGTACACCACAAGGCTGTAGTCTGTCGCATACTCTGTGGAATATTTTACTAAACTCTATTTTTGAATTACCAAGACCTCCTGCAACATACATAATTGCCTATGCAGATGATATCGTTTTATTAGTAGAAAATAAATGTTTTCAATTCCTTGAAACTACAACCAACAGAGTACTTAACACACTAACGGACTGGACAAAACAAAACAAACTAGAATTTAATGTTGAAAAGACAAATTATATAATTTTTTCGAGAAAAAGACAAATCCCTCATTTAAATATCACACTCAACAATACAAAATTGATAAAGACTGACACTGTTAAATATCTCGGCATTCTAATGGACCGCAAATTAAATTGGAACAGACACATAGACTTTATGTACACTAAAATTTCTAAACTTATTAATACAATAAGCATTGCTACCAGAGCTACCTGGGGCATGAAATCCGACTCGTTAAAAACAATATATGAGGGAGCAATCATTCCAAAAATGTTATATGGAATACCAATATGGTATGAAGGTTTAAGAAGGAAAAGAAACTTAAAGAAATTACATAAGCTCCAGAGATTTATAGGTATCAAAATTTCCAAAGCTTATAGAACTATTTCTTTTGAGGCTAGTTTTGTTCTAGCAGCCATAATACCTGCACAATATAAAGCTCATGAACTAGTAACATTGTATAATATCAAAAAACAACACTTAAACTATAAAGACATATTAAACAATAACATAGACAAAAACATTGACTGTTCACACTGGTTACATCCTGCACTTTTAGCAAAAATACAGACACACCTTGACGAACCGTGGGAGACAACAGTTACAAGTTCTAACCTATTTACGGACGGAAGCAAAACAGAAAACAATACACCGGGTGCAGCATTAATAATAGAGTCTACAAGCGGAGAAATCTTGGAATTTAAATATAAACTTGACATGAGATGTTCAAATAATCAGGCAGAAAAGTTTGCAGTTCTTAAAGCAATAGAATACATTAAACATTCACCTTATAACGTACACAAAAATATTACTATATATACAGACAACGCAAATCTTATCCATTCTATTCGAAACCCTTACATACATGACACACTTACAGAACAAATTAGAGAAAATATACTGGACTTGATTGACAGAAATATAAGAATACACATAGAATGGGTTAAAGCACATTCCGGAAATAAAGGGAATGAATTAGCCGATATAAAAGCCAAAGAAGCAGCACAAGATCCATCGCTGGAACCCGAAATCACCCTTGTACCTCTATCGTACATTAAAAAGGATCTGTGTACAATGACAGTAGAAAAATGGGACAAAGACTAGACCGACTCAAATAAATCCTACAGTCTACACAAAAATATCCCTCACATTACAAACACCAACTACAACTTTATCAAAAGCTCACACCATAAATTCACACAATTCCTTACAGAACATGGACCGACAGGACAATATTTGACAAGATTTAAGATACAGAATGACGATAAGTGTAAATGTGACGGACGGACTACACAAACTTTTACCCACATCTTATATTCATGTACACTATTCGACAAAAACCGATTACAATTAATAAAAGCTATTACATTAAAAGGTGGCAATTGGCCAGTACAACCAAATATTCTATTTGATAAATATAAAAAAGAATTTTCAAAATTTACCAAAAGTATAGACATGGATGTGGAAAAATAAAATTATTTATTTAAATGTTAACGTCCATTTATTATTAACTACAAATTTTAGGACGGGTTATCTATAGGTTACCACCCTTTTCTAGCCAGGATAGGGGTGATGGCTTTTCTTTTTTTCGAAAGAAATGCCACCGCCCCTAGTGGGAATCGAACCCACGACCTTTGGCACGGAGTGTTAAGAGCTCACGCCTTAGCCCTCACGGCTACCGGGTCTCCAAAATAAAATTAGAATTTATGTTTTGATTTGAACAATAATGAATATATCTCAATATATCTGCTCTTGCATATCCTTCCGGCTCAAGAGAAACCGCAGCATCGGTTGAAATAGTATTTTAGTTTAATATCTTTTTTATTATTTTTAAGTATAGTTTATTATTGTCACAATTACTCACTTATTAGAGTATCATTGTAATTAAGTTAAACAATTAATTTATTTAAACTCACATTATTTAAATTTGTTTTGTAAATCATCTTATCGAAGTTTATATCTCCATATAAAATATGTACCAAAACACATAATCACTACATGTAATATGCCAAATAAGGCATTGGCACATGTGTTCAAAATAAATGCACTCTTCATAGGGATACTATGAAGAGAAAAAAAAAAAAAAAAAAAAAAAAAAAAATAGCACGTGATTCGGGACAACCTTATGTTTCATCAAGAAGACGATCAGTACCAGGTAAACATCCTCCAAGTGGGGTAAGTGCAACATCGGCGTATATAAGGGGGGCTGCAGCCCCCCCCCCGAAATTTTCATTTGATGGTAAAAATGTGTCATAAAAACCTTAAAAATAAATTAAATAAGATCGCTTAGTTAATAAAAAATAGTTTATTTTAGGTGTCATAGCGTTTTAGTTGCCTAAAACTATTTTAAATTCTAAATTTTTCATATTCCATGCCCCGGAAATGGTCTCAGCCCCCCCCCCCCCCCGAAATTTTCCCTGCTCCTCCCGAATTATTTCCTGTATACGCCCATGAAGTGCAAAGATGTTGTACACCTACTATGAAGAAGGTTCATGTTTGCCCAGAAGAAATTCGACTTACGCCACCTTGTCTGCAGGAAAATGTGCAACAACGTTCCAACCAACATGACTTACAAATTTGTTACCAACATTTATAGTTGCTTTTCAGTTTTCCTTTAGCACAGGCACTTAATATGGTTGAAATTTCTTACATGATGACTTTTATGGACTAATTTGATAGTCTTTTTCTCTTTCTTCCCTCGATCTGAGTGCATAGATCTAGTCATTTCGCCGCCTTGTAGTCCTGAATAAACCCCATTTTAAAGCATACAACAAGTAAAGTTTAGAAGAAGCGTAAAGTTCTCAATCTAGAGATCGCAAAACGGTAAAAAGTGTTTGTTTGATTCCTTCAAAAGATAATTGGCTACCAGAAAAAATTGTCGAAACATTTGTTCAATGATTTTTTATATAAAAGAGGCAAAAGGAATCGGATGAAAAACTGGATTAAAAACCTCCTCAGTATATTTTTTAATGAAAAAACGTTTTCGAGGTCACTAACTCATCCTCAATTTCCTCCTACGGCCCATCTGAGCCTAATTCTTCATGTACTGCGAAAATCGAAAATGCATACAACAAGGTACGGTTTTTTACTCCGTCAGTCGTCCGTATATGTCTGCACGTCAATGCGATAAGATAAATCGCTCAAACAGGCACTTAGTGTGATCGAAGCATAAGGTGTTACCTTCTCATTGAAGATATTTCCGAAAATCTAATCTATCAAAAACCAATAGGGAATACCCTAGGGAACCCCACTGTCAGTCGCCCAGGTTAATTGCTCCTTGTTACTGCTGGCTTCCCGGGCTATCCTGAGGCTAAGGGTGCTTTCTTTTGCCAGGGCCTCAGGCTAGTCGAAAAACATTTAACCAACCAGGAATTTGGGTGACCTTCACTGTCGAAAGGAAAATGTTAAAACCAATGACACCGAATAAATTAGGACAGATATCCAGCTTGGAGAAAGAAGAGTTGAAAGATCTGGTGAAATCTGTTGGAATATAGTAGAAAATTGATCATAACTATACTAACACTGTCTGGCGACAGCAGCCGATCAAATATGGGTTGAACAGACTATATGAATGAGAATAATTATTATTTCTGAATACGAATGATTTTTTTTTTATAAAGGCCTTTTTCGTTTTCTACAAATAGCTGGACTATTAGTTCCTGAGTTCAGGTTTTGAACTTTCCACTTTTGAGTAGCCTCTTGGCTAAGTACGAACAAGTTCTTAATAAGTCCAAAATTTTAATGAAATATGATGAATTTGTGTCATTTAAACTACTAAATATTGGTCGGGAAGAAGTTTTGAAATTTATTCGAGAAATGAATATAAGAAAACATGCTTTGGTGTGACGTTCCTTATTTAAATTTTTAATGTGCATTATTATTAACTAAGAATTTTGGGACGGGTTATCTATAGGTTACCACCCTTTTCTAGCTAGGATAGGGCTGATGCCTTTTTCTTTTTTCTCAAGAAAAGCCACCACCCCATAGTGGGAATCGAACCCACGACCTTTGGCACGGAGTGTCAAGTGGTCACGCCTTAACACTCATGACCACCGAGCCTCCAAACGTTCCTTATTCTAGGCAAGAAATAAATAAAAAGAAGAATAAATAAAAATAATCAAAGACTTGTGGACATATTACAGTTTTATTCACAGCATTCTCTTCTGCAGATAATATCTTTGTAAATTGGAGCAATTTTAGACCCATTCTTTCCTATTGCTTTGAGATATTTAGGACTATTTAACACCGATTCGAGTTCCCTGTCAGTTGCACTTTCTCCAATTATTGTATAGCCACTGAATTCAGGCCAAAGCTCATCCCCTTCTTCGTGAAAAACGTCAAACAATAGATCACTCCGAGATGAGTTCAGATTTCTCTTAAAATCCAATCCATTCTCTTGTAGTGCTTGGAGGTATAAATTCCTTATCGAGGTATTGCCATCAATGGCTTTGTTTACAATGGTCCCAATATTGTTTTCTGATCTATCATCTCTGTAGTCAAATAAATTTTTAGCTTCGACAACATTTGTAATGGGTTCTTCTTCAACAACCTGTTTTGATTTTTGAGTTTTCAAATGGTTGTTACTTTCGTCAGTAGAATTTCTTTTGTATATGCCCTTGTTATCTCCTTGTTCATTTCGAGATAATTTTATTGGTTGTCCAATTTTTGATTCTTGAACGCCTGGCTTCAAGATAGAACCTTTCATTGACAGAGCTTTCTTAAATTGTATCGCCTCTTTGAAGAAATCTTCTGGATTCTCCTCCAATAGTTCCTCCTTGGTAATTATTCTGTCAAAAGGAGAACTGTGGTTTGTTTGAGCATTTTCCTTCTCTTCTGCACTACTTTCTTTAGAAATCGCAATAACTGTTTCTAAAGGAGCATTTATTTTTTTATTACTGCCTACATTTTTTGATTTATCCTTACTGTGATTTGAAATTTGAGAATTATTTTGTTCATCTTTTTGATTGTCGTCTTTAGGATCACGAGGAGAGTCATTTTCCTCATCAGCAATTTTATTTTCAACTGCTTTATTTTGAACTGGATTATTGCCTTGAGTTTTCTTCTTTGAGTCATGGATTTTCGTTTCATTTTCTTCATTTATGTTATTGCTTTCTTCAAAAACGTTTTCGTTTTCATTGATGACAACACTGCTATTAGTTGTACATACAGCAGTAGAGTCGCCAGGATCTAGAGGCAGGTCTGTTTTTACTTCTGGTTTTATTGAAAGCATGCTGTGCCGTTTGTAGTTGGCAATGTCCTCATATGAAATCCATTTCTTTGGGCTCGATTTGTTCGTCGTGTGCCCACTATTGACATAGGGATATGGTTTCCGAGGCAGCTTTTTCTTTTGCCTCGCCTGAATTTTTCCTGCAAAAGGTAGAACGGGCACGGGCTTTGAAGATTGCCGATATATTTCTCGGAACCTTCCTACAGGCGCCAGTGAGTTTAACGCTCTTTCCAAACCAACTGTAAAACAGAAAAATGTAATGTATGTTCATACTTTTTATATTTAGTAATTTTTCATATGCTACTATATTGATGCCAAAATTATTTGTATTTGGACCCAAATCATCCTGTTTTACGCTCGAGGGTATTGAAATTATTATATCAATTCATATCACAACATGGCAAGTCAATTGATCAAATGGAACCAAGGATTCACAAAGGCAGCGTTATTTTCATATACTGCCAAATTAGGTCGTTGAAAAAGTTCTTACGCATTTTTTGGACATTTTTAAATAGTGCTAATAAAATAAAACTTAACATTTTAACCAATTATATTTTATTCCTCACAATCTACAATGGCAAGCCATCTTACAGGCAGCTTTAAATTTTTTATATTGTAGAAAGACTCTGGCTTTAATGCAAAGAAATTTATAAGTTATTTTAGTAAAAATGCTTTTTGGAATTTAACGTTTTCCCTGGTAAAACATTTTCTAAGGCACGAGATAAGTGAAAATGTCAGGGAGCAAGTCTGAGGAGAAGCAGGACAAGGAAAAAGCTCTCAAATAAAATCAATAATATTTCGTGGTAATGTTCGAGCCGTTTTAGCATTATCATGGTAAAACAACATTTCAATGACATTCACCATTAACGAGCGGTTTTTAATCCATGAGATGAATCGAAAAAACAAGGCGTTGTTTCCCTTAGAAAGCATAACATTAAGTTTTTATTTTAGCTTTTTGAATCACGCTAGGAAAAAATGTAGAGGTAAAGGTGGTAATATGAGCCCTGCAAGTATTATGAGCCCCCTCAATATCTATTCATACAGCGGGCTCACTTTGGCGGTGATAATTTTAAATGATAGTTCATTAAAGGCCCTCACCACTGGAGTGTTCTCACTCAGTTGCAGCAGATAGTTTGTGCGGAAAAATGGTTTATTTGTTTCCTTGATCTAAAAACCTTTGAGAAGTAAGTAATTAGCTTATAATTACAGTATATGTCCATTCAAAATCCATCTAGTTCCTTATTGACTAGTGTAGAGGACATTTCAGAGATTATTTCTGTGTAGATACAATGTAATTTTTCAAGTAAAAATGTATCGTTATGTGTGTTCGAATTCCAACATGGCAAGGGTTGTAATATGAGCCCCCGATCTTAAGGGCTCCGTAATTTTCACAGAGTGGCTTACCACTGTGTGAAAGAAATTGAATTGAGCACCCATTCACAGGAGATGGTTTCATTGGAAGAGCTTGGTTCGACCACTTCATGAATCGCCACAAGAATGTTTTGTCTGTTTTGAAACCAGCTGCAATATCGTTTTCCAAACCTTATGGATTTAGCAATGAAGCAGTCGACAATTTCTACGCTATCCAGGAAGCCGAGTACGCCAAACAACTATCCAGCTGATACAGTGTTTAATGTGGACGAGACTGGAATATCAGTAGTTCAAAGTAAAATCCCGCGAATCATTGGATTGAGAGTAAAGAACCTTTATACCTCCGTTCATGATTTTTCCCCCGGAAAAACATGAGCCTATTTTTATCAGAAAACCTAGGAGAACTGTGTGTGCAACGCATAATCTGCGAAATGTGGGCACAAAATGACTGCGCTGGATTTGACAAGGATCATTTATAAATTATTTTCTACTTTGTAATGCTTTTTGAAGATTTTGTAATAAATGAAAATGTCATACATAAGTAATTTTATTTCTCTTTCTTAGGGGCTCATATTACCAGCACGAAAAGATTTAATAACAAATTGACATTTGTCAAATTTCTTTTTTTTTTCATATACTTAAAACTACCGAAAAAAGTTCTTATTTTATAAGTATGTTCACAAATAATTGTAGTAAATGCTATGAACGAATATTCTAAAAAAACTTCATAGACAATTACAAAAAACGGGAAAAACAAATTGGGGGCTCATATTACCACCTTCTCCTCTAATGGAAAAGGTGCTTCGCTCCTGAGAGTAGAATATTTTTATGTACTTAATTACAGAAGGATTGAATATGTGAAATCAACATGAATGTTTACCTTTAATGGTGTCCTCTAATACTTCTTTACACATCCGAGCTGTTATACTTGTTGAGTATTTCATACTTGGCTGGCAGTTTATTTCAATGAGCCAAACCTGAAAGTCTGGTGTCACCATAAAATCTGCTCCATAAAGTTGGAAGGAATTCGCACGGTTGAACATTTTATCCTGGGTAGCTATGCAAGATGCAATGATTGCCTGCTTCATCTGGTCCTGGATATTGAACCATTGGTCCATTTTTAGATCTTTCCTTCAAATAATACTTAGCATTAATTAATATTGTAAAATTAATTGTTTAAAAGATCAATTACATTACATTGGTTCTCTTGCTCTCCTATGAGACCAAAAGGTCCTGCAAACCCCGTCAAAGTTCCTCACACCTTTCTTTGTAACATTTTATGGGCTTAAATGCTTCCTTATCTAATCAAAAATGATATCCAAAAGCGTTTAACAATTTACCTCAAGAAGTCAGCAAACGTATTATTGTCCCACATATTCTCACTAGGTAGTTTCGGGTTTCGCACTCCATTTTTGTACTTCCACTGTATGGTATTATTGCAAAGATGGACGGATTCGTGTAAATTTTTTAAAGTGAATTCTTGAGAGCAGAAGCGAAGGTAACATTCACTGTAAAGATTAATTTGTTCAATAAGTTGTACGTTAAAAGTAAAAAACATCATTCCTAAAGCTATATATGTACTTACTTGTACATCCATATGACAAGTGGCGAAACACTAGTTATAAGAAACCATTGTCTTATGTCAAATTTAGTTTTGAAAATTAGGAATGGCTGTTCTGAAAAGAAATCACATTTAAGTTAATATAATTAATATAAGTGTTTAGATATTGAATACAACGTTAACTATAAGCATATAAAAAATATTCATAAAAAACAAGAGGAATATCCATAAATTAAGAATGCAATATGATATAAAATGCAAGGATTTCTCTTGTGTGGGTTAGGCCGATGGCTGTGCTCTTCGGAATGGCCCCTCTTGATCCGAACCACAGTCCCTGCACAATATATTTTCTCTTCCCTAATTCGTCCTGAAACGTCTCTTCTTAGTATGCCGTGCTTTTCAAATATATGTTTTTCTTTTCGGCATCCACTTTTTTAGCCTCTTCGATATCATTCTAATCGAAGATTACCTTGGGATCGAGGATATATGCCGTTTTCTCGTTTTTGGCGAACGCTATGAGGTCGGCATATCGTGGTATTCCTTCTTCATCGATTCCGTAAACCTCTTCAAAGCATTGGAATTCATTTTCTTTGAGGTAATCTGTTATTCTATGCTTAAATGAGATTCCGAAATATTTAAATATGGAAATTTTTAACAATATTTGATTATTTAGATTAATATTCCAAGGCCTCCCAAGGGTATTGGCTAACGCCTCATACGAGAGATGAGGGTCCCATCTTCAGCAGGTTGAGTTTTTCATTCTTTAGGTTGACAATGTTTCCTTGTGAGTCATGGATACGCTGCGCCAGAGTAACAATCTCTAGCAAAATTTGGGCCCAAAGAAAAATAAAGGATTTTTGTTTTCTTTTTTAAAGGAGTTGGTCGAATGAAAGGAGATGTGCATTAATTCTTTTATGCAGGAAATAACTACATTTTATAAACCGAAACGTTGGACCAGAATGAATGAATCTATAAAGAAATAAAATTAAGAGTAGCAAAGAAGAAGAGTGTATTTGGAATGACTTAATGTATACTTTTATATTTGCGTCTTTCAAAGGGTTTGGCTTACCGATGTATTTTTGTATAACATAGTAGTTATTGGCCTTGCAATAATTTCTGATTTCTTCTAACTTTCTAAAAACTCTCACTCCTCGTCCACAGCTGCCATTTGAAGGTTTGCAAATCCATAAGTTCTTCGTTCCTTCAAATTTCATCTCAGGAAAATACTTGTAAGTGCTATCCAGCAACTTTTGGCAAGCACTAAAGAGTTTCTAAAATCAAAATAAAAGTGAAATTACATGATATTTCTAGGCTTCTTGCTTACCTACTTGAACTTCTTGCTTAGTTAGATTTTATTTTATTAGAAGCCTTATTACTTTTTTGAATTAATTGTATTAATAATTATTTTTTGAATCCGATCTGCAGTAGATTACTTCATATCTTATAACTTTCCAGTTATACAGCTAGAGGGAAAAGGTGCTTTTGGAAGAAATATCTGTCAAAGGACATGAAAAATATTTGGTGAATCATTTTCATAATAATAAAATAAAACACCCTCAAAAGAGAATAGACACCGAAAAGATGAAGAAAATACAAGGAATTAGTATAGCGTGAGACATATAACTTGTCACCCGGAGAGAGCTAGACGTTGCCAGTTCTACAACCATCCCAGCCCCCGCTCTGTCTAGGCGGGGGACTAGGAGGGGGAGGAGTGTCAATCCAGCAAGGCTGCCATTGGTTAGAGGCACCCCCACCTTCCCCGATCCGTCCACAGCCAAGTGACAAGTTATATCTATCACACTATTGTGAAAATGTGCTTCTACCTCTTAAATCGAGCCTTTATTCCTACGCATTGAGTGCTGAAGTTAACAAATATCCTGCCATATACATGCATAAGAAAAGTGGATATAAACGGGAAAAATGGATAATTTATTTTCCTTTCTATTGAATTTTTATGCAAAGCCCCATGTCAAATTTTGACGATACCGAGCTTTCGCGCATTTCCTCCCTCCCTCCATAGAGAGGAAACCTGCGTATGAGGTTAATGAGTATTTAGATAAATTAAAACCATTAAACTCTGCCGTAATAGTTAGGCAGAACATTGGTTAAATTAAAAGGAACTGCGTCATCTAACAACGATTCCGTAACATTCTTATCTCTAGAGTCATTTGAAAGTTTGGATTAGAAACAGTTAATATTTTGCTATTCTTGCGGAAAACATTACTAAAGCTAATACTTTTGACAAGTTAAAATACTGTGAGGAGAACGAAGGAACTGGAATGCAGGTATACCAACAATCAGCAAAAGTATCGACCGCATGACTCCACATTTCCTACGATCTCCCATAACAGTCAATATACCATCACAGTATATGAGTTACAGGCAAAGTATAAAATGCCTAGGTATTCTATAGAATGCCTGTTCCTTATTTGGCATTCATGGGCGTATATAAGGGGGGCTGAGGGGGCTGCAGCCCCTCCCGAAATTTTCATTTGATGGTAAAAATGTCATAAAACCTTAAAAATAAATTAAATAAGATTACTTAGTTGATAAAAAATAGTTTATTTTACGTGTAATAGCGTTTAAGTTGCCTAAAAACTATTCCAAGTTCTAATTTTTTTATATTCCATACCCCGGAAATAGTCTCAGCCCCCCCCCCGAAATTTTCCCAGCCCCTCCCGAAATTATTTCCTATATACGCCCATGTTGGCATTGTATAAAATTAAAAAGGTTTTGAGTTTACTCTATACACTTTAACCTAGATAATTTGAATAACTTTAAAAATTGGTTAAAAACAAGCTTGTTTCGTACGGCAAACAATTTATTTAAAACAATATATTAAGTGAGATTGTTATTTACATATTTAGAGCTACTTGTTGCAGCTGAGTATTGTGACACTTAGAATTCCATGTTCGTTGCTCTTTTACACATTTACACTCTGTACTCTTGACACTTATTCACTCCTAGAAGCTATATATTCTGTCTTTCATACTTTACCTAAAGCGCAATAGGCATTCTATATAATGCCTAGGGAAAGTATGAAATACGCTTTATTTCATACATTGCCGGCTGGATTTAGGCGTTCTATAGAATGCCTAGGCATTCTATACATTGCCTGATTATATACTTTCCCGGTAACATATACACTCTGTCATTTATAGCCCTCCAATTTCCATCACGTTACCTACAGCAATCAAAACTCGAAGAAAAGCGAGATTTTAGGCGCTTCTTTGAAAAAACCTAAGGAAATAGACAATTGTTTTCTTACACCTACTGACTTCCCTTAAATTAAATGTTATCATGTCTTTTCTAATTGGGGGAAAAATAATAACGATTTATAATCTATAATTTATAGAAAACACGTATTATAAACTTTTTTCCAACGATAACGTTCTTTTTATATGTGAATCATTTATTTTAATTCAAGCCTGTTTTCGCCTAAAACAAACATGGATAACTTACAAATTATTATTTTTTAGAACAATTAACTCGCCTGTCTGTGGTTTGAACTCATGAATGCCCCGTTTTATTCTTGGGTGCATTAGCATTTATGCTATCGGACTTAAAAATAAAAAAAAATAGTAAAATATAAACATAGTGAGTAATCTAAAGCTGTAAAGGATCTATAACTTACTGCTGTATTTATTCCACTATTTTTTGTCTGGAATTTGGCATCGAAGTGAACAACATCATGAAACCGGAAGAGAAACACTTCCCAGTCGTCACTACTGACAACACTGAAAAGCCAATGTTCCAAATCCGCATGCTCTGTGTATCTGAGCAGTTCGACCACTCTCTGCACGGCGAAATCGACACAGCTCAGTGGTACCTAACAAAAATCATGAGAGAATATATCTGTCACTTTTCATTACCCATTTTAAAATACTAGAATTTTTGAAACAATTATTTTATGAGTGTTTTAGCAATGAGCTGACGAGAAAAAAAAATGACATTAACATAAAACGTATGTACAAATACGTAAACAGTATAGAGTGGTTCAAGTCTAAGTAGCCACACTCATGGAGGTGATTCTAGACATAATCCCCACAAAAAAGTTCATTAGAAGTATGGTCCGATTCCAAAGAGAAAAGCAGTTATGTCCAATTTTCTGTTTTTTTTGTTGTTTTTTTAACGTAGACATATTTTTTATTGAATAAGAAGCGTTTGCTCAAAAACGGTTCAAGATAATTAAAGTCTAATTATGCCATAATAAAATAGACAAAATTTCTGTTTTTCTCGATGAATCAGAGGTTACTCACCAATTGTTTCCTCAACCCCCTAACGGACTACAGATTCACTACTTACAGGAAAACGTCTACATTCCTGAAAAACAGAAGTGCGTTATTGGACGTCCAGAAAGTATCTTTTACCAATCGGTTTATTGAATTAAATTACTGTAAATATGTCTACGTTGAAAAAAACAGAAAATTGGATATGAAAGTCTTTTCTCTTCGTAATCGGACCATACTTCAAATGAACTTTTTAGTTGGAAATGATGTCCAAAATCGCCTCCTAGAGTTTGGCTACTTAGGCCTGAATCACCTTGTACATACAAACTCACGCTTTTATAACTTTAAAACAAGTATAGACCTAAACAAAAAATTCAAAAACGAAATAAATAAGGATGAATAAATAAATTTTAAGAAAATTCTCCGACTCGCGGGAGCTGCGTCATCTTAGCGGGTTTCCATAACCTTCTTATCTCTAGTGTCACTTGGAAAGAGACATGATTCATTGAGAAATTAAAACACCTACTTCAATGAAATCTTGAAGAAAAGTGAGATTTCATGCGCCATTAACATCCGTTTAGAAAGCTCCATTACAAACAATCATAATCTGTTTCTCAACTTACGTATCTTATTTTACTGGGAAATATATTCACTAGAATTATTTTCAATTCTTGAAAGACTCGAGTAATACTTACAGTGCCTTCGGTAATAAGTAGACTTTTATCCTCGTACACCTCTACGTACTTCTTCATCATGCATACGCAGGCATTCATCCTGAAATGCTTAGAGAAGTGTCTCATGTCGTTCTCACAACGCATTTCGAATGTACGTGGTATTCTAGCGTCCACTTCACCTTTGTCGTATATAAATGGCAGCAGCTCCTTCAAGCTCAGGGACAGGGACATCTGAATATTACAAGAAAAATACTTTTTAAAAAAGTACTAAAAAAAAATGTTAGAAACATTCCTTCGGTTTTAAATATTCTATTTGAGGACCCCAGAGTTCAAGGGGTCTAAGTAACAAACTCAATGTTTTGTGGAAAGTTGAACATAATATGTTCAACTATCCATATTATGTAGTAATAGCAAAACTTCTCAGCCCCCCCCCCCCCGAAATAATTTCCTATATACACCCGTGGCAAAAACTAGATTTTCCCCATCATACTAGACAAATCCTCAGGTCCAGACTTATTATCACTATTAAATAATTTGTTTTCTTCCCGGATCATAAAACCGTCCCAAAAATCTGTGTTAAGGTCTATTCACGCACATCAATCACGCCACAGTTCCGATTCAGAACAGCCACAGGCAAAATCGTCAGTCAAAACAAAAAAAAACATATCGTTGAGAAGAAATTATCATTTGAAGGTTCGAAGCCGTTAGACCCACGTCAGTCACGAAACGTGAAAAGATAATTTCCTCTCATGGAGTTTTTACACTCAAATTGACTGGCAATTCGGAACAGTAACTGAACTGTGACTTGACTGATGTGTGTAAATAGACGGTCAGTCCTACTTCAGTCACTCAACCGTCAGGGAAACATATTTTGAAACTGATACTAGACGCAACTGACGGACGTGACGTGACTGATGTGTGTGAATAGACGGTCAGTCCTACTTCAGTCACTGAACCGTCAGGGAAACATACTTTGAAACTGATACTAGACGCAACTGACGGACGTGACGTGACTGATGTGTGTAAATAGACAGTCAGTCCTACTTCAGTCACTGAACCGTCAGGGAAACATATTTTGAAACTGATACTAGACGCAACTGACGGACGTGACGTGACTGATGTGTGTGAATCGACGGTCAGTCCTACTTCAGTCACTGAGCCGTCAGGGAAACATATTTTGAAACTGATACTAGACGCAACTGACGGACGTGACGTGACTGATGTGGTAAATAGACGGTCAGTCCTACTTCAGTCACTGAACCGTCAGGGAAACATATTTTGAAACTGATACTAGACGCAATTGACGGACGTGACGTGACTGATGTGTGTAAATAGACGGTCAGTCCTGCTTCAGTCACTGAACCGTAAGGGAAACATATTTTGAAACTGATACTAGACGCAACTGACGGACGTGACGTGACTGCTGTGTGTGAATAGTCATTTACTTGTAAGTGTCATATTTTTAACGTACATTTATAAATAAAACACAGATTTTCGGGACGGTTTATATACATACATACCATCCTTTTTTAGCCAGGACAGGCCTCATGCCTTTTCATTTATTAAAGAAAAGGCATCACCCAAGCGAGAATCGAACCCACTTTCTTAAGCACGGAGAGCTCAGGCCACCCGCAACAAAGTACAGAAATAGTGTTATCAACAATAATATCTGTAAGGATTATAAGTTCAACAATAATATTATTATATTTAACTTTCTTCTTATAAATGATGCACAAGTTAAAAAAAAAAAAAAGTATCATTTAATTTTCGGTCAGTTGATATCATTAAGCGTTAAATCTTTCTCAAAGCTGGAAGCCCGGTTAGCCGTGATTTCAAGACGTAAACACTTGTCTGGGATTATGGATTTGATTCTCAATTAGATCGGTGACTTTAGTATCGACAAAAACAAAACAAGGAAAACCAAGGGGAACCTCTATCCTGGCTTGAAAATTATGACAACCTCAAGAAAAAAAAAACCTCCCATAAAACATGCTATTAATTCAGGAGAGTATGCATAAAAATAAATTTGTCAAAGTTCATTCAAATTAAAGCATTTGGATTATCAAATGTTTCTGCATTGTTATATTGATTGACGAAAAAAAAATGACAGATGAAACAACGAAACAGAGAAAACAGTTAAACCAACATTTTGTTGGGTCGTATTTTAATATATATAGTTTTATAAGAATATGAGAAACTTTTTTGCAAATGGAGACGTATCCCATTTTTTAGGGATAAACCAAAGTTGATATTGGGCAATAGCTCAGAACCAGATGGTTTCACATTTCTATTACAAATATTTTGTTAAACATATGGACAGAGTTATTGAACAGTAATACAAGCGTAGGTTTGTTAATCTATCCTCTCAGCTCATATTCACCAAAACCTTCAAAGAAAAATGTATTCTCTTGGCAATAATGTAAGCATATACCGTCTACTTTTTGAGATAACATACTCAATCACAACTCGATACTAATGTTTTAAGCAATAATAATAAGACCTTGGAGAAGTAAGCATTTGAAGAAGGGATTCTGCTGACTATAACTCCAGGATTTATCGGTGTCCAGTTCAAGTATCCATTCACCCAGATGAACTTGATGGGGTGTTCGCGGAACAAGTTGGTCGCATCCTTTCCGTTACCCAATCTCTGAAGTGCCTTTGACAAGACGGATCGTTCTTCTGGTGAACCTGCAGGAAGCTTAGAGTCAGTCCTTTCATTGCTTGCGACACGAGTCTTCAAGAAATTTGATTTGTATATGTATGACATGTTGAGTATATGAAAGTAATTGTGTAAATGTTAAAGGAAGACAATAAAGGTATAGTTATTTAAACATATGTTGTTTTCATTCTAATTATTTTAAAAGCAATTTTCTAGTTTTCCATCTGGTTGTAGTCGTAGTGGAGGCCCGGTGGCTGTGAGTGTTAAGGCGTGAGCACGGGAATTTTAGAACGGGTTAGCTACAGGTTACCACCCTTTTCTAGCCAGGATAGAACTGATGCCTTTTCTTTTTTCTAAAGAAAAGCCACCACCCCATAGTGGGAATGGAGCCCAGGACCCTTCGCACGGATTGTTATGTGCTCACGCCCTAACCCTTACGGCCATACATTGATATTTGGATAAGATTACGTAGAAAAAAAATCCGACTCGCAGGAACTGCGTCATCTTAGCGCGGTTCCAGTTCATTTCTTTTTTTTTTTTTTTTTTTTTTTTTTACGGCGCATCTACATCTTGGTCATTAGCGCCGACATCCAGGGTGTAGCGAGGAATTTTACCAGCGAGCCGTGGGATGATAAAATTCCTGCCGGAGGTTGGGAATCTAACCCACCATCTCCCGCTTATGAATCCAAGGCGCTAGCCATTAGACCACGGGAGACCCCGGTTCCTGTTCATATCCCTATTCTCATTTGAAAAGCATAGAATAGAAACAGATAATATTTTCCTCGGCTTTTATTCAAAGGGTTTTATGGCTATATCTGGGGTCGGGTCCGCTAGACCCTAGAAACCTCTTCTACCGATACTTCATTTCATACGTTTCAATGAATTGGAAAATATCAAAAATTTTCACTTATTCCTGTGTTCTTTTACTATAGTAATAATTCTACAGATAAAATCAATTAAAAAATAAAATAAAAAAACCAACAGCATAAAGGCAATTGAAAATATTCAAAAGACGTTACGAATCTTTTTCTCTTGGCAAGCTATAATTCTAACAATGAATTGTTTTTCTTATTTTGCCTAATCTGTTTTATTGTAAAATACATTATCCAACTATAAGCAATTAAAAAATAACAAGGAATAAAAACAGACAAAAAGAACAGTTCGAAAAAGCAAAATCAATTACTTTAATGTTTTAAGCACTTATTTCTCCGATTGACATCGCCTAATCAAAACTTTCATCAGAACCTCTTTTGTAGAGCATTTAGTAAGCTTTCTAATGGTATTCTTTCGTTTACCAAGATTCTCAACCTTTTTCGAGATATTAAGGAAAATAAAATATTTTATTCTAACCCTTCCTTAACTCCAAACGTAACCAAAATTTCAACATATTAGTTTTAAGGATAGTACAACATGCAGAAAATGTTTCAACTGAATCCCATGATTCTAAGTACCCAAACCAAAAACCGTATTCAAAAACTATTTTTCCAATTTTCTCAAAAACGGTTAAAGCTATCGCCTTGAAAATGGTTTCATTCGTTTTCCTTGCCAAAGAAGCCTATAAAACGTACTTACAAGCTTATGAACTCAAAAACGTAAGCGTTACGATTTTTTACGCGAATTTCACCCCAAACGCCATCTTCCAGTGGGCGGATATTGCTGGTTAACGAACTTGACCTTTCAAATCGGGCGACTGATTTTTGTACCAAATTTCATCAAAATCGGACCATTAGGGAGGCCAGAAATCCGCGAACAGACAAATATATATATACAAATTTTAACCACCGTTATTTTCGGTCTCTAGGGGTTCTGAAACGCGAAATTTTCTAGTCGGCACTTTCGGATTGTTTCATTGTATCAACCTTATAAGCGGCGTTCCTCCCTATGGGGGAGGGAGGAACCGCCCTAAAAATGAAGCAGCCACTTAAGATGACCATCCAAGGGAATGGTCCTTGCGCGATAAATAGACCCTACCCCTAGCCTAGCTCCATTTTAACTAAAGCTTCTTACGATCTTTTAACCTGGCATTTAAACTTGCCAAATGTGTGCTCCTTACATACATAGATTTATTTGTAGAGTCCCCTCTGGCAGCTGTAAAAACCCATAAGAGCCAGTGACTCTAAGTGGCGAGGAAAACCTGGTGTCATCTGAAGTAGATAATGACGCCTAACGCCAACAGACATATGAAGTATGTCAAGTTTGCTAAGAAGGAAAAACATCAAATAATTAAAATGGAGGGAGATAAATGGTCCCAAGAACCGAGTGCGGCCAGCCAAATTACCATGAGATGAAAACCTTAGCGGGCCTCCTCGGTTTCAAAGGAAACTCCTTCGAGCGACACCACGAACATCACGAACTAAAAATTTAATATTAGAGCCATGATGATCCTCAGTGGTTCATCAACACAACTTTGAAAATAGACAAGGGCTAGAAATGGAGGGATCCATACACGAATGTTCTTTTTTTTAGCACTTTCCTCCGAAGGAAAGTAGCTATTGAGGTTGGACTCATGACGAAATTTTTGAAAAATTTCTTCAAATCTTTATCGATCCTACCTAGTAGACACCGAAAATGACCCCCGTTAAAATTTATATATATATATATATATATATATATATATATATATATATATATATATATATGTCTGTTAACACGATAGCGGCCAGAGTTTTTGTTTTTTCGTCACGAAACTTGGTATATAGCATTCAATTAGCAAACGATTGAACGAGTTCGTTAACCACCAAAGTCGGTCCACCCGAATGGGGGGTTTACCCCGAACCCAAAACACTAATTTGACTATGACAGCCGTAATATTTGTTACATTTCAACGAAACTTGGTATTCGTAGTGGTAATATAGAGAGAAAAGTGAGATATAAAAACTGAACTAAATCGGTTCATTAGAAGGGGGGGTTTATTCCGGACCCACAATACCAATTCACCACTACCAGCCGTGGTTTTTGGTATATTTCGACGAAACTCGGTATTCGTAGTGGTAATCTACAGGTAAATATGTGTTGTAAAAATAAACTAAATCGGTTCATTAGAAGGGGGGGTTTACTCCGGACCCACAATACCAATTCGCCACTACCAGCCGTGATTTTTGGTATATTTCGACGAAACTCGGTATTCGTAGTGGTAATCTACAGGTAAATATGTGTTGTAAAAATAAACTAAATCGGTTCATTAGGAGGGGGGGGGGGGGTGGTTTACTCCGGACCCAAATTACTAATATACTCATACTGGTCTTAATTTCTGCTGTATTGTAACGAAACGCGGTATACGTCGTGGGTAACTCATGAGAAAGAAGTGTTGTAAAAATGAGCTGAAACGGTCAATCGGAAAGCGGGGGTTTACTTTGTAATATATTTCAATAGAAAAGCCAGCCAGACATAGGTTCACAAAGGCGCCGCAAGGAGCGCTTTCTACCACTAGAGTGACTGTATCCGGTTCCTGCGTTAGATCAAAATACGATAATATGAGGTTTTTTTGTATTTATTACGTAGTGTAGTAGGTACCATGTGTAAGCATAACTGGAAGAAAATTAATAATTTATCAGTTACTCATTACAAAATTAAAAGAGAACTATTCATGTTTTTATTTTATTTATGTAGGATATTTTAAGCAAATTGTTCTGGAAAGCAGTCTACACTACCCAAATTCTGAGGAAAGTGCTTAGTTATGCAGCTCCTGCGTGACGGACTTTTAATAAATGGAAGATGTTGGAGTAGGTAGAGGAGATGACTTCTTTGTCAATTTTGTCATTAACTGGGTTATTTTCTAGGTGGATAAAAATTGATTCGGAAAGGAGGCGTTTGTCTTCGTTGGATTCAGTGGAAAGGATGGAGTCAAAACCAAAGTCATGTCCGTCTGTGATGGCATGTCTAGTTAAAGCTGTCTTTATGTCTTTATTCCGTACATCGTTCTCCAATCTCTACTAGCTCCGGAGTTTAGAATATTAGAACTATTACAGCATTAAACAAATTTAGGTTTCCATTTTTGAAACTAGATGTACTTACAAAACTTTTCATGCCAGCCAATTAGTTTCATGTAGTTCCTGACGGCACCGTGATAGTCACCGACAATACAATAGCCAAAGTTTGGATTCTAAAAGCAGTAAACATAATCTGGATCAGCAGTAATCATTAACATGTATTATGCAAAAAAGATAGGTAGAACCTTCAAAATTTTCATATTTAATTTTTAACGCGACATTTCGGACCTTATTGTCCTTCTTCAGGCATTTTATTATGTAAATATACATATTTTATATAGTAAGATAGATGGTCATTCCTTCAGCCAATCTACAGTACAACTCCAAGTCTACAGGTAAAATACACCAGCTATTCCAAAACGAAGAACAATGAGAGTAGATAAAAAATGCTAGTTCTGGTATAAGTTTCTTGGCAAAAATGGCAGAGCCCATGAGTTTCCCGCCGAATGTTGTAATATAACAGTGGGCCGACTGACCGAAAGACTAGCTGACTAACTTATAAATGGCCTGGCCAACCGGCTGGTCAGTTGACCGACCATTATACAACTTTATGATAATGGTTATACATTAACGCAGGATATTTCCGGACCGTCCGTTAATATCTGCAAAGATTATAAGGATTAGGTGATAATAGACAATAAAACTAAATTTTTAGATAAAAATGTTCACCAAGGCCAATGTTAGAAGGGATTAACTCTTAACTTACGTATTATAAAAAATAATACAGGCATTTATTTAGTTGTACGTTTATTTACAGTAAAAATATAATATACAATTAAAAAAGATTGATTTCCTTCTAAAGGGAAATCATTTTGATCATGAAAATGTCATTTTTCAAGTACATAAAATCCAGCTATTCCTTAGTTGTAATAAATTGTACATTTGCTGCATATAGCCATTGATTAATCTTTTTAAACAAAAATTCCCGCCCAATTGCGAATTCCATTTCGCGACAAAAGCACCAGCTATGAAATTTTCATGCTAGAAATAACAAACAAACAACAGAACTAACCTCCTGCCTACTGTTGGCGTTCTCGTCGTTCTTCTTTAGCATTTCACAAAACTGATCGTAAGCTTTTCTTGTAGGGAAACCTAGTAGAGATGAGCCGCCTCGAGGAGTTTTGCATTTCTCTTTTACCTTTAATAAAAAACATAAATTTAACAGAAGCCTAGGGTATGGTAAAACAGTAAATCTACAAAACACAACATTACAGCAAAACCAAAATACAGTTTCATAATTTTTTTTTTTTTTTTTTCCCGGCGCATCGACATAAATCTTGGCCATTAGCGCCGACGTCCAGGGTTCAGCCAGGAATTTTCTCAGCGAGCCCTGAGATCAGGGCTCGCTGAGAAAATTCTTGGCTGCACCCTGGACGTCGGCGCTAATGGCCAAGATTTATGTCGATGCGCCGGAAAAAAAAAAATAAAAAAAATAAAAAGTTTCATAATTAACTGTTATTCGGCCCAGGCTTTGTGATTATTCAAATATACACCTCTTTAACACATAACATAGTAAAATTGAGAATGGAAAAAAACTGGTATATATTTACAAAGTTGAAACTGTTTATTTATTAAGGAAAAATATAGATTAAATCATGACAATTTGACCGAATTTTTGTAGAATTGTTACTTTACAACACATTCGACGATATAATAAGCATTCTATGTACACACAAACATATTTAAATTGTAACGTCCATTATTATTAACCTCGTGTAATATAAACACAGTGTGCGTAGGCCGGAACTTTGCCTGGCGCACTAGCATGCGCTTAGATTAAATCGGTTCAAATGAACGGGGGTTTACTCCGGGCCCAAATTTATAATTTTCTCATACTAACCATTCTTTCTTGCGTACTGTAATGAAATACGGTATACGCCGTGGGTATCTAAAGACAATGGTGTGTTTCAAAAATAAACTAAATCGGTTCATTAGAAGTTGGGGAGTGATCTGTATTAACTTCGAATTGAATTAAGCGGCTCGGGCCTTAGTTGTTGCTTCTGCCGCTAAGAGCGACGAACATGGACGCTGTATCCGCCTTCTGCTGAACATTGATCCAGTTGTTCTTCATTATGAACGCTAATTGCATAAATTTTCTATAGCACTCGAATGCATAAGTTCAATCTCATAAGCGCACATACAATAGTTACTTTTCGTACATTAGATTTAACCGATTACTTACCGAATCGTTTTCTCTGTTGGTGTTGAAAAAGGTTCTTATTGGAACAAAGGTGCTCGAGGTATGTCTTCCAGGGAAGTCGAACAATGTAATATACGGCTCTCTATCCATGGGTGGCTTAAACAGGTCTCTGTTTTTAACGTCGTGGTCTGTCGTCTGTAAGAAGAAATGTCATAACATTTCAATGCAATGGAACGTCTGATAAACATAGGCTTTTTAAATCCATTCTCCAAATACTTACTTGACAATTAATTGAGTAGTCGCACAAGGACATAAGCGAGTAAGGATTTCAGATGCTAAGGTCAAACAACTAAATTGACTCGTTAGCAGCTTTTAAATCAAGATGTTTCTCTTTTCACCGACCATTTTGTGGTGGTAGATGAGTCAGGTCTTAAAGGTATCTGGATGGTAGCCCGGTGGATAGATAGATTTATGGAAATCCATAGCGGTGGCACAAAAAAAAAACCCGATTTTTTTAATAAAGTTTTTCGGTCAGTATAAAGGTCGAAGTTGCGGGTGTTACGGGAGTGAACAGAAGAATTGAATTTGTGTAGATAAAAGGTAAGGGATTTCGTTGAGATTGGATGCCTTGGTCCTGGACTAAGCCGAGGAAGTACCAACTGGCGTTTTAGTGCGGAATTTGGGCGCATAGAGAATCCAGTATAAAAGAGTTTATGTTTTGATGATCGCCAAAAAACGATAGTAAGAGTAAAGGGGGGGGGGGCGAGAGGAATTGTCCTCATTTTTCGAGAGATGTCGGGAGAGATTGAACTGTTTGAGGATAAATATGAATACAAGTGTAATTAGGGAGATGTTGACTATTTGCTCACTTTTTTAAAAATTTAAATCGAGAGAGAAATAAAACCACTGAAAATGGAGGAATATATTTGAAAACTATTCAACTCCACTCACCAGTCGAGAAATGTTGGTGCGAACGTAGTTGATAAGTTGCTCCTGTTCATATCCAGTAAGAGTGCCCATCCTCTTCGCTATGAATTCGCTCCTTTCTTTGTTCCCCTTCTTCCTGACGTCTTCGAGTAAAGTGGACAGTGGAATGCTGCTGCTACTACTGGTGGCTTTCCACATATTATCTGCAACTGTGAAAGCCGTTCCGACTTGATGGGGTCCCCTTTTAAAGATTAAAGAAAATGATAAAAAGAAGCATTTAAAAAAAATATTCAGCAAAAAATTGTAAAAGGTATCAACAACAGGCTAAAATAGTTATTTGTGAATATAAATGTAGGACTTCGTTGTTAAGAGCAAATTCAATCTGGAGAATTTAAGAACGGTTGACCTTCCATTGTAAGCTTTTTTCCAGGTTATGAGAATTAAAAGAAAAATTCTGAAAAAGGGTAAAGTACCTCAGCGTAAGGTGCAGCACAGTTAGGAGTTAAATTCTCGAGCAAAGACTAAAGATGACAGAATGTTGGGGTTCGTAAATGTAAATCAGGTCTCCACACCGCTCCAACACGTCAGATTCGAGTTCGAATCACGTTTGAAGCTTGATGAATTCTCTCAGGAAAGGGCTCGCTTCACCATGGATATTTAGAAAGTATAGCAACCACTTGTTAGCCCGGAAATTATTCGCGACGAAGGCAATAAAAAATAAGTAGACAAAACGGTCCGTCATTCACAGTTCATCTGCTCAATGGTCAAACAGGTTCTTAAACAATCAGACATGCTTAACAAACAAACTCATGGGAAAATAATTCAATGTCTATGGACACCTGTTGAGTAATCAAACGTGTTACCCCAGAATTAAACTTAATATGAACCAAAATTTAACCGTAGACCTTTTATATATAAACATTAATAAAATAAAATTATTTTAGATGACGCATAAGGTGGATTTCTAAACGTTAAAGTTTCTCAGATAACTTCTAAGCAATAAGAACCTGGTATCAAGTATCTGGTTGGACTTTGTGTTTAATCATGAATGGTATGTATATACAGACGTTTTATGACATACCTCAGCTTAGCGACCCGAAATGGCTCTCTCTTCAGCTCTTCTAACTTTGAGCTAAGGTCCTTCTGATCATTTGGAATACATTTCTCTGCGGAAGACTTGAGCAAACATTTTTCCGGCACTCTCTGGAATCGGACTTTCTCCATGTTTCTCCGTCCGGGCTTGTCACCCATTTCTTTTTTGTGATGTTAAATTTGTGTGCATGAATGTGTTAAGCGTGATATATGATTTTGTATTTGTTTGTCTTAACCCATGTCCTTGTAGTCTTGAAAATTAACTGAACATATGGATTTTAAACAGGTGCTAAAATTTAGTTTATTTATTTTATTTTTAAGGCTCCGTAAATGAGAGGGTCCATGTCCGTGAGGGTTTAGGTATTACAGTCTGTGGCGCTGAGGATTGTGGGTCCGATTTCCCCCAGGGGTTCCTTATTTTATTTATTTATTTTTTTGTTTCTTTTTGAAAAAGTAAAGAGATCGCCTCTGTCCTGGCTGGAAAAGGGCAACTTGTAAATATCAAAAATGCTCAAAAACTCGGTATTAGTCCAAGAAGGATATCTCCAAGATGCTAAAGTCAAAGGGATATTCCAATGTGTTAATATCCAAGAGGGAGTGGGAGTTCACCTGTACCCCACTCCATCCTAAATGTTCCTCTTAGAGCCGTTTTTGATTTCCGCCAAGCGGAAATTGGCTATATAAAGTCAGAAAAAAATTACGAAGATGTATTCTAAAAAACTGCAAAGTAGAACCAGTAAGATCGTTTTTTTAAAATAATTTCATCAGTTGATTATAACATATATAAGAGAGTAAAATTTGTATGATAGCCATTGAAATTGTTAAGGTGACCAAAAAGCATTAGGTGTTAGCGCGTGAAAATTCCGCGTTTTGGGTTCAATTTCCTCTGGTGACTTTTATTTCCAAGATACAAAAGGCATTACATCTATGCTGGATAGAAAAATGTGGTAGGTAACCTGTGGATAGCGCGTCCCAAAAGCAGGGCCGCCACATGGGGGGGGGGGGGGGGGGGGGATTGCCGGGTACAGTTGTCCCGGGCCATGGGCGTATATAAGGGGGGGGGGCTTAGTTGATCGGTAAAAATGTTTCATAAACCCTTAAAAATAAATTAAATAAGATCACTTAGTTAAAAAAAAAAAAAAAAATATTTTGGGTGTAATAGCGTTTTAGTTGGTTAAAACTATTTCAAGTTGGAATAGTTCAGCCCCCCCCCCCCTCGAAATTATTTTCTATATACGCCCATGTCTCGGGCGTGGCTAATTCGAAAAAATGTATGGGTTATGAGCTTGTAAAAATAATGGGATTTAGAAATATAGACAGGCTTAGTCTATATTAATTGTAATGGGATCTATATTATTTTTAATGTACATAAACGACAAAACAAGTGCAGTCCCAGAATAGTATATTTCATTAGGAGTCGTAATAAAACTTCAAGTACCGAAAGTGAACTTTGCAGCACCGATTGTCAGCTTTTATTCTCATCCCGCTCAAAACTCAAGATGAAAATAATTTTAAAATGTCCAATGTGTTGTAGAAGGATTAGAACCCTGAAGCTGAGAGCGAGCCGCATCTGGCGAGCAAGAGACACGAATGATTTTATTTATTTTAATTTTAATGCCCACTTATACATAACGCGGATTTCTGGGACGGGCTATCTTCAGGTTACCACTAGCTAGAAAAGAAATAACGTATTTTCTGTTTTTTACAAAGAAAATAGACTAAAAGCCCAGTGAGAATCAAATCCAGACCCCAGGCACGGAGTGCTTAACACTCAGAGATATCAGTCCTCCAGAAATTATTTTTAAAATATTGCTATCACAAGGAAGTAATGGGAAGAAGTTGGAATAGCAAAACACTTGTCAATTAAAATCCATTTGAATTATTATTATTTAAATATGGCCTAAAGAATCAAAAAAATAAAAATAGCGACGTTTAAATAACATATTAATTCATTCAATTAGACCCTCAATTCTGCCCGAGGCCTACCTAATGAGTACGCATATCGATACAAAATATCGCAGCTCTGGAAGAATAATGTCACCATTTAAAACATATAATTTGTAAAGGAGAATCAAAAGAAAAATAATACTCTGGGGGAAAGGAATAATGACTCATCTCCCTCCTCATTGTAAATTTGCTAAATACAAATATGTACAGAGATTTACAATCATCTAATGCATTTTTGAGCCCGCTAACAAGTAATGTAAATTTCACAAAATTCAAAAAATAGTTTGTCTATGAATGAGTCTATTCTAAAGGCGTACCTATAAATAAATTATCGGTTGACTGATTTTGAAAGATTGATCCATTTTAATTTAAAAAGTCCAACTCGCAGGAACTGCGTCATTTTAGAGCATTTCCGTACTTATTCCTAGTGATGTTAGGCAAGCTTAGTATAGATATAAACATTTAAATAATTTTTTTTTAAGATTTCGTCAAAAATGTCAACATCTACTCGAACATAACACAGAAGCGGAAATCACTCAATCTGCCTTCTCCTCATTCTTAAGGAAGGCTCTATAAGTCAATGCAAAAACTGTTCCGTATTTAACATGTTTTACTAAGTTATAATTTTGTTGCTAAATATAACTGAAAAAATAAATAAATAAAAAACTGAGGAAAATGCATGCAAAGAAAGGAGCACACCCAATAAGATTTATGCTCTGATTTCTTAGAATAAAATAGCCCCATCGAAAATTTTGTCTAGAATCTAGTCAGCACTCGAATTGTTCTGCCCACTGACTGATATCACTACATCTGAACCATGTTCGAGATATTCAAGAAAATGTACAAAGATCCTAAAACTGTTCGTGTGTTAATAAAATTTTTTTTTTTGAATACTTCCTTAACTCGAAATTAACCAAAATAAAAATATCTTACAAACATTATGGTCTTCGTGTTTTGACCGTGCCTTCGCCAACGTTTCACCAGTTATACTGCTGGCTTCCTCAGGGTTACGTCTGAGAATGAGGATATTGTCTAGTTCACCCTGTATAAGTACCCGTTTTTGGGTGGTTTCATGGGCGTAGTCTCGTCTTCCATGATTCTGATTGGTCCGTTTCCTCCTTGCTTAATCCTGATTGGTCGGTTATATCCGGATCGTTGATTGGTCCATCTTCTATCCTTCTTGTCAGTCTAGCTTTAATGACTGGGTACCACAATTTACTTAGCTGATAACCATCTTCTTTGTTATAATTTTGCGGTTGTTTCACTATAGCATAGGAACATCAAAAATAGTTATCACAATTTCATTTTCTCGAAACAAAATTTCAATAAATGAAAGTGAATTAAAAAATTTCAACTTGTATTATGTTTCTCCCCCTGAATCATAATGGAGAAAAAAAAAGAAGATATTTAATTGTTAAAAGTACATCTTCGCTTTGATTGGAGGTGAGAAGTAAAATATTGAAACTTATAGCTTGCCGGTACAGCTAAGCTAAGACTGAACTGTAACAGTGGCAAGGGAACGGGAGTGAAAATTACCATTGTGATTTCCAAATGGGAAATTTAATACAAGTCGTTTGGAACCATCCCGTTCTATATGACACTAGTCATGCCGACTATATGAGAACTAAAATGAAGGATGAGCTATGAGAGAAAATTGGTACAGAGCTTGCTTCTGTAAGTGCTTATTTTTATTACAACTGGATTTAATTATTATTCATTACAATTATTGTTGTATGTATAAAATCTATTATTTTTTTAATATACTCCCTTTCTCTAATCAGTATTGCTCTCTTTGAAGTGCTGTGTTGCCTCACGACAGATCCTTGTATACTGTTTAAACAATCTTTGAATTGTTCTCAAATCAAACAATCCGACTCATGTCATCATCATAGCACGTTTCGTTCTTATCCGTAATATTATCTGGACAGCTTGGAATAGAAACAGCCACTATTTTGTTTAGATCATTCGTGAAAAATGTAAACACATATTCCAATGAAATCTCAAAGAAAAGCAAGATTGTAAGCAAGGCAGGAAACTGAGAGTATAATATGGAGGGAGGGAGGAATCATCTATAATCCTGTGTTTTATGGCCTCATAGTGGTTGACAACACATTAAATAAAAAAAAGAATGAAACCGACGAAAGCACAATGTAGAAAATACTCACACTGTATCTTCAAATTCCACTCGGAAAGATCAATGACAAACAAAAAATGGTTTCTCATTTTATAAATCCTCTTTTACTAACAAATACATTTTACTATTATGTGGAATTACAAAAAGCAATAAAAACCTAAGGGAAACAGGCAAAAAGAACCGTTCAAATAAACAAAACCAACAACTTCAAAGTTTAAAGCACTTATTTCACTAAATGTAAACGTCCCATCAAAAAATTACTTTAGAAACATTTTTTAGGTAATTTATTAAGGATTTGAATGGTCACTATCGATTTACCATGATTTGCAATCCGTTTTCGAGATATTTAAGGAAATATATGAAAATTCCAAATCTGCTCATGCCTGTTAATAAAAAATATTATTTTTCCAATACTTCCTAAACTCTAAATGTAACCAAAACTAAAATATTTTAGTTTGGATAAAATACAAACTTTTAGAAAATATTTCAACTGCATGCAACGATTTTAAGTATCCAAACAGAAAATCAGCTAAGAAAAAATAGTTCTATTCACTTTTCTCGAAAACAGTTACAGATATTGCCTTGAAAATGGTTTTATTCGTCTTCCAAAACCGTAAAATCTACGATTTTATTCACACGAATATTGCCAAAATCTTAGTGTTTTGGGAGGCAGAGATATTTTTATTAACAGACTTGAGCAGTTTCCGGATCCTCCTATATTTTCTAAAATATCTCAAGAAAGGTTGGGAAATTGTGATAAGTGGAAGGTGACCATTCGAAAGCTAACTAAATTTTCTACAAAAAAAGGTTCTGAAGCAATCTGATGATGCAATGTAAATCGAAGAAATAAGTGCTTAAAACTTCAAATGTGAAAGCTTTTTTTTCTTTTCAAAAGATTTTTGTCTCTGTTTAACTCACTTTTTAATTAGTTGTTTTTTGTTTATATTGCATTTACTAGTGAAATGTGTATTTTTAAAATATAAGGTAAGAACATGAGAAATGTATTAGTAGAAGTGTTTTCCTACGGTGAAAATAGAGAAGATGGAGTAAATTCTGTCGTGGCACCTTAAATCATCCATTTCTTTGAAATTTTTTGAAAATATTTTTCATAAAAGAACAACCCCTACCTATAACTGCTTCTATACCTTTAGTAATGTAACTAGGGATACGAAGGGAAACACGCCAAGATGGCCAATCTAAACATGAAGAGTTAATTTTTCTAAAAAAATATACCTATATTTGAAAAAGTAAGTAAAAGAGTATTTTTTCCTTTGTATTACAAAATGGTTTAAACAATTGTAGTTTTAAAGTCCAGGATTATTAATTTAATAATAGGAAGGGAAAATGAATACAAAAGATTTTTTTTTTTATTTAATAGCAAATCATAAAAAAGGTGTAACAATTTCTCGTATATACACTCACAGATTTTCATGTACTGGTCTTCTCACCTTGAAAATATTTTTCATGGATTATATACCTAATACACTGTAATATATGGTTTCTCTCTTGTCTTATTTCTTTCGACAACAACTGAAAATATAATAAAATTATCATTAATTTGATTATCAGAACTCCATTAATGAGTAATACTACCTTGTAACTTTTTTTATGGGCTTAAATGCTGCCTTAACTAATCAAAAATGATATAAAAGAGCATTTATGTGGCGGAAAAGTTTTTAAATGTGTCTTTACACTCACTGCCACCAGTTCCCCTTCAATACATTTCAAAATTAAAAAGAAAAAAATGAACACTTCAGTAAATTAAACTTTAAAATCGTTTTCCCCAAAACTATGTTTTTCAAATCGGGCGATATGCTAATGCCTTGAATTTTCAACCAATCAACTTCATATTTTAACTGCAGCTTTTCAATGATATTTGCTAGTGAAGTACAAAGGATTTTTTCGATTCATTGAATTATAACGGTTTTATGAAGAATTTTCAACAGCCTTTTTAATAGAAAACGAAGAATTGTTGACCACTTTAAAAAAATCACTATTTCTTAACAATCCAATGTACTTTACTAGAGATCTTACTTTCTTTCTTTCAAAATAATTTTAGTGTTTTGTTCTAGATTATAAATTACAGCCTGCAGACTATCGCTGTGAAAAAAGAGGGTTTCTGATCGTTAGACACTGCACAACCATTTTGTTTTCGTACTTATTTTTTTTTTTTTTTTTGTACATTCACATCCCATATAATACTTATGACATAAAGAATTGAAAAATATTGATTAATTTGTAATTCATAAATTTGAGAAAATTACTTTGATTTTGATCACACAAGGTAGTATTACCCCTTAAGTTATAAGCATTATTTTTTTTCTTTTGCCCCATTTACTCATATGGTAAAAAAGTAATACAAGCTAATTAATCATAAAATACATTACAAATATTTAAAAAAAAAACAATTTGTCATTTTTTGTTTAAATTAGCTCAACAGGCTGGAATTTGAACCCAGAAAAAATTATCAGTTTTACACTTGGGTGCATTGCCAATAATTCTGCTGGGCAGCATATCACAGCATGGCAAGTCAATTTATCGAATAAAGGCAAAGCCTCAGGCAGACACTGTACAATTTAATCTGAAGATAGCCAATATTATAGCAGATAAGGTATCTCTGGTGACAAATTTATTTATATATATATTTATTATATAAACAACTATATAATATTCACGACGAGATACATCATAAGCGAAAATTTTAGAAAAATTAACTTATTAGGTGGCCTAATTTGAGTCCAGGATCTTCCAATTTACTACTAATTAGCGCTTTGCCAATTATGCTACTATCCATCCTCAGGAATTGATTTCCCTAAAAAAATGAAGATTATACTAAAACAACGGGAGGTAGTGGGTTCAAATTAAACCATCTAATGAGTTAATTGTTCTAAAATTATGATTTGAAAATTGTCACTGCTGGTGAATACCCTCCTGTATATTATACAGTGGTTTAATAAAAAACAAAATTAATATTGAATCATAATTTACTTTTTCAAGAAGTGTCAAAGGTCTTTTCCTTAAGGTCGGCTTCCAGCCCTGGTCACTAGTTTTGTTATGAATTAAAGGTTTCTTTGTCAATTTAGTAGGTGTTCGCTTATGAGTTGTCTCAATTTTTTTAATTTTTTCTAGGTGAATGTTTGGTAAATTGTCACTTTCTCGAGAAATCTTCTCCTCTGTTGGCGCCTCATCATCATTTTCAACAGAATGAGGAATTGGGTCATTCTCATTTCCCTTATTCTCAGGCAATTCTTCATCTGTGAAAAAGAACGAAAATAAATTAGGTTATATCAATATATTTGTTATATTTCATGAAAACAGAAAAATGATAATAATTTAATTTAATAATATAATAATTACAGGTGTAATAATAATTTTTATTATTTTAATAATAAAATATGATTTCTTTATTTGCAGTTTCACTCAAATAATTTGATCCCATAAGAATTTTTTACCATGCACACGTCTCACAAGGAAAAATTAATAAAGGAAAAAATAAATAGAAAAATAAATTAAAATAATATGAGGAAAAAAAAGATAAAAAATAAATAGAAAATCTTTACAAGAATGCTAATTTAGGAAACCACACCCTCGACCAAGAGCATCTAATGAAACTTTTCTTTTATTTCGTATTTTATATTTTTTTCTTTCTCCAAAATCTTAACATTTGTGAAGTTGAATACATTCTTTATGTTCAGTTTTATTCTCCAGTAAGTAATTGCAAGTTGTTGAGACTTATATCATTCTATTTATGACAATTAGAAGTGGGAGGGGAACAGAGTTAGTCCCCCATAAATGTAATGAGAATACGGTTGGTCCCCTTTAGGGGAAATTAAGGTACCCTCTTGAAGATTGGCCAGAGCAGCTGTTCCAAGAGGGAATCATACCAGAAATGAGGGGTTTTTGGTGGGTGAGAGTCCCACACACTGGGGGAGTTGTACGAGGCGAATCCGCCCTCAGGGCCTTTTAGGTTTTCCCCTCATTGCAAAAAAAAAAAAAAAAAAAAAAAAAAAAAAAAATGTATGACAATTATCTATTTCTGTCTAGTGTTTGTTTGGGAGTCTTGTTTTTTTTTTATATAGTTTTGGAATTTTGTAGGTTTAATATCTATAGAATTTGCTTGTTTTTTTTTTTTTTTTGTTTTTTTTTTTTTTTTTTCGATACTGTGAGGATACTTTTATATACTTTTAGATCAGGCAGAATTAGAATGGGGACATAAACAAAGCTTATCGTGTAGTAGTGATGAATCATTGGTTCTAAGAAATGTTTAATTTGACTAAAAAGACATAAATTACATGAAACATTTTTACAAATGTTTGTTGGCGGTTAATGTGTTAAGGAACTAATATCTTCTTTTAAATACAAGTCATGCAAGATACGCACTTACCTTCACTGCCAGAAGCATAAGAAGCACTTAGAGCCATTAAAACTTTACTGGCACGAGGAGTACCCTCATTTTCCTTTTCTCCATCATCTCGTATCCACTCATCATCACTGAAGTGTTCCATTTCTTTAGCACCTTCACCTTCATTTTTTGTATCTTCTATTAGCTCCTCGTTTAATGATGCTAAAAAAGAAAAATAATACATTTCAGACTTTTTTAAATTCATTGTTTTCACGAAGTAGAAAGCATGGCATCAAAAATATATATGTCTGTATCTAAAAGCTCCCAAACTCTTGTGATTTAATTAGCTATGCATAATTGAGTTGAGCGTTTTATAATAATTAAGCTTTTTGATTTGAAAGCTTTCAAAAATAAATTTCTGAATGAATGAGGAAGACTCGATCCCAGCACGATGTCAGCCTGATGGTGGTTTATTGGCTGGCGCCTTGAGACCTCTGGAGCCTCAGATCTATCATTAGCTTTGACGGTCTCACAGCCCCACACAGACCCTCAAACCCAAGCTCTTATTATGAAAAGTCAATATGGTATATCCTGATTTGTCGAATAACAGAGCTCACCTTTTGGCCCCATACAACTAGGAGGGCTATGTTATTGACTGGCATAGGCTTTGCCTGGTTCATCATCCATCTCCCAATTCTAGGCATAAATAACACAAGTAGTTGATTTGCCCAAAAAGAAGAAAAAGAGGTTCACGCGAACTCTTAAACGAGAGATTTTAATTCCCTAATCTACACTAGTGAACCTACTTCCTCCGTAATAAACACGATACCAGAGTCGGCAATGCAACTACACATAACAAAACTACAACTTCAGTCAGTGCTAACGGACATAGAGCATATGAGCCAAAAATAAAAAATAAACAAAAATACAATTTCAGCAATGCCAATAACCATATCACGTTGGTTCCCATCCGATCATTGAAGTTAAGGGAACTTGAGCATGGTAAGACCTTAGATAACAAAGGTCAACATTTGATCTAAAAAAAAGCACTTGGAGCAGTGTGGTCCTTATGGTTTTCGGGGTCGCTGATAACGATGAACACATTGGTTAACCTTAATCACATCAGATTCAAGGACATTCGAAGGCCAAATAGAGAAAAAAAAACATAGGACAAATCTGAAAGAATTCATGCTTATGTTTTTAAGGTCCCTGAGTCCGAATCCGTAGTTTTTTGACCTTACGCCTTTTCATAGAGGTAATTTGAAGGTCAATCAGAGAAAAAAACGTAAAAAAAATCTGAGAAAATTCATGCGCATGTTTTTGAGATCCCTGAGTCCGAACCCGTAGTTTGTTTGACTTGCACTGCCTCCCAGAAAATGATTTTTTTTTTCACTATTTGACATTCAAATGACCTCTAGGAAAAGGTGTTAGGTCAAACAAGCTACCGATTCGAACTGAGGGGCCTCCTCAAAAACATACGCATGATTGTTTTTTTCTCTAATTGACCTTCAAATGCCTTGAATCTGATGTGATGAAGAACAACCGACTCGCTCATTCATTGTAATCAGCGCCCCCAAAAAACCCATAAGGACCATAATGCTCCGAGTGTTTTTTTGGCCTGCGTAATTGACACCCATGCTTAAAGTTGTGAGCATTATATATCCCACCATTAAATAGCCTAGCCTGGTTGAGAGTCTTAAAAAAAAAAAAAAAAAAAAAAAAAAAAAAAAAAAAAAAAAAAAAAAAAAAAAAAAAATTACTTCAACCTCAGTAGGAGAGAAGTGGTTGCAACTATTAATACAAAAAAAAAAAAACATGTTTTCAAAATGTAATGCCCAATTTATACATTAATAAATAACCAAGAGTCTTTTTAATTTAATAAATTAATTTTAAACCATACTTCATGAACATTGATCACACAATACACCCAATCAATTTCAGTTAAAATTTACTGTGTCAGAGATTTTTATTCCTTTTATTTTGGAAATATGTTTCATCTTTAAGTTAATCGCAAATTGTTTCATCTTCATGGAAAAGAAAGTATATACAATAGAACTCTAAACTTTAAAATCTATTTTTTATATATAAATTATTAGTTTTCATTCTTTCTAATTGAAATTTATAAATCAAATTAGGGATAAAAAATATGAAAAAACACTCTGCTTACCCGTGCTAAGAAATTCTGGTTTATCATTTTCACCTTGAGTGTTTCTTTTCCTTTTTCTGGTTTTCTTCTTTGTTTTAAATGAATCCCATTTCTTCCCTGTAATTATAGTTTTCATGTATATTTTATGTTGAAATAAAAACATTTTATCAGTTCATACTATTGAAGATAAAAATAATAATAATCACCATTAAAAAATGTTTAGTAGCCTACCTTTTTGCATGGTGTAACCATTATTTTCTTTGAACCCTTCTTTTTTGTCCACAAGTCGTTCTCCTCTATTGTCCATTTCCTTTTTCAAGGCCAATTTGTTTTCAATATTTTCTAAAGTGGGATAATTCCTAAAATTAAATAAGAACAATTAGGCAACATTTTAACTTAGCAGTTTCAGGGTGTCTACTACTTTTGTGAAAGCCAATTTCATGGCATTTTCATGAATTTAAATGCAAATGTCATACCCATTAAAAAGAAAATAATTTCACTTAAAAAGAAAAATGCTTAACTTTTAGCTAAAAATTTTTTGAAACTTTACATGGATATCCGATAAATCTATTAAATTACAATTTAAAACTGTATAAAATGTGTATCATATGTTAAAGAGGAAAGATACAATAATTTTAAAAGTGAAGAAACGATGGTACTACAAAGTTTAGAATGACTATGGATTTACAGCCTCAAAAATTTCGAACAATGGTAGAAGATTCGAAATTTCCAAAAAGTATAACTAACTTAATATTTATTGTCAATTTACATAGTTTAGTCAATTAAAGTGTACATCATTTCAAAATTAAAGTCTGCATGAACAACTCTGAATATGAATAAAGAGAAATAAAAATATATGTGACTAATGGATAATTGATGAGTAACTGGTACAACAAAGGAATCTAAGAGAGGAAGGGGCTGTGGAAGGCAGATAGAATTGAGTCACCGTACGAATACAACGACAATTACGAGTGCGCAGTAGTCCTAAAATTATGTAATTGTGTATTATGACTCCGGTAAAACTGAAATTTGGTGACATGTTTTCAAAATTCATGACTTTTTCATGATTTGCGTGCCCTATTTTCAAGTTCGTGATATTTTCATGATTTTCGGGACTTTACGTGTCATATTCGTTTCATGTTTTTAAAACTTGCTTTAAAACATGAAAAATGCAATTGCCTAGAAAAACTAGATACTTCAATACAATTTGAAATAATAAGACAAAATTTTATAAACTAGTCATTAGGCTAAGAAAGAACTTTGAAAAACAGCGTACAGTAGTTGCAACTGAACATAAATGCTAGTTAAAAAATTTAATTTGTAACAAAAGATTTACAAACCTCCGTCTTTCAAGTTTCCATTTTTCAATTTCTTCAGTGTCGTAGCCTTGGACAATTTTTTCAAACACACCCGACTCATGTTGTAGTTTAACATGCAATGCGACAACTTTAGGGGCAGCATTAAACACACACCCTTCCACATGGCAAGAAACATGCTCTGATAAATGTATCTCTAATTCTTCCGGTGTTACCCAGGATCGGTCACAAATTTCACAATAATGTTCTCCCTGACAAAGAAAAATGTCAATTAATATAAGAGGCATGTGCAATATTGTAAAATGTAGTTTAATAATATGAAATAACCAGCAAAAAGAACAATATTAAAAAAATACATAAATACAGCAATAATAAAAAAAAAAAAAATACATGAAAATATTACTTAAGCCTGAGGCAGCACACAGAATGCTGTTTTTGTGGGGAGTGAATATATTTTCTAAGGGGCAGGTCCCAAATTTATTCATTAGTATCATATTTACATTGTAGCTAAAATAACTATATTATTTTATACAGTATAAAAAGGTTGCCATCGATGCCGTAAATCAAGATTTGTCAAAATTCACCTTCATAAACATCATCTTATAAGCCTAATCTTATTTTGCTTACAAAATAGCTACTATAATCCAGTAATTTATAAGCACTTCTTGATTTATAATCCAATGTTTTGCAGTCTTAGAGATTTACACCCCTTTTCATAGAACCTATTAGAGAAAAATAAGAGTGCAAAAGAAAGGGGAGTATAATAATTATAAGGACAAACAATTGTTGAAAAGGTAAGTAATTTAAACAGATCAAATTTCGAACTATGCAAATGAGATTTTTGTTTAAGTTTGGCTAAAGAAATATAAATGTCAACACACACCATTGTAGTGTTGTTTTGAATGATAAGGCTGTATATCACAATTGACAATAAAACTTCTGATTTTACTGTTTTGTCCCAAATAGATGACTACTCATTTTATGTTTATGACAATAGCTGAATGCAAGTTTCCAATTTAGATAAAATGTATTTTTTTTTAAATCGGACCAAAACTTGAAAAACTTTAAATACATATACAGGGATCCCACCAACAGGGAAATGTCAGGGAATTTAATTATGAAAAAAAAATCAGGGAAATTCAAAATTTAATTTTTTTCATTTATTAATTTTAAGGGAGGAACAGAAAAAAAGGGAAAAATTGCTTGCATTGTATGTATATATTTTTTCCAATTCTTCTACTCTTTCTCTCAATGTCTTATTTGGAATATTTTGGTCTCTGAAACACAACATCTGGAAGGGTTGCATAAAGAATCTTAAAAACATGGCCTTTGCTATATTTTTAAGACTCTTAACTAGAGATCTATTGGCTTAAATTCCCAGCATTATCTGACATGGCTGTATTTTTATCACGTATGGTAATAGTTTGTCTTGGGAGTATATAAGCGGGGGAGTTGCACCCCCCCCCCTGACATTTTTATTTTATCGGTAAAAATGTGTCATAAAAACCTTAAAAATAAATTAAAAAAGATCACTTAGTTCAGAATTTTTTTTTATTGTAATAGCGTTTTAGTTGGCTAACTATTCCATGTTCCAGATTTTTAGTAACCACCAAATGTACCCAGCCTCCCCCCCAAAATTATTTCCTATATAAGCCCATGTAATCTGCAGTCAATAAATAAATAAAACTCTCCTTATTAAATGTTTGTATTATTCTGATTAATATAATAATATTTGCATATCTATTAGATTTAAAAATATTCACTTCATTATCAATCACAAGTTTAGTTAGCATGCTCAAATCGATCTTTTTATTTTGCATATTTTTTTTTAAACTCCTGTAAGCTATCATATTAGGTTAGTGCATGTTTATTAACTCATGTAATTATACAAATTTCTTTTATTATGTACACCTTAACACCGAATCCCTCGTTTAATATCTTTTATCACTGTTTGGGAGGTCAGGGAATTCCATTTCCAAAACTCGGTGGGGACCCAGTATATCGATTTCCCAATGAAATGAGCACTCACTTAATAGACTTTCAACTAAAAACTTAAATTAACATTCTTTGTGCTCCTCAAGAGGCTTAATAAAAAATTTGATTTAGTATTAAAAACATGTTTATTTGTCAAATAAACAACAACTAAATTAGCTCCCTGCACTCTAAATTGTCTGGATTCTATGATAAAGGATTTCATTTCAATTAGCATTTTTTTTTTCCTGAAGTCCATCTTTTCCATTCGTACAATGTAAGAGCAACATGTAATTCTTTATATAACATTCAGTAATTTTTGTGGTTTTTCTCAAATCACTCTCTTGAATTCCTTTGAGCAAGGTTTAATGAAATTGCAAAAGATAGGACTATTTCTCAATTGTCTCTTGGAGTAAATTCATTCCATTCATTTGGTTTAGACATTTCATGTCTAATAAGTTATCATCAGATGAAAACAATTATCGTAATCTACAAAAAAATAAATATAGAAAAGAAAAAATATTCAGCCTGAAACGTGTTTTTGAGCCTAAAGCTTCAAGACAAGAAAAGAGAAACTTTTTAGCTCCTGAAAGAGTAAGAAAAAAAAAAACAAAAACAGGAAAATAGGGAAACCTATTCACCCATTCAATGACAGGCTCTGCTTGAAGTTGCTAAGAGCCAAACAAAAAGAAAATCTGTGGTTGGAGATTCTAGTGCAAAAAGAAAAAACAGATGTTACGCCAGACTTTCTTTCTGACTGCTTCCTCATGGTTCATTTTCAGAATAAAACCTGAGGAAGCCAATAAAATGTCTGACAAAATGGCAGTTATTATCACAATGACACTCATATCAGAAAACCTTAAAAGTAACATGGACCGTGGAAGCCTATGAGAATCAAAAAGAAAAAAGTTTTGAAATGTGACAAACCAATTTTGGCATACTCAATTAGCAAACAGGCTGAAAATTTTATATAACTTTGTTACCTTCTGATCCTACTAAGTGATTCGGAATCAAATCATAGTAAACTGACAACACTTATAATAAACGATGAAGAAAAGGCTGGAAACCGTAGATATACCGTCCCAAAAATCAACTTTATTTATAAAGGAACGTTTAAATTGAAATAATGAATTACAACTTCATATGAACATTTTAAAATACAGGATTCCTATTGAATTTAAAATATAGAGTGCAGGGTCGACCTTAAATTAATGTTTACCCAACTCCAGAGGGATTAACTAAACAAAATTAAGAAATAAATTATAATATAATTAGAAATAATAATAAATCAGATTAGAAACACAGAATAGTTCAGAAAGGGACTTATAAAAAAATGTTGATAATGCTTTGAATAAATTTAATTTTAAAAAATGGCATAAATAAGAATGTATTACTAATATTAACAAATGTAGGGATTTACTTACATGCATAAAAGAAACAGACATTGCCACTTTCCCCATGGAGACTTTAAATATTAAATTAATAACTGACTTACTGGTTTGTTGTGAAGCGAGTAACAAATGTTACTCTGATTGCATCCAAAATCCACCGTCCTTTCAACTCCATATACACAGAAAGAATCTGTGCATAAGCAATAGTGGCTGCTTAGAAATTATTAGGCAAGAGAAAGTAAGTGCTGCCACTACGAATAAAAGCCTTGGGACAATTTTGAATTAGTAATAAGATTTAAAAGTAGTAAATGAATAACTATGGACAGTGGATAGTTTTTGAATAATATTTTATTAAAATGAAATTCAAAGCACATATATATATATTTAATATATACTATTAATTCTACTGAAAGAATGTAATTAGCTGAGATATTTTAAAACAGTGCTACAATATCAGCTAATGTGGTAGTCTACAAGTTAAAATTTGTTCATGAACAAACAATTAATATGAAGAAATAACATAAAATGAATTTGACAAATGACTTTAGAAAAGATAGGGTGATAGCAATAATTTTGAAAGGGCCATTTATTTTTTAACATTCAGTATCACTAAGCATTAAATGTGGCTACAACTGCCTCTAATATATCTAGCTATATTTTCACAATGTATTGAACTTTCACATGATAAAATCGATTTTTTTTTCTTAGAAAAGAAAAAAAAAAAAAAAAAAACATGAACACATTTACTATTAGAACATCCCAAAATTCACTTCACTAAAATATGGAGAAAAATGTCAATAACATCTTCTAGTACACCATTTATAATTTATGGCATAAATCAAATTTAAAAAGAATATTAACTCTTATATTTACAATAAGTTCTCTTCAAATTATTTTATATACGAAATGAATTATTTATGAATTTAAAGATCCCTCTTTGAACTAAAGATGATTTGAAATAATAAATACAACTTTAAATACTATTAGGGCCTCACTTCTGTTCATCTGTTCCATTCTTAGGCACTCCTTTGGCAGCTGAGCTCTGAAAAATAAATTTAAAACACTGTTTAAAAAATCCTTTAATTTTAGCTCACAGAATATAACTTTAAAAAGGACTAACTTCATCTGTGTACAAATTACTAGTCACATAGTTTGTTTACGGATTATATTAAGCACATTAACAGTCGAATTTCGGTAAGAAAGGAGAAGGTGTCAAACAAACGTATCATATTTTTTTTTTTTAATTGTATGTATTGCTATCAATTAAATTAAATTAATTCTACAAATCTTGACAATACTTGGATTAGTCACTGTACAGTAAAAACTGGAGTGAGTTAACCATGCTTGAACAAAGCTTGGCAAAAACTAAGTGGTTAATTTCTTCATGATTATGGATGAATTTTAATCTGTATTGCAATCAATTCCTTGAGACCTATCACTTCTTGCCTCATAAGTGTTTCAGGAATACCAGACTTTTTGTGGGTGTTTTTTTTTTGTGTGTGTTACCTAGCTATATGGGAAAGCTTAGTTGCCCCATATATTTTGTCCCCAGGTTTAATTTGTTTTTTCATGCCTACCTGAACATTTTTATACTGGTATAAGGCTAACGTTCACAAGCTGAGACTGTACGAGTGCATGATCTGAAAAGATACTAGAGTTAGCTGCGTATCAAGTAGGGAACAAATAATTAAGAACTATGTAGTGTTAAATAATTTTTTACTTCCTAATAATAAATAAATAAAAAAATTGAATAGTTTTGATTTTTTATGTTTGTAATGAACAACTGACCCATTGAACAGTAGAAACCGGATACAGCGCCCAAACATCTGCCAAGGTAATCAAGCCCAGGCATTCTTTCAACATGTTCGAGTTTATTAATATGTTCAAGCCAGCCTAATATAGATTATTCTTGCTATATCCTGTTCGAAAAATAACTCATTTTCCGAATTCGTCCTAATCCCATCATTGTGCCAACCGCGGTAAAATAGTTTCCTAAGAACTCTTCTTACCTATCTTAACATTACTTTAAACCCGGATATAAACGAGCACCTGAGAGCAATAATGCTTGTTTCTTTCAACGAAACTGCCTTTTGTGCATGATGAGAAGTGATGGTAAAGATTTAACATATAAACCAGCAAAATTAGAAAGATTTTGCTAAATAATTGAAACAGTAGTTTACAAGAAATTTAAAAGAGCAAAACTTTATAATCCATAAATGCGATAGAGGCCTATCTGTTTTCTTTGATACAATGGTTTTTATTTTCTTTCAGAATTTCAAAAGGAGGCAAAGTTAAAAAAGTAAGATAATGACATCAATTTAATCTAAATAAAAAATTAACACTTACTTGACTCTCAGGTTGATTTCCAATGAATTCCATTCTAGCAGCTGCAGCCATTGATTGCACTTTATCCCTCTGTTCGTTGAATAGTTTTAAATCTGATTCGGTTTTACTTTCATCAGATGTTTTCTTTAAAGCATTCATTTTTTCGATTTCAGCTTTGATACCATCATCAATCCATGGGCCTTCAAGTATGTTTTCATCTTTCTTTTCTTGTTCTTTTGTTGGCTTAGCAGATTCCTAGTGTGATTCATATTTCATTGTGTTAACAAGGTCTATTATTTAACTATAATCCATTATTATTACAAAGAATTTAATGGCATTGGGAAAATAAAGGATGAACAATATTTATTAATTCTCCATCCAAAATATGTTTGTGGAGTAATTAGATAAATAGTTATTTAAACACAATGAAATCAATTACACTAAACAAAAATAAACTAAGACATTTCTATGAATGAACAAAACTATTACATTATTGTTTTAAATTTTCTGCCCGACATTTTGCAAGAGTTGCTTTTCATATGCTTACAATGAAATCTATAAACATTTATATTGAAGTATAAATTCAAAGTCTATCCTAAAGTTATCACTCAAGTTCCATGGGTAATAGTCAGAAACATTGGAGCTCATCATAAAAAATTTACAATCAAAATACATTTGGATACTGTTTGTATAAAAATATTAATCGCATTAGCATAATTTCTTCCAAGCAAATATTTATAAGTGACTCTAGTTGTTATTCAAGTTCAAAATAGTTATTAATTAGACAAAAAGATAAAGGTTTAATCCTTCGAAATTATTCTTGTAATTTAGTCAGGAATGACAAAACATAGGAGCCGCATCGAATACTAAGATGAAAGGTTCATTGGAGACAAATGCGTACATTTATAAACTGTTTAAAATCTATGCAAGGCTTCAAAAGAAAATGATAATTGATATCATCCAGGATACATCAAAACATTCTACTTCGGTAAGAAATTTGGTTATATTTTTTCACAAAGAGGTTCAATAACTTTCATGTAAACATGACAATCTTTAAACACAGGTCTACAGAAGCAGCAGTCAACAGCACATCATCTCAAACAAATAATGTAAGAATGGTTTAGGCCTGTAAAAAACATTAGACTGCTGAAATACTCATCAATTTGACAGTTCCTAAAGAAATTAGAGACGTCAAATAAAACTGGTTATTTCACATTATGTAATAGCATTTATAGAGCATTTATTATAATGCTACTTACTTCTGCTTTAGGTGTGTTTATTTTGTTTCTTCTGTTCTTGTTTTTCCCTTTCTTCATATTTTTTGCCAATTTTTTCCCAGGTCCTAACCTAGGCATTGGCATAGGCCGTCCTCTCATAAAGGGCATAGGTCGAGGAGGCATCACCGGTGCCTGGAGCAAAGGCATGGGAGGAGGTGGAGGTCCTGGGCCTGGACGACGGCGTAAATTCATGTGTGGTGGAGGAGGCATAGGAGGCCCTAGGTGTGGAGGCCTGAGAGGTGGCACGGGAGGCCCGTAATCACCATAACCCATGGGTCCTCTGGTCGGAGGTGGCCCTGGTGGAGGACCAGGAGGCCGCCGCATGTAGGCTGGAGGTGGCCCAAAAAGTGGTAACTCACCGGGAGGAAAGAGCGGTCTTGGTTTTTGCCTCCCTCTAGCACTGTTCATTCCCCCACGCCCCAACTTCACCATATTTCCTAAGTAAAGCACTTACTTTTTTCTCGTATTTAACTAACAGAAGAAGCACCAACAACACAACACTACTGAGAATCCTAATGGCTATCAGCAATATCAGACTATCGACCCACAGGTATAATATGGCTACCTACTTTCTCTGCTAGCTTAATCGTCATCATAATAGAATTCATATAAATATATCCAATGTAAATATTAAAGTCATGGTAGTAAGTGTTGTTATTAAATGTGTAAATTTTTATCTATAGGGTATTATCAAATAACAAATAAATAAAAAAGATGTTGAAAGGAAACTGGGCTTTTATAAAGTGGCGTTGTTTGATGTAAGAGCTCAATCACTTCTTAATTAGCTGTTGTGTGAAACGCTTTCAATGCGGCCGGTAAATAAAAAAAATAAAAAAAAAAAAAAAAATTAGCTGTTTTGAAAATTCTAATTTGAGACATGGACATGAAATTGACTTTTATCAAATAAAAAAAACAAACAAACTCATATTTATTCTCTCGAAGATTTTTTTTTTAGTATCTTAATAAATTCGCCTACATTTTTTTTTTTACGATACTTAATAATTTATGCAAGTAAAGTATTAAGTATCTTATCCTTCCTTATCAACACATTTAGTTTTAAATAAATATCTCAGAAGAATTAAATTATGTTGCATTTTTTTGTGAAAAGTAATAGTACCTATTTTGTGAACACATATCGAATTCAGGTAATCTAAATTATTTTTATCAATTACTTTTTGAACAGATTATCTGCATTTAAGATGCCTCTATAAGGCAACCTGTTCACATGTGGACTGGTCGTCTTTGTCATATTAAGAAACAAACAAAAAGAACGGGAGAGCCTAGAGAAGGCGAAACCCTCGATTGCTAAATGATACTTGTTGTTAATAGACAATTATGACGCCTGCAAAAAATGCCAAGATAAACCCTACAACGCCAATGCTCTTGACTAAAGGCAATATTAACTATTGGGGTACATAAAAAGAAGAAGAAAAAAAAAATATATATATAATGGTAGCCGCATGAAATTCTCGCCCCTAAGAAAAAACAAAGGTGGGTAGGCAACTACTATTATTTTTGAGGTGTAGAAAGTTAGCCGTCCAACTGATAAGCAGATTTTTTTTTTTTAAATATGCTTTCCTAGCCGAATCTCAAGTATTCCCTGGCTGCTTATTATTATTTTGTCACTTTTTTGATCAGACAACATGAAGTTTTTCTTGGACGTATCCTATTTTTGGACAGTTCTATTTTTTGATTCTATCCTGACGACATAAACACGGAAAGTCAATAGCAACGAGCACCAGTATTCAATGAATGTTTGTTAGAGAATGAACTTCAAACGATTGAAAATTAATTACACTTAGACTTGTCAGCAGATGTGAAGAGTTTGCAAATAGCGTATGAATCCCCTGGAAAGATTAAAAATACATATATTTCCTGGCAGATAGGCCACCCCTATTATTTGTTAGGGTGTAATTTTTAGAATCTTTTAATTTCATTTAGATTACGATTATTATATACAAGAACTATTTAGAAAATGAAGAATTCGAAGAATATAAGAGTGAACGGACTGACGGATTGCTTTTTAATTAAGTTATTTATCATTAAACTAAATAATAATACGATTGAATGGTATTGAACTGAATACTACACAAAGAATACAAATTAGCCCTTTTATTGTTTTAAAATTGTTTATGTTGGCAAGGGTAACCAAAGAGAAGAGTGTAACCTCCATGTGTCAAATGTTTCTATTTTTATATTCGTGTTATTTAGACTGTTAAATATAAGACTGACGTTGGGTTTACACAAACATTTTAGTATTAAATAATATCTCCGTTGAATATATTTAAAAAGGAACTTATATTGGATTGTTCAATTGTAATACCAATAAATTGTTTGAAACGATATTCTGGTTAGTCTGATGTTTTCTGTTGCTCTCTGTGATAAAATTGAGTTCGCTTATTTTAGATTTATTATATGCGATGGATAGTCAACCATGTCTTGTGCAAGCTGTTTATTCCTTTAAAGGAAAAAATAATGACGAGGTAAGATTTTGTTACTAGCAATGCTCTTAGCCATTAATCTGAAGTTCATAAATACTTTAAGTTGAGCTGTCAATGTGCTTTGTTGTTGTTTTTTTATGCCTTAGATAATGTCAATAGAAATGAAATGCAAGTATTTTGTTTATTTGATTCATCAATTTTGTTTTTTATTTTTAATAATTTTTGTTTTTTTCGCAGTTGTGTTTTAAAAAGGGAGATATTATCACTGTTACTCAATTTGATGATGGTGGATGGTGGGAAGGTACCCTTGAAGAGAAAACTGGATGGTTCCCTTCAAACTATGTTAAAGAATTTAAAGCTCAAAGTAAGCATGTTTATATGTAGAATGTTACGTTAGTAAATATGTAGAAACTCCATATTATTTATTTTTTTAGGATGAGCATCTATACTTTACTGAGCATGTTTTATCTGTAAGTTATGGCCATTTTCCAGTTAGGATTGAAACCACAATTTTCCTTTTTTTTTTTTTTTTTTTTTTTTTTTTTACAAAAGAAAAGCCACCTCCCTTAGAGGCCCCCTATGCATCGAGTTTTCACGCTTTGACACTCATGACTGCAGGCCTCCAATATCCAATATTATTTCAATCAATTCTACTATTACCTTTTATTTTAAATGACCAAAAATTTAAACGTTCTAGGTGGTGTTGAATATTTTCTTGAGCCTCAAAGATTGTTTTTGTGTTATTGTAATGTATCAGTAAATATGATATAATTGGTTTTATGAGGAGGAAGAATTGATTTCCCATGTCTTAAAAGAGATTATTTTAGTATTATACATGCTGAATGATTTTTATAGATAAATATTTCTCTTTAAATACCTTTATTTGTTTTAGGTGATCATCTCAGTCCACTGAAGACACCAAGTGATATTGCTGCTCAGCAACGTGCGTATAGGACAGTTGTAATTAAAGATTTGATAGATAGCGAAAAGACTCATATAACTGAACTTCAGAGCCTTATGTCCAATGTTCTACATCTGATCGAAAAATCAGAAATGTAAGTTTCTCACTTTAGTGAAGTTAGTTAAACACCTCAGAAATAGAAAAAGAATAAAGCCTAGATCAAACTAGGTATTTTTTAAGAAAATATATTTAATTAAGAATGATTTATTGTGCAACAATTAAGAAAGAGTTGACAGGTTGATAGGTTTTTTTTTTTTTTTTTTTAAAGCTATATTGCTGAGCTTTGTTATTGTTATGTTTTTTTGCTGAATATCTCTCTATTGCCTTTTACTGACAATACTTCTTTGTATGCTGTCCATCAAGCAATGATTAATTGTAAGAAGAAGATGGAGAGACACCCATTGAAACATTACGAACCTTTGGGGAGAGATCGAGGCAACCGTTACACAAAAACTGACAGAAATAGTCGTGTTTCTTTTTTGAGTAGGTTTCAACAATTTATTAAAAATGTGTGATTAAGAGGAAACATAGGCTTTTGAAGGTGTGTTTAATTGTTAAAACTAACTGTTTTTGGAATTAATAAATGACACCTGTGAAAGGTCTTGATGGGAGCTACAACTTTGGTGCTTTACGATTTTGTTATATCTCTAATGGTTTAAGAGATATTTCAATTGTGGCCCGCGTATACGGGTATATGTCTTTATTTGCCTTAGTTTTTAATTGTATTTTTTTTCTTTTTAATTGAATTTATCAGTAAAATTAGTATTTTAGTAAGAACAAAGTAAGAAAATAAAAAACTTATTTGTAATAGTGTTTTCCTAGACTGAAACTTGAGGAAGTGGAGAGAGTAATTATGGCTTAGGATACAGCCAGTTACCTGTTGTGGCAGCAAAAATCTTGCTTTTCTTTGAGCTTTCATTTTATATTTTTATAAGTGCTTACACAGTTCATAAAGGATCGAAATAAAATATTCCTTTATTTTTTTTTATTCTAAGCTTTCCGTATGAGAGTAGGGATGAGAGTGGACACACGCTAAAATTTTGCAGTTCCTGTGATTCGGACTTTTTTTTTAATAATAATTATGTCAGCTGTTTAAAACAATTATAAATTAAAGAGCAAAACTATTCGTGTTTATTTTGTTTGGCTAGTTTTAGCTAATGTCTCAGTGATGTGGTATGAACGTATTTTTTCTGAAATAACATGATTTTGCCATTTCTAGTTTATATATTTATATATGAATGAATATTTTTAATGTTTGCAGATTATCAAAAGAAGAGTACAACTGCTTGATTAGTAACCTCAAAGAGGTTTTGAAGCTTCACGAAGAGATTTTGAACGGGATAGAAAATAATGGTTTGAAACCACCTCTTGAACAAAGAGTGGGGAAGTTCTTGTTGAATATAGCACCTAAAGTTAAGAGCGTTCACGAAACGTATTGTGCAGGTCATCCTCGAGCAGCATTTGTCATCAATAAGCATGAGTATGTCACATTATTAATTTCTATCTAACAAGCTTCCGGGGATAAAGCCAGTTTTAGAGTCATGGAACATCACCTACAAGACAGCTGGAGCTTTACCCTTACAAGACTTTTAGGGGAATTTTAAAGAATTTTACGTACACTACTAACATACTCTTATGTATTGACAAAACCATACATATTATTTATTGTTATTGAGTTGCTATGAGCTACTACTACTAATATTAATAACATTAATAATGGGGGTCTGCTGTGGTCTAGTGGCTAGGGCCTTAGACTCATAAGCGGGCGATGGTGGATTCGTTCCCACCGGCCACAGAAATTTTCTCATCCCACGGCTCGTTAATAAAATTCCTCGCTGCACCCTGGATGTCTAATGGCCCAGATTTGTTGAAGCGCCATAAAAAGAAAAAAAGAAAAATTTGATATGTTGGATAGTGAGGTCCCTTATTACCGATACGTCCTAAAAAGACTTTTGGAGAAAAGTACAATTAAAATGTATTGGGACGAAGCAATGTTCTGTCAATTATAATAAATTCTTATCATTGACAAGGCAAATAAGACAGAAGTGTGTGCCGCAGAACGTGGAAACGGCAGAAAGGTCGTGCCTAACACTTTATATTAGGCCCCTCGCCAATAACCACCCTCCCTCAAGGCCATCAAGATAAGGATATCTCTGCGAGCCCCCAGGTTTTTGCAGACCGTGAGGCTTGCGAGATGGTCCTCGGGAAGGGGGATACCTGCTATGCACAGCTACTGTACTAGAGTAGAGTGCCTCCCACTATGACCGTATGACCACTACGTTGGGACAGGTGAACCATAATTTGGCCCCTGCTAACAACACCACCCGTAGGACTGATAAATTCCTATCCTGTTATTTCATTTTTCTCAAATCAAAACAAGTCCAGTCATTATCATTTCTCATTAGAACATTTCATTTTAGTTTCAGTTATTAGTTGTAAGAAAATGGCTCAGGGCAAATCGCAAAGGTGCCCAAAAAAAAGACAGATTTATTCGGATTATGTATGTATGTTGTTAAATTGAATGATAATTGTAAAATAATTTAAATATTTTTATATCGAGTAATGATGTCATACATTATATCAATATAATAATTAATTGACATGTTAAGGATTAATCCTTATAATAATTAATCGACATCCACAGGAATTTCCGAGGTATAAATTATTTCCACTATAATTTACATTTGATCCTCACCTCAGCCATCTTTATTTATCAGCTAATATAATTTTATTACATGACGTTTCGGCCTCAGGGCCACCCTAATAAAACTTCATTCACATGTCCACATATTAATAACCCTATTTCAACAAGGGCTTGACATCACATGATCAATCTGATAAATTTCAGATTGTTCATCAATTTTTCTGAGTCAATCTTCCACTCCCATACCAGCAACATAGTTTTGCTCCATATGTTATTAATAACCACTCTCTCTCTCTCTCTCTCTCTCTCTCTCTCTCTCTCTCTATATATATATATATATATATATATATATATATATATATATATATACATAGAAAGAGAGAGGGAGAAAATTATATTTTGAAATTGTAACTCCATATAATATAGTAATAATACTCTTTTTCAGAGAAGAGTTATTAAAACTTTTAGACGGGAGTGTTTTGACTCTCACTTCTGGCTTGAGTAAACCATTCAGAAGAATTGAGAAGTACCCAAATCACCTCCAAGAACTAGAGAGACATTTAGAGGAAAGTCATCCTGACAGAGGAGATACACAGAGGGCTGTTTGTGTTTATAAAGAGATTGCTGTAAGTAATATTCTCATTTAGATTAAGCTTGTATGCCTAACCTCTAGAATTTGTGTGTGTGTGTAAATATATATGTATATATATATATATATATATATATATATATATATATATATATATATATACACATACACATACATATACTAGTCATAAGAGTCATATGACCTTGGAAGAGTAAGGGCGAATCAAAAAAATCAACTTTTTTTAAATTTTATTTTCTGATTCAGAAAAATGTAATTAACATGACGCTTCGCCTTGTTTCTCTGGTTCTCCTTTAGTTCTCTCACAGTTTCAAGTTAAAGTGAATAGCAGCATTATCATGAAAAATTCAATGTCCTATTTCAAGGGCGAAACCCGGTTCTGAAACGTCCCTCCTGTTATCCATAAATCACTCGTAAATATTATAATTAAAACATTGAATTTGAATTGCATACTTTTTCAATCAGACTTATGAATCAGCATTCCATAGAGGAAACATTCTCCCTAGCTGTCCTGAAGCACTTCTTGAGCTTTAACTTCGATTTCCCAACATCCGGAATTCGTGATTCGCCCTTACTCCTCCAAGTCCTGATATTAAACATGAATTATAAAAAAAGAAAAAAAGAAATCAAAAAATGTTAAATAAAGACCTAATGTAATGTAATTTAGTTTATTTAAATTTTAACGTCCATTATTATTAACTAAGAATTTTAGGACAGGTTATCTATAGGTTACCACCCTTTTTTAGCCAAGATAGGGCCGATGCCTTTCCTTTTTTCTAAAGAAAAGCCACCACCCCATAGTGGGAATCAAACCCTTGACCATGGAGTGTTAAGTGCTCACGGCCACCAGGCATCCTAATTTAGTTTAATAAACATTTAACTGCTTATTAAAATACAAAGATCAGTAATCTTTTTTTTTTTTTTCATTAATACAAAAGAGATTGTCGGCAGTTGGTGATGGGAAGGTAGAATTTGTCAGAGTTCGGCTATTGCATCTTAAAACTAAATTTTTTATAAGAAAGTTTTACCGACGCGTGGGCTTGAAATTCCTGATGAACGTTTGAATTTCAAGCCGAAACGTCGGCAAAATATAAAACTCATTTTCTTGTAAAATAATGATGTTTTTGATTTTTATCTAAGATTTCTTAATTAAGTTTTTGGTCAAGTAATGCCACAAACAATTAAATTTGTATGATTCGAGCATGTGCAGTTTTTTGTTTAATCTTGGATACATTGCGCGTTTTACCATATTTTTTCTCATATGTTTTTTTCACTCTTTGTAGTTTATTATTAAACACTAATTCTTAGGCTTTAAAATGTCTTAAGAGTAATGACTTTTGATATTTCTATTCCAGAGTTTGCGTAGAACTTTGGACATACTAATACACAAAATGACTAATTTGAAGTAACCTTCACATTGGAATGATTAATTGAAAATTATATATTAATCTTTTATGAAACAAAATTAAAAAATGATTTTCAGAATATATATTGCTGTTGTTTTTTTAGTCTACATGCTCTGTTTTAAGAAGACAGAAGGAAATGGAAGTTGAGATAATGAATGGTGGCGTGAGAGGATGGGAAGGCCAAGACATAGCAAACATGGGAGATATTATACATATGGGGTCGGTAGCTGTTTGGCCAGAACATAGAGACAGATACTTCGTTCTCTTCCCTTCTACCCTTCTAATGCTCAGTGCCAGCCATCGAATGAGTGCATTTATTTATGAGGTAAATATAACTGATTTTATTAACATTTTAAATCCTTAATTACTTGATTTTATTAACAACTTTCACTATAAAAAAAATAAATTACTCCCATTGATGGGATTAAGTAACTTTCCCCCAAAGACCAACCAAACGAGCCCTTCTGCAGTCCAAGATTCAGTTATATTCAGTAAATACAACGAGAGGATAGCCGGATATATGAGGGCATGCTTGGAGTTGAGAAAGCAGTAGGAATGAAATAATTATTAACAGAAATGAGTTTTTGTTAAATTTTCGGAAATTGCGGTAAGTGGAAGGTGACCATTTGAGAGTAAACTAGATTTCTTACAAAAACAAATCTTATGAAATTTTTGATAGGATAATCTCAAACGAAGAAATCTGTGATTATAATTGTGAAAGTGTTGGTTTCATGTCTTTGAACGTTTTTTTTTTTCTCTTTTGTCCTCAGTTTTAATAGTTGTTTTTTATAATTGCTTTTTGCAGAAAAATGAATTTTTCAGTAAAATTACGCATTATTTGAAGTTATGCATTATTTGATATTTGTAATAGAGCTTTGCGAGTGGAAATCGAGTAGGTTGAGTGAGCCATTTCTGCTTAGAGTTGGCTTCTGTCAGTTTTCTCTGTAATTATTTAAGCTCCAAAAATCTTACTTTTTTCTAAATGTAAAATTAGTTTATCCACAAAAATATGTATATATGTAAGTTTTCCACAAAAATATCGAGCTTGCAAACTAACTAAGCTCTATTCTAAGCTTTCGAGATAACACTAAAGATAAGAAGCATTACGGAAAGGTGCTAAGATGATGCAGATCCTGCTAGTCAGATTTTTTGTGTTTTGGATCTGTCTTAGACTGCTTTCGAAAGCTTTGCATTCATTTTGTAAGTCATCCAATGTCATAATTGAGCTGATCCAAAAGCATATTTAAATCTGATGACATTTTTTCTATGTCAGATCATGGTCTCTGTGTTTTTATTTTCTCTTATGTCCCCATCGTTATACTTTGATTCCAACGTGATCAGAGTGTATTCATGTGTCTGTTTGTATTTTGAGCAAGACAAAGGATTAAATTCAGAGGCAAATAGTCTATTTCTTACAAAATGTTGATACAATAATTTCCTTATAATACTGTAATGTTTTTTTTTTTTTAGGGAAAACTGCCATTAACGGGAATTAAGGTTAATAAACTCGAAGATACAGAGAATTATAAAAATGCATTTGAAATAGTAGGTTCGTATCACATAGAATGAATCTTATTATCTGAACATTTTTATATTATGTTTTCATTGATAATTACACTGTAGGTCCATTAATTGAAAGAATTGTTGCTATCTGTCAAACCAAAGAAGACCAACATAAGTGGGTTGAATTGATCAAAGAACAGTGCTCAAATTTAGGCAGTAAGATCACAGCTCCTATCTCACGAGTAAGTATGTTGAACAGTTTTAAACTTAATGAGAATTTTACCTTTATTATATTATCAACAATTATGGCTTATAATGGGTATGGTTGTTACATTTCTTATTATTTTGCATCATTAGTAAACAAACTGGAAGGGGTCTGTAAGTTTGATCAAGGTTTCTTTTAAAAATAAATTCTCACTGTTGAGAATCATTGTGGCCAAAGACCGGAATGTATCATCCAAAATGTAGCATTTAGGCATTGAATGTTTTTACAAAATACTTTGGGTGCAGACTGGTATTGGTTAAATAAGCAAGAGGGTGGACAGCTGTTCTTGACCTGGGAAGGGCCATGTTTCCCAAACATGGTCTGCCCTTGTGGTTAGCCGAGCAACACGTTCCCAGAATGTGCTTGGCCCGCTATGCGTTAATATACAAGACGAAGCTCATAAATCTATTGAATTTTCCTGATTGGACACAGTTTTGATGAGTTTATGATTTTAAAAACTTTTTATTGTGTTTAATGCTAGGCAAATTGGGAAATAGGTCTGTCCCCATTATCTTCCTAGAGTGCTATAAGGTCAATAATTGTGATACCAATACAGTAATTTGTTTCACATGGGCCTGTAGCCTATTATCAGACATTTTTTTTATTGTTACACCTAAATTGAACGTTTTACATTTTAAATAAGGTTTGGATAATTTAGTATTTACAGTAAACGAGTAAAAGCTTTATGAAAATTTGCTTAGTTTTGTTTCTCTCTGTACAGTAATCTAAAAGTACTCATTACTGCGTCTCCTAATTTTTTATTTGAAATTCTCTGATATTTTATTTAAGGAGTATTATTGAACACTAAATTATATATAACAGAAAATTGAGATCATATCAAATGGAAATAGCACGCTCCATCCTCACACTCTATACCTGGGATTGTTTTTATTCTTCTAGAAATATGATTTTGAAGAGCTGAATCATGAGGGGCATTGGTCTATTACAAGGTTACGACCCGCTCCACCATCTCGTTCCGTTCTCCTCAGGACAGAAAAACACTTATCCCGAGGTATTGTTGCATCCTAATTTAATACTGTGTTTCTACATAATTTCTATTTTTTATTGTTTTTAATTATGAGTAATCCCCAATTGCAGAGGGTAAAAGCCTGGAAGAAGATGCTCAGATACTTCGTGTTATTGAAGCTTATTGTGCTAGTGCCAATTCAAGGTTCACATTGAATTCTGGTGAGATTTATTTAATATTTCCAAGGAACTGCTATTATCTTGCCTCTTCTTTACCATGTGTCCACATTTATAATTGCATGTATTTTGTTTTTGCATGAGCATGTTCAGTGGAGCAATAACAACACTTTTAAGGTTATTAGATAATTTGTTATTAAAAATGTACATAAAAGTTAGTAATTTTTTGTGGTAATTCATTAAACTTTCCTTTTATAAAGGTAGTTTTAAAATATTTTATTATAAAAAGAGCTGATTTTACCAATAAATACTTAGTAATAGCTTACAAACTTTTAGACTTGACACTGGATTTATTTATAGGTATAGAACACTTCATCACTACTTTAATTTTGGATTGAGCTTTATCATTTGGAGATTAAAAAGTATTAACATTAAATTAATGTAAAGTTTATGATTTTTCAGGCATTTGATGATTCTATTTAATCGAACTGATTTTTTTTTATATCTTGCTTTTACAACAATATTCTTTACAAAAAATAAAAATGTCTCAAGCAAGTTATATAATTTAGACAGTTTGGTCAATTTCTGCTTTGTAGAAATATCTACAATTAAGAAAATAATTATTTTAATGAAACAGGCAACTATTAGAAACTATAGAGAATCGTCTTCTTATTGAGTTTCAGAAAATCTAATGAATACAATTTAAAAGTAAGATATTACATTGCTTTCAGGCTATTTACACGGTCCTAAATCTTAATTTTCAACGAATTGGTTATTTTTGCCAAAAAAAAATAAATTGTTTATACTAGTAAGAATATTTTAAATGTACAATATCGGAACTACTTTTTTCAAACTGATTTACAAGATATTTCAAATTCTACTTAACTGTTAAAATTTACAACACATATTATTTATAATATAGTCTAAGACATGAGATAGGATTTTTTTTTATGTTTATATATAGATATATTCAGTCTCCATATTTTAGTGCTTACAAAGATCCAATGTAGTTGATCGTTTGACCAGAAATTTTCCCACATCTGCCCATCAGAAGTGGAGGAACACTTCACACGCCAAGTGCATCCTTAAAAATTGTAATTTTTAAAGAAAACTCACTTTATGATGCTAAAAACTAATAGAAGTTTATTATGAAAATAAGCATAATCAGTTCAATAGGAGTGGAACTCATGCTAATGGCTCCAGCAGCCTAGTAAAAATTATTAAAAAAAAAAAGTTAGTGTGGGGAGTTTACTCTAGAACAGGGTGTCTACTGCACGAAAAAGTCACGAAAATCACGAAAATGTCACGAAATGAAAAATAGGGCACGAAAATCACGAAAAAGTCACGAATTTGGAAACCATGTCACGAAATTTTTCTATTCCAAGATTTCCCATCAAAGAGCTAAATTCAGCTAAGTTTCTGAAATTAATCTTTTCCCACTAAAACTGTGTACAATCCGGTGGAATGAAAATTCGCAGGTATTAGCTAGGGCTCATGCGATGATACCTGCCTTAAAGTTATGTATGTATAGAAAATACTATTGATGATGCTCCAGTTGGTAGGAATTCCACAGTTGTGCAGAACCATGTTCGAGTTAACGAACTTACCTATCAAATTAGACGAAAATTCTTCAAAATTTTGTATGAAATTTCATCAAAATCAGACCATTTTTGAGCCGGTGGGAGAGCGAATATGAATATATATATATATATATATATATATATATATATATATATATATATATATTTATATATATATATATATATATATATATATATATATATATACACACACACAGGGTGATTCAGGTCTAAGTAGCCAAACTCTAGGAGGTGATTGTAGACATAATTTCCAACAAATAAGTTCATTTGAAGTATCTTCCGATTCCGGAAGGAAAAGGAGCTATGCCAAATTTTCTGTTGTTTTTTTTTTTTTTTTTTTTTTTTTAACGCAGTCATGTTTTTTAATGAGTAAGAAAGGATTGCTCAAAAACTATTCAAGATAATTAAATTCGAATTATGCTATCATAAAATAGATAAAATTTCCTTTAAAAAAGCAGTAATTTAATTCACTATTATTATTATTAAAAGATACTTTCTGGACGTCTAATAACGCACTTCTGTTTTTATCAATGAATCGGAGTTTTTTCGCGATTTTTTTCCTCAGCCCCCTACAGACCAGTCAACGAACAGTTATAGATGGAAATTTTTGGAACACAATTTTTGACTTCGTAACTTTGTTTGGGCTGGATAGGAGGTGAACATATCAAAAGTCCTCGCCCCTAGCCTTTAAGTCGGGGGGAATGGGGGGTTTAGAAGGTCCCATTTTTCGGGTTTTCACTTATATCTCGGAAACCCTGCGTCCTAGCGACATGACCATCCTATAACAAATGAAAGCTTATTAAATTTCCTACAAGTTCTATTCGATGAAGTTTTTCGAGATATCTTTAGCTTTCAAAATATCCGCTCATGAAAGTCTGTCATTTCGGGAAAAAACAACCTTTTTCTATTCTCGAACGGATATCTCTTCAACGATGCACCCAAATAATAAATTTCGGTTATGGGGTTGTAGAGCTTTCCATTCGCTTCAATAATATATATTACAATACTATTTTATGTATTTTCTTTCAAAAGTTATATACGCACTCACTTGGTCTTAACAAAACCATTGCCAATATAATGGTCAAGATGTTATATAATTGAGTGTGAATAACTGGTCTGAGGCCCAAAATTATATATTTCGTACTATTTATATTTCCAGTACTACCTATATTTATATAATGGAGTATATTTTGGACAATACAATGACTGGAAATGGTGAGAAATTGAACGGTTCATTAGTCGACAGTTGTTGCAAGATAGCACGATGAACACTAAAACTGTTTTCACAGTTGAAGGAAAATACATAAAATAGTAAAGTTATATATATATTATTTGAGCGAATGGAATGCTCTACAACCCCATAACCGACATTTATTTTTTGGGTGCATCATTGAAGAGATATCCGGTCGAGAATAGAAAAAAGTGTGTTTTTCCCAAAATGACAGACTTTCAAGAGCGGATATTTTGAAAACTAAAGATATCTCGAAATACTTCATTGAATAGAACTTGTAGGAAATTAATTAATCTTTCATTTCATATAGAATGGTCATGTCGCTAGGACGCAGGGTTTCCGAGATATAAGTGAAAACCCGAAAAATGGGACCTTCTAAACCTCCCCCCCCCCACGGCTTAAAGGCTAGGGGTGAGGACTTTTGATATATTCACCTCCTATCCAGCCCAAACAAAGTTACGAATTCAAAAAAGGTGTTCCAAAAACTTCCACCTATAGCCGTTTTCGTTTCGTTGCTGCTAACGGACTACGGATTCAATACTTACACAAAAACTTCTAATTTTAGTAAGCATTAAATCTATGGAAATGAAGTGGAGGTTTATTGAGGCATAAATTGAATGATTGGCTCCCTTTTGTAAAAAAAAAAATATGGAATGTAGTTTTGTTACTTACCTTGTGTGAAAAAATTAAAAATTATTCATTTTTTATTGACCAAACTGTGGGTATCCATTGCCCAGAATCAATAAAAGTAGCTGAAAGAAACGATTAGAAAAGGTCAACCTCCTTAGCGGGTTTCCTCCTTCCATAGGGAGGAACCCCGCTTATGAGGTTACACTCTTGACGTCTTGGATTACTGACTTTTCTTAGAAAAAGTCCATTTTTTTTTTTTTGCCGTTAACACTCTACCTCCAGCATCGGTGTCTTCATCGAGAAAGTAAGTTGTAATAAAATTTACAATTTCGCTCTCGAACCGTAATGTTTGACACCACGCAAGTCAGTGGGACGGAATTCGTCGAAAAAAAAAATAGTTTCTAGTTTCTAGGGGTTTTCATTATTGGGTTCACAATTTTTGCATCACAAACCCTAATAATTAGAAGACAATAAGTTTAAGGTCAATGGCTAAATTTTTATTTTAGTTTTACCAAGTTTTTTTCGACGCCATATTGAATTTCGTAATTTCGATTTTTTTTTTTTTTTTTTTTTTTTTTTTGATAAATTTGTAATCACATGCCCTAATAATCACAAAACAGTAAGTTTAAAATCAATGGCTAAATTATTATTTAATTTTTACCAAGATTTGTTTTTATAATACGACGCCATATTAGATCTGCCTTTTTGATGTTTTGAATTCTGATAACGGATTCGTAATCGGCGACCCCAAAAACCCCTGAATACGTTATTATACATCGTTCCCTTAACTATGCAACCATCTCGATAAGCAAGTACGACTGGCAAGTCTGGGGTCAGGTGAACTTGCAAATCTACAAGTATTTACTCGCCACGGAAGTATTTACTTTCGCTTATTCACACCAATTTAGGCGTTTGCTTGGGACATACTTGCCTCCCAAGTATTTACTTGCAAGTAATCTACAATACAGGGTGTCCCACATTGAGATGTCATAACGCTAGGGGTTTATTCTGCACCTCAATTGTAGTTCAGGGACGCAGAAATGAGCGTTCTACCTCAACATGCAGAGGAGCTCAAACTTTATTTTTCTTCTTGCTCCTTCACGCTGAAGCATATTTATTGGTTTTGACTAGAAAATCAGAAAAAAATATATTGAAATAGATTTTTATCTTCAACTACGAGGTGCCATTTTAAAGCTTTTGTGGCGGAGGCAAAACTCTAAGTCTAAAAATAGCTCATTAAAAATATATTTAATAAAAAACTAATATTAAACGTTCTCATGTATATGCCTTTGAATATAGCTCTTAATTTACATGGTAATATTTCAATAGCGGGTGTTTCTTATTGGAAATTTAATGTAGATTCCAAAAATGTGGTCTTTATTTACGACGCATTGATCAGAAATTCCGAAAACTCAGTTTTTCTTTAGAAAGTTAGTTTTTAAAAAAGACAAAAGTTTGAGTAGCTCCTCTGCATGTTGAGATAGAACGCTCATTTCTGCGTCCCTGTACTACAAATGAGATGTAGAATAAACCCCTAAAGTTATGTTATCTCAATGTGGGACACCCTGTATATTTGTCAAATACCTCTCACTCAATCACTGACCTATCATCCGCCAGCCCAAACTACTCGACAGGAAAATTTGAAATTTTGCATGGACACTCTTATTTAGCATGAAGACACTCGCTAAGAAAGGATTTTTTGATAGTTATTCAATATTTAAGTATTTTTTGAAGGGGTTTAAAGTTTTATTTAGTTGGTTAGAGCAAGCAAGCCTAGGCAGCATGCTTTGCTAGGATGATAAAAGAACAGCTGTTACCGTACAGTATCTATTTCATAGTATTTTTTTTTTTTTTTTTTAATTCAGGTTAATTTAAGCTATGATGGCAGTCCTAGAAATTAACTGTCCCTCAAAGAGTTTACGTCCTGTTTTCGTTGAGGGACGAAATCACCATCTCCGGGGCATGGAATACTAACAATTTAGAACTTGGAATAGTTTTAGACAAATAAAACGCTATTACAACTAAAATGATATGATCTTATTTAATTTATTTTTAAAGGTTTTAAGACACATTTTTACCATAAAATCAAAATTTCGGGGGGGGGGGGCTGCAGACCCCTCAGCCCCCTCTTATATAAGCCCATGCTGGTAACGTTATCGCTAGATTATCTGTTTCTTGACACTGATCCGGTGCGCCCCAGTGTTAAGAAACATTATACTTTGATTACTTATCAATTGATGTATAACATATAGTATGACGGGATCCAAGCTATAATAAACTGCAAAAAATTATGAAGTAGCGTTAATTTTGCTGATAAATTAATTAACGCATTAAAATAACTACTTATCTGCCTTGACGAAGCACGGGTATTCGGCTAGTAGATTTGTTTATGTATTGGTTCTTTGTTGTAGGGCAATACCCTTAAACTTTTTCAATTTTTTAAGTAGACTGGTTCAATTGCCCCGTGTCTCATAGACACCCCACTCTCCCTAATCTCTGATGCTGCGAAGAAGAAAATAAGACTTCCAAAAATGATTGCTTTGAAGTCATCCATTATTTACATATATTTTTATTGTTCTTAATTCATATTAAAAAATAAAATTTGTTGTTCTATGTTCCGGAGGCCCAGTGGTCGTGATTGTTAAGGCGTGAGCACACAACACTCTGTGCCAAGGGTCGTGGGTTCGATTCCCACTATGAGGTAGCGGCTTTTCTTTTGGAAAAAAGAAAAGTTATCAGCCCTATCCTGGCTGGAAAAGGGTGGTAACCTATAGATAACTCGTCCTAAACTTCTTAGTTAATAAAAATAGACGTTAAAATTTAAATTTATTAATATTCAGAGGTTCTCATGGAGATTTAAATATTGGAGTTGAGTACTATTTAGGCCCAGAGCACACGGTGAGACTGTAACTCCAGTTGCAAACCAGTTGAAGGCGCAACTTCGACCTCGGCTATATATTTGAATGCTCAGGCGCATACAAAGCAACTCGTTTTTGACGATTTCAAACCAGTCCCTTGAAACTGTAGGCCGCGGTTGGAGTTTCGTTGTAAGAGATCAAGTGATGGTTAGCCGGTGTTTTAACAGCCATATAGTGCCAATCGTTAAAATAATTTAAAACTTAAGGCCGCTTTAGACTAATTTTACGTATTTTTATATAACTGCCGGACATTCGAATGAATTTCGTCGTTATTTCTTTTCCAGGCTGATAAAATTTTTAACTCAATTTTAGTGTACATATTTAGCTTCTAGAACACCATAAGTGAAGAAAAAAAAATAAATCTAAAAAATACAGTAAAATATACAGCCGTATCGCCCGCAATCCAAGAGCAAAGTCCCGAATCTAAAAACGAGATTTTGCATACTCGATAGTTTGACATGGTAGAGACGATATGATGTAGGTAAATTTTCTAGAGTTTTATTAATTGTTTTAAATGCATGTAAAATTGCGAATATATAGGTAGATATCACGGTAATCCGTTTAAGTTACAAATAAGTTTAAGCTAAAACTTAAGCCTTTCTCTTTTTAAGTGAAATTATTTTCTTTTTAATGGGCACGAAATTTGCACTTCAACTCACGAAAATGTCACGAAAAAGTCACGAAATTGGCTTTCACAAAATTAGTAGACACCCTGTAGAACCAAATTAGTTTTTCTTGTTTAACAGTGAATCAACAGTTGGGCTATTAATGCTATCTAAAGGTTGCCAACAGCACATGGTTGGTCAACCCTTCAGGTCCTGGCCGCGCCCAATGATACTTAACTTCGGTGATCAATTTATTCAACATGGCTTTGGGCATTGGCCCAAATAAGTTACGTAAACAGAACTATAAAGTTTGATACTGTAGCTATAATAGTACATATTGATTTTCATGGAGAACAACTTGTTTAAAAAAAAATAAAAATCAATATTTGATTAATATCAAGTAGAACATTTATATTTACCCTGTTTTAAAAATATCAGCAGATGGTGTCCATTATTCTCAACTGAATGGTGTACTCGTCATTAATGGACACCTAAAGAAAATTTTAGGAAACCAAAAATGTGTACATTCTGACTGATTGTTAATTAAAATGTTATTCTTTAACACATCACTTTTTAGTACTTCAAGAAACAATAATAACACATTTTCTCTGTTCTTGTTCTCCGCAAACATCCTACACTTGTATAGGGCTTTGTGGAATTCTGTTCAATGGTAGTATATTGAGTCGACTAGATATTTACTATATATTTAATAAACTGTGTTTTTTACTGGAGTAGGAGTTTACTCTGGACACAATTATTAATGTACCCCTAACAGTTCAACAAAACTCTCTATAAATGTTACAGAGTAGATAGTGAGATATCTCGTTCACCAGTTTGAAAAATTATATTTGAGAATGAAATGGTAAAACATTTAAAATATTCTTAAAAGTATAAATAATTTATCTAACAACAAAAAATTGATTTTTTGAAAATCTCAGGGTGGTGCCAAACAACTTTTTCATATTTAGTGTACCATTTTTAATTAGGAGAATAATTATTCTCTGTTATTTTTTTATGGTTATAAATAATTTTCACTGTAGAAAAGCTGTCCATATGTATATGATTAAGTTAGTTTAGTTAAAAGTAAGATTATTTTTTTATATTATATTATATTCCCAGATTATGAAAAAAGTATCAGTACATGTGATAAAAGCATTAAATAAGGTTTTCTCATGTTTAATCCTTAGCGGTCTCACTCTTTATTTCCTGAACTGTCCATATGGGCCTATGCTGAACAGTGACCAGAATAAACTACCCATTCGATTTGTTTGTGTCCGTTTGTTTACCTGAAGCCCTGGAGATCCGCATAGTATTCTACAGAATGGCACATTTTGTTTAGTTGTCTCAAAAACAAGAAAGATAAGCATTTTCTTTCACAATTTGGTTTTTATTAACCAGAAAAAGTAATTTATACAAATATTCAGATAAATATGTCAAAAGTTATCTATACTCTTTGAGGGAATGATATTTCTCAAAACATTTCGCTTAAATATCTGGCTGTAATGATGAATTTTCTGTTTAATAGATTTTTATAATGCCTTTTGTAAATAAATATAATAATTTATCATTTATTATGGAGCTGAAAGGTTTTTATGAAATATAGAGCCTCTATATATGTATAAACCCTTGCTATAAACACAAGGGTTGTTTAATGACTGCTTATTGGTTGACAACCCAAAAAAAATCAACAAAAAATAAAAGGCTAATACCTCTTTTATCTTGGCTTATTCCAAAGACCATGATTACATCAATAATATAATTAAAAGTCTTGGAATTAATTAAATACACCCAACAAGTGGTTTTGCTTGATACCGCGAGAAAATTTCAAAAATGATGTCCATAATTAAGGGAAAAAAACAATAATTCTTCTGGTTGGAATATCCTTCAAAAGAATTTAGCCAAGGAAACTGGAACACCACCAAATAATAATAAGGTGATTTTTATTTTCTTATAAGGTGCTCAAAAATTTGTAGAATAGGAATTTATTGGAAATGTCTTTTTTTCCCCCCTAACATTTACTTTACTTGCACGATAAAATGCTTATATGATTTCTCTCTGTAAAATATCTACACTTCAAATTGTGATTTGTGTGTTGGCTTTACGGTTATGAACACTACAAAATTGCTGATATGAAAAATTATTGTAAAACTAATTTGAACTTTGAGTTTTAGCCGGTGTAATTAATTTCAATTAAATATTTTTTATTAGCTGTTTTATTGTTCATTTATTTGTAAATGCTTATATTTAGCGTGAATTGTATGAGAATTAATTTTTTAGTATTTTAAGTTTTTAAAGAGTAGCCAAAGTATTTTAAATTAGTCAATGAGATGCCAGATATTGTATTTTTCTGTTGTTGTAAAATGTTTTTAGCTATTCTCAAATATTCTGCAGCATGCATTTATGTGTTATTCATTGTGGATGATCTGTTTAAAATAATTATTGCACATAGCTTTATTTTTCCTGCTTATAAAAGAAAAATGGCTGCTGTAACAACTTATTGTTATATAAATCTTGTGTTATTACTTTGGCATTTGACTTTAAAAAAAAATAAAGTTTTTTTGTTATGCATATATTATTTTGGCTGTGAAACTGGAAACTTCTGAATTTCTTTTTATGTTACTTTATTTGTTTGTATTTTCTATCAGAAAATGGGATATAAACTAAAAATTTACTTTCACTAATGTAAAAGCAAACAGTAAGTTTGATAGTTTTTATTTATAAAATTTGCAGCATCATTTTTTAAAATTATTAATATCTCTATATTTTTGTTTTTGACATACCAACAGTTTTTCTTCTGATCCTGGATGGCATGTGATTACCTAAGACCATTTGAATACAATTATTCACATAGCTTGGATTAAATTGGAGAAATATTTCTTTTTTTTTAACTACAATTTTTTGTTTTTGCTGTTAACTTAATACTTATTTTATTCCTTAACTAGAGCCTAAAATTATTACAGTCTCGATTAAAACTCATCAAAATATATTTCTAACTTAAAAAATTTATCACATTTGTTAGAGTTTTTATTTATTCAAAAATGATTTTCAACCTATAATCTTTTAAGACTATTGATGTCAAAACAAAACTTTTTCTTGCTTAGGAAAATTTTGAGAGCCTGAAAAATATTGTCTCTATTCTTTGATGTGTATTTTGAAATACCTCTTAACTGGTCATGTAGTCTGATAATTCATTAAAAAGTAAATACTATTTGCCAGATTGAGTTTAATACTTCCTATAACTCGGTTCAGTCATAGTAAGGGATAAAATTGTATATTATTATTGTGAAATAATAATCAAATAAGACACCTATTACAAATAATGAGTTGTTTTTGTGCCACAAAACTGCATATAGCTTTCCCAAAGCAAATGAGTTTGTGGACCAGCAAAATCAGTCCATCTGAAGTGGGGGTTAACTAACAGACATAAATTACTAAAATGCCCACAACGGTTGACATGTTTTTTTGTTTTTTTTATTCCAAGGTAAATTGGTACATGTCATGCCCATCTTAAGAGAACTTTGTCTAGTAAAAGAAACTAAATTGGTTTATTAGAAACATGGGTATACTTATTTTTATTTCCTTGCAACAAAATTTGGTAGATATGCTAACTAATGTGAAACATTAAATAATAATTGACTCAACTGTTCATTAAAGATATATATTAGGGCCTCAGAAGTTAAGGGGTTTACGTGAATTTTTTTTTTTTAAAAATGAGTTAGATACAGGAATAGGTAGTGACCCTGTAATCTTGTGGGTGGTAAAGAGATACAAGTGATTTTCTTGACGGTTGCTGCTACCTAGCTTGTTTTCTCTTGAGTATTGTCACTTTTGTAATGTCTACTTTTGTAAGTCCAGAAGGAAATTAAGGGATCTATGTGCGGATTTTCCAATTCTTTTGCATATCAATCATAAACCGGATAATGTACCTATTGTGCATCATCGATAATAAACAACTAAGTACCTGAGGATTCATCTCGTATGATCGGAACTGCAAAATTCTAGTTTTTGCTATTACCAGATATGTTCTTGATTTTGTTACTTAGACCCCTTGACCTCTGGGGTTCTCATATTAGAGCAAACCTATTACTCAAAAATGACTCAAAGAAATTAAATTCTCTCCAAAACAGTGTTATGGTGCATTAGGTTATCTGCCATTAGTGCTGTTTTATCTACTGGATACTACCCTTTCTAAACATCCTTTGAAGGAAGAAGGGAATTTTTCTTGAGTGCCTATCACTGATAAAACTCTACCTGTTTCAGGCAGGATTCAGAAAGGTTAAGTGGCTCCAATATTGATTATATGTATTTTTATACATCACTATTATAAAATTCAATCAAGACATTTATTTTACCTAGACGAATTGAATTATTCATGCTTTGGTTATTTGGGATTCTCCTGAGTCTTATTAATAAATGGTGCACATTTTTTGTTGTTGTATTTGCACAGTTTACCTACTTAAATGTAAAAATAATACGTATAGGGTATTGCATGATTATTTTAGGCTTTTTAGAAGAAAAAAAGAGGGGTTTTTAATGGTTATAATCTACAATCTAATCTGAATAAAATAGGGAGGTTTAAGGAATTTAACATTAGAACATTAGGGAGAAGGTACTAACCGAGGGAAATATTAATGTTTAATTAATATAAATCATCAAGAAATGGAATCATTACAGTTTAAAAGATTTATTTATTTAAATTTTAACGTCCATTTATTATTAACTACGATTTTTAGGATGAGTTATCTATAGGTTACCACCCTTTTCTAGCCAGGATAGGGCTGATGCCTTTTCTTTTTTCTAAAGAAAAGCCACCACCCCTTGTGGGAATCGAACCCACGACCCTTGGCTCGGAGTGTAAAGTGCTCACGCCTTAACCCTCACGGCCATCCGGCCTCCTTTAAAAGATTTGAAGCCCTAATATCAAGAACATTATTTAAATGTTCCTTTTTAGAATTAGAAACTTTAAAAAAAAAATTTTCGCCACATTTTTTTATTAATAAAATCATTAAAAAAAAAAAAATTAAATTTTTCAGGATCTTGTGCTTAATTATAAACCATTTTGTATTTTACATCCTGGTCATGGATAATGGAAACAAACAAAATCGGTTGTAAAATTGTGTTTTTTTTCTTTATGGTGCATCTGCATCTAGGCTATTAGTGTCAGGCCTTGTATCGACAGTGAGCGGCTGCTTACATCGAGCATGCCTTGCCACATGTGCCTCAGGCGGAGGCATAGGCTGTTCTATGTTAGCTAACCTCGAATGCTCAATGCGAGCGGATGAACCACCAAAAGCGACACATTAATCGAAACTTTTTTAGTAATATGGCAACTTAATCGCAACAAAACATTCAAATTCAGAATATGATAACAGACTGCTACAAGACGTGAGATACAAACAGGAAGACTCAAAATCTTAAAGCTGTTCATTTGAAAGAGCCTGCAGTAAAAAATAAAAAAAAAAAGAAAAAAGAAAAAAAAAAAAAACGGTGCCATTCATACAATATAATAATCTGGAACAGCTCGGACTGGAGAACCTTTGAGCAAGGCCGTTTTACCGACTAGCACATGGCTCGGGTCTCACAGTGCGCTGTGAGCAGCTCATAGCACATTTGTCAAATAAGACTTGTCGGGGTCTCCCGTAGTCTAGTGGCTAGCGCGCTGGATTCATAAGCGGGAGATGGCGGGTTCGATTCCCACCTCCGGCAGGAATTTTCTCATCTCAAGGCTTGCTGGGAAAATTCCTCGCTGCACCCTGGATGTTGGCGCTAATGACCTAGAAGTAGACGTGCCGTAAAAAAAAAAAAAAAAAAAAAAAAAAAAAAAAGAATACTTGTCACGTAATTGCTTTATTTTTAATGAAATTGAGTTCATTCTGTAATTCAATTAAATATATATGTAATAGAGTCCAAACTAATTGGGACCAAACTCTGTTTGGATTATGCGGACTTTTGTCATATAATCACTAAAGATTTTTATCTTCAAGTGTCTTCGTTCATGGGTTGAATCTGTCCTTCCTGACCATCCCTAGGCCAACCCATCATTTAATTAATTTATTAATGGGAATCTCCAAAGGGGGAAATCAGGCAGATGGAGCATAGACCTGACCACACTATCTCCCTAATGTGTGCCGTATGGTCGTGAATCAGATATCTCTATAGTCCACTGGGGCCTTTCCCTTAGAGCCCTCATGGCCTCTAATATATTGGCTCATGGCCTCATATATTGACTTTATGAGGCGTATTTAGCATCTGATTTGACAAGAATTAAAGGTAAGAAATTAAATATACTTGTCCTCTGCAATTTAAATTTGATCTTGTTTTGCGCTCAAAAAGAGGATGCCCGTTTCTATTAATGAATTCTCTATAGAATAAATTTTCTTTAATTTATATCCCACTTTCTTGACCATTCATACTGTTATATGTAATAGTTTTAATGTATGATTTATTTGTACTTTTATAAGTTCAATCTGCACTTGTTCTTTGATGCCTCTAATTGTGCCTTCCTGTTATATTTTACTCACTGGGAATTCAATCGACTTCCTTTTATAAGAGAATGTTTCACTGGTGTTGCAGTAACACTGCAAGCTTCTAGAATGCAGCAGCATAAACCTCGGACAGGAATTCTATCTTGGCTTGTTGACTGAATGCAGCCACTCAGGTCCTTATTTATTTCATATTTATATATTTTAAAATGTTTATATATTTTCTAGAAAACAAGGTTTCAAGTATTAGTATTAATTATTCTGTTTCACTTAAAGTCCATTAAAAAAAAAATTTGCTGAAGTTTTCAATGATTTGAGATCATTCTGTCTTCTCCCGTTGAGGTATTTTTTTCTAATTATAGAACAGAAAATGAAGTCATTGGGAGATGGTTAGTTTGTTAAAAACATGAGACGATGGGAACTCGACATTTGTGAATACGAGCATTGCTTTGTGAAAAGATGGGCCTTCATGTCACTAATTCCTCTTACCTAGCCACAATCTTATCCCAAATTTCATTACTAAATCACTAATAGATTTCTTATCCTCCTATGACATCCTTCCTTGTGTTTCCTTCGTCAGCTGCAACGTTAGTTGCCTGTAGACCAACTTCATTAGTTGTCCTTCATCCAACTTTGAGTAATAGCGAAGAAATAGTCGACAATTGATATTGAGAAGGTTTAGATGATCTATGTTTAGAGAGAAGGTCTATGGAGGAGAGAGAGAACATTAGGCTACATTTCTACTGGAGAAATTTAGAGAAACGTAGCTTCCACGATAAGGAACAGTTCTTTCTTTCCGCTATAGTCCTGAAGACAGCTTCTAATTAAATCCGAAATGTTGGCAAATAAATATTACTCATTTTAGTTGTAAAATATAATTTTATTTATCATATACCTGCTCCCTGATCATCCGCACATTCTCAACTTGGAGTAACATTGTCTTGTGTGTAATGCAACTATGCAGCTTCCTTCTCACAAACTTTAAGAAATAAGAGACATTCAAAAATTTACATAAAATGTATTTATTCCATCGTTAAAAATTCCAAATAATATTAATAAAATCCATGTTGTTTCTGCAAGATGATTATTTTAGTAAACGGTGGAATTTTGTACTCTCATGTTATTGCAAGACCACTTTCTAAATAATCAATCAAAAGGACCTCCAAGAAAATTACTTTTCTGTAAAGGCATCTAATCTTAAAATGTTTGAGAAATTGTAACATTGTGTTCATTATAGTTTCCTCTTTGGGTCTTACTACTTACAAAGAAGAAGAAGTTCTTTTCAATTTTAAGTAGTTCCAACAGTTGAACTTTTCATGCTCTTTTTCTGGGTGGGTATGTATAAATAAATAAATATATATATATATATATATATATATATATATATATATATATATATATATATATATATATATAAATTAAAATACAAATTTGAAATACATTATTTTCGTTATCTATGGGTTCTGAACGTGAAATTTTTTAGTCGGTACTTCCGGATTGTGTCATGAGACCTCATAATCGAGTTTCCTCCTTACGGAGTGATTTCCTTACTTCAAAACGGAGCAACACATCGCTATCGTCCTCACAGCCCAGAAAAAGACTTGAAATATTGGCGATAACTCATTTTCATATAAAAAAATTAGTTTTATTAACTCCAACTATGATATGGGTGTTTATTTACACTGAGAGGATGATTGAAATTATGCTATGTATTATTTCAAATATACATAATTGGTTAATCACTTCCTTATTAGAATATTGTTGAACAATATTTTATTATTCGTAAAAAGTTTTGTAACAGCTCCTATTTAATTAATCTTTCTCTTTATGTTTTATACAGTAATTTCCCATTTGGGTATGAAAAATACAGTATGCATGATGTTTTGTGAAGAAAAAATAAACATTTTTTTTTTTTTTTTTTTTTTTTTTAATTTTTAACGTCCATTTATTATTAACTACGAATTTTCGGACGGGTTATCTATAGGTTACCACCCTTTTCTAGCCAGGATAGGGTTGATGCCTTTTCTTTTTTCGAAAGAAAAGCCACCACCCCTAGTGGGAATCGAACCCACGACCTTTGGCACGGAGTGTTAAGTCCTCAAGGCCATCGGGTCTCCTAAACAATATTTGCAAATTAATTAAAATAAAATATCAATATTATCCCTAATCTCATTTGAATGCTCTTTAACTTACAATTTATCATTATTAAATGTTTTCCAACCTGTATTGTTTTTGAAATAGTTTTGATTTAAATTGAAATATGTTGTGGTTTTACTTTTTTAAGAAGTTTTTATTAACTTTGTTTTTGTTTTATGAACTAATTAAATAAGTTTGAAGTAATATCAGTTTGACTGCATTGTAGCTCATGGTGTTTACTAGTTGTAGAGAGGTTTAACTTGTATTCTTACTAATAGTAATAATAACTAAAAATATATTTATACATTATTTGAAAAGCTGTTGTGTTTTTAACTAAGTTTTGAATTACTCATTTTTGTAATTTCAAGAAATTGTTTTTTTATAGGAGAGACAGATATAGAGTTAGAACGGAGAACGCCTCTGTTAAGAAAGCCACCACCAAGAAGAGCTTCAACTTGGTGCTGCGCAAACTTTTCTCCTGTATTAAAGGCTATTTCAAAAGCCCATCTAGAATGATTTATTTATTTTATTTGTTTATAAGATATTTTTTACATTTTATGAAAGATCCCAACATCTAATACCATTAAATTTAAGGCATAGAATAGGCTGTATTCAACAGGTAAAGTACGGTTTGAATGACCTAATGAAGTGCAGGTTGTTTTAATTATCAATTTTTAAATTAAGTTCATTTTGCTGGAACTTAAGGATAGAAGAAAATTTTCAATATTTTAATGTATGGTATACATTTGGAAAAGTTAAATTATTTATTACTCCAATTTACCTTCAAAATAATGTAATATTATCATTGACAAATGTTTAAATAAGACTTAGGTCCTGCAGGGAGGAAAGAGTCCTCAAATGAAAAAAGAAAGGGAATAGATACTATATTCTTTGCCCTGAACTATAAGTCCTTGCTAGGTTAGTCAAAAAACTTGTTTGCTGCCTTCTCAAATTTTGAGTGCAGCCCAATGTACCATTTTAATGTTTTTCCAGAAAACAACTCAAAAGTGAATATTAAACTAGGAAAAATAGTAAACAAAATTATTGGACACATTTAGTGCATCACAACCGCTTTTGTTTTGGTTAAAAAAAACTTACAAAAACAACAAAAAATTTAAAGAAGTCGAATCTACCCGAACCAATGTGACATTTGAAATACGACAAACTTTAACTGATCAGCAATTGAAGTATGTAAGTTTTCCCTCGGTTACCAAAGTGGGGGAAGTAAAAGTTAAGGGATAGTCAAAATTTGATGCATATTCGGGCTTGGCACACGGCAAAACACCCTTACTTCGACTATTTGTCGAACCTGGCAGTCAACATGTTAATAATCCGATAGAAAGAAATTGGAAAAGATCATTGGTTGTGGAGATTACTGAGATTGTCATGGTTCGGTCTTAATAGTTTAAGAAAATTACCTTTATAGCACTCTCCAAAAGATTGAGTCAGGTTACTCTCATAAAAGAATTTTTGAAAAATCTTTTCAAATCTTCATCAATCCTACCTACTAGATATAAAAAATTTGTATATGTATATGTCTGCTGACACTAGAGGGGCCACAATTTTTTTTTTGAAATTTGGTATACAGTATCTCCATAATAAACGATTGTATGACTAGCGAACTTGGTCCATCTGGCGGTGGGGGGCTACTCCAGACTCAAATTGTGAATATGCTCTTAACTGAGGACATTTTTTTTTTTATATTGCAACAAATCTCAGTATACATAGTGCTCAACTATAGAGAATGGCGTGTTTTAAAAATAGGCTAAGTCAGTCCACTAGTGAGGGTTTATTTTTGAACAAAATTATTAATTTGCCCATAGTGGTCTTTATTTTTACTTCCTTGCATCCAAACTCGGAACATGTAAGACCCAAGCCAATGGCCATATCCACGTTGAATACACCGGTTCCCGTTGATCACCATAGTTAAGCAACATCAGGCTTGGCCAGTACCTGAATGGGTGACCGACCACGTGCTGTTGACATTATAAAAGGGTGGCAACCTGTAGATAGCCCGACATTAATAGCCCAATTGTTGATACACGGTTTAACAAAAAAAAAGAATGTCAGGCCCAATTTATGAGGAATGTGTTGTAAAAAACATAAAGCAAAATTGCTCCATTAGTATCAGGCTGTACCGTATGAAATGTCAGTTTTGGACTTGGCCGATTTCCTTCAAATGTCTTGAAACTGTCGTGGCTCCTACTCCGAGTTCTTTGGCATATTCCCTAGTGCTTTTTGAGGGACAAGCTTCAACCCTTTCTTTTAGGTGGTCATTGTCAAGCTTGGTTTCTGGCCTTCCTCGCTCCTCGTTATCAAGGTCAAAATTTCCCTTCAAAACCTGGAATACCACCGGTAAACAGTTTGTTCATTCACCGTTCCCTCCCCGAACGCCATGTTAATGTTCATACACGCCTCGGCAGCGCTATGACCGAGCTTAAATTCATAACGAAAAATAATAAGGATTTCCGTTGAAGTCACAATTTAAGTTTTATTTTTTTCTCAGAGGATCATACTCACAACACAGTACCCAAGTTACTGATTAAATAATAGGAATAAAAGAGCTTTAATTCTATATGAATAACAATGATGTTTGTAAATAATGAAATAAAAAAGGGAAAGGATTAAATCGCAAAGTAAACAAAACTGACATTTCATACGGTACAGCCTGATAGTCAAGGATTACACACTTAAAATTATAGTTTTTAATAATGGAGTCTGCTGTTCATAAAAAATTAAATAGAGTAAAGCTATTTGTAATTATTTTACATTAACATCGGTTAGTTGAAGCACAAACCTCAGCAATGTGGTCTAAACTAACCTCCTTCCTGAGGAATGTGCTTAGTTACGCAACTCCCATGTGACAAACTTTTCAAATAATAATTTTGTATTACTGCCAATGTTTCAGCTTAAAAAACACCAGATTTATAGTTCAGGCTTAAGAATACTGCAATGGCTCTATTTTTAAAAATTTGTACTAATGTATTTTTACAATTGTTTGTTCTGGTCTATTAAATGAGGTACGATCATAACTTTATCATATTTGAATAAAAACACAGACAAAAATTCAAATTGTCGGCTATTTTGTAGTTGTGGAGTAGTAGTATATTATAATCAAAAGCAAATGTATGTTTATGAGTCTTTAATAATAACTATTTCTATAAACGTTAGCAGTTTTATAGTGTTGCCACATCTGAGCTCCAAATATTGTTACAAGTCTAGACAGATTGCTTTTTCCAAGCAGCTCATTTGAAATACAAGTATAGAATGACAATATACAATTTTAGATTTAAATAATAAGTAGTTTCGATACCTTATTGACTAAGAGAGGTTTTACAGTATACAACAGGATACTGTTGTGTCCAATGCCAGATTTCAGAAAATACACAGGGTACGTACATTTGACAACGTAGTTCATTTGAGGCAATACAAATGCGGGCCTTTAGTTCAATTTCAGAAGGGACTTCAAAATGTTTTCTCACTTCTCGTAGATAAATAGTATTGTCGTTTTGGGCTGATGTATTTTATACTTTTCCGAGAAAAGACAACACCTGTTGCGGAAAACGAACCCACAACCTAAGGTACGGAGTGCACATGCCTTAGCTCTCCACTATATTTAATTATGTAGCCAAATATAGATTAATTGAAGGGCTCAGTGCCAAAGGTGACTAACCCACAATTAGAAATAACTGAGAAATTTGGTGTTAAAAGTTTAAAAAGAATGTGTAAAAAATGATTGTTGTTGACAGAAATGATTTTAATTCGTCCAATTAAAATCATTTCTGTCACTAATACTAATTTTTTTCACATTCTTCTTAACTTTAACTCCAATTTTCTCAGTTATTTCTAATTGTGGGTTAGTCACTTTTGGCACTGAGCCCTTCAATTGTCCATTAGACAACAGAAACAATTTGCTTCGTTAAATTGCAGAAGCTCATTTCCAAAGGGTATTAAAAGTTTTGCAATTTTTTCCCCCCTGAAAAAAAAATATATGTACACAATGCCAAGAGGAATATTATTCTTTTGATGGATGAGAGAATTATTTCCAAAGCAATTAAACCAAAAATAAAAGATATCTTGACATTTTAAACCAAGAAAGCTAAACTGTAAAACTAACTTGTCTTTAGTAAACTCATTCAGTATAATTGAGGTTTGATCATTTTCTTTAAAGAAAAAAAAAGTAAGACTGATAAATTATTTGCTTTATTACAGGTTATTTTGCATAAAAATTACTTGTTTTCTTAAGCTATACCCAAAGGTAAAAAGTAGTCACAAGAGTTTTCAGGAGTTTAGATGTATGTACATATAATGTATTGTAAAATGTTTTGAATTAAATATATAATATATAGCTTCTTATTGTTAAATAATATTTATAATACTTTAAGATGAAAAACAGTTTACTATTTACCTAATATATATCGATTGTTAAAGAACTCAAGATAAAAAGTCAGTTTAATTATATATTATATGAGCTATTTATAAATTAAGCTTAAAGCTAAGTTATTTTTGTGAAATATGATTCATATATGAAAGCTTAAATCTTTGTTTGTTTATATGAAAAAGGAGGATACATGAACCCTGCCTTTAACCCTCCGCCGACCACATGGGGTCTAGGCGGACCCCACGCACACTATTTCCCCCCTCCCTTATGGCCACCGTATCTCTACCTTCCTGCTCTTTGAGTAGCTTCCTAATCAGTAGTGCTCTGAAGATAGGGAGTGTCAAATCGCTCATAAACAATAGTCCATGCGTCAAATTTATTATTTTTTTTTTTTTTTTTTTGAAAAAAGGGGTTGGGATCTGAACGGACTCCACGTGGGCTTCCGTGATATTTTTTTTTTTTAGGATATTTACATGTATTTTATTTTTTCAATTTAATTAGTTTGCATCATGGTAGTATCTGGTATCAAGATAAAACCAAATTCGTTGAATTTTACAATCTGACGAAAGGATTCCATTTTCCTGTGTTACTGTCTTTCTGTAATGCAATTTCAAATCCTACAACCACAATTTTGGATCCTGAGACTCCATATTTGGAGGGTATCTTCACAGACACCTACAAATTGATTGAATATTTTTTGAAGGTAGTCTTATGAAGTATTAGCACGTTACCACCATTAAAGTAAGTGGGGTCCTGGTGGACCCCACATGGGCGACGGTTTAACTCTCTCCCACGTGGTCGACGGAGGGTTAAAATAAAAACCATTTATTCTTCATGTATCATAACATTTGTTGACTGTTCATTGTAAATAGCTTATATTTTTTTATTAATATTGATATAAGCTGATGTGTCGATAAATCGCAAATTCTAAATATTTATTGTGTGATAGCAATATCAGCTTATTTACAGTTTATTAAGCATTCTCCTGTAGGCTTGTCTCTTGGTTTTATTTTATTTATTTTTTTGTAACATTGGGGGCTATAATTGGTTGGTGATAGGTCTTCGCTTTGTATTCGAGGGGTCTAACTTTGCGTTTTGGATGCATGCCATTGATTTTCTTGTCGAGTGTCTTGAGGGTGAGATATAGATTAGAAAAATTACATGATATACAATTTTTAGTAGTAGGTATACAATTGTTAGATCTTAATCTTTTGATTCTTACAAAGTAAGTATTTGCTTAGGTTCTCAATTGAATCTCATTTGGTTTTATTATAGATTCATATATTTAGATATGTTATACCAATGTAATTTTTTATATTAATTTTTATGTTGAGATGAAAGTTATTTTAAAAACAAAAATATATTAACTATTGTTTTTTTAATTGGACACTGGTTACTGACTCACAGTTGTCTCATGCAAAAGACAGACTGATAATGAAAACAATATTTATCATTTAGGGCTCTCTAAGTATTCTATAATATTTTTCATTTAGTTTTTGCTTTAAACTGACTGACTTCCTTTAATATTTTTCAATTATTTTTTGTTCTAAACTATTTGACTTCCTCGCTCAGCTATTTATTCTCTTCCTTGGACGTTGTATGTTGGCATTCATCTTTTATTTAAAATCTCAAAGATTTTAAGTTTTTTTTTTTACATAAGTAGTTAAGAAAACTAAGCCAAAATCCTTCCAGCTTTTTGTAATCTCTTCAAGAATTGGAATGAGTTTTTCAGGTAGCTATGAATTATAGTACAAAGTTGACAATAATGAGTTATGAGTTTATTAAAACTACATTTAATAAAAATATATGAATTAATTTGTTAAGTTTAAGATAGTGTTATTCTAAAAGTCTCATAGTTTTTATAAATGTGTTTCATCTAACACTTTTTATATTATAGCACTTTATGATATAATATATATAATTTGTTATCTTCCATTGTGAATTGCCAATATTTTGTTTTTATTTAGTCACTTTTAATTATATATTGGTATTCAAAGATTTGTATATTTTAGAAAATAAAACATTCACATATTTACACTAGTGTTTTTGCCTCCACTGGGCATATGAAATAGTTTTAAGAACCTTTTCTTGTTCGTTACAAAATGAGACCTCATTTTTTCTGTCTTATTTAGATAGCATGAGTCCTCTGAGCCCGAATGAATTACTTTCTTTTGATGTACCTACAGAAGAGTCTGTTAATGGGGTAAAGTTGGATGCCAAGTAAGTATATTATTTCTTGCCATATTTTGAGAAAAATTTTAATGGGATTCTTCTAGAGCTCTTTTGGAAAGGTTATTGAGGCATTTATAGATCTATACATTAACAGGTAACAATTTTAACCGCATGAATGTTCGAAGGTTTATTTCTTCTGGCTGGAATCGTCTTAAAAATAAGAATTAAATTATTGTAGGATGTGCTGGATGGAAATTGATGCAAACAGTAAGAAGAACTTTTTCTTCAACATTTTCACTGTAGTTTATTTATGTTATAATATTTTTAGGGAGTCTCCCTTTGGTCTAGTGGCTAACGCCTCCCGGATTCTCATGCGGGAGATGGGGGCTCGAGTCCCTCCGGCAGCAGGAATTTTTCTCATTTCAGGGCCCGTTGAGAAAATTCCCCGCTGCACCATGGATGTCGGTGCTAAAGGCCCAGATGTCGGTGCGCCGTAAAAAAAAAAATATATTTTTTGGGGCAGCCTCATTTTCAATGCCTTCATTATGTTCCCTGTCTGGTAGTGCCTTGCCCCCTAGATTCTTACTGTCAACTTGAGAATGGGGCTAAGTCCATGAAAATATTTTTCTGTGAATAAACTACTGTGAAAATTTTGGACTGCTTTTCTCAAGATGAATATAGTTATTTATTTTCAAGAAGAAACTTTTCATATTTTTTTATATACATTGTTTACTTAGTAACACATTTTCGATACTTACCACATCAATACTAAAACAGTTGAACATATACCTTTTGTATCTAAATTTTGTAATTAATTAACATACATTTTTGTTTTTTTGAGTCCCCTCACTTTTGAATTCAGCTACTGTCATCTGGGTTGAGTTCGGACTCACCCCAGATGACGGTATCAAAAAGTTTTATATTAATCAAGTTGTTACACAAGTGTGTTTAAAAAAAAAAAAATAAAATGTTATTTAAGGTACTTGACAAGAATCGAGATTTGTATTATAATTGATTTTCCTATATTTCTTTTAGGTATCGATTGACTTAACATGTTCGGGCCCAGCGTCGTGGCATATGCGTCTGAGAGATGTGTTCTGCGAGCCCAGTGTCGTGGTGTTTGATTTCTTTCTATCCCGCTACCCCGGGCCTTCTTCTATACGCTTCTTTTTTGATTTAGGACCTCATTACTTATTGCCGGTTAGGTTCGCGGATCTGGTATCGTATGATTCTGAATCCACCTGAAAAATTTAGTCAGTGGGCCCCCTGTCGTGGCGCATTTGACATTTTACTAAATTGTAATTAATCCACTAAAAGTACATCATTTTAAAAGTTTCTTCACTTATTATTATTATTTTATTTTTTTTTATTATTATTTTTTTATATGTTTGCCGAAATAACTATACAAAAGGAAGACTTGGGCCCTGATGGAAATTTTGTTCAAAGCCATTGGTCCTGAAGTCCTTTGTATAGTTATTTCGGCAAACATATAAAAAAATAATAAAAAAAAAAAAATAATAATAATAATAATAAGTGAAGAAACTTTTAAAATGATGTACTTTTAGTGGATTAATTACAATTTAGTAAAATGTCAAATACGCCATGACAGCGGGCCCGCTGACTAAATGTTTCGGGCGGATTCAGTATCATACGATACCAGATCCGGAAACCTAACCGGCAATACGTAATGAGGTCCTAAATCAAATAAGAAGCGTATAGAACAAGGCCCGGAGTAGCAGGATAGAAAGAAATCCAAGCTATCTGGCTGACTCAAACACCACGACACTGGGCCCGAACGTGTTCAGTTAAAGACAGCTGATAGATTGCCACTGTAATTATAAAATTTAGTTCCTACATTGCCCCAGCTCATTTTACTATTTATGCTGTACTTATTTCTATGGAATTCTCTTAAAGAATTAGCAAAACATGTGAAACCATTAGAACAACGTTACTAATTTTTACTAATTTTTTTTTATTCTACTTTGTGTCCAGTCAATATAATAAGTTTGATTAAAATTGAATCATCATATTAGTTTAGACTTTGAGACTAGTATTACAAAGTATGCGAAATTCCAACTGGTGGACTAGCTTTCCAGTTCATGCACAATGAAAAATGTGAAAGAAATATCATGTAAACCAGGAAAATTGGAAAGAATTTTTTTTAAAAAAGATTGAGTCAGATGGTTATAAGAAATTTAAAAGAGAAAAACATTTATATTTATAATCTACCTTATTAAATGCACTTATTCATTTATCAGGGGGAAGGTTAACAAATAAAACACTTAAATTAATAAGAATAATTTTTTATTCACTTCTCACCAGGTCATGAAATGTCCTGGATAGCGGAAGGTCTAATTGCCTACTGTTTAATATTTTTGAGTATAGTTCCTGATGAGGCACTAAAGGTACAAAACTAGTTGAGTGGTTATTAATAAACCATTTTTGTTAATTCATGTTTTTTATTTGTTGATCTTGGTAGTGGGGAAATAACGAACCCAGGAGAAATTATGAGGTTGCATCACAAAAGATCAGTGTTCATCTAGTATGTAGGGCTACTATAGGTGAACCAGCATGCTACCACGGTACAATAGATCTTTTAGCGACCTAAAAATCTTTGGGGGCCCTGCATCTATTTGTTGTAATTTGTTGCTCTTCTGATAAGTTAATAGGTACATTTTTATTTATTGTAGCTCTTGCCTTGCTATCTTCACACATTACAGACTTTTTCCCTCTTACAAAGTGTTTTATTGGTTTCTAAAATGTTGTAAGGAGGCTGAGTTAAAGCAAAAAATAAAAAATAAAATAAACTAGAATTCTGTCATATTCTTGTTTAGTTTTTATCAGTAATCAAAAGATTTGATTTCCTTTTTTTTTTGTTACAGGGATATAAACAGAACTGTTAATGAACTGGAAGATAAGGTGTCCTCCCTAAAAACAGAACTGGAATATTTGAAGTTCAATTTGCAGGAAGAAAGATCAGCACGAGAAGAACTTCAAGCCCTCGTTAAAGTTAAATTGCCGGCCATTGATTTAAGGATTTGTGAATAATATTTTATTCTGTGCTAGAATAATGAATATTGCCACTTGTTGCATTAGTTAGTTACTCGAAACAATTATTTAATTATTCAATGTGTTATCCAGTTTCATAAATGGCTATGTATATTTTGTTAAACTCTGTGATTGCTATCCGTTTACTCCAAATTGATTACTTAGCAATGCAAATACCTGTCAAAATTTAAAGAGAAGATAAGAATCTATTAGTCTTTTTATTTTTCTATTTTCATTACTCATATTACATAACAAAGTTGTAAGTCACACAATTGAATTATGTTAATCAGAAAGATACCAAGCAACGTTTCTTGAAAAAATATCCTTGGCTTTTTAAAGAGCCAAGGAATGGTTGGGATTCGGCTCAGAGAAAAACATAAAATCTTGAGAAATATCTATAAATCGGCTTGCTCTTTGGCAGCCTTTTTCAGCACTAAATGCCTAGGTGAGGGAGGAAGACCACGATAACTTTTAGTTGGCCATGGACACACTTATCTAATGCCACATAACCTTTAGGCTGCGTAATACACATAGGGCTAGATGATACGGTGGTGCGGGATAGCCTAGAGCCAGGAGTGCCCCATGTGATAAATACTTTCCTCACACGATGTTTCCTCGGAAGATTCCCTTTTCCCTCTTCTCTTGTACTTTGCATTCCACTTGTTCCAGGTGTTTCTGTTGGAGAAACATTTTGGGATAAATTATCAGAACCCTCATTGTCATCCGAAGAAAACTCCATTTCACTTTCGCTCACACCCGTCAAAAGTTCGAACAATTCTTGTTCAGAATAAATTTTCTTAGAAATATTTACACAAACAATTTTTCACTTGAAAAGCTCAAAATATACTAGGGAAATATGCTTAGTAAATTCCAGGTAAAGAAAAACAGCGGTTTTTCGTCAGTAAAAAAAAGGAGGTAGCAGGTATACGTACAAGTAGGCTAAGTAGTTAGTTGGAAGCTAAAGTGACAAAAGTGAAATCCTAAGCCCCCTATCGGCTTTAAAGGACACTGCAGCTTCTATAAACAGCCTACAGATGGCAACAGTAGAAGGACTGATATAATAGCTCGTAGCAGCCAAGCGCAAAAGAAGCCGGACTAATATAATAGTCCATAGCGCCCGGGGTACTGCTCCCTCCGGACTGATATAATAGTCCGTAGCGCCGGGGGCTCTGCTCCCTCCAGACTAATATATCAGTCCGTAGCAACATAAGGGTTAAAAGTTATAGTGGTCTTCCTCCGTCACCAAGACATTTAGTGCTAAAGATGGCCGCCAAAGAGCATGCCAAAATGTTCACAATAAGATTTTTCTCAATATCTTTTAGGCCATGGGTACAATACGAACAGCAAGCGGTAGAGGGACGAGCAGCACCAGCAACGAAACAGAAAAACTGGGCCGTAATTTCCTTCAGTCTCCGTCATCGCGTAGTCCAATATACTTTTTTAAATTAACATATTAATTAAAAAAATCAACATTTTAAATATTTATTTAATAAAAATATCTTACCTGGTAAGTTTAATGCATTTCTAACCTCTTACCATAGTATAATATTTTTAAAATCAGTGTGTCTGTCATTCCATAGGCACATTCTACTTTGCACTGCTAAAATTAATAGCTCACATTCACTATCACCCAATTTCATATTTTCTGCCATGTTCACTAGTCAAAAGCTTGAAGACAACTGAGAGCGGCGAGCAAAATTTAATGTCTGGGGTGAGTGGTGATCTGCTACCTGCAAGCAGCACCTCCCTATCGCTCATGCCTATTGTAGCCAGTCCTCCTTCATTCCTACTACACTCCAGCTTAATGTTAATGTGCGTAGAGGTGCTCTGCAGCTTACCGCTCTTATTTTACCTGAGGCCTTTGCCGAATCCCAAGCATTCCTTGACTTCTTATCACCTCAATGGCTAACTATCTTCATCTCATTTTGAGCTATTTAGTACTTCAGAAATGTTATCTTTAATAGAACCGTTGTGAAAATAGTTTGGAATTGTATAGTTTTACTACAATGGATTTGAAAAATAAATAGTTTACTACATCTCAGTGAAACTAAAACAAGCCTAGTTTTCTCAGGAAATTGATTCTGTTCCTTCGTCTCTTTCTCATTGGCACTAACCAATTAATAACCTCAAATTTAAATGTTTCATTGATTTAGTAGTTACATTTTTCACTGACCACTTAGCCTTGAAACTGGAGAACGTATTATATTTCTTTAAAATTTATTATAAATAAGTAGTATTTTTTATGTTTACTTCATGCTATTTGTTTTTTGTTTTATTTTTTCATTTTAGAGAAAAGCATTGATTGCTTAAAAGAGATATAAGTCTGTTCTCTAATTAGAAACTATCATTAAACAATTAGGTTTTCTTATTAGTTTATTTTTTATATTAATATTATTAGTTTCATATAAAATTTTTGTTATTTTGATTTATTTTAGATTTTTTATTTTCTTGATTCCTTATAGTTTGTTATGAAAGAATGGGAAACCTTTTCATTGTTTTTACTTTCTGTTACAATATATTAATAGTTTTTCGGAAATGTTTATGTTAGGCAAGAAACTGTGATACTGTTATGAAATTCAGGAAAGTTTATGAAAATGTAAACAAATCTTTATTTCGGAAAACAAATTTATATGAAATTATTTTTTTACTTTGTATAAGAATATATTTTCTTCCAAGATTTCATTGTCTTTCTCTGAAGAAGACTTATTAAATATTTTTCTTGCCTTAATAGAATTAGAAAGTGCTATTAGATTATATTTTTAGAGAATAAGTTTTAATAAAGTTAATTTCTCAAATACGCATTTATATTTTTTATTAAACCTCTAGTGAAAACTTGTGGATTTCATAAATTGTGGAATTACTCAACAACAAAAGGGCAATTTTCATCCAAACTGTGAATGGTGTATGCACTGTAAATGTGACCAAAAATGAGTTATATAAGTACATTATGAACAATTTCATAAAAGAAAAATGCAATTTTGTCTGGTTCGGAATTGTATGTATACACCTAAGGAAAAAAAAAATGGTAAAACAGCTCATCATATCTCCAGAAGAGAATAATTTGAATTCACCCTTTCTATACTGTTGACTGCTCCAGCTGTCGAGAAGCGGCTGGGCCCTGTTTACCATTGACTTGTGTACAATTCGGAGAAAAGACGTGCAACACATTCCAAAGACTTGACCAGTAGTCACATCTCTCACATTCTTTCCCTTCTCATTTCTCGACTTTTAACTCCACCATTGTTGTGTCTAAAGTCAAAGATCGAAAAAGAGAATGGAAAACTTCTTGGCTGTTGTTATTCACTGGTTTATTATTCAAAACATATGGGACAAATGGTAGATATTTATTTAAATTTTAACGTCCATTTATTATTAACTAGGAATTTTAGGACGGGTTATCTATAGGTTACCACCCTTTTCTAGCCAGGATAGGGCTGATGCCTTTTCTTTTTTCTAAAGAAAAGCCACCACCCCTAGTGGGAACCCACGACCTTTGGCTCAGAGTGTTAAGTGCTCACGCCTTAACCCTCACGGCCATCGGGTCTCCAAAAAGGGTAGATAGAAAAGATTTTCTAAAAGAAAATACTTTCTTTTTTTACAAGCATACAATATAAAATTCTTTTAAACAAAGTTATTCAAATTTATAATAATGTAAAATTAGTTCAAGATAAATAAAAATGAATAATGATAGTAAACAAAAGATAAATCAAAATTATAAAAGACAAGTTTTAATTTGGCGAGGATATTGCTCAAGTCAAGGCGCTGTGAGCAAGAGTGGCAAAAGTATTCCGTACAGACCTGGATACAAGTATCCTGTATAGGAGAACCTATCACTATGTGCCTCTCTTCGAACGGAAAGGGCCTTCAATGCAAAGAATAGATCTTACAACCTCTTCCATCCAAAGTGCTATACTTGTGAAATACTGTTATCTGAAACTGTTAGGTCTAACCAAGTAGAAGAGATAGAAGCATACAAGACAATCTAATAAAACTAGAGAGATATATAAAGGAAGGGTTAAGTAAAAATAACAAAGTTTTAGCAGTATTTATAGACATTTAAAGTCCAAGTCGCAGGAACTCCATTGTCTTTGAGTGTACACTTAGTGTCATTAATACTTATATATATATATATATATATATGTGTGTGTATATATATATATATATATATATATATATATATATATATATATATATATATATTATATTATATTGTGACACCTTTAAACACCTCCTCCAAAAACATCTCAATGCAAAGTGAGATTCACGCACAACAATACAAAAGATACTGGTAGCAGCCAACTCTTAAGCCGGAACTGCCTCCTGGACTTACACTCATTCTAAAGGTAACCTCCATAATAAACAATAAGTACTATTAACATGCAATTAAAATAACCATAACCAATTGCAATTCAAGCAAACAATAACTAAAGAAAACGTTCTAAAGAACGAATTATATTCAATTTTTCCAAATAAGACTTCCTCTCTCAAAACTTGCGTAAGAACCGTTTTTATAGGAAATTTACCACGAATTCTCAACCCGTTTTGAGATATTTAAGAAAATAATCAAAACTATTAAGACCATTCAAGCATTTCAATTTCTCAAAAATGGTTACAGATATGGCCTTTAAAATGGTTTCATTTGATTCCACAACAGGGCGTACATAGTAAATAATTTCAGGGGCTGGGAGAAAGGGAGATTTTGGGGGGGATATGGAATGCTAAGAACCTAGAACTTGAAATAGTTAGCCAACTAATAAAACGCTATTATACTCAAAACAAATATTTTTTCTGAACTAAGTGATCTTATTTAATTTATTTTTGAAATTTTTACCAGAAGGGCTTCAGCCCCTCCCCCCTTATATACGCCCCTGTTCCACAAGTCCACATACCTATAAAAATTGTACCTGAGGCAATACAGAAAAATCTACGATTTTTTTTTTCATGTGAATTCCGCCGAAAAAATAGTGTTCACATTGACAAATTTGGCTGGTTATGGAACTCGAAATGTAAGTTTCTTCTCGGGACTTTGGGATGGTTTCACCGGGTTTCCTTACAATGGAGGAAGGGAGAAAACACGCTTAAGCCATTGTAAACAATATTATATATTTTAAAATTACGATTCATCTTTGTTTTTAACTTGTATTAATTGAACGACTTAATGCAAATGCAGAAAATCTTCATTAAAACAAAAGGACATTGCTGTATTCATTAGGTGGCCGGGGGGGGGGCATCGAAAAGTGAAGAAAGTATAAAATGTGGTTATCAGTGTTGCCTAAGGCGGAGCTGAAATTGTCAACACTGTCTTCCAGGCTTCTTCTGCACTTCTTCGCGTAAGTCCGCGCTCAGTCTGTATTTCTATCCCATTGTAAAATTAATATTAAGTGGTTTATTTTATGATATTGAGTTGAGACTGACTCAAAAATTTTGTTTTTAATCATGTTTATCCGATTCGCGAATTCGAAAGCAAGTGGGAGATCTGGTGAAGTGGAAGATGGAATGAAAAGGTCGATGGAAACTCCAGGTGAATATATCTTATGTAGCCATTACTGCCTATTGCGCATGCTCATATCCACGTCTGCTTCTCGTAAAATTGCTACTCATGAAAACTAGGACTTATATAAATATTAGCACTTTGCCAAGGAATGTAGTAGCTATTGCAGTTGCACTTATGAAATAATTCTTGAATATTTTCTTCAATTCGTCACCCATCCCACCTACTAGATACCAAACTGTTGGAGAACATTACGCACTCGGCCTTTTTGACCCTGGCTTGGAAAGCTATTTTATAAACAACCAAAAATTGTTGACCAGTTTCCATATCATTATTGTGGGTTACTAGTACAATAGTAATACACAGACGTGTGTGTGTGTGTGAGAGTGTATATATATATATATATATATATATATATATGTATATATATATATATATATATATATATATATATATATATATATATATATATACATATACATATACACACATTATTTTTGTGATCATGAAAATTTCTAGTCGGGTTCATGTAAGTTTCGGGCGGCGCCATAAGCGTGTGTCTTCACTACAGAGGGAAGGAGGATAGATGCTATTTGCAGGAACTGCGTCATCTTAACGGGTTACCATGTAATGGTTTCGGTATGATTCGGAAAGTATAGAATAGAAATTCTATTCACTTTCAATGAAAAGAAAACCCACTTCTGAAATTTTAAGCACTTGGTTCGTTTACTCAGGTTGTCCTATCAAACATTATCTACCGGAAATTTATTAAATATTCAAATGATGATCTACCACTTTTCACTATTTCTCATTCATTTATGAGAAATTTAACAAAACATACAGAAAGTCCAAAATGCTTTTTTCTGTTTACATAATATTATTTTTTTCTGTTCCTTTTTCCCAGAAGAAACAATTTAAGTTTTTTTTTTTTTTTTTTTTTTTTTTCTTCTTTAGGGTGCTTCGTTTAAGTGTACTAGTTTGCATTAATACAAAATATGTAAAAACACGTTTTTAGTACCTCCATTGTTCTTAAGTACCTGAAAACTATTTTTTTTTTTTTTTTTTTTTTTTTATATTAATTTTTGTTTTGGTGCATTGACTGCTGAGGTCATTAGCACTATCCTCATGATTTTTTTTTTCTTTTCAAAAAAGCTTATAGATATCATTCGCTTTTATTCAATTACCCACATCGATTTATTTATTTATTTAAATGTTGTGTTTTTCAGACCTACGATATAAACCCACATTGAAAACCCCATAAAAATTGTGCCTGGAAGCTGAAAAAAACAATAATCACCTTGATTTTTTTCGCACATTTTTTACCAGAAAATCAATATTCTGGTGGACAAATTCTGCTGGTTAACAAACTTAACCGTTTTCAGTTTTCATGATTTACCCAAAATCTGTTTTATGAATAAGTGGACGTTAAAATTTAAATGATTAAATGCAGACAAAGAATTTCCGTGCCAAATTTCATCAAAATGGTAGCTTGAGATTGATAAATGTCTGTGTGTGTGTGTGTGTGTATATATATATATATATATATAATGTATTTGTAAATTTAGTTTACTTGGAAGGTAGATGTAAAGAAATGAATATATACCATACTTACTGGTTAATAAGTACATCAGTAGAAAATCATGAATGACACTGAAGTCAGACAGAAAACTGTACACAGAGCATTACAGTGTTGTACAATGATATTATAGAATCATATAGTTATTATGTAGTGGTTCAAATAAAAACCATATTACAATTTATTTAAGTTTGAAAATATTCAATTAATTTCAAATGCTATATTTACAAAAAAAAGTATATAATACATAATTTTAGCTGATCATGCTACATTTGCCCTTCTCTTTTCCCAGTGTTTTGTTCTTTTTGAAATATTGGAAATATCTTCACTGTTTGTCCTGCAACATCCTCCAAGATAAGTTATTCCTAGATCTAACCATTCAGGAACGAAATCTTCAATATTTACAACTTTTTCTTTGTCAAGCCACCTGCAATATAGAAAATATATAGTAGAAGATGTTATCAATAAGTGATTCACTTGGAAAGCCTTTGGAGAAATATTACATCACAACTCATTCTTCTTAGTTTGTTTTTTTTTTTTTATTTTGCATTAGCGATAGTCTATTTACAGGTAGGATGGAAAACACTGTTTTCAACATGGTATGGCTATTAGCAGCCTGTAGATAGCTCGGCATTAATACCCCAATTGTTGATACGCTGTAAAATAAAAACTCCTACAACAATAATAATAGAATTCCAGGAATAAAACTTTCCTATAAATGCTTCTGTAATAAAAAAAAAAATCTAAAATAACAACAAAAAGGTCCTTTTTAACCAGATAATTCAGTAAAAAAGTTAAATTTCCCTGTTAAATACCTGATTTTTTTATTGATTATTTTTTAATTCTACATAGCTTGTTTAATTGAAAAAGAATAAAAATATATTTGTTTGTTTGTTTGTGTTTAAGGGCAAAAAACTAATATTTGTTATTAACAGCAGAGTCAATTATAAAAAAAAAAAAAAAAAAAAAAAAAATTGGTTCTGTAGTAAATCTCCCCTCCTAACACTATCGTGTTAATGAACACAGACTAACTTATATATATATATATATATATATATATATATATATATATATATATATATATATATATATTTAGCTTCAGAAAGTGCTAAAAAAAAATAAATTTAACGTTTAAGTGGTAATTTAATTGAAAAAAAGTGTATATTACCTTCCATTTATAACATCATATTTTTCTCCATTGTTTGGATATACAATAGTTGGAATTTCAGGGTACTTGTCTTGTAGGGCCTTGAACAGTGGAGTGACCAAAGTGGGGTGCAAACAGTTTGCACCAATAGCTATCAACTGGTTCGAAGCCTCCCAACACTTTTTAGCTGCTTCACAAAAATTCTCTCCACTGCTAATTGATTCACTGTCCTAGAATTTTAGTATTAAAATGTCAAAAATTAATATTCAAAATACAAGTATATTTTATAAGATATTTGGTGTAATACTTCCATAAAACAACATACTTTAATCAAAATGGATTTCTATTTTGGCGTAATTGCCAAGCCTTCATTGGGGCTATAAAACAAAAATTTACAGATTATGTACAATAATAAATGTAAAATAAATAACAATAACTTATAAATATAAAATTTCAGCAAGAGAATATGTAAAAAGTTGTTCACACAGGAGCTGCGTAACTGATCACATTCCTCAGTAAGATGGACATTTATAAAGTACAGAACACAGATTTTTTTTTAATGGGTTACCACCAGGATAGGGCTGATGTTATTTTTCATTCTGCAGATGTTTTCCAAATGACAAGATGACTAGACCTATATGCTATATAAGTAATGCAGATTATACTGACAAACGTATACTGACAGACTGCCTACAACGATATTACAACCTACGATGCCATTCCAACCTCTAATAAACACTATACTGACCTACCTTTAAAACATATGTCTATTTTTTTTATGATGTTAAGCACTGCTGGCTTAAAACATATTATATATTCATAGATAATTAGTACAATTGAGGAATTGTGGATACGAAGGGCAAACTCAAAAAAAAGTAGTGTGAGGAAAATGTGTTTGAATATTTTTTCCATAAGAGTGGACTCCACAAGAATATATTCAAAACATTTGTTCATTGTGGGCTGCCTCATTTTGTTTATTAATTTATATTAATAAACAAATTGTATAATAATTGACAAGGAATTAGTGTGAACTTAATGTTGAGTTCGCCCTTCGTATCCGCAATTTATTGGTGATCTCTTCACCTACATTTTTACATGGCTGATTTCCTTAGGTTCAGAAGATACTGGTCTGTAAGTGATTGCCAATGAAGTGACACATTACCAATTAAAAATATCTATCTATATATATATATATGTATATATATATATATATATATATATATATATATATATATATATATATATATCTTTAAAACCAATTGTGATTGATGTTTACCTTAATTGAAAATGCTAGCCAGGCTCGAGTCAAAGGAAACTCCTTTAACAGCTTAAGAAGAGCAAGAGCTTCCCTAATGCAAGGAATTGTTTCGAGGGCAAGTATGTCTGCTCCAGCTTCTAATAGTGCTACAATCCTCGGTCTATGCCAAGTTATCATCTCCTCTTCTGATACTGTTCTGCAATAGCTTCCTGTGTACTCCGAACCATCATGGAGGAATGCTCCATAAGGGCCAACTGATCCTGCTATCTCCACAGAGAATTTTTTATCTACAAAAATAACTGGTGAATTAATGGTAAAAAATGAAAAGAATAAAAAAAAAAAATCGGTCCATAACAGTATACAGAGTCAGTACATAACAGTATCGGCTCATAGAGGCAGAGACTGTAAAGGTATCTGATTCTTGACCGCACAGCACACTTGGGAGATAGAGTGATCAGTACTATTCTCTGGCCAATCATTAAATTAAGGGGTGATTCGAACTTGTAACTTTTTTTTTACCATGTTATTTTTTATGGGCTAAATTGCTTTCTTAACTAATCAAAAATTATAACTGTGCCAGAATAGTTTTTAAATGTGCCAAAAATACGATTTTTAACTAAACCGATACATTTCAACATTAAAAACCATTTTTTTTTATCTTTATTACAAGAAATTATGAACACCAAAAAAAAAACTTTTCGGTACATTAAACTTTAAAGTCGATTTTCTCAAAACTATGTTTTTCAAATCGGGCGATACGCTAGCGCTTTCAATTTTCACCTGTCCAACATCAAATTTTAACTGAAGATTCCTAATGATATTTTCTAGTAAAGTACATGGATTTTTTAGATTCATTGAATTATTATCATTTTATGACCGATTTTCTGTGGATCTTAGAGAATAGAAAATGAAGAATTGTTCACCATTTTTGAAAAAATTAATACTTCTTAAAAATCCTACTACTTTATTAGATTTAACCTACTTCTTTCAAAATAATTTTAGTTTTTTGTTCTAGATTAAAAATTGCCTCCTACAGACTATCACGCCAGAAAAAAGAGGGTTTCAGTTCATCAAAAACAGCACCGCCATGTTGTTTTCAAAGAATTAAAACTTCTTTTTTGGTTACTTTAACATCCCATATATAACGTATGACATACAGAATTGAAAAATATTTATTTATTTGTTATTATGTGGAGAAAATTACTTTGATTTTGGTCACACTAGGTAGTATTACCCCTTAATTAAAGGCTGGATGGCTAAGGACGGTCTGGGAACCTGAATCTAATCCTTGAACAAAAATATTAGAAGATAAAACCGTTAATACATGCTCTAGGTTTGAACTCAGGTCCTCCAGAACATTAGCCGAGAGCTTTACCACTGAGCTTACCTAAACCCGGTGTATTAATAACTAAATATTCTCTGTAAGGGATACAAGACTGTCACGCAAGAGCTACTTAACTAAGCTCGTTCCTCAGGAAGGTGGATACTTTCTGCCATATTTCTGAAAAAGTGCTTAAAATAAACTATATATTTTTATTTTTTTATTAAGGCGAGGAGGCCCTGGGGCCATGAGTGTTAAGGCGTAAGCACTTAACACTCCGTGCCAAGAGTCGTGGGTTCGATTCCCACAATGGGGTGGTGGCTTTTCTTTATAAAAAAGAAAAGGCATTAGCCCTATCCTGGCTAGAAAAGGGTGGTATCCTATAGGCAGTGTTGTAAAATGTCCGGGTATTTATTCTTAAGGGTAAATACCCAGGGTAAATACCCAATTTCATAAATACCCGGGTATTTAACTTAACCGCGACTTAGTAATCGAATATTGTAAAATGTCATGGATCTTCCAGTTTAGAGCTATTGCAACACTGAGAAACTATTAAAACAATAATAAATTATAAAATAGGATCACGGAGAGGTTAATAAATAATAAATTATTACCTGAAAATTTGCCATGGACCTTACGACTACCAATAAAACAAGTTGTTTGCCTAAATTTGATACTACTGTACTGCATTCACAAAAATTTAGTCTCAGCTAAAACTTTGGACTAGGATTATCTCAATTTCTCAAAACAAAAATTAAATTAAATTACCTATTCATTGATCAAAACACATGTACCTTTCAAGTCTCTCCACCATAACATGGGACTTATTTTATTATTTTCTTTGTCATTGTCTTCAAGACCTTCCCAAACAAAGTTGCCATAATCCCTCTTGGTCCCTATAGTCAGCTATGTTTTTCCGAAGATCAACTGATTTCAATCCCATTCTTCTGCCTAACTCACACACAAAACAAATGGAAGAGTTCAACAAGTCTGCAGCTAGATGTGCGTTTCCAACACCAAACTGAATGCGTTTCTCCTATTTAGTTAATACAAGTTTTTCCTCCGTTTTTTAAAGAGAAAAGTCTGGGTTTTTTGTTGAAGAGTTTTTAGTAATTCTTAAATCTCTTATGAACTGTGTGGATCAAAGGGGCATTTAACTGAATGGCAGTGATAGGTTCAACAATTGGATCAAGGATGTTAACTAGTATCCCAACTCAGACTCAAAACACTCTGTCATCAAGAAGCTACCTTTTCCTTTCTGGTGAGATTTCCGCTTACTGTAATGTTGTTACTACTGTATAAGCGTAATTTCAAATAATATTAACAAGGATCACAAACTTAAACTTAACTTAAAATGGTTTTGAACTGCTATAATAAACATTAAAAATGTTTTTGGTCCATTTTTGAAATTTAAATAAGTCCTTAATAATTGAATAGTCTTCATTAAAACCTTTTTAAAATTAATTAACCTTCCCCATTGTAAAAGTAATCATAAAAATACATAGATATACATTAAGTTGTAAATACCCATAAATACCCGGACCTACTTTTAACTTTCTTTAAAAAATTACTGGGTAAGTATTAATGTTCATTAAGTTTTTATGATCAAATGGGTAAGTTTCAGTCCTTGTTTGCGCTAAAAAATATTCAAAGTAGTTGTATCAAGCTCAAAAACTGAAAATACCCACTTTTTGGGTATTTACCTTCCCTGTGGGTAAATACCCGGGTAAATACCCAATTTATATTTACCTACCCACTGGGTATTTACCCACCCCACATCACTGCCTATAGGTAACCCGCCCTAAAATTCTTAGTTAATAATAATGGACGTTAAAATTTAAATAAATATTTTATTAAGGTGCTTATGCACCTGGGTCAAATAAACATGATTATTATTTAAATATAATGTCTATTGAGAAGTAAAAAAGATTTATAGATCAGTTATCTACTGGTTACTGACATTTTATAGCCAGGGTAAGGCTGCCTTTTTTTTCTGAAAGAAAAGCCACCTAGTGCCTATTGGGAATCACTATTTTATGTTTGTAAAAACAGCTGACGTTTTATTTAATTTTTGGTGGGGTGAACCCCAACTTCTAATAGATCGATTTTATAGAAAGAACGTTTTATTAAACAAGAAAATAAAGTGAAGCTGCCCCAAATGAATGGGGTTGCTAAACCACACAACTGAACCATCAGTCTTGGGATAAATGTTTTATGATTCAATTGGTTTTATATTCAGCATTAGTATCCAGGTTTCATCTTTAAGACTAGATGGTTTACTTCAAAGATTCGATTACTTCTGGGGAATCTGGGATTGTAAGAATGATACCTTTGTACACATGGTTCTGCTCCTTACTGGTATTGCTATTTGCTTACGATTCTTTATTGTTCCTAACCGTAAATATGATGGTTGATGATCCCAAGGGAATCTACCAATATTTGTTCGGCTATTAGGGGAAGGCTAATCAGATCTATGCCGAGTTCCTGTAAAAAAGCGCTTGTCTCCTTAGGTATGGTTCCTCGAACTCCGAACCATAACCCTTTAACGGTGAATTTCCTTTTACCGAATTGCTCTTGGAATTTTTCAGAAAAGAACGTTACGCATTTCTCGTAAATCGACCTCTTTTCAAGATCAATTACAAAAGCTTGCTCGCTATCATTCGTTTCGAACCTCACAGTAGGATCAATTATATAAGCGAGTTCGCTTTTTGTTTTGAATGCGACAATATCGGCAAACCTAGATGATCCTTCATCGTCGATACACTACACCTCTTCAAAGCAGCGGTACTACTTTTCCTGAAGGAGCTCTATTAGTCATTGTGATGGCGACGAGTGATAGAAGCATGTTGTGCGGACATTTTCCCAGCACATGTGCTGGTGTTTCGGGCTCTTCACCACATTTGCGGCAAAGGGGTCCAACATCTCTCATCGCTCCACTCACGCCGGGAAATCCTCGAAGGGGTGCGTAATTTGTGTTCAATTTCAAGGCATTTACCCACTCTGACCCCGACAGCAAGTACTTGTTATACACGTATTTATTTGCCTTAGGGCAATCCATAAAATGCTTGACACCAATGCCTTGCCATTTCGAATTGGACCATTCCTCGAAAGAGCCCTCTCGCAGTGTACTTCTTATTTCCTTAACACACAGGCCATGAGAGTCTTCTATGTTTAGTCCAAGTCGATTGAAACATTGTTTGTATTCGGATTGATAGTCAAATATGGGCTCGAAATGTTGGTCTGCTACGTTTGCTAGTTTTTGGAGGACCGACAAACGCTGGAGCGGTGCTTCCCATTGGCAATGAAGCAAGCCAAGACCTCTATATCGCCGCGGAGAGTAAAACATAGCACTGCAAGTGTTGGCAGGCAACCCAAGCATTGCTTTGACACTTCTTCTGATGATTGTGTCCAATCCTTCAAGTAATGTTGGCTGAAGCTTCATCAAAGGTACAGTCTGGATGGATGGATGGATTGGGCTTTAGGGCAAACAGCTTTCAGAGCATCATTGCCCGATCTCATTTATGTCACACTCACGTTTTTATTTTCTCGGAAAACATATACTTATGGTTTACAGTTATTATTTTCTTGCTTTATTTTTTATTTTTATTTTTTATTTATTTATTTATTTTTTTTTATTTTATTTTTTTTTTTTTTTACTAGTATAGAAACTTCTATTTGAATGAATCGTATTTCTTTAGATATTCACACATTTATATATATATACACACATGCACACATATACACATCCACACACACATATATATATACATACATATACACATATATATATATATATATATATATATATATATATATATATATATATGCATACACACATACACATATACATATACACGCATAAATACTTTTTAAATATAAGTAATACATTTTTTTTAATTATTCCTTATTCTTTTTTTATTTATTTATTCATTTACTTTTTGTATATATATACATTTTTTTTTTTTTTTTTTTTTTTTTTTTTTTTTTTTTTTTTTTTTTTTTTTTATATTTCGTTGTATAATTCAACTTTTTTTAGAAAACTTATTATTTTATCCAGCATATTTGCATTGTCTGCTAATGCCTCTCTTATGTCTGGAGGGATATTCAATTCGTTTAATTCTACTCTGAATTGGTGGCATTCGGATATTAAATGCTTTATTGTAAAGGGTTCATTACATCTTGGGCATTTTTGTGGTTGCTCTCTTCCCATTAAATATCCATGTGAGATTTTTGTGTGTCCGATCCTCATTCTTGTTATGACTACCTCCTCTCTTCTATTTTCCCTCGACGAGGAGTGCCAGGTGTCTACTGAGGTTTTTACGTATTTTAGTTTATTACCTTCTACTTCATTCCACATATTTTCCCAGTTTACTTTTATTCTTCTTTTTAGTGGTAGGAATAGCTCATTTCCCGTCAATAAGGTTGGCGTGATTTCACTTAGGTTGTGTGCCTCTTTTGCAGCCATATCCACCATCTCATTCCCCTCTATACCTATATGGCTGGGTGTCCATATGAACATTATTGTGTTTCCTTTCATTTCATGTGTATGAAGGTAAGTTTGTATTTTTTGCACTAGTAAATTATTTGAGTAAATGTCCTGCAGGCTGTGGAGTGCACTTAAGGAGTCTGTGGAGATGACGATGTCGGTTTGTGTTGAGTCTAAGTTTTGGTGTAGAGCTAGGGCTATGGCTGTGAGTTCAGCAGAATGGATGTTGCACAGTTTATTCAGCTTGCGTTTCGTGGTGTTTTCTCCATTAAATATGGCGCATGATGTGGAGTCAGCAATTTTTGATCCATCGGTGTATATTACTCTGGCATGATTCTTTTTTCCTATAATTTCTTTAAATTTATATTTTGCTTCGTGTACTGGTATTTTCCCTTTAGCTTTTGTTATTATTTTTGTGAGTTCCGTGTTTATTTGCGGTTGTTTTATGGTCCACGGTGGGACGCATATGGGTGGCGGTAGGTTCGTATTGTTTTGAAGTAAAAAGTCTGTTATTTGGTTATTTCTAATTCCTATTGGCTTTGTGGATGAAGGATTGGTTTCGAATTTTCGGTTGTATTTTCTGTTGAACACATATGGATATGTCGGATGCGTTGGTTGTATTACTAGATTTGACATGTACCGGGCTGCGAGCTGTTGTCTTCTGAAGGTTAGAGGGGGTATACCTGCATCAGCACATAGGCTTAGAGTTGGGCTAGAGCGGAAAGCTCCTGTGGCTATTCTGATCCCCTCGTGGTGAATGGCGTCTAGTTTCTTTAACTCACAGAGTCTAGCCGATCCATATATTATACTAGCGTAATCAATTTTTGATAGTACCACCGCTTTGTATATAGTCAATAGAGATCTTCGGTCAGCCCCCCATTTTGTATTTGCTAATACCTTTAGGAGTTTGAGTCTCTCGGCTGAACGTTTTTTTAAGTCTGTTATATGTTTGTTCCATTTTAATCTTGTGTCCAGGGTTATTCCGAGAAATCTAATGTGTTCAGCATATGTTATCGGTGTGTCATTTAACTTTATGACGGGTTGGATTGTGGTTGTTCTACGCCTGGAAAATAAACACATTTTGTTTTTTCTAAGGAAAATTTGAATCCTGTCTTCTCTGACCATGTTTGCAGTTTTTTAACAGCTGTCTGGAGATTTTTTTGAATGTAAGATATGCTTTCTGACCGACAGATAATGGCGAAGTCGTCAACAAATAGTAGTCCTTGGACTCTAGATGTTAAGCAGTTTGTGATTTGGCCTATGGCTATGGCAAATAGTGTAGTGCTTAGAACACTACCCTGGGGGATTCCTGTCTCTTGATAATGATATCTTGATAGTGTGTTTCCAATTTGTACCTGGAAGCTTCTGTCTTCCAGAAAATTTTTAATGAAGGTAGGCAGGTTTCCACGCAATCCCCAGGAGTGTATTGTTTTCATTATTCCATACCTCCAAGCAGTGTCAAATGCTTTATGGATGTCGAAGAATATTCCGATTGCTTGTTGCCTGTTTATGAACGTTTCCTGCAAGAATGTATCTAATTTTACTAAATTGTCCAGTGTGGATCTTCCTTTCCTGAAGCCACATTGTAGGTCGTTTAAGAGTTTATATTTTTCAAGGACCCAACAAAGTCTTCTATTTACTATCCTTTCTAATATTTTACAAAGGCAATTCGTTAGGGAAACTGGTCTGTAGTGTGTGGCTTCACTCGAGCTTTTACCAAGTTTTGGTATGGGTATAATGATGGCATGTTTCCACAGTTTTGGTAAGTTACCAGTCTTCCAGATTTTGTTGTACAGCTGTAGAATTTGGTATTTTGTTGGTTCTGGTAGTTTTAGGATCATTTCATACGTCACTTCGTCTGGCCCAGGGGATTTTCCAGTAAGTCTGGATATTGCATATTTGAATTCGGACATAGTAAGAGGATCATTATATGGCATATTTTCATAATTTTCGTTAAAGTTTATTGATGTAGTTTCTAGTCTGGTTCTGTGCTCTGTAAACTTTTGTTCATATGAGTGATTCTGGTTACTGAATACCGAAGCGAACTCTTCTACAACTTCGGATTCATTTGTGTTTAGTTTCCCATTAATATTGATGTATATTGGAGGTCTTTGGTTTTTACCTGCGATTGCCCGAATCTTGTTCCATATTTCTGCTGAAGGGGTCGAGGAGTTGATGCTGGATACATAGTTTTTCCAGGAGTTGGCTTTGTTTATATTTAAAGTTCTTTTGCATTTTGCTTTTTCTTTTTTGTAGTTAATTAAGTTTTCTTCTGACATATTTCGGACGAACTTTCTATAAGCCCTTCTTCTGCTTTTGATAGCCTCTTTGCATTCCTGGTTGAACCATGGAAGGGGTTTTCGTTTAGGTTCAGCTGTTGTTTTTGGGATTGCTTGTGTCGCTGCTTCTGTAATGGTCTGGTTTATTCTTTCACATGCGTCTTCTATATCATTTGGGAGAGGTTCCAGTAGCACTGCAAGTTTTTGGAAGATGTCCCAGTTTGCTTTAGCCATTTTCCATCTAATTTTTTTGCTTGGGTTCGGTAAGTCTCCATACCCAGTTATCAGTATGGGAAAATGATCGCTGGAGTACTGATCCGGTAGAACATTCCATTTGGCATTTTTAATTATGTGATTGCAGCAGGTTGATACGTCTATGGCTGAGAGTGTTTGGTATGTGTTACTCAGAAAAGTAGGTTCTCCAGTATTAAGGATGTGAAGTTTGTTGTCATGGATAATTTTTTCGATGATATTCCCTCTTGTGTTCTGGATGTCTGGATGGGAACACGTACTGGTTTATTATATTCAGCTTTTGGTCGGACCGTAACAAGTTCGACATCGTTAATTTGTTCAGGTTTTCATTAAATCTAATCAGGGCGTCATTATTGCATATTATTTCAGATAAGAGATTGCAACCGAGGTATTTGACGTTCTCTTCTGGTTCAATTGATTCAATCTGACCACCATTTTCTAGGTTTAGACATTCCTTTTGAAGTTCTCCTTTATCGATAATTATCACCGAACTTTTACTAGCATTTATATCTAGACCTATTTCTTTAAATTTCTGGACTACTAAATTTATTATTCTTTCAGCTGATATCTTGTTACAAGCTGTAATGGCTTGGTCGTCGGCAAAACCGGTAATTGTTACATTATCAGCTTGATCGTGCAATTTGAATCCGTATCTATTCGAAAATGAAGGATCGTTCAATTCTTTATAGAGATGGTCAATAGCCATTATGAAGAGAGTTGGCGATAAAGGTCCTCCCTGTGGAACTCCTCGTTTCACGTCTATGAAGGCGGTTTTGTTTATTCCAGCAGAGACCTTGATTTTATTATGACATAATAAACCGCTGATGATATTCTTTAAGTCGCCTGAAATACCTTTTGATTCCATCGTCTGTACAATATGCTGGTGGCCGATATTATCAAAAGCTCCCGTGACATCGAGGAAGGCTAGGACACCGCCATCTTTTCTTCTTCTCGCTTCCTTCAAAACAGCTTCCATGATGCGGATATTAACGTGGCATCCAGGCAATCCTCGTATGAAGCCTCTTTGGCTCGAGTGGAAACTGACTTGCTGCCTGATCTCATGGTCCAACACCTTCTCTATGATCCGCCGCACTATTGAATACACAGTGATCGGCCTCCACGAGCCCAAATCCTTGGTCGAGCCCTTTCCCTTATATATTAGGATGGTTCTTCCCTCCCTTAGAGCCTCGGGGATGTATGACGTCCTCAGCATGATTTCCATGTTTTCAGTATGTGAGATACGTCGATGGATTTTAGTGTTCTAGTGATCAGGACCGGCTGAAGTGTCAATTGACGTTGACCTTATAGCACGATGGATTTGCTTGATGTCGATTGTGGTCAGGTCGGGGTTATTCTTAGAGACTTCATAACAAACTCGATGTTTGCCGTTTGGCTCCTCAAAAACTAATTTAAAGTGTTTTTCTATTTCCTTTATATTTATATGACACCTTTTAGGAACACCAGCCTGCATTATTGCATGAACTACTTTCTTTCGCTGGTTGTAGTAGTTATATTGAGCAAGCTCATAATGATATTGCTCATTTCGTTTTTCTCTTGCAGCTTTATTAGCCCTTTGCGCATTGGAAACTTCGCCTGATCCTTTTCCTGATTTACAGTTCCCGTTCTTCTTTCTCCTATTATAATGTTTAATAGCGGGATGTTTAGGACCTGGGAGCTCGCGGTTCACCTCGCGTAAGAATGTGAGAAAATTCTTCAACTCTAAATCGAAGTTGTTCGAGTCAAAGATATTCTTAAAAATGTCGCTAAACTTCGAAATTTCTAATTTTACACTAGGATTTTGACCTTTTTCTGGTAAATCTGAAGGAGAGCGTCCTCAGCTACGATTTTCTTCAAAGTTTGCACTATAACGTATTTTGATGCACTAAACACGAATCCGTTGGAAAAAAAAAACCCCGCTCTCAACTAGGAAAGAAGTTATTTTTAAAAAAAGTTCACTGTTATGAAGGTTAGGGAAGAATGCCTTGGACGAATTTTGGGCATAGAATTCTTTTCATTTCTGCGAGTTGGATTGACTAGGGGTTTTGATGTTTTCTCGAGCGAGCGGAAACGCATAGCACGTATGCCCAAAAGCGACAGTTTACGACCAAGTCAGCTACCACAGGCGAGTCTAAATTTCAATTACACTTCGTCATTAAGGACTATTGCGCATGCGCGTGTTTACATATAAGCTGTTTACCCCGTCTTTTATAACCTCCATAACAGTGAACTTAAGTTCTTAGTAACTTCTTTCCTAGTTGAGAGCGGGTTTTTTTTTTTTTTTTTTTTTCAACGGATTCGCGTTTAGTGCATCAAAATACGTTATAGTGCAAACTTTGAAGAAAATCGTAGCTGAGGACGCTCTCCTTCAGTTTTACCCTTTTTCTGTTTGCTCCTCTTTCGCATTATCTCCATTTGTGGTTTTTAAGATACTCCTTAGAGTAATGCGATTGGCTTCTTGAAAATGTTTTTTAGCGGTGTGAGTTTTAAGTCCCCTTTCATTTTTTAATGCAAGACCACACAACTGACAAACTCTACTACAGTTAGGCTTGGTACAGGTAACGTTGTTTTCTGAAATAGAATTATTAATTTCCGCTGCATTTTGTAGGTTGCCTTTGAGTGTATTAGTAGTGAGCGTTGATATGCTTTCTGTGCGACTTTGCTTTGGATTGTGCCTATTTGATCGGTTTGACGACGAGGAAGGCACTGCAATATCATTTATGCCTTTGCCCATCGTTTTATTTCTTTACAGAGAATTAAAACCAAATTTTTTTCTATATGAATAATTATTTTAACCAAAAAATATTAGAAATATAGGTTAGAGGCAAGAGAGATGACACACTGACTTGATTTTGCAGGCAGTTTTCTGCATAATATTGAGTTCTTAACTAAGTCCGAGTTTATTCTAATAAGTTGAGATCTTCTGACCTGAACCTGTATTTGATGGTGCCTGCGGTCGTCTTATAATTCCTTGTTCCGTAACTTCGTTGCTAGAATTATATTCTTTGCTCGAGTCTTAATAAACTTGAAAAGATTTCAGTGACCTGGAAGCGTGATTTTCAGCGAATTCAAGCATAATAGGAACAATCAGATTTTGTTACGTGTTTTCATTTCCGAATCCAACAATTGCAGTTTACCTTAGTTTTTTTACATCAACACTTTGCTGCAAGCAATGTTCAAGCAAAGCATAACGTTCAAGCAAGCATATATATATATATATATATATATATATATATATATATATATATATATATATATATATACATATATTTATATTTATACCACGTGTTTCCCTTTATTTGGACACAATATCCACCGAGTTTGCAAGGAAGTAAAAATTTCAGCCTTTATAGCCTAATTAATAATATCACACTAGTATTTCTAAAGTGACACAACTCAAAAATCGGTTTAATTCATGCGGTACTTACGTATTAGCGTCAAAGCAGGTTAAAGTGCCTGGTCTCAGAGAACTGGATCTACACCGTGTCAGAGATCTGGATCAAGGAATCAAATCAGATTTCGCCAATATGGCGACGGGATTATCAACGATTTAGGTTAACTAGAGTTTTGATATAACCTTTAGCTAGCGAAAACGCGTAGCACTTATATTAATAGCATAATTGCTATGCGTTTCCGCTCGCTACGCTCGCTCAAGATTATATCTAAACTCTAGTCAATCCAAATCGTTGATAATATAGATCAAGGATGGTTTTTCGCTGGATAATGGACTGATAAACAATTTGGCATCGCTTCGAAAAAGTAGCTTTCATCCTAGCTATTCTGATGTCGCTATCTCGCACAGAAACTGAAATCGCGTAAAAAAAAAAAAAAAAAAAAAAAAAAAAAAAAAAAAAATACAACAATTGCTTGGGCAAATAAAGCACAAATGAATTTCGTTAAAAAGACAAAGGGAACAAGATGGCTACTATAAACACAATAGATGATATCTCTGATAGTGATTGACCAATAGAAATGCGTTATCCATGATTCAGATCTCTGAACGAGACACACCTCTTTAACCTGCTTTGACGCTAATACGTAAGTACCATTCACGCCTTCATAGTTATGACTATGAAAGACATTGGTAAATATCTCTTTATCAATTATCAAATCTGTATGCACCTAGATTCAGAGCATGTACACCAGAGGGCACTTGTGTCACCCTTCCTGTCTTAATGCTAAGCCCCCTACATAGGCAAGAGTGACACATTTTCAGTTGAGTTTTATTTTGAGTTGTGTCACTTTAGAAATACTAGTGCGATATGTTTCCGCAGTAAACAACCCCTTCAGGTGGACCAATTTTGGTGGATATTGAATTTGTTCAATCGTCTGTTATACCAATCCTGTATGCCAAGTTTCATGGTGAAAAAACAATAACTTTAGCTACTATTGTGTTAACAGACACACTTAAATATATAAGTTGTTGAAGGAAATTATTTTGGAATGAAAAATAATTAAATATATTTTTTGCTTACCTGTTTCCTCTTGTGCCATTTCAATTCCTTTTCGGACCAATTTCACAGAGTCTTTCATAATTTGTAGAGCTTGTTGCCTTTCGAGACCAAGATATGCTTTATATCCTTCAATGGATGATTGGTAGGTACTCGTAGTAATAATTTCTGCCCCAGCTGAAGAAGCATTCAATCATACATTTTTATGTACTGGATAATTGTCTTAATGATATACCAATAAAGTGGACGGTGGCTACATTTCTTGGGTCTTATCAGAAGGAAAGAAAATATTCAGAATACATTTCTGAAAACAAAAGTTTCTAGCTTGGCTTTTAGCACTTTCCTCCGAAGGAAAGTAGCTATTGAGGTTGGACTCAATAGCTACGTAGACGGCAGACGTAGGTTCACTAAGCCGCCGCAAGGAGCGCTTTCTACCACTAGAGTGACTGTATCCTGTTCCTGCGTTAGATCAAAATACGATAATATGAGGATTTTTGTATTTATTACGTAGTTGATCAGTTACTCATTACAAAATGAGAACTATTCGTTTTTATTTTATTTATGTAGGATATTTTAAGCAAATTGTTCTGGAAAGCAGTCTACACTACCCAAATTCTGAGGAAAGTGCTTAGTTATGCAGCTCCTGCGTGACAGCCTTTTTGTATAATGATATACCAATTCTTTATTCTATCATTCAATCTCTGGGGTATAGAAGAATTCTGTTATTTTATTGTTATTATGTGCACTATGCTCTTTCAGCAGCATGTTACAATTTTCAAAGCTTTGACAAAATAAAAATGCTATAATTAGTTTCCTTCAAAATAAATATGTCATCTGAAATATATCTTTTTGAATGTTTCGCATATGTCATTGTTTATAAGATTTTTTTCAAAAGTCTTTCTTTCTTTAGCCTTTTTTTTTTTTTAGATATTCTATGTATGTTTTTGTTAAGTCCTTTTATAGATAATTTATGGAGGACATTGTATTTATTTACAAGAAAATCATTTGTTGTATTTTTATTCTGTCACTGCTGTGCATAAGCTGATGGAAGGGTTTAGCACTCAAGATAAAAAAAAAAAAAATTGTTGTGAAGGACATGACAATTTTCTTTTCTCCTTTACGTTATTATTATTATTATGGTTTTCCTTAGTGTTTAAAATTATTTTTCATTTAATTGTGATATGTAAACATTATAAATCTATATATTAATCCCCTGCTAGCCAACTAATTAAACAGAAACTAAAACTTATTACAAGCGAATTCATTATTAGTTATGTTTGTAAAAAAATCATTTTTATTAAAGGAAGTAATGAAAAATTGATTCTAAATTCTTTCAAAGACACATCACACTATTTGCTAAAAACCAAACACGTTTTTTAATTTTCTTAAATTGTTCACATATATTTATTGAATGAAAGAGAAAAAACTGATTGAGAAATTTCCACATAAACTAGACTGACTGAGGAATAAGTAGAAAGTCCGTCACGCAGGAGCTGCATAACTAAGCACTTTCCTCAGAATTTTCTAGTGTAGACTACATTACTGAATAATTTGCTGTAAATAACCTATATAAATAAAATAAAAACGTGAATAGTTCTGCTCATTTACATTTCTTATGAGGACTGTTCAATTATTAATTTTGTAAATAATTTGCTTCCAGAGTTACGTTAACCCTTAATTAGTGGCGTGCTTTTTCTTCCATAACTTATGGTGTCGGGGCCCCAGTGAAACAAACTTTAAATTGATTTTTTTTGGGTAAAGTAATTTAAATAAATAATAATAAACAACAATAATATTTATTGAAATACAAAGATTTCAAAGGGCAAAGGTCGAATAAACAAATACATTCAGGTCAATATGACCCGACGCCACTAATTAAGGGTTAATACATGATACTGTACTACTTAATAAATACACAAAAACTTCATTTTCCGTCTTTTGATTTGACGCAGGAACAGGATTCAGTCCATTAGTGGGAGATAGCGCTCCTCGGGGCGGCTTTGGGAACCTACGTCTGACGGGCTAATTAAAACAGAGTTTAATGTAAGCCCTCCTTTCCGAAAGACCGATTTACTTCATTTTTGCAACACTTCTTTCTCATGAGATACCCACGACGTATACCGCGTTTCGTTTCAATACAGCAGAAATTACGACCGGTATGAGTATATTAGCACTTTAGGTCCGGAGTAAACCCCCCCCCCTCCAAATAACCCGATTAAGTTTATTTTTACAACCCATTTTTCTCTGTTGATTACCACCACGAATACCGAGTTTCGTCGAAATGTAACAAAAATTACGGCTGGTAGTGGTAAATTGGTAATGTGGGTCCGGAGTAACCCCCCCCCCCTCCTAATGAACCGATTTAGTTTATTTTTACAACGTATTTCTTTCTTTAGATCAAAATAACGAATACCGAGTTTCGTTGAAATATAACAAAAACTACGGTTGGCATGGTCAAATTAGTGTTTAGGGTCCGGGGTAAACCCCCCTCCCGGTGGACCGATTTTGGTGGTTAACAAACTCGTTCAATCGTTTGCTAATTGAACGCTATATACCACGTTTCGTGAAGAAAAAACAAAAACTCTGGCCGCTATCGTGTTAACAGACATATATATATATATATATATATATATATATATATATAAATTTTAACGGGGGTCATTTTTGGTGTCTACTAGGTAGGATCGATAAAGATTTGAAATTTTTTTTCAAAAATTCCGTCATGAGTGCAACCTCAATAGCTACTTTCCTTCGGAGGAAAGTGCTAAAAATGGATTGGCGGGAGATCCTTGTGCACATCCTTTTTTGGCTATAAAAAAATTCTAAGATAAAAGGGGGGTTAGTTAGTAATATAACTAACTGATTAAAGAGCAGGGGGGGGGGTCTAATGTATGAAATTACCTATAGCAAAATCTCTGTGAACTAATGCGCACTTATTCTGATTCAGTGCTAAAAACCTAGCTGTCCACAGTGGGTCTCCATCGACTGGCTCTGCTACATATTTAGTCAGCTGTGTCGAAAATCCACCATCCAACACCTTTACTTTCTGTACCATGTTTACCTGAAAATACTAGTTTTAATTAATTTTTAAAATTAAAAAGGTTCTTGATTGATAAATTCAGTCACCAAAGATTAGTAAGTACAATTATATGAAGTGATAGAAGTTCAAAAACAATAAAATGGAGTTGTAGGTTACCACCCTTTTCTAGTTGTTGTTTTTTCTTTTTTTGAAAGAAAAGCCACTATCCCTAGTGGGAATCGAACCCATGAGCTTAGCACTCCTTGCCTCCAACAGTTTTTATGTGCTTTATTTGCTTCTTTATTTGATGCTCAAAATAATATATTATGTACTTGACAAGTTTCTACATTTAAAAAAAATATTTATAAACTAAATTTTTTTTTTTTTGTTTGTAAAGCAGAGACCGAGAGTGAGTCTGTCTTTAGAGTCCACCTAAGGTAAGCAGCATTCATTTTTTTACTTTTTTTACATTCTTGTAATTTAGTTGTTTTTTTAATACATTTGAATCTCTTGTTTACAAAATAAATTAACACTGACAGTTGTCTCAAGATCAAGTATACTTTATTTTGTGACTTCTGATATGATTTCCTTATTTCTTCAAGGAGCGGCTTTACGTAAGTACTTTAATATTCTTCCGCAAAGCCTTGCTAATACCCGCTTTAAATATTTAAACCTAGGTTTGCCCATCATTCATATTTTAGCCGTAAAATATACAAACAAAAACATAGTTGAATGACCGATATTTTCGTGACTATGAAATTTCTGGGGGAGGGGGGATAATTCATTGTACCCATGCTATAATCACAGAAGAGGTGGATTCGCTCTCTGCAAGAAGGGCTTAAACGCGCCAAAAATTTAAAAATATGTTTAATTACTGCAATTCTAAACGCTGTAGTTAATTGTTTCAACAAAATAAAACTACCAAAAGAAAAAAAAATGTTGATATCCCTTAATAAAATAAGAAGAAGTGAAAGGCCAAGCTATCTAAACTGAAAAAAAAACCTGTTATCTAACTAACCCAACAGTGATGTATTTCTGCTAAAGTTAGTTTTGCCGTCATTACACGATAGTATTTTTAGTTTCAATTAGAAAAGAAAAAAAAAAACACAATAAGAAAGAAAAATTAATTGCGTTTAAAGCCTGCTGCTCAAATTTAGGAAAATAAACATGCTTGAGGTCCACCCGACAAACCTATGTAATGTTCTGTGTAACATAAAGTCTTCTTTTTGGTACATGGCAACTCCGCACGCGTGAACGCCAGCGGACACTTTTTTGAGACGCTTTTTTCAGTTTAGTCATCGCTAAAGCATATTTATGCTAATTTATCTTCTTCGAGTCATCGTTCATGGGCTGGATCCGGCCTCCCTGACCGTCCCTAGGCCATCCCAGACTTTTATTAATTTAATAATGGGTACCTGCAAAGGGGAAAATCAAGCGGCCGGAGCATAATACTGAACACAATACCTCCCCAGTGTGCCTTATTGTCATGGATCAGACACCTCTATATTATCTGCACCTCTGGGTCCTCGTGGCCTTTTACGGGACTGATTGATTTTTTCGGCAAATGCCGAAGAATTCATGCGATTTCTTCAATGTTATATTTTGTCAGTGAGCGTGTGTTTGAACAACATATTGATTTTCTTCCTTCAGAATTAAACTCGGCAAAGGTATCGGAGTTACCTAGAAAAACCCTAAACGCTCATGATAATCTCTTATAACTAGAAGAATCTGTTAAACAGGAACGTGTACAATCAGTGCTCAATATTGAGGTAAAATTGAATCTGAGCCGAATCTTATCATACCAAACAAGAGAGTTGCTTTTTAATTATTATCTTAATTTACTATTGTTACATAATTGATTATGATTTATAAGTATCCTCATTACTCTTAGAACATTCCCAAGAATTATTGCTATGAACAATACACTCATAACGGATTTTTTTAAAACTTCTTGCCTGTAAAAATGCAAGTAGTTTTATGTGAATGTTTGTAATTATATGTATATGCTGTACTAATGTTTGTTACATAATGTTGGAGACAACTTGTGTTGTTTCACGACGAAACATATAACATTTCCATAATCTAGAAATTGGGGAAAAGTCAATCAAAGAAAATATTTTCGGGACAGAGAGAATGCAATATCTTTAGAATCGCAGGAATTCGTTTTTCTTTTTTTCCTGATTGTACTTTTAAAAAATAAGGATAAATATTCGTTTTTCTTTTTTAATGATTTAATCAAAATAACTTAAACACATATAATCATGGTTCGATAAGAGTCGGACTAAACTGTCCTACCTAGTCCTTTCAGTTCCGCCTACACCCTGTACTAATCTATTTTAATTGATAGCAGATTGTTGACTGTTAAGATTGCGAAAGTCAATACTCTCGGCGTTCGGTTGTGTGGCATGTTAATAAAAATACATTTTTATAAGGAAATGTGATTTATTTTTGCCAACTAATAATTTTCTCTAAAACTAGTAATTTAATTAAATTATTGGGGGGGGGGGAGGCTCCCCTCAGGCCTCATGGAGTCGGCGCCTATGTATATAAATATAAATATATAAGCATGAATAAAAATGTTAACGTGAATCATTTTGGGTATCTACTAGGCAGGATGGATGAAGATTTGAAGAAATGTTTCGATCATTCATTAATGCAACCTCGATGGTAGGGCCTCTGCTAGAGGGGGGGGGGGGAGGTACGGTGGACTATTGGTCAGGAGCCCGTGGTCTCAGGGAGCCCGGCGTCATTTTTTTATTAACATTATAATTTTAAATTACATAATTATAAACCTAAGTATAATTCACATAATTATTATTGAGAACAACCAATGGATATCTTTCTAAATTCTCTATATCTAATATATGAACTAGCTTTTAAATATTGCCAGTCCAAAAATTTGTAGACCCAGGAAATGCCAATTCCGCTCCGTTCAATTAGAAATGTATTTCATTTTGTTTTAAGAGAAATGTGGGTTTTAAATAATCCAGTAATAGTTTTTGGTAATGTTAATGGCAAGGAGAGGAGGGGGGTTATGGAGCCCGTGAAGTTATTTTGACAGGGGCCCGTAATTCCTCTCGGAGGCCCTGCTGGATCGCCATATTCATTTGTTAAGTGCAAAACGAAACAAAAAAACAATTGAAGGCTGTTTAGTGACGGTCATTAGTGTTTACAGATGAATGAATAGTGACATTGACTTACAGTTTACGCTCCAAGAAGGAATGAAGAACTAAATAGATTTTCGCTCTTCTATAAACTAGCAACACTGCTTCCTTGATAAGTGGCCTAGTGTTTATCACTGACTGATAGGGGATCCAATAAAACCGAGAATAATCAAATCTCCTCTTTATATAGACGCTATGCAGCAACAGTTATCTCATTACTAAAGATTATTAATTCAATATAAATAACTCTTAAATAAATCTTTGAAAGTACATGTATCTTTATTTTTTAAGCACTTTTCCTTCAAATATTTTTCATTTGTAAAATTGTTTATTATTATTTATTACATAAGTGTTTCGCTTGTTCTTCCTTTTTTTCCCCCGCGAACTTCTTACATAAAATTATGTACCGATGGACGGACTCTGCTGGTTAAAGAACTTGACCTTACAAATTAGACAAACTATTTTTTTTTTTTTTACGAATTTCATCATCAAAAGCGAAATTTCAACAAAGCGTGTGTTTGTGAGACTGTATCTTTCTCCTGATCCACCTTTCTGTGTGATATTTCGCCGGATCCCTCTTCTAGATGTCTCGCAAACACATTTCCTTCCCAGTGAAGCAATTTAAAATAAAATACACACATATATATACAGGGTGGTCCCGAAGGAAATCGCCATACTTGAGGGGTGTGCACGCCGACTGAAGTGTAGTTGAATGCCACCAAGGAGAAATTTTAACTTGCATTATTTCCCTAGATATAGGCTTTTCCGTGTTTTTTGTTTAAACGCTAGTTGTTGGCCATTTTTGCGCTATTTGTCGTTCACGTCTTAGGATAATTTTAATTCTGATGATATTTTCAAAATCTGCATTACATTTCTTATATGATATCATGCACCTTGTTCAAAAATTTCTTATACCAAATTCACAGCAGCCACCCAAACAAATAACATCACGAAATAAAGGGTTTTCAATTTTAATGTTCCACTCACCGCACGACCATTTTTTTTTGGTTAGGTAGATGGGACTCTGAAGAAAGTTGCGTTATTTCATTACCAAGTATGGCGATTTCGTTCGGGACCACCCTGTATATACAAATACAAATGTAAACCTACGCTATTTCCGTGATCTGGTTCTGAAACGCGGACTTTTCTATTCTGCATTTCCGGATTGCGTCTTAAGCGCGGTTCCTCTCTATGGAAGGAAGAAGAAAGTGCGCTAAAAGCTCTTGGTAATTTTTCAATGGGTTTACATATTTTGAAAATCCAATTTTCGTCATCAACAATTTAAATAATATTTAAAAAAATCCGGCTCCCGGGAATTGCGTAATTTTAGCGCGTTTTCATAAAGTTCATAACCTTGGTGTCATTTTGACAGCTTGGAATAAGTGCATCTAATAGTTTCTAAAAACATTAAACATTTACCCATTTAAACATTTGGAATCTTGAAGATAAGTGATGACTTTCCTCGAAAACGGTTGCAGATATTTCCTTAATTTTTTTTCTTTTGGTTTCCCTACGTTAGATGACTTATAAAAAGTGTACCGGGAGGCCTACAAACGAAAAGGCGTAAGCTCAACGGTTCGTTTCGTGCGAATTTAGTCCAAAAAACAGCGTCTGGCTTTTTAACGAACTTGATCTTTTAAATAAGACAAAGTATTTTTGTACCTAATTTCATCAAAGTCGGGCCATGTTTGAGCCGGTGGAGAGAGCGAACAGATATTTAAATTTGAGCCACCGTTATTTTCGTGAGTTATGGGTTGTGAAACGTGAACTTTTGTAGTCGGCACTTCCGGATTGCGCCATGAGGTCAACCTCATAGAGGATTTCTTCCCAATGGAGGGAAGGAGGCAGGGCCTCCACATCTCAGAGCCGGGCCCAGGACCAGATCACTGACCCCCACATCTCAGAGCCAGACTGAAAATTCTAGTACTTTGCTATAGGACTTTGGGCATTTTAAAATTATTTTCATCTTGTGTTTTGAGCTAAATGAGAATAAAAGCCGACAATCGGTGCAGCTAAGGTCACTTACGGTACTTGTAGTTTTATTACAACTCCTAATGAAATATACTATTCTGGGACTGCACTTGTTTTGTCGTTTATGTACATTAAAAAAATATAGATCCCATTCCAATAAATATAGGCTACGCCCGTCTATATTTCTAAACCCCATTCTTTTTACAAGCTCATAAACTATACATTTTTTCCAATTAGCGAGGCCCGGTCCGGGCCCGGGACAACTGTACCCGGCTGTCCCCCTCATGTGGTGGCCCTGGAAGAAGGAACCGCTCTAAAAGGCTATTAATAAAAAAAAAAATCAGACATAAATGTTTCGAAACGTCCGAGTATTATATCAATTTTATTAAAACAAAGAGAAAAGCTAATTGGTGGCCATGATCTTACGGACTAGATAAACTTCTTCAACGCCATTATCCAACGTATTCTATCAATACGGAAAACTAATTTATATGTATTCATAAGCTATGTCAAATAACAGCTGGATCACCTATACATAGCACGGAACGTTCAATGACGGCTAAAGGGGGGGGGGGGCTTGTCCACCCTAGAATGAAGATTCACAATATTTTCAAATTAACTTAGAAAAATAATAGGCAAATTAATAATAATAAGTTCTAATTAATGTATGTTCTTAGTTTATTAAATACTTCCTTAATGAATTCTAGCTGCCTGGTGATAAAAATTTTATTCTTAACCCCAAGGCACGGCGGTAAGCCCATACTAAATTAGCCCCGCCCCCCAGAAATGTTTGGCGGTGTCTGTACATTGAAGATATATGAGAAACAATATTATTGGTGGATTTTATCAACGCAATAGCAACCACAACAATGATTGTTAGAATTTTTGTTGTGCACGCTACTCTAAAAATCGGCTTATCCGATTTATTTGCGGTTTTCGCCGATATATTGTGGTAAGCTTCATTTTTAGTGTTTGTTTCATGTCAATCGGTTCTTAAATAAACAAGTTATGGCAATGTAAAGAATCACGTCGAACAAGTGATAAACTATTTATTCTTTCTTCTATCTATCTATGTTAAAATAACTGTTTATATTCTATCTTCTAGTGAAATCTATCGATATCTTCTGAGTCTAGAAGATCGATCTTTTGAATCGATCTGAAGACGCCGATATTTTCATTTTGATTCGGATCGATTCATACTCAAGAATCGCTCATCGCTTAGACTAACCCTCGTTTTAAGTCATCAAAGAGTTTGTAATAACCATGGGTGTATATAGAAAATAATTTCGAGAGGGGCTGGGAAAATTTCGCGGGGGGCCGAGACCATTTCCGAGGTATGGAATACTAAAAATTTAGAGCTTGGAATAGTTTTAGGCAACTAAAACGCTGTTACACGTAAAATAAAATATTTTTTATGAACTAAGTGATCTTATTTAATTTATTTTTAAGGGTTTTACGACCATTTTTTCCATCAAATCAAAATTTCGAGGGGGGGGGCTGCAACCCCCTCCCCTTATATACGCCCATGGTAATAACCCTGAATTGTTATCCTAAAGGCCTGGCTCTTTAAATGCAAGAAATATTTTAATAAATCGGATCGTTATAAAGGCTCATTTAATAAAAACTGAGCAAGATGGAAATGCACAAATAAGTGAGAGGGTATTATTAGGTTCTTAACAAGGTATTAAGGGCCTGAAACTTAGCTTTCTTTTTTTCTGTTAGTTTTTTGGTGGGCATAAAGGATGTAGTGAGAAGTTGTTGAGTTTTATATATACATGACCTTCCACCTATTGAAATATATATAAATATATATATATATACACATACATTTATAAATGAACCCTTCAGAATGTTTTGCTCCCCATAAGTGAAAACAAATTTAGCTTAGCTTTGGAATACTAATAAACTGAATGAACTTTTTCATTCTTCGTAATGAAGAAATTTCCTTAGTTTTAAAATTGAATTTGAGAGAGTTTAGGTTCCAATTCTTATCATAAATTATAAAAATAATAGAAATATAATTTTATTTTTAAAAAATATAGAAAAATATATACAATTAAAATTTGGTTATAATAATACAATGATAATACATTTTCAGTCTTAAAAGCTATAAAGGTATTCATGTTGTGTTCATTATTTTGTTTTCCCACTCTTTAATCTTTCTTGAAATATTATAAATATCTTCACTGTTTGTTCTGCAACATCCTCCAATAAAGCTTATTCCTATATCTAACCATTCTGGAATGTAATCTTCAATATTTTTCATCTCCTCTTTAAGAAGCCACCTGAAAAATATTAAATGAAGATTTAAACATATGAATTACAAAATTCAAAAATTAATCCGGGGGGGGGGCATCCCCATCGGCATAAATAGCCTAAACGGCTTCTGGGGCAGTTAAGTAAAAATAATCGAAGTTGTCAAAATTTTGAGATTGGTGCTAATTAGCTTGGCATGCTCCTAAAAAAAAATTTACTTTGGGTGGTCCTTCCATGACCATATTTGAATATTAATAATAAGATTGATAATAAACTATATTTTCTGTGTAGCCAGATGAATTATGAGCCTATTTCAATTGGCAATTTTTGGTTATTTTGGTGGTTCCCAAAAATGACCAAATATTTTCCAATGATTTTCATGAAATAGGTAGAAGGTCGAATGATAAAATGATTATATTTTATTATTTGACCTTGCAGCTGAGAGATATCTGCATTTTTGTTCGTACTTCAATGACGACCCTAGGAGGTTACCTGAATTGAACCTTAATACTCTCTAAAGTTTCACTGCTGATACAGGCCAGGTGTTATAACAGCCCAGCTTGTTGAGTAGCACAATAGGTCTCATAGGCTTTGGTACGGTATATCAAGGTCTATCCGGACACCCGTCTTAATTCTAATTCTACCATTTGACTTTTTGCCTATTTTATAAAAATTGTAATATTTTGAACAATTTGGCAAAACGTGAAAGAGTGAGCCAATTTTACTAGTTAAAAAAGTTGATTTTTCTCTTGAGATACTATTTATTTATAAGTGATTCGCATCTACTGCAATTTCACTCCTTCAAGGTAGTACCTGTATGGTCTAATGAACCAGGATTAAGATGGGTATTTAATTCAATTATTTTCATAAACTGAGTTTAGTAAATGTCTGTTATATGCCTGGAAGCCTCTGGTTACCCAGCAGATGTCTTCAGATGTGAGTGTATAGTTTAGTGTCCTGCAAGTAAAAAAGTATTGTGCTTATGTACTGGCTGCTGTACCTCAACAATTCGTAAATGTCATGTGGGATATTTAGCTTTTGTCGTCTTCTGCACTCCGTAAGTAGGTGTTTTACAGTGGTCTGTATTGCATAAATCACAAATTGGTTTGTCAAGTCTTATCTTGAAGTATTCATGTGTTAGTCTTGTGTGGCCAATTCGGAGTCGAGCAAGTACAACTTCTTCTCGTCTGTTGTCACGGTAGCTGGATGTCCACTCCTGAGTAGTAGTTTTGATTGTACGTAATTTATTGTCGGTTAGTCGAGTCCAGCTGTCTTGCCAATAATTTAAAATATTTTGTTTGATTGTGTTGGTCAAGTCCTCATGTGTGATTGATAGGTTGAGCTCAGGCAAGTTTTGCATGTGAGTCTGCTAGGGAGCTTTTTCCTAAACCTTCATGCACTGGCAGCCAGTACATTGTGATGTGCTTGTTATGTGAGTGAATAGTTTTGAAAATGTCTATTATTACAGGATGCACACTGTATCCGTCTGCTAGTGTCTCTTGAGATACTAAATTACACTTTGATTCAAGCAGATAAATACACATACTTACAAATCTTGTCAAACATTAATCTGAAAATTGGAATTTTTCTTTGCGTAGTAATCTTGAATCATCAACAATTTATATCAGTTCTTGTTACCCATTAAACTTTATTTGAAATAATAAAAACATACCTTCCGTTTAACACGTCATATTTCTCTCCATTATTAGGATACACAATGGTCTGTACTTTAAGATTCATGCTTGCCAGCGGCTTGAAAAGTTGTGTGACCAAAGATGGGTGGAAACAGTTAGCTCCAATAGCTATCAATTGGTTTGATGAAGCTGAACACGTTGATACTGCATCACAGAAATTCTCTCCGCTACTGATTGATTCACCATCCTGGGAATCAATAGATATTTTAATCGAAGATCTGTTTTAGGAACAGAATACATATTGAATGTACACTTCAAAAATTGTATAATGTAGTAATGTTCAGTAATTATTTATTTAAATTTTAACGTCCATTTATTATTGACACATAATTTCTGGACGGGTTATCTATAGGTTACCACCCTTTTCTAGCCAGGATAGGGCTGATGCCTTTTCTTTAAAAGATTAAAAGGTTAAAAGATACAAACTATGTGTTATGAGAGATTGCATGTGATGGAATAGGAAGGGTAGAATGTTAGGAATCAACAACAAAAAAAATTGCTTGTTTTTATAAGCAGTTTTTCCTAGTTCTTTCACATGAGCTTTCTCTCACCCCTTAGTCCATGGTTGCAGTAAAAAAACAGTGCTCGACATAGCACTGAAGAAGGCAGTTTTCAAAACACGTCATTTAATAGATAATTAAATTGATTCTATGTTCTAATGCTTTACAATCAAAATCCATTTCATTAATATTTTCAAAATTAGAGTGATTACCTTAATTGAAAATGAGAGCCAGGCTCTAGTCGAAGGGAACTCTTTTAATAGTTTGAGAAGAGCTAGAGCCTCTCTGAGGCAAGGAATGGTTTCCAGAGCTAATACATTCACTCCGGCTTCAATTAGCGCTGTCATTCTAGGCCTATGACATGCTATCATCTCTTCTTCCGATACGGTAGTGCAGTAAGTCCCTGTGTACTCCGATCCGTCATGGAGGAATGCTCCATAAGGACCTACTGAACCGGCTATTTCCACGGAATACGTATTACCTGAATCAGAGGCATAATATTATTAGATCATTGTTAACATTTCAAATAGCTCTTTGCCATCCTTAATGAAAACATATTCATAGATAACAAAATTGGTGCATTAGGAAATAAAATACAATGTTTAACAAATTGACTGTACGAGAAAGTGTTTATAGGAGAATCAGATCAAATTTTAAAAAGTCCGTCATGCAGGAGCTGCATAACTAAGCACTTTCCTCAGAATTTGGGTAGTGTAGACTGCTTTCCAGAACAATTTGCTTAAAATATCATTCATAAATAAAATAAAAACATGAATAGTTCTCTTTTAAATTTGTAATCGAGTGGTAGATAGCGCTCCTTGCGGCGGCTTTGTGAACCTACGTCTGGCGGGCTTTTCTATTGAAATATATTACAAATTAAACCCCCGCTTTCCGATTGACCGATTCAGCTTATTTTTACAACACTTCTTTCTCATGAGTTACCCACGACGTATACCGCGTTTCGTTACAATACAGCAGAAATTACGACCGGTATGAGTATAAAAGGAATTTGGGTCCGGAGTAAACCCCCCCTTCTAATGAACCGATTTAGTTTATTTTTACAACACATATTTACCTGTGGATTACCACTACAAATACCGAGTTTCGTCGAAATATACAAAAAATCACGGCTGGTAGTGGCGAATTGGTATTGTGGGTCCGGAGTAAACCCCCCTTCTAATGAACCGATTTAGTTCATTTTTATATGTCACTTTTCTCTCTATATTACCACTACGAATACCAAGTTTCGTTGAAATATAACAAATATTACGGCTGACATAGTCAAATTAGTGTTTTGGGTTCGGGGTAAACCCCCCCCCCCCCCCCCCTTCCGGTGGACCGACTTTGGTGGTTAACGAACTCGTTCAATCGTTTGCTAATTGAATGCTATACCAGGATTGCAAGTTTAAAATGTCGTTTTAATTCCAATAGAATGCGCTCTTAGCCTATTGAAGGATTTGCTTATCTCTAAACGCTATCTTGTTTGTTAGTCATTTGTTTACAAAAGTTAGTTGTTTTTAAGTCGTTTACGCAGACGTATCATACCTTTCTTTGGTGTTAAAAATGTCTAATTTTAAGCCAAATAAAGAGCATTTGCGGCATGTCATGATTTTCTTATTTAATCAAAAGAAAAAGGCATTTGAATGTCATCGAATTCTTGTTGAGACTTATGGCGATCTTGCTCCAACCGTCAAGACATGTGAACGTTGGTTTCAAAGTTTCAAACGTGGTGATTTTGATGTTACTGATAAAAAACGAGAAAATCGACCAAAAAAGTTTGAGGACGTCGAATTGCAATCTTTAGCTTCTCAAACCCGGCAAAACAGTCAATACCGACCGCTACCGACAACAATTGATCAATTTGAGTCACGCATTGATCGAAAAACGCCCAGAATGGGCTCACAGGCACGCCAAAGTCATTCTTCAGCATGATAACGCTCCTGCACATTCAGCCAGATTGACTAAGGAAACGATTTCTTCGCTTGGTTGGGAACTCCTGCCCCACCCGCCGTATTCACCTGACCTGGCGCCTTCTGATTATCACCTCTTCTCATCGATGGGACACTCATTGGCTGAGCAACATTTTAACAATTTCGAGGATGTAAGAAAATGGCTCGATGAATGGATTTCAAATAAAGATGAAGCATTCTTTTGGAATTGCCCGAGAGATGGACAAAATGTGTAGAAAGCGAGGGCCAGTACTTTGAATGAAATATATTATACTTTTTTTTAAATTACTGTGTATATATTTTAAGAAATAAACGACATTTTAAACTTGCAGACCTGGTATACCAAGTTTCGTGACGAAAAAACAAAAACTCTGGCCGCTATCGTGTTAACAGACACACATATATATATATATATATATATATATATATATATATATAGATATATATAAATTTTAACGGGGGTCATTTTCGGTGTCTACTAGGTAGGATCGATAAAGATTTGAAGAAATTTTTCAAAAATTCCGTCATGAGTCCAACCTCAATAGCTACTTTCATTCGGAGGAAAGTGCTAAAAGAGGGTCAAACAACACACTACAATTTTTTATGAGACTGAAAAAAAAAGATTAGGACAGGAATGCCATAAAAAGATTATATATATATATATATATATATATATATATATATATATATATATATATATATATATAAAAAAGATTAGGACAGGAATGCCATAAAAAGATTATATATATATATATATATATATATATATATATATATATATATATATATATATATATATTTATTTGTTTTTTTTTATTTGTTTCCTCCTTACAGTAACCCTGCAAGAAGGGAGTTTATTTTTGTCTGCAAGTCTCATGCAACAATCAGCATATCACTTGCATTTGTATGTTAACATATTTTGTTTTTTTAAAAACATATTATTAGTTTTAGTTAAAATTTAAAAGTTTACAAATTATAACTATACAAAATACTACAAATGGAGAAAATTAATAAAAGAACAGAATATAAAAATGAAGTAAAACAAAAACATGAATAATATAGAAGATATAAAATTAGAAAAAGATAAATTTTAGTACTACTACAAAAAATGCTTAATATCATTTTATTTGTAATAGGTATTTAATCTTCCCATGTAAAGCTGCTCAGCAAATTCTCTTAATGCCTTATTATGGCACATAAACAGAGTTTGTTCTGGTGACGGCCAGACTCCGTTTTGTTTCATAATTGTCGTTTGCAATTTTGTCCGTTCCTGTATTAGTAGTCGGCAGTCGTATATTAAGTGTTGGTAAGTTTGTTCTGTAAGAAAGTCGCATGGACAAGTGTTTCTGTTTGTGATTTTGAAACGGTATAAGTACGAGTTTATTGAGCCATGTCCTGTGACAAGTTGTGTTGTGTAAAAATCTGTCATAGTTTGTTTTTTTGTTAAATATGTTTGAATTTGTGGTATGAATAGTTTTAAGTGTGTCCCTTTGTTAGTATTTGTCCAGCGGTTTTCCCAAGTTTGTATAGTCTTAGTTTGTAACATATATTTTAAGTGTTTTTTCGATATCTTATCATAACAAACTGGTAAATGGGGACTTTTTGCGGCAGCTTTAGCTGCTTTATCAGTTAATTCGTTCCCCATATTTCCAGAATGTCCTCTTATTCACTTAAAATATATGTTTATGTTAATGTTTTGTATTTCTGTCAAATGTTTCCTTATTTCTTCTGTTAGTGAGTCATGTACTGAACGATTAGTCAGTTTTTGTAAGGTCGTCTTGCTGTCTGTGTATAAAATTGCATTATTATATTGTCTGTATTTGGTCTTTATTAGTCGCAAACTTTCAAGTATTGCGTATTGTTCTGCTTGTATGTTTGTACAGTTTTGTCCCAGTCTGTATTTATGTACGTCCGTGGGTTCGTCGTTAATAAATACCACTGATGCACAGCCTACGTTTTTGCCTTCCTTACTTCCATCAGTGTAAATTGTTAATTCTATGATGTTATTTTTGCAAGGATTTTTAAAAATTGGAAAATCGGATGGGTGAGGCCACATTGCACATTGCAATTCTTTTTCAATTTGAGTATTTCTAAAATGGTTTATGTTTTCTGAGGTTTTGAGAAGATTAAATTGTGATGTATATTGTTTTGCAATTAATTCGATGGGAACTATTTTTGCTAGGACGCAGGCTGCTTCATACGACACTGTTTTAAAACCCTTTATCATTTTAATGGCCATCAATCTTTGTACTCGTTGTAATTTCATTAAATTGTGTTTTTTAGCAAGTCCAGATTCCCAGGTATTAATAGCATAGGTTAATGATGGGAGTACGGCTCCTTTATACAATATATGTAATGCTTCTGTGTTTAGTCCCCATGTATTTTTTGCAGCGATTGTCAGATTATTTACTAGTTTTAATAATTTTGTCTGTAGTCTGTCAATGTTTGCATTCCAGTTTAGTTTTCTGTCTAGAGTTATTCCTAAATATTTCAATGTTTCAACCTGTTGAATGTTTTGTCATTGTGATTTTACGTGTATTTGTGGGTGGATTCTTTTATGTGTAAATATAATGAAAGATGACTTTTGAATATTAAATTTTAACTTATGCTGGTTCGCCCAGTTATCAACAATATTTGTAATTGCATTAATATTGACTTGTAGTTTTTCGAATATTTTAGATTTAATTAGCACTAATATGTCATCAGCATATGCTAAAATAGTTGTGTCTGGAGGTAACTTTATCTTTAACAAATTATTTACAATTAGATTCCATAATAATGGTGAAAGGCTTGACCCCTGAGGCGTTCCTAGTGTTTGAAATTTGTGAAATTTCATATTTGGTGTTATAATAAAGGATTGTCTGCCGTGTAAGTAATTTTTCACAGATCTATATATATTGTTAGGGCAATTTGAATTTGCTAAAGAATTTAAAATTGATGGCCACCATGCATTATCAAATGCTCCTTTAATATCTAATGATATGATAACTGTATGTGATTTAGTGTTTTTGGCTTCAGATATGAATTGTAGTGTACTGTGTAATGCATCTATTGTTGATTTTTGAGAGGTAAATCCAAATTGATTGTTATGTAAGAGCGAGTTTGAGTATAAATAATGAGATAATCTGGAATGAATTATTTTTTCCAAGACTTTACCAGCTGTAGGAATTAAAGAAATATATATATATATATATATATATATATATATATATACAGTGACTCACAAAACCGTTGCAATGATATGTAGATTAAGTTATATTATAGAAAAAAAAAAAAATTAAATAGTATAATATTTACTCCTGCGGGTCAAAATAATTTAGGAGGTATAATTCTAAAAGGATCTTGAGGGGAGTAGTCATTGTTAACACTCTCAGGGATACGCTTTCCGTTGTTGGTTCATTGCAACAGTTTTGTGGCGGATGTTGTGGCGTGAAGTTAAAGATGTAGAGTGTCAAGTTAACTATTTATAATAGTTACTACCGAGCAAAATGGACATAAAAAATAACATTTAAGCCAGATAAATTAAAAAATGAGGATGAACTCAATTTTCTCTGACATTAACAACAATATCAAGCTATTAGTCAATGAAGGCCTTTCGATGAGACAGATTGCTGCTCGAGTTGGTTTGAATGTTTTTACAGTAAGAAGATATGTTATAAAGAAGACTCTTTATTGTTCTAAACATGTTGGAGGTCAACTAAGACAAATTTAAGAACGAAACAGCGAGTAAGTGGTTCCACTGATTAGGATGGGCGAGATCGACTTTGTTGTACAAGGCCAACACACACTTAGATCAGACATGGGGCTTCAAACTAATGCTGAAAGTATTCCAAGAAAACTAGTAAGTCAGAGAAATATGGCAATGGTAAAGGCCAAGAAGCCATTGCATAAAAAAAACACAGGCAACTATGACAGGAATTTTGTTGTAATCATGAAATTTGAACAATTTGAAATTTGAGTTGTGAGGTCAGAAAAAACAAAAACAAAAATAAATTGTTTTGGGACTGTGGACAATGCTGGCTTTGGAAAAAACCTGGATCTCCCGTTACTATCAGGGAATTCCTGTCTACTCGAAAATTTGGTGGTTGCAGTCAAATGGTTTGGGGTGCATAAAAGACCGAAATGCTGGATGGATTGCCAGAATAGGAAGGAAAATGAACCCTGAGGAATATCTAAGTATTTTCGAGTCATCTCAACTGCGAAATTTTAAATTTCGAAATGGAGTTATAACACCTGACCCACACTAAATTACACCTGATCTTGGGTGACCATCTTATAATATTTTTTTTTAAAGATCATTGAGTCAGGGGGTTAAAAAGTAAAGGGAATTAAAAGAGAAGTTGTTATATGTATTACAATGGTAACAGTTATTTTAAGCACATTCTTTAAGAAGGAGGTGTAACCTAACCCATCACTGAGGATTATGCAACTTTTTGGGACTGATTTTTATTAAATTTATGTTATGTATCTAAATTAGCTGCTCTAATATTTGTGTGAGATATGCGATAATATCATAAAGTAATAAAGAATTATTATTATATTGGCATGAGCACACTGTGCCTAGGGTTGTGGGTTTGATTTCCATTGTGGTGGTAGTATTTCTTTCAAAAAAAGGAAAGGCATCGTCACCTCTATCATGACCTAGAAGTGGTAACTAGACCTTTCCCAAAAATCTTAGTTATTTATAAAATGAAAATTAAAATCAATTATTTTATCTGCACTTATCATTTTATGGCAACTACCATAAATAGTATTTTAATAGTTCGTTTCCTTAAGAAAAACTAAAAACCAGTTCCATACCTGTTTGTTCCCTGGCCATTTTGATTCCTCTTTTAGCTAATTTCACGGAATCCTTTATTATTTGAAGAGATTGTTCTCTATCCAAACCAAGGTACATTCCATATGTCTCCACTGATGCTTGATAAGTGGCAGTTGATATAATCTCTGCACCAGCTTCACACCATGAAAATGTATTATGAAATATTGTTAATAATTACATTTTTCATTTAGTTGTCAAATTACATGCTTATTGTTAATATGGTATGGATGATTGAACAATTAAGAAAGAAATTATCCCAAGGTTATTTGTAGAATAATATAAATATGATGCTCCTGTGAGAACTGCAGTCATAATGCCCCTTTTTACAGTGATCATCATGGGCGTATATTATATATTTTGGGAGGGGGGGGGGGGCACCTAGGCATTTCGGGTGTAGGGAAAGTTTTAAATATTTTAGTGTAGAATGGTGAGTTTTAAGGTCCTCTGGACACCTAGTAGACCAGAGTAAATGTAGAAGACATTTTTCGTTGTTATAGGCTTTTTTTTTACACAGAATAATCTCACCAAAATAAAGTTTCAGAAGGGGGGGCTGCAGCCCCCCCCCCTTATATATGACCATGTATTGTTAATGTGGTATGAATAAATGATCAATTGAAAAAGATATAATCTATGAACCTTTTCTAACTATGATACGCCTTACTTTTAACTCTTTAGAAACATTTCTTTAAATCTTTTTCCATTCTAGCAACTAGATTCTGAAAATTACCGCCATTAAAATTTACATAAACGTATAAGTCGGTGTCTGTTAACATGATAGCAGAATTTCTTTTTCAGACACAAAACTTGATATATAGCATTCTCATAACAAACGATTTTGTGAGATCGTTAACGAGCAGAATCAGTTCATCTGGAGATGCGGTGGTTACTCTGCAACAAAGTTATTAATTTGCTCATAACTGCTGCAATTTTTTCTTCCTAGCAACAAAACTCTTTGCCCAACTAATTAGAAAGAACTTTGCCTCCGAGCAGTGAAACTTAAATCCAGTCCAACTGAGCATTATTTATTTATTGCACTGCAGCTTTGGCAAAGTGCATTTTTTCTATACCTACTCAGGATTAAGATGTGTAGTGAAAATTATCAACTGTTATTAATACATTTTTTTTTTTTTTTTTTTTTTTTGTACGGCGCATTGACAAATTCTTGCCCATTAGTGCCAAATAAATATATTTTTGTTCTTATTCTATTCGGATTGGCTGTGAGAACTCAGTGCTAAGGCCGTAGGATCGATTCCCATTAGGGTTACTGGCATTTTTTTGGGAAAAAAAAGGCAACAGCTCTAACCTGGAAACAAAAGCATGTTAACCTATGGATATCCGGTCCTAAAATTCTGTGTCAATTATAAATGGTAGTAACAAATATAAATAAATTACTCAATGAAACAAGCTACATATAATTCAAAAATAAAAAGAATTTAGCATTTATATTTTTCAGCCACTTAAGAAACATTTTGAGCACCTCAGTTAACTCTTTCATGAGAAAATTAACACGGCATGTATACCTCAGATAACTTGGGTGTGGTCCTTAAACGGTAAATAGTTCCTGCTAGAATATAGCATAAAATTACTCTTTAAAATATTTTATTGTTAGTTTCTTACCCATGACAAAATCCCTGTGAACTAAAGAGCAATTCTCTTGTTCCATTGCTAAGAACTTAGCAGTCCATAGTGGATTGCCATCCACTGGTTCTTCAACATATTTACTCAATTGCGTTGAAAATCCACCGTCTAACAACTTTACCTTCCGACCCATAATGATTTTCAATTCTCCTTTTTCCTGCGAGTAAAAAGTTCCAGTTTAGAATTTGTGAAAATCAGTTTCCTCAAAGTAATAAATATGACTGTTCATCAAAATACCTGTCAGAGTAAACTGTCAAACAAAAAGCAAAATTCTACAATAGAAATCTAAGAGACTTTTTACTTTGTAAATTGAATGTTTATTTTTACTTTTGCTAACCAGATTATTTAGAGGCAAAACATTGTTTTGTATAAGAAGTGTAGATGTTCTAATAATTTATTTATGAGCACCCCACGTTGAAAGCGCTTTTCCCGTGCATGTTCTAAGCACATAACAAGGGAATTGCTATTGAGAACTTAACTAGTCTGTCTCATGGTCTAATTTTTGACAAAATTCTTCAAATCTTCAAGAATCCTATCTACAAGGCACAAAAAATTGTCGTGTTTAATTTGTATGTATATATAAATATATATATATATATATATATATATATATATATATACATATATATATATATATATATATATATATATGTATGTATGTGTATATATTTATATTTTTTTCTGCAATGGCCACAATTTTGGTTCCTTCATCCCACTGGACTGGGCATACAATATTATCATAACTAATGATTGGACGACTTTGTTAACCTACAAAATCTATCTATTAGAAGTACTGGTTTAATTCATAACAAAATTATTAATTTTACCTTACGGGCTGTTTTGCTTCTTTTGAATTAGACTTGGTGTACACTGTGCACAAAGCATGAAAGAATGTCTTGCCATAAAAAAGTCCTACTCATAGAAATTAAGTCATCTTAGCATGGTCCCGTTCATATACCTAGTGCTATTAGTAAAGGCCTAGAAGTTATTGATACGTTTTGATCATTCGTGAAAAATAAAATCTCTAAGAGAAGTAATATAAGATTTGAAGTTCTAATACTTCCTTACCCCCAAATGCATTCAAAATTTAAATATCATTGATTACATGAATGCCGAACATCTGGAACAAGCTTCACCAGGATCAATCGTTTCTGAATACCAAAACTAAAAATTAGTTTGGAAAAGTAGTTGTGTCAATTTTTGTAGTAAACGGTTACAGATATCGCTTTAAAAATGGTTTCATTCATTTTCCTATGCTTATGAACCTATAAAAGAGTACCTGCAAGCATATGAATGAGATAATTTATAATATTTCCTTCTGCCAATTTATATATATATATATATATAGATGGAGATAGTTAGCCGCTGTAGAGATACGAAGACAGGTATAGTTGGGATTCGGCTAGGAGAAAAACGTCAGACTTTCAAAAAGAAATCTGTATTTTGGACGTTTCGACTGCAACAATGGCAGCCTTCTTCAGCTACAAAATATATACAACTTATAAGTAAAGAAAATGTACAAGTAGTAAGTAAAAGACAGGCAGAAATGAGCGGAGTATATATATCAATACAATAAATTTTAACCAATCTTATTTTTAAAAACAATGAAAATACGGTAGTTGGAAAGAAAACAGCATGTAGAACTTGTTAGTAAAAACAGTACAAAAAAAATATTAAACAGTAAAAACAACGCACATTTTTTATGTAGTGAAAAACAAAATCCACGTTCTGTATACTCGACTGCAGTGCTTCCAACCACATGATCACTATGCTGAATATAAAAAATAACAGTAAATAAATGACCATTTAAGTAAAATTTCAATGACTCAGAACCAGCATAAAAATAGCATATTAGTCTAAAAGACAGCCACTACAATTTAGATAAAAAGGTTTACTCTTTTTAATTTTTAATAACCATAGGATTTAATTATTATTTTTTATTTAAATGAAAAATCTTTTGGGAAAATGCCTACCTCCCCTTATTTAGCTGTTTTTCGTGACACATCTTTCTCAGTATATCAAATGTTATATAGATGGTTTTGTTAAACTAAGACAAAAATTCCAAGTCAAATTGCATGACTTTTTTGTTTCAGTCGGGAGTGGTTTTCATGTAAACCCACACCTCTTCTTTTAGAATTTTGTTTATTTTCACTATATAAATATAGTATAATATAGTAATAACAAATAAATATATATATATACGAAGACAGGTATAGTTGGGATTCGGCTAGGAGAAAAACGTCAGACTTTCAAAAATAAATCTGTATTTTGGACGTTTCGACTGCAACAATGGCAGCCTTCTTCAGCTAAAAAATATATACAACTTATAAGTAAAGAAAATGTACAAGTAGTAAGTAAAAGACAGGCAGAAATGAGCGGAGTATATATATCAATACAATAAATTTTAACCAATCTTATTTTTAAAAACAATGAAAATACGATAGTTGGAAAGAAAACAGCATGTAGAACTTGTTAGTAAAAACAGTACAAAAAAAATATTAAACAGTAAAAACAACGCACATTTTTTATGTAGTGAAAAACAAAATCTATTTTTATAAGTGAATACAATTTATAACAATTAATATATAGATACATACCACTAGAGAATGCCTAGGGGGGAGGGAGGAAGACCTCGAGGACAACTTAGGTAACCATGGTAGAAGTATGAACGACAGCAACTGCACCGGTGGTCTTTATAGTTATGAAAAAGGGGTGGGGAGGGGGAAATCGGTACAATTTCTCTACTTGTGTGTCCCAAAGCTCTTAACACCTTTTACAACCTCCTTTACAACCCGCTTTTACAACCCAGCAATTGCACCTCTTTCATCTGCACCGATTTACCCCCTCCCCACCCCTTTTTCATAACTATAAAGACCACCGGTGTAGTTGCTGTCGTTCATACTTCTACCATGGTTACCTAAGTTGTCCTCGAGGTCTTCCTCCCTCCCCCCTAGGCATTCTCTAGTGGTATGTATCTATATATTAATTGTTATAAATTGTATTCACTTATAAAAATAGATTTTGTTTTTCACTACATAAAAAATGTGCGTTGTTTTTACTGTTTAATATTTTTTTTGTACTGTTTTTACTAACAAGTTCTACATGCTGTTTTCTTTCCAACTATCGTATTTTCATTGTTTTTAAAAATAAGATTGGTTAAAATTTATTGTATTGATATATATACTCCGCTCATTTCTGCCTGTCTTTTACTTACTACTTGTACATTTTCTTTACTTATAAGTTGTATATATTTTTTAGCTGAAGAAGGCTGCCATTGTTGCAGTCGAAACGTCCAAAATACAGATTTATTTTTGAAAGTCTGACGTTTTTCTCCTAGCCGAATCCCAACTATACCTGTCTTCGTATATATATATATTTATTTGTTATTACTATATTATACTATATTTATATAGTGAAAATAAACAAAATTCTAAAAGAAGAGGTGTGGGTTTACATGAAAACCACTCCCGACTGAAACAAAAAAGTCATGCAATTTGACTTGGAATTTTTGTCTTAGTTTAACAAAACCATCTATATAACATTTGATATACTGAGAAAGATGTGTCACGAAAAACAGCTAAATAAGGGGAGGTAGGCATTTTCCCAAAAGATTTTTCATTTAAATAAAAAATAATAATTAAATCCTATGGTTATTAAAAATTAAAAAGAGTAAACCTTTTTATCTAAATTGTAGTGGCTGTCTTTTAGACTAATATGCTATTTTTATGCTGGTTCTGAGTCATTGAAATTTTACTTAAATGGTCATTTATTTACTGTTATTTTTTATATTCAGCATAGTGATCATGTGGTTGGAAGCACTGCAGTCGAGTATACAGAATGTGGTGGGGTTCAGAACTGAGCGAAGCTAATGGCACTCGACTCCAGTGCGGAAGCTGTGCATAGTGGGTATAACCTCTCCCCGAGGATCATCTCGGGAGTCCCACGACCTTTCAAAACCCCCAGGGGCTCATGGTGATATCCTCATCTTGATACCTCTTTTTTTTCACACCCTATCGATGTCTTGGCCATTGGTTACCCACCTTTTCTAAACATCCATGGTGTAGCCGGGATTTTTTTCAGCCCATACTGAAAAAAGTCAACCTCCCACTGGAAGGACTCGAACCCTCATCTATCGCATGAGAATCAAGCGTGCTACCCACAAGACCACAGGGAGAGAGACCCTTAAGGCGACATTGTTTATAAATGGATTTATTTATAAATTTTATACTTTTAATATTTTTGTGGGTTCGATTCCCACCTGTCCCAGTCGTGGCTTTTGTTTCAATAAGAAAAAAGCATATTCTCTACCCTGGTTAACCCTTTGATGCATGATTTTTTTTTCTCATAAAAAAATCTGAGAGGTAGAAATAGGCCTCAGGATAACGGGAAAAATACGGAAAAAAATTCATCGAGTTTTTTTCCGAGAAATTTATGAAAAACTGAAAGATGCCTGTTGGCATCATTGTGCGTATGGGGAGGAATGTTTTTGTTAATGAACATGTATAAGCATTTACATTTATTGAAACATATAAAGAATTTATGAGTTAAAGTTGAAATGAACTCTCTTCTCTTTCAACAAAATCAAAAATGGCAATCCTTGAAACACGATTTGGCTTTAGTTAAACACAAATACAGTTCACATTTATCACAGTAACCTCAAGTTTGGTTCTAGCAGTTTTCCATCCAGCATCTCATCTTCTGAGATACATCAGGCAGTACATCCTCAAACAAATCATTCAAATCTGAGAAGGGATCATTAAAATTGTCGCCATTTACCTCTAAAACATTGGCTGAACTACATGAAGGTTCAGAAAGAACATTGTCGTCGACATCTTCATCATCCTCACTATCATCTGGTGCTATGATTATATGGAAAATCTGTTTCTCCTCTCCCTATTATCAATCAGATAATGGGATCCATGGCTCGTACCTCAGTACCAGATGCACGAGGGTGCCCACAGGAAACAAATGAACAACCACAAAAATTGACACAAAAAATAAAACTTCAATAAAACAAACTTTCACTTCGTAAAATACACCACTAGTACTAAGGAGTACGATTTTTTTTAGGTCAGAATGGACGTTTCTAATAGTATTGTAGCCTTGCGAAACGGTTCCCCTTGGGGTCAGAAACAAGACTCCTGGTTTTGTCAACATTAACTCGTTTATTCCTTCTTGAGAACAAAGTACAATGTTCAAAACCTTCCAGTCCCTTTGACACTTGTTGATGCTTACAGGGAACGAAAAACAATTTGAAAAAACTCGACATAGTGCTCTGGGAGTGTAAAATATAATATGATGCCTGCAGGCATCACGATGCAACAAAGGGTTAAAAAAGGGCTGTAGATAACTCGTGTTAAAAATCATTGTTTTGTATAAATTCATATTACAGTTTAAATAATAATACTTTGAATCTTTATTAAACAACAATGTTTTGGTGTCAATTTTGTTTGCATAGAATTTTCCTCTTGGTTAATCTATATCTGGTCGACCCTTATCTAAACATACATGAAGTGCAGCTATCTTTTTGTGAGCCAATTTTTCATCCAAATGAAAATCAACTTACCTTGAGCAAGTTTCCAACTCGCGCTTTTCAAGTTCCCCTTCACCCAAACATTGCTGTAAAGTTTTTAATGTGCCAAATAAAGAAAAAAACAACATTGCTATGAGCCAGGAAAATACCACGGTTTAATTTTGGCAAGTAGTTCAATCTATCCGGAAAATTAAGTTTGGAAATAACAGTTTAAGTGTTTAATAGTCCTTTTATAGTTTATTAAGCAGCTCAATTTTTTCAATACATGTTTACTAAAATATTGAATACTAAATAGAAAATGCAATCCATTATAAAATATACTAAATGCTTACCTGACTGAAGAAGAGATGTGTACAATTTGTGTAAAACTAACAAATTCAGCTTATATCAGAAAGCTGAAGAGAGCCCTCTCCAAGCAGCGTTTTCTCCTAACCTTATCTATAAGATAAAGCAAGTGCTGCTAGGGCATAACTTGCTAATTTAAGGATGAGATATTAGAAATATTTTCTAGGGTATTGATATGGCATGATTGCTTTTAACTTCAGACTAAAATTATCAATTGATTTATTTAATTGAATAAATACGACAAATTAAACACAATGGGACATAAACCCTCTTAATTGTGCAGTAATTATTATTTTTGGAACCAATGTAAAACTTACAATTTTGTTTTAATCACACTGTACTTCAATAAATATCATATATTTATTGAAGGTAGAGTTCATTTTTTTTAGGACTAAAACCATGTAGTACTGTCAAACGTGTGTCTAATAAATGTCTATGATTGTTTCATATTCTTATCTTAGCAAGCAATAAGTGTATTGCAGTTTGAGCATATATTGAAATTGGTCACACTGAGCAATGCTCACCAACAAATTTCAAGGTCACTATTATTTGTTACTTCATATTATGTCACTGTGATTTTTCATGACACCTCACTTTTATCCATAACAAATAACACAGAATAGTTACAATATCAGAAATGAGCATATGACTCAAACTGCATATAAAATATATTAAATTAAGAATTATATATATATTATTAATTTCCTCACTGCAGTAACCCTGCAAAAAGGCCGTTTATTTTGTGCTACATGTTCCAATACCCTATGTATATAACATGTATTTTATATCATTTTGTCATAATTTGTTTTTAGGTATAGTACATTAATGATTTAACATTAAATAGTTAATAACTAAATTTAAATAATTAGAAAATAAATATAGATAAAATAAATATAATTTTATATATTTGAATAATTATATATTTTTTATAATTTACATTTTTTTGTTATGTCAATCGTTTCTGGAGGCATCGATCGTCTTTAGAGTAAGGCATGCTCTCTTACAAAAATCTCTGAAACTTGAATATATATATATATATATATATATATATATATATATATATATATATATATATATATATATAAATTATATTTATTTTATGTATATTTATACATATGGTATGAGTTACAAATCTTGCCAGAAGATTTATATATATATATATATATATATATATATATATATATATATATATATATATATATACATATTTATATATATATATATAATATATAAATCTTCGAGTGACCAACCTTTGACTTACATACTGTGACTTCATCGGACTTCTACAAAACATTACTGACTTACATTCAGTATGAATGGGAAAGTGAGTGGTATCAAGCAGACACAAAGTAACGAGAAATTAAAAATACAACGAAAGCCTGGTCAAAGGAACACTTCTCTCGACGAGATGATGTTATTTTAACCAGGCTTCGAATTGGACACACTCTACTTACCCATACCTACTTACTAGAAAGAAAGGACAGACCAACTTGTAAATACTGCAATGAGACTCTGACAGTTAAACATATACTTACAAACTGCAGACAACTCATTAAATTAAATATGCCCCACGACTTACACGACTTACTGACAGAGGGTAGCCCACACATCCATACAATCCTCAAACATTTGAAAAACACTCATTTATACAACAAGCTGTAAATAGTTCACTTAACTTTCACATCCACTATTTCAAAATTTTATGTTTACATCTAATTATTACTTTAGTGTTACTATTTGTTCTGTTTTTATTTTATTTATTTTTTTTTGTTTACTTTATCTTCTTTTTCACATTTTGTTAACATTTAAGTTCTTTAATTATTCATTTACCTTTTCTTTTTCTTTTTTTTTTTGTTGACGTAACAAACATAAAATGAGTTTGTCGCCAATGTTGCGATGCTCAACAATGAAATGAAATAAAATAAAATAAATCTTCTGGCAAGATTTGTAACCCGTACCATTAGAATCCCTAATCCAAGCCTCTGTATGATGATAGGACTGAATCTTCATGATTTGTTAAGTGGACAAGTTATATTCACGTATATTATATAGTGTGAATACAACTTGTCAACTCATCACTCCAAACAATCACTCCCAAATTTAATATTTATGGATCTACTTAAAAATTTAAATATTATTATTATCATTTTGTTATAATTCAAAAATTATTATATGCCATAACACAACTTAATATAAGATGCCTGATGATGGACCTGAACAGGTTCGAAATGCCACAAATGAAAGTTAATGTTTAACAATTTTGGCAAGCACCTCATGCCGTTTACTTCAAGAATATATGTGTATATATATATATATATATATATATATATATATATATATATATATACTATATACAGGGGGAAAGCCCCTGAAGAGGTGTGACAAAAGCATAAAACATTGTCAGGCAAAACATATCAAATAAAGTAGTGAATGTGAACAAAAGGAGTGCTGCTTTATTGACCCCCTGCCAGAAAAAGTGGAAAATATATATTGGGTCAGCTTTTAGAAAAATTTATATCATATATATATATATATATATATATATATATATATATATATATATATATATATATACATAAATGTAAATATTTATAGGGCCCATTTTCGGTAGATAGTAGGTAGGAAGCAGTGATGAAATTGTTGCTGATATAAAACAGCCTAAATTTAAAAAATTCGTTTTACTCCAATTCTATTTCCACTACTGTTAGAATAAAAACAAAATGAAAAAAACAATATTTTGTACATGCCTCAGTTGAAGAAAGGAAATCGGCAAGATGAAATGTGTTATCTGCAGCTGAAAGTATCACTTATAGACTAAGCTACCATCCAAGCTAGACTTTCTTAACAGCCTATCTTATTTTATGAACTCTATAACACCCAATCTGACTGATAGCTAAGTGTACATAGATCTCAGAAGCAAACAGATGTCACTGGGAGATGTCTATTTGCTCAGAGTCCATCTCCCTCTCTGCTGTGAAATCCCAACTTGCTATTTTAACTTTGGGCTGTCCAAAAATTATTATATTTCTATAAAAAATATTGCTTCAGCTCACACATCACACAAATGCAAATATATATACTATTATTATTTACGTATCGGCTCGGTAGGACCATGCAAAGTATATTTAACATTGGTTTCACAAGAGTTAGTTTCCTGTCATCAGATCAAGCTGATCTCTCTCCAACCGTCGTGAGCATTTAACACTCTGTGCCAAGGGTCGTGGGTTCGATTCCCACTATGGGGTGGTGGCTTTTCTTTAGAAAAAAGAAAAGGCATCAGCCCTATCCTGGCTAGAAAAGGTAGGTAACCTATAGATAACTTGTCCCAAAATTCGTAGTTAATAATAATGGACGAACAAATTTAAATAATAATAATATGTGTTGGCCAAGATGTAGATGCGCCGTTAAAAAAAGAAAAAGAATAATAATAATATGTGATTGCTTTATTTTTATCCCTTGTTGCTTTGATTAAAGTAAAATTATTGGTCAGTACTAATTGGGCCTAATATTGACTTAAAAATGCTAATATATATAAATGTTTAATATATATAAATGTTTATAAATATATATATATATATATATATATATATATATATATATATATATATATATGTATATATTTATATATATTTATATATATTTACATTCAAGTTGAAAGTGAGGGTGAAGGGGAAGGAAAAATCTTGAAGAAAACGGCAGGAGTTGCTCACCAAAATTGTTTAACACTTTAATTTATTTTGGCGACGTTTCGAACCTATTCAGGTTCATCATCAGGCATGTTATATTAAGTTGTGTTAAGGTTTATTGTGATTTTAAATTTTATTTTGAGGTCCATAATTTTGAGAGTGAACATTAAATCCAGTGTGAATATAACTCGTCAACTCAAACACATCATGAAGATTCATACCTGGATTTAATGTTCACTCTCAAAATTTAAATAAAGATAAAAGAAGAATTGTCTGTTCGCTTATTAAGCCCCCTTCCTCCCATTGTAAATTTTGTTTTCTTTGTTGAAGGGTAATTTTTTTCTAAACTAATTTCTTCATTATTGCCTGGAAATGCAAAATAATAGCTTTTTCTTTTTTGAGGCTTCGAAATGTAACCCAGCGAATATAATCCTAGCTAAATGTCTTTGTATTCATCTGGAAAGTAATGTTCTTCAGAGTCCTTATTTTTTTTATTAGTTAGAAAATTCAAAAGAAATGAGAACGAACGCGTTTATATTCGTGGAATATGAATTGCCATTTTCTTGCCGTAATTCATGACAAAACACAAATTATAAGTGCAACATTATTTTAATTGAGTCCTTCCCGCAATAATAAACACATTATTGAATATTCATAACATGTGAGTACAGATATTCAAGGTAAGAAAAACATGTGCTTCGCTGATTGGTTCAAAACTTAAGGAGCACCTGCACAAACTTCCCCAACATATACTTTCTATAGTTTGGGTTGCACTTGATAAAGCAATATGGCTACAAATTAATTACAAATATCTAATAATAAATAATTTTGTGTATGCCAGGTGGCCGTGAGTGCTAAGGCATATGCACTCCACGGGTTCGATTCCCACTAGAGGGTGGATTTTCTTTAGAAAAAAGGAAAGGCATCAGCCCTATCCCGGTTAGAAGAGGGTGGTAACGTACAGATGACGCGTCCTAAAATTCTTTGGCAAAAATAAATTTACATTAAAATTTAAATAAATACATAAATAAATTATTTTGTGAGATGATAATTTAAATTCATCAACAAATGCTCAACTCATATATATATATATATATATATATATATATATATATATATATATATATATATATATATATATGGGATTGTAACAATTTCATCTCACTGTACTTATGTGACCCCATTTTAGGGTATATAATAATTGTTGTAGTTTTTTTATTATCAAAATCAACATCTGCCAGTACGCTCGGTTGTTTTCCACCACTTTGAAGCTATGTACATTCAGCGTTGTCCTCTCATCTTGGGGTATTTTGTCTTCCCAACAGAGTTGCAGCCTTTCAAAGCATCCTTGTCCCATGCATTTCTCCTTAAGTATCTCTAGGTCAGGTAATCTTCACAAGTTGCCTGCTCATTGGAGCTGCACTCCAACTTGCATTAACAAATTCTTTGTATACCATAAAGATTTTCTGGTTTGTTCTTCGCATAGAGTTGCCTAACACCTAGATAATAACCTATTAATGAATGTTTGCGAGCAACTGTTTAGTTGTTCTGGAGAAAATGTTTCCCCTTAGTTGATGCTGCAATAATTTGAAATAATTCAAACATATGAAAATGAATGAAACCATTTTTAAAGAAATATCTTTAACCGTTTTTGAGAAAGTGGAAAAAATGTTTTTGTAAATAATTTCCGCTTATGAGGCTGGCCTGCAAATCCACTGCTGGAAGTGCCAGGACGAAAATTTCACGTTTCAGATCCCATAGATCACTAATATAACGGTGGTTCAAATTTGTATTTATATATTTGTCTGTTCCCTCTCCCACCGGCTCAAAAAACGCCCGTTTTTTTTATGAAATTTGATACTAAAATCTTTCTTCTAATTTGAAAGGTCAAGTTCGTTAACGAGCAGAATCCGTCCACCGGAACATGGTTTTTGGAGCGAAATTCGCGCGAAAAAATTCGGAACGCTTACGTTTTCGAGTTCATATACTTGCACTCGTTTAATAGGTTCCATAACGCAGGAAAACGAATGAAACCATTTTTCAAGCAATGTCTGAACCGATTTTGAGAAAGATGGGGGAAAAATTGTAACTGGTTTTCGGTTTGGGTATTTAGTATCATGGGATTTAATTGAGATATTTTCTACACGTTTGAAATACATCTAAATCTAACTAATATTTTTAAATTTTAATTACATTTGGAGTTACAAAAAAAAAATGTTGTTAATAGACATGAAAAGTTTTTGGCTCTTCAAATATTTTCGTAAATATCTCGAGGACGGTTGGGAAATCGTTGTGAGTGGTAAATGACAGTTCGAATGCTTGCTAAAGTTTTTGCAAAAAGTGTTCCGAAGCAATTTTCGATGGGGCGACGGCAATCGGAGAAATAAGTGCATAAAACATCAAAGTGTTAGTTTTGTTCTTTTGAACGGGGTTTTGTCTTTGTTCAACACACTTTTTAATTGGCTGTTTTTTATATTAAATTGCATTTATCAGTAACATTAGTATTTTAGTAAGAGAAGGCGTGTTTTTCTGGAGCGAATGTTGAGAAGGCGGGGAGTCATTTCCGCTTAGGATACTGTCAGTTTCCTGTTGTGGCGCTTTAAACTTCCTCCTTCTTGGTATTTTACTTCATATTTTTAATGAAAGATTGAACCCTACCAATAACTGCTTCTATTCCTTTACTAATGGCACTAGGCATTTACTAACGGAACCACGCTAAGATGACGCAGTTCCTGAGAGTCGGACTTTCCTTTATATTAACAAGTATATGTGTTGTTCAATGATGTATAGGGAGACAACATAGTTACCCCGCTAAGAGTCTAATCCTAGAGGAATGCACTGGTCTCTTTCAGTCCCGCTATCCCCAAACCTATTAACATAAATGAATCGAACCATGCAAAAAGAGCTTCAGTCCAAAATCAATAGTTTTGAGAAAACTAGACTCAAGCCCTTTCTACATAGAATAATAAAATTATTTTTATGTTTCTATGGCAACTATGTATTGGATTGAAGTCCTATTAACATAGAATGTAAAGTTACCTTTAGATACAAATAATTCATCACTCATACTAACGAAAATATTCTCCGAACTCATATTGGGAAAAAATGGACTGAAGTTCTTTTTGCATGGATCGATTCAAATTGCCCAATTGCAGAAAGTTTTGAAGTTCTCAAAAATAATTTTTTTCGCTCACTATCATTCGTATTATATTATTTCCCAAAAGGTTATTTTGCGTGCTGGCTCCAGACTGGTTGCCCTATCCGCTCTTCCGTAAGACTGGCTCTGGCTAAAGCACATTTTAAGGCAACCCTTAATCTTTCTCGCGTAAGAGTTTTCCCCCCGTTATGCCAAGTATGTATAATTAATGTCTGGCAATAGCTGGTGTTGTCCAGCTAGGCTGCAGCACAAACTGCGAGACTTCTCTCGTGCATTGCCTTTACTTCTCTTGCAGCCCTAAATAATTGGAGTATTTATTTAGCTGGAGAGCGAGAGTTTAAATCGTTATGAGAATTAGGAGTTTTCAGGTTTAAAATCGTTAAATAAAAAGTTTTCAAGTTTTGTCAGCTGACAGACTTGTGATCACTTCAAAATAGACATCAGGGCGACTTTGAATTTCAGTTTTAGTTCCAGGAATGTTTTGACAATTTTGGCAAGTTCTTATTATTTGCGTTGAAGATGAAGGTTTACCTAGGATATGCCGACATCATTGTCTTTAAAGATTTAAAGACAAAGCCAAGACAGTTTCAATCATTGGTCCCATTATGAGGTACGAGACAAATAATCCCCATGCAGGCGGAAAAAATCGACAAAGAAAAGAAAGGTATATACAAGTATATTGAGTTTTATCAAATAACATTCGGAGGAAGGGAGTAAATTCAAGAATGAGGTTGGACTTCCTACAAGACCTAGGAGGTAAGTGCGTGCTCCCCCAACTACAGATGTGGTTCCGCCATTGGTAAAGATTGGCAGTGAACGCGTTTTTTCGTGAAAATGGAGTTTTCAGTGGAATCAATGATTCTGTGAGCGGAAAGGCGTCCTAAATTAGGGGATACGAGCAGTGTGTCATGCAAAGATACATATTCTTGAAGCTTCGGACGTTTCATATACAAATTTCCTGCCAAGTTTGTTACGGTGCGCGGGGCGTAAGCTTGGATAGTGGGTTTTGCGAAAACCCGGGGGCTCGTGGGAATGTCCTGATCTTTTGTTGAGCCGAACGCGGGGTGTTTATAGGCGGGGATAAGATTTAAGACCCTAAAGTTCCGAACACAACCCTTTGAAGTTTTCGCCTTCTGCTGCGTACTCACCTGTTTACAGGATGACTCAATATTTTTTGGCAACCGATTTTTTTCGGATACGAAAAAACCACCCATTTTGCTTAAAATTTTTTTTTTAAAAATACCTTTGCAAAGCACACGTAAATGCGCAAATAATCATAATGTTCGTTGGACGTTGAACTCGCAATAAGAATACATCTAGACAAACTACTTTGTCGTTCATTCTCCACAAAGCTAACGTCGCTTTTACAGCTCGGTCGAATTGAAATGTTTTTCTGCCAAATCGATGCTGAATTTCATAATCTAAATGTTTGATGTTAGCAAACTTGTCTATTAGATGCTTTGTTTCAATCGAATTTTAGAAAACCCTTGAAAAGTCCGAACATTTAGAATTTTTCACACATTATGGCTCAGAATTTGCGGCAAACATCATATTATAGGCAAAGGGACAACCGTTTCCTGACTTTGACCGATTTTTTCGCCGAAAACATTAGCTTTAAATATTATTGCATACTTGGCGACCAAAATTAAATCTACTAAAAATCTAGTAATGATAATCAAAATATTGATATTTTTTAAAACGAATTACACAGAGTGACGCAATAATCACTTCACGCTGTAACTTTTCGTGAAAATACAGAGTACTTGGCATGCATATATTTATTGTAGTAACTTATTCAAATAGATATTTGCACACACAGCTTTGAAAATACTGATAACCGACAATTCTTATGAATTTATTAAATAATTTCCCACTCTTTCGTACAATTAACCATATAAGTATATTCAGAGATCAAAGTCAATGTATACAAGAAATGACAGAAGATAAAAGTTTAAAAATATCTACTTTTTCCCTTGAAATATTACTAAGTATGCCGATGTAGTGCTATTGATTTACTTACCGGCATCAGCTGAAAATATTACACTTAACAGAAGTAATAACAAGTTAAATTAATTACTTACCTTTCCTGAAATAAGCCGTATTTGAAGAAAAAACTAAAGATTTTACTAAAATCTTTCAAGAATCAACTAACACGGATAATGAGTACGTGACTACGTTCCGGGTAAAGCTTTTAGTTTACTAGAAATCCGCTAGATGTCATTACAAGCCGTCAATTTAACATTTCTCACACACAGGATTTTAATGATGAGTGTAAATATCTTTAAAATTTTAATGATCCTGCGAAAATATTGTTATTTATTAAATGCATGAATTTTTACTAATGCATCCCTAAGAAAATTTGTATTCATATTTATATTATATAATATGCAATTAAATAACGATTGAATATTACAGGAAATCGTAAAAAAAGAGCAAACCGAAGAACAAAAACAATTGGGAGAAAAATAAAATATTTGTGTCTGTATTTTCTTTTCCATTAAATATTAATCAAAAAATGTATCTATTCGCTAAATTTACAGCATTATAATAATACAGTTTTCCTGCTAATTAATCTTTAAATTAATAACTATTTAGCAACCAAAATAATTAATATTAATGTTCTTTTTTGGTACAGAATTTGCTAAATATTGTAGAATACTGATCATTACATAAATTATTAAAACACATATTTCCTTTTTCATAGTACAAGTTAGGAGGGGGTAAGATATCAAACCAAGGTCTTCTTAATCTTTCTTTCGCCATTTCAAACGATTTGATGAGCTAGTCGACCAGCAAAATCAGAGTGGAGGTTTCCGGTCCCCAGAGTGGTGGGTCCGGTCCCCAATTATTAATATGCCCCAAATAAAATACTATAAACTTTTATTTAGAAGTTTATTATGAAGATAAATTTTATCAGCCTCCTACCAAAATTATTAGTAGGCGCCGGGCAAATGTAATTTTTGTTATATTGCAAGGAAACTCTTTGTGCAATTCCCGAAACTAATTACAGAAATCTTCAATGAAAATTAGCTAAATCAGTCCATTAAGAGTGGACATTTACCTGGGCCCCCTTTGGAAAATTTTCATGTGCCCCATGCTGTCGTAATTTAGTTTTGATCCAACGAAACTACCTTCATAACATTCGAAACTAATGAGATATTAGCTAAAGTTCAAGTAAGTATTTATCAACATGCCAGGCCATTAGCACCGAGCTTTCTATAGGGTCCTACCTTTCCTAAAAATCGAAGGTGGAACAGGAAATTCCTTCAAGAGCCCGTATATAAAAAAGCTCAAAATGTTGCAGACGGGTCTCGCGCCAACATCTATTTAAGTAGGAATTGGATACGCTAACCGACTTTCTTTCTACAAAGTCCCTATCATCGCTGGGAAATCTATTAACCTGTAGACAACCCGTCATCAATAAATAAATGATAATGGAGGTACCACTAAAACAAATTGCATTCAAATTTTAATGTCCACTAAACACAAAACACTATAATAAGGGTCGTGGGTTAGATTCTCACTACCTGTGAGGAAAAAAATATCTATCCTGGTTAGAAATGGGTGACAAACCGTAGATAGCCCGTCCCAAAAAGTTATGAATTGCATAAGTGCACTTCAAAATTGAAATAATAACAATTATGTTCAAGGGGGATTCTTTAAAGGTTACCGTTCTATAGCCAGGGCAGGGCTGATACTTTTTTCGAAAGAGAAACAAGCACCCCCAGTAGGAATCGACCATACGGTGCACAGTGAGATCGAATGGCCATAAAGCGGACAAAATTCAATATTTCGAAAACGGATTAACATAGAAACCTAAGGCCGGTCTCATTCGACTCGGAACAAAAAAAAAAAAAAAAATACATCAAGTTCAACTATGTTTATTGATATTTTGAAAATTAAAGAGCTAATGAGGAAATGAAAGGCAAGATAACAATTTCTGAAATTATCGGAATAGGTTTTACTCATAAAAAAAAGTTGCAACAAGTATTTGGAGTGAATATTTAAATCATTTCAGGATGATTTCGTCGAAGGAATATATGGAAGTTTTTACAACCTCACAAGCACTCACACAAATCGCGGCATTTAATTTCTATAGAGCTCATGACTAGACACCGTTAGCAACTAGACTGAACTCAAATTAAATGGGTTTTGACTTGCAGACATGTATTATCTAAACCAATGGGCTAAACTACATAGTACAACAAACAAAGGCGTACTCTAATTCTTTCCTTTCTTTGCGGTGTTATGATCGCATAGGCAGATAAAGGCAGATGATTTCTGTTCTAATCTTTACTTTAACAGTCTGGTTTGAAAAGTCATCTTCCACATTGGGTAATGTGTAATTTGGACAAACATTCATTATTCTGACATTGGGCCTAAATTAATGGGGATACCCTTGAAACATGAAAAAAAAAAAAAAAAAAAAAAAAAAAAAAAGAAATCACCCTGGTCCTAGATCCCTTACTCATAAAGCATGAGAATCACAAACTCGATAATCGAAATCAATGCTTCCGAAAATCGATTTTTTTCCGCTCTGTAGTTCTTCCTTGCTGAGGATTGTGCACGGTTTAGGCAGCTCCTGCGTGACGGACTATCTTCATTACATTCTGAGGATTGTGTGAGCCATATGGCCGAATTTAAAGAATCAAGTACTGATTGTTTGGTGTTCTTCTTATCTGAGAAGATAGCTAGAGGCTTGTCGAGACCTTGAGGCAGTGTGTCAGACTAATGTCGAAAGAGCAGGGTTAGCTTGCAAAGGTATTAATAATAAGGTGCCAGTTACACAAGTCTCGAGCAATCGCACGACAACCTCTCATTCGAATATCACAGGCTCATTTGCACCATCTTGGCCAAATGTCATTCCTTATATAAACACATTATTTCATTATCCATACATCTGTTTGGATAATGAAAAATCAAATAAATTAAAAAATATTATGTAAGGAGTTAATCCGCAAGTATTGACGATTAAAACGACAGTTCCTCCGGTAATAAAAGTACAAGCAACAGTAACACAAATATTTGAAATCATAATTTCTATAAAAACAATTGCTGGTATTGTTCAGGCCGTATTATTTATTAATTTTATTAGTTGCATGTTAATTTGTTACGCAATGCTCAACAGGAACCCCAGAAAGTATAAATGGAAGGTTCAGTAAGCTGGACAAGATGAAGGCAGATGTTCCACCAGCCCAGTTTAAAAATAACCCCCGAAAACAGACAAAGAAACCCGCTTACTACCAATATATCTCAGTCTTAAGATTAACTCAGAATATTTGGCCGATTAATGTAGCAATAAACTGTAATTTTGATTCTTGGGCTTATAATAAATTAAGAGTGTAGAGTAACATATAGGTAAATACGTATAGCAGTGAATTAAAGAAATAAGTAGATAAAATGATTTTAGCAAAACAGGAAAATAACGAGACAAAATGAAATTGTCTCTTTTCTTTACACACGACGAAGACTTCAATTTTCATGAAGGAGGAAAATCTGTTAGTGACGACACCAACGCGAACTACGTTGCTGGTTTGTGCAATCCTCTTTTGTTTTATGTTCAAACGGTAACTCGCATGCTGACTATTAACTTCCTGTTAGTGGAGTTGAGAGTTAGCTCAGTGGGCGACGTTCGTGAGCAAGTCGTTCGCTTGTTACAGGATCGATATGGTAATTCTGACTTAGGTTATTCAGATGTTTGCGATAGTTGATTGCTAAGTGTGCTTTCAATGAAGTGCAATTTTGTTATCCAAATATTGTCATTGTTTATGAACTTTTCTGTACACAAAAAGTGAACTTATATTTGTATATTTATTATCTATTTTGTGCATGAATTCGCACAAATATTAAGAAAGGAGAGGGTTCCTGGTCTCTAGAATGTTTTGAAAGGATTTATCCTACAGTTATCTAAGTTTGAAGTGTGGTTTCGTAATTATTTAAGAAAATGTTTTAACAATGTAAAAATAACAAGTATTGAGAGATTAGGGCACTCCACCAACATAATGGTTAACACACTCTACCGATCTACTTGTTAACTTATCACGCTGATATATTGAACACACCGATTATTTTATGTGGTAAATGTTTAGAATCAAGCGAGATACAAATTGTTTTTGGAAAAAATGCAGACTTTGGTATATCAACTGAAGTGGAATTCAAGAAAATAAATAAACAATAAACTCCGAAATATTTAACGTACACAAGTTTTGCGAGATCCTCTTATAGTTAATCTTTAAGAGTCAAAGAGAGCACTTACCTTTTAATTTCAATTTTAGTTTTTTTCTTATTAATAAAATTTGAACTACAGCTACTCGAAAAGTGTTGACAATTAACATATTCTATGTTAATAGAATATTTTCATGCGGAATTTTTTTTGTGTAAAGTAGCTAACCTCAATTCTAAAAATTTAACTAAAAAGGAAATACATGCTGCGATATTTTTTTTTCTGGGCCAACGGCTCTTTACGTCATTACCACAGCATTGAATAAATGCAACATATAAAACATAATGAAGGTTATTTTAATATAAAAAAACTTAAATATGTTGAATTGTTCAAACAATTTAATCCTGCAAAATATTTAGTAAAATGATGCATAACGTCTGCTAACATATATAACACAATTTATTTTAAAATAGATAAAAATGATATCACTATGCCTAACGAAGTAAGATTCATAAAGTATTGAAATAAGAAAATAAAATTAAAGCCGAAATAAAAGGAGGAATAGTGCCTGGAATTTTTTAAGTAAATTAATGTAATTAGAATAATGTAGTATAGTTTACAAAAACCAGAAAAATCCAAAAATTGATATTTTGTGATAAATACATCTTCTTCCTCTCCAAAGTCATATTACTCTATTTTCAGCTCTACATATTGATATTATTGCTGCCCCCACCCCATAATAGGTCACATTATATATGACTGTGAAGTATTAGCGATTCTACAAAAATAAGACAAATGCAACGCCATTCCACCAAAATCCAGACTAGTCCTTGAACCTGTCTGCTATTTTCAGAATGTTTATCATTCAAAAATTATTTTTAATTTATCAAGATTATAAAATAAATAATCTTATTTGAGGATTAAATTATTTCATGTTTCATTTAACTAAGATTTCTGCAAAAACAAGACAAGTCCATTAGTTTTTTTTATATTTTCCCAACCATCCTATTAAAAAATATATTTATTTTTATGTACAACGCGAAGCTGTCAGTGGGACAATAGCAGGCATAAAAGCAATTTTTATTTCATCCAGCAAAAGTAAAACTAAGCATTTTTTTGAGGTTTCTCAACATTTTAGTTTTTGGACTTGTCTGGTTATAGTAAGGACCCCTTGAATTGTATCGTTGTTTGCAGCCTGTTAGTCGGCATTTTATGGTTGCGGTAACGTAGCTCGTACTGACGATTAATTTGGAATGTGTTAATAGTGTGTGTACTATTCTAAGCCTGGTTACAACAACATCCTGCTTATAGAAATTTGTTCCTCAAGTTAGGTTTTCGCTGTGGTTTTAATTTGTAGTCTGCTCGGTGTTTTAGCCAATCTTGTGATGTGTGTATTTTTCCTACAAAATGGCATTAAGTCCTGTATAATTGTTTTATGTTTTAAATTGACTTCTTTAGCAGTGTTGCCTAAGTCTTTACTTCGTCCTATGTCTTTTCGCCGAGATACAAACACAATAGCATTGTAAACAGCCAATAAAGTAGTCATCCAAAAAGAATTATTTTTTGTGACTAACTTTTTAGCCACATAGTTTCCACTTAACTGAAGGCAAAAAAAAAAAAAAAAATTGCCTGTCGATTGTATGTAAACATTGTCCACACAAAATAATCGGTGGACTAGTTATCCATGTGTGGACCAACTTTAGAGGATGGGATGTATCATTTCGTTATATCTGCAGGATATATTAACCAAAAGGATATGTCAAACTGTTTGTCGGTGGCATACTGTTATCTTCCAACGGTTGACACCAACGAACTATAATATTAAAACAGGAAATATTACACTTCGTTGGTTGACTATTTTATTTACAAATAAAACTATTATTCTCTCGATCGCGTCTACACATTGTCTTTGTGCGTAAATCGCTCGCCTTTGTATCCAAGTTTGGACAAGCCTTTTGCCAGAGACCCGTGGGAGGGCTGGAGAGCGGAAGGCGGGCGAGCTAAAGGCCTACGCTATTTATGTTTCTTCCTCTAATTGTAGCTACTGTACTAATATTAGATCTCAACTCCGCCGCATTTTTTTAGCCGTCGAGAAATGGGAAGAGATTTCTTAGCTTTTTTTTCCTTTCCAAATACTTATTTATAACATTCTCATTTTGATACATGAAATCCTATATTCTACAAGACAGAAATAGAATATCTAACCTTCTCTTATCCAATGATAACACTTCATTCTTAGCTATTTTCTGCGATTACTTGAGGCACGTTCGTTACTCGTGACTACGAAAATGCTCTTTTCTAGCCGCTACTTGAATATTTAAATAAGTTCTTCTTATGTAGATTTAAAATGAATAAACCAGAATCAACTATAGCCTGTTCAGTTAGATGGAATAGTTCTAATCCCGCATGCGCAAAATTCTGAGGGAAATATTCCCGATAGTTCCGCCATTTGCATTTCATTACAATGAACAACATGCTCCTTTATACTCAATAAAAACTGATTATGTTTTGTTTAGGACCAGTAAAGGCTTGGAGAGGTCAGGCAAGGGAAATAGTGTTTATTATTCATCAATACTTAGCAAAAGCTAAGGCTAAAAACAATTTAAGCTATAGCCTGTTCAAATAGATGGTTTAGTTCGAGGGAAAAGGGCGTGGCCTGTATACCCTGTGCAAGAAATTGGTGGTAAAAATTCTCATTGGATGGCTTAAAGCGTTTTTAGTCCTAGCTTTCAACTTTCAAGTTCAATAACTTCAAATACTTAAGTTATTCCTGAACCCTTTAAATTATTTAGATACTTCATTTACTAATGTTTGAAATCGAATTGATTTCATTTTTGCTATTATTGAAATATCATAATGGGGTGGGTGTGGCTGACGTGGGGACCTGAGTTCAAAACCCTTGCTTGTACCAAAGAATCTACCTTCTTGTGTTGTCATTTGAGGATCGGAATCTCAGATCAGTCGGTGTACCTAACCATTAATAATGGGTGCCTCTAAAGTAAATGAATGAATGATTGAATTTAGCCTTTATTAACCATAGTCATAATAAATAAATAGAATTGATTTTAAATGAATATCATTGCTTCTAATATATATATATATATATATATATATATATATATATATATATATATATATAAATCACGTGTCTGTCTGTTTTTATGTTTATTTATTTATTTATTTGTTTGTTCCTTATACAAATCTACACCGTTTGACCGATATTGACCAAACTTCAATATCACAGGTAGGTCTTGATAGGCTAGGTCAAAATAGTCAAATTTCAAAATTTTGCCAAAAGGTCAAAAGTTTTGTTCAAGAAAAATTAGCTACACTGAACCATTCAGATTGTGACGGCCATTTTGAATCGACTACTACTGGCCTCGGTAGGCTGTTAGATGAAGTGCTGTTGTGCTGGCCTCTACCGGTATCATTATGAACTAAAACAAATTCACATCGTTTGACCGATTTTCGTAACTGGGTATAGACAACTAGGTATCAAGTACTTTCTTTAAAATTTGTAATCTGAAGTGACTATTTCTGTAGAGCCTCCCAGATTTCTAGGGTAATAGTCTGACTTTCCACGGTGACTAGTCTTATCAGGAAGTGGCCTCTAAAGTAAAAAAAGTCCAAATCGTACAAAATGCGCCATCTTAGCTTCCGTATTGTGCCTCTCCCTGCGCATTGGTAAGCCTAGATAACAAAATTTCAATATATTGCATTTCAATGACTTGCTACTTCGGTTGAAAACTTAAATTTACAAATCTCCTCTTACAGATTAAAGAAACTTAAATATATACTGGAAATAAATCTCCAAGCTCGTAAAACTGGAAACATTACAAAGATACTCGTGATCGATCAAACTGTTATTTATAGTCTAAAAGATGACAACGTTTTTGAGAGAGAGTTTTTGTAAGGTTAAATTTGTAATATTTTGTCTCTCTGATTCCCCCAGACTGGCTGGCGGTAGAGGTTGCGTTCATTAGTTTGCATCGTATCTGTACAGATAAAATGATAATTTTTCAAATAATTTCAAGAAGGTCATTTTTAGCACTTTCGTCCAAAGGAAAGTAGCTTTTGAGGTAGCAATCATGACGGAATTTTTGAAAAATTTCTTCGAATCTTTATCGATCCTACCTAGTAGCCACCGAAAATGGCCCCAGTTAAAATATATATATATATATATATATATATATATATATATATATATATATATATATATGTATATATATATATATAGTTACATATGTGTCCGTTAACACGATACAGGCCAGAGTTTTTGTTTTTTCGCTTGAAACTTGGGTTATAGTATTCCGCCATCAAACGATTGAACGAGTTCGTTAACCAACAAAATCTGGAATCTGGTCCATCTGGAAGGGGGGGGGGGTTACTCCAGAGCCAAAGTAGGTATTTGTCAATACCAGCCATAATGTTCGTTATATTTCAACGAAACTCGGTATTTGTTGTGGTCAACCGATGAGAAATCTTTTTTTTTTTTTTTTTTTTTTTTTTTTTTTTTTTTTTTTTGTAAAAATAAACTAAATCGGTTGACTAGAAAGGGGGTTTACACCGGACAGAAATTACTACTTTCCTTATACCAGTCGTAATTTCTGTTGTATTGTGACGAAACTCTGTATACGTCCTGGCTATCTAATAAGAAAGAAGTGTTGTGAAAATGAACTAAATCGGTTTATTGGAAGGGGGGGGGGGGGTGTTACTTTGTGCTACGTTTGAATTGAATTCTTCCGCCAAACGTAGGTTCGCGAAACTCATCAAGATCAATAGATGAATTTGAGAAGTTTTGTGTATGCGGGGTAGTGTAGTACCCCACATACACAAAACTCTGGAAGGAAATTAATTACAAAATTAATAATTGAAACAGCTGCTCATAAAAGCAAAAGAGCAGAACAATTGAGGAGCTTGGTATCAAAGTTGGACAACTCCATTTTTTTCAGTTTTGAGATTTTGGTCGATTCTTAAGGAGCTTTTTATGCTGCATTTGGTTTTACGACTGTTTTGTATTAAAAACAGACAGAAAATAGGTAAAATAGCGTTTATTTGCACCGTTCAGAATCAAAATATGGACAATTCCAACATAGTTTGGTTTCAAAAAATGACAACTCCTTCAGTAACCAATGAGAAGCTGGCAGTCATGCAATCTGCTCCCATCATGCACTGCAAATACATCGTGGCTGAATGTATATAGTCACTTGTAATAAGTGCTTTTAGTGATGATTCTAATTAATAACTAGCTGTTATCCGGCACACTGTGGTGCCGAATGCCGGATTTTGGGACAAAACCTCTAGGTACTTGAATCTTTCTGATTTAGGTATCATTTTTGAAGTATTTCTTCTGTGCCGAGTAGAATGAGACCTCTTCTTTAGAATAATTATTTTAAAAATAAACGGGTTTTATATAAAAAAAACCGTGAAAAACAGCAAGTATTCAATTTAAAAAATTCAATTTTTACTCAAATGGTAGAGATATGTATCCTTCCAAATGTATTTTCAAGACCTGAAGTGAATCAATTAACAACTAATGTGGTACTGGTAACTATTCTCGACATATTCCTCTTTATTCAAATTTTCGCGTATAACAAATAAATATTGACAGTTTCACACTAGATATTAGATAGATCTCATCGTTAATATTCAGTTATTTGCTATCACAAACTTTCCAACAACTCTCTGCAGAAAATAATAATGGTTAACTCGTTTTTAATAAAATAATCCCATCGCTAATTGATAAATTAATTTTAATGAGCTGTGCACAGGTACGGCTGAGTACGGCGATGAAAATTATAGCACAGCAACTTTAATACATGTACTTTTAGGTAAAACTGTGCGAAGAGGATAGCTAAGTACAGTTTTTCTAAACCGAATAAACTAAGGATAATTTAGTTTCATTACAGATATCTTTACAATCTATCTGCACAATCAAAGTGCGGTGCGCCATACTACACCATAATTCACGTGAATGAATATCATGAAGTCTTTGCGAAACATGGACGAATGAAAATTGTGGAAAGAGATTGGTTATTGGTTTGGTGGCTATTTAAAAGATCCAAAATCCACAGGAATATACTAATATCTGGTGAGGTGCCATACAACACAAATATCGGTAAATTTATGTCCATAACAAAGAAGGTCAATCACTTCTAGAACTTAATCCTGCACCAATTCCCGTCGGCTGTAGCGTCAACCCCAAGAAACTTGCAGATGTTAACAATCTCTTGTCCAAGTACTTATGATAATTGGGAAGAATGAGACCGTTTGCAGTGGTACCGCAACCTCACAGTACAGAGCGAAACTGCTAGTGATATCAACAGTGAGCACTGTGAGTGTGTTGATTGAAAATTTTGATGAACTAGTTCATTCTAAAGTGTGAGAATAATTCAAATACTTCAATTTTGTCAAACTGCATTTAAATATTTTTTTTTCAAGTAATTTTTAACTATATGATTTTTTTTATACATTAGACATAATTATATTATATTAAAACACTCTCGTGCATATCGAATTCATTTTTTTTTTTTTTTTTTTTTTTTTTTTTTTTTTGGGGGGTTTCAAAAGAGGATAGGTTCAATTTTAAAATGGCTCCCTTTGGTTTCAAAAACAGACAACTCCATGACTTGGTTTCAAACATGGACAACTCCACTATTTAAAGTGTAATTACGGCTTTAATACTCATATAATTTTGTAATGCCTTTGAAAATATGTTTCTGGAGCCTATAAGAATAACATATAAAAAAATCACCATGATACTGACATCAATATAGTAGATATGGTTTTTTGCCTCTCCTGTAAAAAAAGCAAAAGTGGAGTTGTCCAACTTTCATACTAGGCTCCTCAATTTATGTTTTGATTTTATTTATCTATATAGGTTACTTTAAGCAAATTATTCAGGAATGCACTCCACCCTACCCAATTCTGAGGAAAGGTCTTAGTTATGCAGCTCCTGCGTGACGGACTCTTTTTTATATTAAACCAATTTAACTTTTTTAGCAACTAGCAACTTTCTATATATAGAAATAAATATTACCGAATGAGCCACTGGAACATCTACAAAGAATCTACAGAGAACTAAACTCTGCCCCAGTTATTAGGGAGCACTTTACTCACAACTCTTTTTTTTTACGACTATTTATTTGTTTTTGTTTGTCATATACAGTGTCATATACTTTTCTTGAGCCTCTATTGTCGCAGTTTAATCACATGAGTTGCGATAAACTATTAATTAAAATAAACAATTTAACTTTTCCAACCTTGAATATATTATCATCACACATTATTGTTGTTTTTTTTGTTTTGCATTGTACCAGACGGTAATTTTAATTTATATGTTTTTTTTTTAATATTTCAATACGGCTAAAATTTATGTATGGTTTTATTTAAGTTTTAACAAATATAAAATTGATTTACTGAACAATAATTTGGCTGTTAAACCACCACCCAGACAGCCTTTATAATGTCTGGGGGAGTGAGAGAGACGCCATAGTAAAAATCTACCCTTACTTAAATTCTTGTTTTCCTGAAGTTGCTAGTTCCTGTACTCTGAGAGACCTTAGCAAAATAATCCGCTAAAGCAAGTAGGCAAACCAAGTATACCTTCCTTCAATGCAGGATTGTCTAGTCCAGGGTCCTGGCAGGCTACAGACGATACGTCCAACAGAAATATTTATTTGAATTTCCACTTACACAAAGATTTTTGAGACGGTCACCCAATTTTTTCTAGCTAGGATAGGACTATTGCCTTTTATTTCTTTTTTTTTTCAAAAGAAAATCCTCTACCCCTGGGGTTAATCGAATCCTTGATCTTTGAAACGGAGTGCTCAAGACTTAACACTCACGGCTAGCGGACCCTCACATATAAAAAAATCCGGCTCTCAGGAACTGCGTTTTCGTTCTTATCCGTTGTGTCATTTGAAGGCTTTAGAATAGAAACAGTTCATGTTTTGTCTTAATCCTTCTTGGAAAATGTTAATACAAAAAAAAAATGTAAAATGAAATTTCAAAGCGAAGCAAGATCATAGGTGCCACAACAGGAAACTGATAGTTACTTAAGCGGAAATTACAGCATTTAAGTACCAATTTATCCGAACGAGATAGCTATATAAAAAATCGAATAAGAACTGTATTTATAAGAAATGTAATAAACCATGGAATGTACACTTACTACGATATACGTATAGTAGGACCTCCATTATCCGGGGTGATGACGGAGAGGGTGGTCCACGGATAATCGAAAACCCCGGATAATCGAAACACAATATTTTATTCACTAAATGTGCTGGATTAAATGATTATAAAGAAAAACTGTGTACAAGATGTCATGTAAACCTTGTTATTTGCATTGAGAAATGTGTATTTAAACGTTTTATTAATTAATAATTTGTATAAGTGCAAAAATAAGTTCAAATTAAATTTTTTTGTTGAGAAAGTCAGTAATTTTTCGTCGTACTCGAGTGAAGAGATAAAGCCCAACTAAGGAAATATTTCCTTGGGAGGCTAACAGCCCAGTAGGGGATTCATAGAAAGACGTGAAAACGTTTCAGTTCCAAGAATATGAAATAAATTGAGGTGCTTCCAGAAATATGGAATCATCACATTCATATTTTTGTACATGATCGTCATTACATACATGCAAATATTTAATACATAATTATGAAATCAAATGCTTTAGTTAATACAAATTAAAATAATGCAATAAATATGTTCGTACATATGTACATAATATTTAATGAAGGAATAAAAATAAAAATTCCCCCATCGAGACCCCGGTTAATTGGAATCCTGGATAATAGAGTCCCGAATAATGGAGGTCCTACTGTATAACAATACATCCGATAATACAGTTTTTTTCCATTTCCCTTGTCAACGGTTACAATTACTTATAAATCGTGTAGCTAGCAACGATATTCTTATGAGCTTCCCACTTAAACCCAGTGTATTCACTTTGTTCTATAGAAGGTTGTCGTCGATTGTGTCGAATACTTTATGCAAATCATACAAATCTTCTTTTTTCACTTTGATGTACAGAACTTTGATACAATACAGTGTAAATAGTTTGTAAGAGCATGACCTCCCTTTTCATGAAATCCTGATTGCTCTATTGGAATTAACTTACACTCTTCTGACCATTGCTTGATCCTTTCTCCAAGAATGAAGGTGAGCTTTGTACAAGTGTTGAAGAGAGCAATGCCACGATAGTTAGAGGGATCAAGCCGATCACCTCTCAAATTTAGAGCTGCTTTAGACCATTCAGCTGGCACTTTCTCAGTCCTCAAGACCTGATTCATTAGATTCAGTAAGTAATGGGTCCATTCAGGAGTTAGACACTTAAACACTTCATATGGGATTCCGTCGAGCCCTGGAGATTTCCCACATTTTTTTTACTAAATATTAAATATGTTTATTTTATAAGAGCGTTATGGAAGAGCGCTAAGAAGACGCTGTCCCTGCGGATCCGAATTTTTATAAATCATTCCCCCAATCCTTGTTTGAAGATTATATAAAAATCCCTTAAAAGAGCTTTTATTTGTTAAGACATAGAATGTAATCTAACTGCAAGACAAGGCTGATGTTTGTACCTTATCCTTGCCGATAGGATGCTACAGCCAGGATGAAAGCTGGACGAACAGAAGCAGAACTAGCACCATCAGCAGAAATCCGAGAATGCTGAGTGGTTTCCGTCAACATCAATAGACATCCATTATTGGATCTTAGCCTTGGATCATATCTACTCTTATAGCATCCAGTAATATTTCTTTGATATATCTTAATCATCTTGTTCTGACCAACTACTCAAATTACAATATTTTCTTATATTTTATGAAATGGGCTTATTAAAAAACAGACAACTTGATTAATCATTAACAGACCCGTTGCTCAAATTTAGCGAATTATCGAAAACGACGGAAGGTCAATAATAATATCATAGGTGTCCGTGAATAAGGGCTCAGGTACGATACGAGCAATGAGCGACAGAACGGCAGAGCGTTTAGCAGAAGAGGGCCACTGACTACGATACAGAGCGGCTGGGCGGTAATTTCCTTTAGTCTCCGGCCTCGTATACTCCAATATACGTTTTTTTTATCAAAATATTAATTTAAAAAATTAATATTTTAAATGTTTAGTTAATAAAAATATCTTACCTTGCATGTTTAATGCGTTTCCAACCTCTACTCATAGTTTCTTGGCTATAATTGTATTTTTAAAATCACTGTGTCTGTCAATCCATACTTTGTACTTCATCATTTAAAAGCTCACATTTACTGTCATCCAATTCACTCTTTTATTAGTATCCACATTTATTATTAAAAATTAAATTAAAATTATTTATAAGAAAGGTAGCTAGAAGGTTATAAACATTGGATGGTTATAAACATCTTCCCACGTAATTTAATAAACAAGGGAAAGAAAAAACAAAAATGTGAATTGACAAAGTTGTTCTAAATTTTATTAGCTTTCATTTAAAAAAAAATGCATTGAAATCGGTTAAGATTTAGTGTCTGTAGCCTTTTTGTAGCACGCAAAATATAATGTCTGGGGTGAGCGACAAGAAAAATTGCAATGTCTGATCCAAGCGATAGGCTGAAACCTGCAAGCCACGTCGTCCGGTTACTCATGCCAACGTATTGTAGCCAGTCCTCCCTCATTCCTACTGCACTCCAGCTTAACATTAATGTGAGCGACGTTGCTCTGAAGCTTTTCGCTTATCAGTCAACGCTCTTCGCTCGTATCGTACCCGAGGCCTAAGTAGAGATACGGAGTCGAGTTAAAACTACCTATTCTCTCCGGTTTCCTCTTCTGCTGGGTGGCCATTCTTCCACTGCTTGTTTAATCTGTCGCAGTATATTATCGTTGTTGTTGTATCATGCTGTTTGCCACTGGATTAGTATTTGGTTCGTATAATATGTCGTTAGATCATCTTAAGTTGTTTCTTTATACTAGAGTGTTGTTGCCAATTCGAGTTTTATGTCATCGCCTGTGCTTTGAGTAATGTCCAAATGCCCTGGTAGCCATATCAGTATTACGTGCTTGTTTAAATTTTGGAATCGAATAATTTCATTTAAAATTTTTGTTCCTAAAGAGTGTACATTGTATGTATTACGTATTGATTTTAATGAGCTCAAAGTCTGTGAACAAAATAATTTTTTTCCTTTCGGTTTTCTTTATGTTGCTCAAAGCTAATAACATTGCCTGCAACTCAGCACAATATGAACTAGATACTGTTGCTAGTTTTTGTTAAATTTAAATTAACAATACAATGAAATGAGCATTTTCGTTTGGTATGTCCATTGAGGGAAGAGCTCGCAATGATATTAATGATTTCAGCATCCTTGCTTCATTTTGAATGTTAAAACATTTGTTAACCTAAAAGTGAGCAATATGAATCTCTGAAATCCCCACGGCACCATAAATAACTAGTGAGGTGAAAGTGCAGGTCCATACATCGGATTGTCCCGAAGGGAGCTCCAGCCTCTTGTAGAAAGGTCGCCAAGTGTTGCAAACAGTTGTGCCGGTTGCACTGTTACAAGATGTCGAAACCTGTGTTTCAGAAACGGCTGCCTTCCTATCCCTCACCTGTCCTCGGTTTATGCTCATAGTTTCAAAGCTCTGATCTATATGTAGGCGTGACTCTGATAAGTCGGCCATTGATGAAAGAATCTATCTTCTTGTTGAAATAGTGTCGCCATTTTGAATGTATGAATTTCAAGAGTGGACTAGATGAAATTATTAGTCCATCCATCACATCCCTAAAGAAATCTTCGTTCATTTTGACGCAGCATTTTAATTTTGCATACAAAACGAAACATTAAGTATGTTAACGGGTAGAATACATTCATCGTAGCGAATATAGTTTTGTGTTAATAGGCGAACACCTTTTGTAGGTACCTTTTGAATGAAACCACTTCCAAGGCGACATGTTTAACTGTTTTTACGAGTGAGTTGAAACGTTTTTCTGCGACGGAGTCCAACATTCATCCAAACTAAGATTTATGTAAATTGTTGTTTATACGAGAGGAAGAAAAGAAAAGAAATATTTTATGTAAAGATGTGGACAGTTTTTGACTAATCCTATCCTTTCTTAAATATCAATATCGTGATAACTCGAAGGTGCTCATTCGAAAGTTCAATAGATTTCTTGCAAGAGTGGAGAAAACTATGTGATTCGGTCGGGAGTCCCATGGATTTATTATTTTATTTATTGTTTTTATTACTGGAAGGTAAGGAAGGTGATTACCAAATTGGTAGATCTATATGGGTATGTCAAGCAAAAGATTATAATTTTTGAAAATGTAGAAATAAAAACAAGAGAAAAAGAAATCAGGCAACAAAGGAAAACAAAAAAGAACACTGTATTTTTTTTAGAGGAAGTTGCGTTAAGGTATATTATAATTTTTTTTTGTATTTTAAGATCCATGAATATTTTGAAAGTGAATATTAAATCCGGGTAAGAATCTTCTAAAAGGGTTTAAGATTTATAGTGGTGACAAGTAAATATGGTGGTGACATTAAAAGTTGATTAATAAAAGAAAAGAGGAGAAAATAATTTTACCATGATTTGTTCATTGGACAAGTTTTATTCATACCGAAGGTAAGCCTGCGAGCGTGCCAACATAATCTGAAATTTAAAGCTTTAATCGCTAATATAATATAATGTTTTAAACATTTTTTGGAAGCAACTCCTGCCAGTTTCTAACATAATTATATGGCATACCTACTAAAAAACCACTAAGATCATAAGATAGCATAATTCATGATGCCGTTCATGTTAGTCGGACTTTTTTATACGATGATAAAAAATTATTAATTAATATAAAATATTCATATTTAGAAATATTAACTTCCAAGGCTGGGGGGGGGGATTTGAAATGCTGTGATCAGAAGCTCATTAGTAGAGTAAATAGGCTAGGCGTCCAGAAAGGCGTGAAATGGAAGGGGCTTAAGCTCAAAATGGTTAGTTAATTTTTCAAAAATCAAGAGCTGGAAATTAAGTCGCTGATGGTGTATAACGTTCTGTGTATTATACAGTGGTATAATTATTAATATTATTTTTAATTGTTAATTAAACCCCTGAGGTAAAAATTGTATTAAATTCAGTTTTATGAGCTGTAATAAATTATAATTGCTATTCGTGAAAATAATTTCCTGAAAGCCCATTGCTGGAAGATGAGGTTATCAGTAATAAAGCGATTACATGATAGAAAGATGCGATGTTCCGAAACTGGTAGCCGTGTCGAAACTATGTTCGATATGTAATCCCCAAGGTGAATACACTTCAAGGCGATATTTCATATACTTACAACTCTCTGCTTCATTAAGCTGTATAATGGCGCTTTTATCACTTCCAAGGCAGACATTTATGATATTCTTCGATGAACGTTCTCGAAGAATCCTTGTAGTACTACTGTACTTGGGGTTGTTGAAAGAGCTTCTTCACAGCAATAAAGAGTGCAAGCAGACGTTTTATTGAGGCCTTATAGAAGTATTATGTTTAGTAGCTAAAACTTTTCAACTTGTGATCTGTCATCGTGGGTGTGTATTCAGTGGAGCTTGATTTGTGAACTATGGTATCTCATGCATATTACATGGTTACCAACATTTTTTTTGCCTGCCGTGGACATATTTTTGATTAAAGAAGAATGTTTGTATTTAGTTATGATATCGTCCCTACCAAGTCAAACTGTCGAATATGCAAAATCTTGTTTTAGCGCGGTTCCTCCATCCCTCCATAGGAAGGAACCCCGCTTATAAGGTTGACCTCATGACGCAATCCGGAAGTGCCAACAAGAAAACTTTACGTTTCAGAACCCCTAGAGACCGAAAATAACGGTGGTTCAAATTTGCGTATATATATATATATATATATATATATATATATATATATATATATATATATATATTTGTCTGTTCGCTCTCTGACTTTTTTTTTTCTCCTAGCCAAGTCCCAATTATCCCTTGACTTCGCATCACTTCAGCGGCTAACTGTCGTCATGTCATTTAGTATTTCAGTTCGCTCTCTAGCTGGCTAAAAAAATGGATAGATTTTAATGAAATTAGGTATTTATCCTTTACTAATGGCACTCGAGAATCGCGCTAAGATGACGCAGTTCCTGCGAGTCGGACTTCTTTTTCAGATTCGAGATTTTGCTCTTGGATTGTGGACGATACGGCTTGTCGCAAATTGTCACAACTCTAACCCCTTTAGAATAGCCTTTCCTCTACTTTTTCCAAAATTAATTTTATTCTGAATGTTAATCAGAATTAAGACTGATATTTGCCAATTATCAATTAGCTAATCACCTTCGTTGCGGTGCATCAATAATAACAAATAAATAAATAAAAAAATAATATTACATCTTCAATGGAACGAAACCAACATTTGAGAAACCGTTCAAGCGCCGCTTTCTCCGACTTAGGGTGCACCTACACTGGACCCGTTCCGATCCGATCCAGTAGCCACCGACTGTCGGAAGAAAAACAAACACATGCATCTCAATGGAGGTACCTTCATTGGTCCCGCTCCGATCCAATCCGGTCCAATCCAACGGCCACCGATTCTTGGCCATTCAAACGTGTTTGTTTCTAGACCGATTTCGGACCGACAAAGCAAAATGGCACCAACCCGCATTTAGTGTTTCAAAAAGGTCTACAGGTTCTAAATCTTAACCGATTTCAATGCATTGTTTTTTATATCAAAGGAAATAACGTTTAGAACTACTTTGCCAATTCACATTTTTGTTATTAGTTTCCCTTGTTTATTAAATTGCGTGGAAAGATGTTTGTAACCATCCAACGTCTGTAACCTTCCAATATTTATAACCTTCTAATGTTATTGGGGACGAGGTTAGCTCAGTGGTAGAGCACTCGACTAATGAACTGGAGGACCAGGTTCAAAACCCGAGCGCGCACTAAAGATTTTTTCTTCTAGTGCTGCCGTTCGAGGGTTGGATTTGGGGGTCCCAGATCGTCCCTAGGCTCACCCAGCCTTTAATTAATTTAATTAATAATGGGTACCTTGGGTGCTAATGACTCTAGCAGTCGAAGCACCCAAGGGGGAAATCAGGCGGCCGGAGCATAGTGTTGACCACACTATCTCTTTAGTGTGCCGTATGGTCAGTCCCGTAACAGGCCACAACGGCCCTCTGGGCCCTTGTGGCCTGTTGCGGGACTGATTTTTTTTTCTAATGTTTTTAAACTTCCAACGCTTATAACCTTGTAGTAACCTTTCTTATAAATAATTTTAAAATATGAATAGCAATACTTCTCTTTCCTCCAACATTCAACCTAATCGAAGGTTTCTATGTTTATTAGGTGGCATTTCTTAACTTAATCGCTCATTTTCACTTCACTAGCAGGTCATTACTGACGAGCTGTGACTAAATCGGATCGGATCGGGTCGAGACCAATGTAGGCACCCACGTCGGCCGCTGTTGGCCGTTGTCGATCAAACTAAATCGGATCGGTTCGGGCGAAATACGGGTCCAATGTAGGTGCAGCCTTAGGAGGTCTTTTCGAAATTTACTTCTGATTCTATTTAGCAAGAAATCTATTAAACTTTCGAATGAGCTACCTTCCAGCTACCACAATTTGGCGATCGTTCTCGAGGCATTTAACAAATATACTCAATTTAAAAAGAATAGTCAAAAATTGCTCACATCTTTACGTAAAATATTTATTTTATTTTATTCAAGAAACAAAAAAAAAAAAAAAAAAAAAAAATGTATATATATCTTATTTTGGATGAATGTCGAACGTGAGCACAAATTTCAACTCAATTTCGAAGTACCAAAAAATAAGATTTTACTTCTTTTCACATAAATAGTTAATATGTCACCTTCGTATGATAATTACAGCTTGTGAGAGATAAAATATGGTTACTTACTGACCTGTCAAACGACGAATTTTGTTCCATTATAATGAAGAAATCGAATCTGTATCCATGTTTAACTAGCATGCATCATACAGGGTATTAGTTGAATAATTTGTTATGAACAATTAGCGAATGAGAAAAATGTTTATATTTCTAAAAAAAAATAGTTTTGAAAATGTATTTTGTGTGATTGATTTGACAACATAAGAATTCAAAAAACGCAGAGCAAGTTTATAGACATATATATATATGTATATATATATATATATATATATATATATATATATATATATATATATATATATATATACAGAATGGAAAATCATAACGAAAAGTAAACTCACCAATGAATGGCTGGAAGAGGTTAGAGGGACCTACAACAGATCATTTATTTATTTATTTTATTTTGAGCTTCGCAATTTTAGTGAGCTCATGACGAAGGAAGTGTTTTCAGTCTAGTCAAAAAAAAAACAAAAAAACAAAACAAATAAAAAAAAGAACACCAATAACTAAATTAAGAAAAAAGTAAAATGAAGAAAAAAAAAACAAAAACAAAAAACAAAACAAATAAAAAAAATAACACCAATAACTAAATTAAGAAAAAAGTAAAATGAAGAAAAAAAAACAAAACAGATAAAATAAAAAACAAAAGTAGCAAGAATTGTATAAACTAATTTGAGTATTTAATATACTCCAGTAAATGCTTATTGGTATATACATATATATATATATATATATATATATATATATATATATATATATATATATATATATGCATATGTCATGACAAAAAAAAATTGATGAATTATAACAACATTACAGAAATAAGAGGATCAAGTTAAAAAATAAAGAATGATGTAAGAAGTTATTTTAAAGTTTATATTTTGTTATATAAGTTGAGTTTTTTAAAGTGTTCGAGTATTGTGTTGATGTATGGACTACCTTCAGTCAGTAAGTCGTGAAGGTCGTGAGGAATGTCTAAGTCAGTACGCAGTCTACAGTCTGTCAGTATGTGTTTAATAATAACAATAGATCAATATAGGTAATCTCGAAGATAGCTTCGAGTATCGATATTGTTAATATCAAACTCCCCAATAATGGAATATTCGGAAATCAAATGTCGAGAAGCTGCGAAAATACCTGGACTTAGAGCAGAATGATTCCGCAAGGGTAACAGCTATTATTAAAACAATCATTGGGCCATCCCAAAGACCACGGTTACAGTGAGAACATTTAAAAGACTCGATAGCTAACTTATTTTATAAAAACAGATAATTTATGTCAGCTTACAAAAACTCCCGGAAGGATTTGTCCCATGAAACTAAGGAGCCCCCGCATTATAATAATATTTTTAAAGTAGAAATACAAAGTTGCAAGTGGTTTGAGAATGCATTTGTCTCATATGCATTGCACACTTGGACATTACACAAAGCACAGACGATGACATAAAAGTCAAATTAGCAACCAAACTCCAGAAGAAGAAACAACCGAAATTACTTAAGACGACCTAACGACATATTATTCAGTGGGAGGTATCATGGCACAATACTGACGACAATAAAGTGCGACAAATTAAACAAACCGGAGAGAAGATGTAGTTCTAACTCGACTCCGAATTGGCCATTCCCTACTTACTCACGGGCACCTAATGACTAAACAAGACGCACCAACATGTAGACAATGTAACCAACTGCTAACTATAAGACATATACTTACAGACTGTCGAAGAAAAGAACAATTACATATAGCCACTGACCTTACAGCACTTATGACAGATGAATTTTTAGCTATTGCTTAAAACAGATATTTAAACACAATTTACACATATATACGACGAAATTTTTATTTTATAATTACTATTTTTTAGCAAATTATATTTATTTTCTTTATTTTATGATTTATTACAATCTATTAATTAATATTACCGTAAGGCTGAAGTTTCCATGTAGACTGAATAATTTTCTAATTGCATCCGTAGCGGTTCAACAATAAATAAATAGCCTCAAATGAAGTAAAAGTTTAAGTACAGAGACATATTAAACCCAACAAACCGCGATATTCTGAAGAATTAATATTTTTTGCGTGAATTAAAATAAGTTCCCCATTACGAGCAATAATGAAGGTTTATAATTGCCACCGTAAAAGCAACAATAAAAACAATAAAAAATTCATAGTACTCAGCTGATGAATTGTCTTGCTATTACAAGACGAAGTATAAAAGACTAAAAGCTTCTAATAAAACTGTTTATAGCGGAGGGAATGCTAAGAATAAAGGCGAAGATTGACGCAACTTTCCATCGCGGATAATGTAGCATTTTTGACGCCTCTTTGGTGGAATTTATTGAGCAATTCTATTTGCGCAGGTCGGAGCATTTCAGAATTAATCTACAATCAGTCCCAAGGGTGCATAGCAAATAGGATATGATGAAACTCTCTCCATAAATACGCCTTAGAAGGCGCACCCGAGTCCATTGTGTTACGCAAGGTATTTGCAGAGACTGGAAAACCATTCAATGAAACAGCAAGTTAGGAATCCAAGCGTGAAATTGTAATATTTGTTTTTAAATTTAGCCCCTTAGACGAAAAGCTCATGATAAAAAAAATAAATCTTTGCCTGCCGAACAAAAACACAAAAACCCTAAAAAAAAAAAATATATATATATTTTCAGTGTATCTAGCATCAAGAAGTGATTTTGACTAGACTACATATTGGACAATTCACTCTAACCCATTCCTACTTTATAGAAAATAAGCAGAGACAATACTGCAAGTTGTAACGAGTCCTTGAAAATTAGACACATTCTGACAAAATAGAGACAACGCATTTACTAAGATATTCCTTTCTTATCCCATACATTGACCAAAAGCTTAACCATTTTAAGAGACTGAAAATTTGTAGCCAAATATAAAAAACTAATTCTCTCATTTTATTTATTAGCATAAATATGCTTTAGCGGTGACTAAACTGGAAAAAACTGCACAAAAAAGTGTCTGCTGGCGTTCGCTCATGCGCAGTAGCGTGGTCATGTACGAAAAAGAAGACTGCATGTGTCACAAAAGAGTGCCCGCTGGCGATCGCGCATGCGCAGTGGCGATGTACGAAAAAGAAGACTGTATGTGTCATAGAAAAGTGACCCCTACCGTTCGCGCATCCGCAGTGGCCATGTACGAAAAAGAAGACTGCATGTGTCACTACAAAGTGTCAGCTGCCGTTCGCACATGCGCTGTGGCGTTTGCGCATGCGCAGTGGCCATGTAAAAAAAATATGACTGTATGTTATAGAGTACATTACATAGGTTTATCGGGGGTCCTAGCGTTACAAAAAAGAGTCACAAGAAGGTGTCCGCTGGCGTTCGCTCATGCGCGATGGCCATATACGAAAAAGAAGACTATATGTTATACAGTACATTACATAGGTTTTTTGGGTGGACCTTAAGCATATTTATGTTCCTGAATTTGAGCAAAAGGCTTCAAAGGAAATAATTTTATTTGCCTCTGCTATTTTTAGTATTATTATTTTGTTTTGACAGTTTATCGGACAATGCAGTCGTTATTATTATATTTTTTTTAAATTTATTGGGGGCGAGGTTAGCTCAGTGGTAGAGCACTCGACTAATGAACTGGAGGACCAGGTTCAAAACCCGAGCGCACACTAAAGATTTTTTATTCTAGTGCTGCCGTTCGAGGGATGGATTTGGGGTCCCAGATCGCCCTAGGCTCACCCAACCTTTAATTAATTTAATTAATAATGGGTACCTTGGGTGCTAATGACTCTAGCAGTCGAAGGAGCCAAGGGGGAAAGCAGGCGTCCGGAGCATAGTACTGACCACACTATTTCCCTAGTGTGCCGTATGGTGAAGAATCAGATACCTCTACAGTATCTGCCCCTCTGGGCCCTTGTGGCCTGTTCCGGGACTGATTTTTTTTTTTTTAAATTTATTTATTTACTTTTCTTTTTAATTTATTTATTTTTTGGGCAATTATTTTTAGCGCGGTTCCTCCCTCCCCCATAGGGAGGAACCCCGCTTATAAGGTTGATACAATGAAACAATCCGGAAGTGCCGACAAGAAAATTTCGCGTTTCAGAACCCCTAGAGACCGAAAATAACGGTGGTTCAAATTTGTATATATATATATATATATATATATATATACATATATATATATATATATATATACATATATATATATATATATATACATATATATATATATATATATATATACATATATATATATATATATATATATATATATATATATATATATATATTTGTCTGTTCGCTCATTTCTGGCTTCCCTGATGGTCCGATTTTGATGAAATTTGGTACAAAAATCTGTCGTCCAATTTGAAAGGTCAAGTTCGTTAACCAGCAAAATCCGCCCACTGGAAGATGGCGTTTGGGGCGAAATTCGCACAAAAAAAATCGTAACGCTTACGTTTTTGAGTTCATAAGCTTGTAAGTACTCTTTTTATAGGCTTCTTGGGCTAGGAAAACGAATGGAACCATTTTCAGGCGATAGCTTTAACCGTTTTCGAGAAAACTGAAAAAATAATTTTTGAATGCCGTTTTTGGTTTGGGTACTTAGAATCATGGGATTCAGTTAAAACATTTACTGCATGTTCTACTTTCATTAAAACTAATATGTTGAAATTTTGGTTGCGTTTGGAGTTAAGGAAGGGTTAGATTAAATATTTTATTAACAGACATAAAAAAGTTTTGGTAACTTTGTATACTTTCCTTAATATCTCGAAACAGGTTGAGAATTTGGGAAACGGAAGAATACCATTAGAAAGCTTACTAAATGCTCTACAAAAAAGGTTCTAATGAAAGTTTTGATTAGGCGATGTCAATCGGAGAAATAAGTGCTTAAAACTTTTAAGTAATTGATTTCGCTTATTCGAACTGTTCTTTTTGTTTGTCTTTGATTTTGATACTTAAAATTATGGGATTCAGTTGAAACATTTTCTGCATGTTTGAATTTCATCAACACTAATATGTTAAAATTTTGGTTACGTTTGGAGCTAAGGAAGGATTAGAATAATATTTTATTAACAGACATGAAATGTTTTGGGAACTTCGTATTCTGAAACAATTTTTGATTAGGCTATGTCAATCGGAGAAATAAGTGCTTAAACTTTGAAGTAATTGATTTCGTTTATTCGAACGGTTCTTTTTGTTTGTTTTTATTCCTTGTTATTTTTTAATTGCTTAAAGTTGGATAATGTATTTGACAATAAAACAGATTAATTAAAATAAGAAAAACAATTCATTGTTAAAAATATATCAGGCTGTACCGTATGAAATGTCAGTTTTGGATTTGTCGATTTCCTTCAAATTTCTCGTGTTTATGCATTTTCCTAGTTTATATCTTTTTATAGCCCCCATTCCTTTAATATTTATTAAAGTTTTTAATATTTATTTGTTTATTTAAACTCTTTAATTTAACCCCCTCTGAACATTGTATCATCATTGCCCCATTCCAATGAATGTACATATTTACTTATATTTCATTTTATTATTTAAGGCTTCACATATAATATTTGTATTAGTTGCTTTTTTTGTTTTGTTCTTTTATACTTTTGTTTTTCTTTATTCATATTTATATTTTTAGGTTAAATTTCTTTATTGTTTATTTTGTACTTATTTTTATTCTTATGGGACGAAGTCCCAGAATAAAGTTTTTTTTTCATTCATTTTTATTCAATCATTCATTCAAATGTCTTGAAACTGTCGAGGCTCCTACTCCGAGTTCTTTGGCATATTCCCTAGTGTTTTTAATTGCTTATAGTAGTCAAATGTATTTGTCAATAAAAAAGGATACGTATAATTAGAATCAATATTTTGTTTGTTAGAATTCGAAGATGCCGTATGAATAGCTAGATTACAGTACTGGTGTTGATTTCGTTCTTTAGAATTATTCTTGGTATTCCCTATTTTCATCTGTTACCCATAGTTTTTCATTGTTAGTAGGTTTTTCTTATTGATTATAGAATATAAATCTATTTGGCTATAAAACAGGATACGTAAAATTAGTGACAATATTTTGGAGATTTCTGAGCGAAATACTTTTAAGATTTTCTACCACCACGAACAGCTTTTTTCCTCTATTTTTATCCACTAAATAGGCTTTATTTTGCATATTATTCTATATAAGTTTTATTCAGCAGGGGATTCTGATGAAATGTCGTGTTTTTGCTGTGGATTTTAAATACGATGTATCTAAGATTGGATAACATTAGCGAGTCTACATAGTTAAGAACCGACGACGGAGGATTACTTCTTGCTATGATTTAGTCTACGTATGTATATTAAGTCCTAAATCCAAAAAATAAACTTCACAACGGTTAGATACTATGAGCGAATATGGCGGTTCAATGCCCGTAGAAACAAGGGGGCCGCAGGAAATTTACCTGCTAAGAGTTAATCCTCAAGAGCTGTAAATATACCCCAGGTATCTTCCGGCACAAATACAAAGCCTAGGCGGAGAGCACCCCAAAAACTCAGATCGAAACATAAGGTTATATACTAAATATTCATAAAGACTACTTAGTTGTAAACCGATTCATCAATTAGAAATCAATAGTTTTCAACAAAGGTTATATACTAAATAAGTGCTACTAAAAGTATTTAATTAGAAAAAAAAAAAACAATATTCCGCAAGACTTGTTTTTGGTCCATTTGTGTCTACTCCATAGACTTAATTAGGTATATTATTCTATTGTAGTTGGGCAACTAAACTTTGTTTTATTTTGTTAAATAAAGTTTTTTTTCTTGACTTGTTATTCGTCAAGACTTTTATTTCTCCTTGTGTATTTACTAGATAGGTTTTATTCGGCATATTATTCTATATAGGCTATATTAGGCAGGGTATTCTACTCAATCTTGTGTACTTCTTCTTGATCCTTCTGTACATGGGCGTATATAAAAACAATTTCTGGGGGGGGGCTGAGACCATTTCCAGGGTATGGAATACTAAATATTTAGAGCTTGGAATAGTTTTAGGCAACTAAAACGCTATTACACGTAAAATAAAATATGTTTTATGAACTAAGTGATCTTATTTAATTTATTTTTAAGGGTTTTACGAGAAGTTTTTATCATCAATTCAAAATTTCGGGAGGGGCTGCAGCCCCCTCAACCCCCCCCCCCCTCATATACGCCCATGCTTCTGTATCCTCTAGAAAGGCTTTATTAGGCATATTTTGTATTGATTTATAGAGCTTTGCTTTAGAATGAGAGCCAGATTCTGTAATTTCCGTTTCTGTCTAAAAGTTAGCTACTGTCGGTGTCCCTGACGCCTTAATATCACTTTTATTCGAGATGTTCGAGAGGATTTTGACAATTTTCACGAGATATATATAAAAAGAAAATAAGTTTATTTCTTTTCTAAGCTTCTCAAATGGCACTAGGGACATGAACGGAACCGCGCTAAGATGCTGCAGTTCCTGCGAGTCGGACTTTTTTTGTATTATATGTGTATATCCGTTTGTATGTAGGTTGATATATATGTATATATATATATGTATATATATATGTGTGTGTGTGTGTGTGTGTGTGTGTACTTTTTGGATTTATGTGGCGTAGGCGGACCACACACAGGGAGGCAATGGTCCCTGAGGAGGTGGCATTTAGGCCACGAAACATGTAGGGCAAACAAGAAATAAAGTGGTATAATAGGGAGTACTATTTTTTGACCTACGCCACATAAATCCAAAAAGTGAATACACTTAATTGGTCAGAAACACGTGGAATAGTATATTTATGTAGACATAGATATACATATGTCTGTATATAAGCTTCTATATACAATAATGTCTACGATATTGGTTAATTCATTTCTTGTCATTGTTTTTTGAATGAGCAGACCGAATTTTATTATCATGAGCTTATTTCCTCAGTTGCCAAACTCAAAGCAAATTCAATTTTAAAGAAATAATATAATTTTTTTTTTTTTTTTTTTTTTTTTTTTTTTTTTATTTTGGTGCATCTACTACTGTGGGTGGTCATTAGCACCATTGTTTATTGCTTCTTTTTTAACAAATGAAGAAACAATTTTTCATTAAATGTTCATAAACTAAAGACTAGACTATTTATACTATTAGTTCCTTTTTAAAAATATTGGAACAACCCTTAATTCTAGACCTAACTCTAAAATATTTCCTATTTACATATGTACAGAACCACATTCATTCTTAAAACATTCATTCAATAAATACTAACACACATCAATCACTCTCATATACACAATATTTACACACACAAACATCATAAACGAAATTAAATTCAGGTAACACGTGACTAAACTATATTTGGTTGTACAATCTGGTATCTACTAGGTAATTCATCAATATCTTCACAGAGGCTTCGCTTTTACTTAGCAGTTCCCTTAAGTTATTAGGTAAGAAGTGCCTCCTCCTGGCTTCCTCGAGTCCAGTGCACTCCAACAAAATGTGCTTTACATCCAGGAGGCTTCCACATAGCTCACATTGAGGACGTCGTCGGCCGACCAGGTGGTATCCGTGCGTCAATCGAGTGTGACCGATTCTTAGACGCGTTAATACCACCTCGTCCTGCCTTTTCATACTGCTGGTAGGGCTATTGATCATCACGGAGGTTTCAGTATTTTTTAAAAATAAGTCTTTATTATTATATTCTTCTTGCCATTTATTCCAGACAAGTTTAATCATTAGTTTATTAAAATCTTTGATATGGAATGGCAAGGCATCATCTTGTAAATCCGACGCTGCCAGCCTTGCCAATTTGTCCGCTTTTTCATTTCCTTCAATATTACTGTGGCCTGGTATCCATAGAAATGTGACAGTCGCTCCTTTAGAAAATATAGAACTTAACGTATAAAAAATATCTAATATTAAGGCATTTCTTGCAAATTTGTCCTTAAGAGCGGCTAAAGAACTGTAGGAATCGGTGCACACTAATATCCTTTGGCTGAGATCTCCGTAATGTTCAAGAGCCTTTTTAATTCCAGTTAACTCTGCATGGAAGACACTTGTTCCTGGATTTAGAGGGATTGAAAGTTGCCGTTCATTATCAATATAGATACCACATCCTGTCCCAGAATCTGTTTTCGAACCATCTGTGAAGATAATGGCATAGTCAGCGTACTTTTGAATTTTTTCAAGAAAGGCAGCTTTATACATTAAAATAGAAGTGGTTTCTTTGTGGTATTGGCCTAGAGTGAGGTCGATATTAAAGTCTGGTAAGGTCCACGGGCATACGGCGGGCGGTCGAAACCCCGTGAGACCTCTCCAGGTACCACCATAAAACAGGATAGTTTCATCGGCCCTTACTGCTAGTGGTCTCGTTCTAGAACGTTTGTGACTATAAATCTCAGATATTCTATGGTCGTTTACATACTCGGACATGAAATGATTGGCCTGGCATCTCAGGGAAGCTGTGTATGTCAGCACCATGAGATTTCTTCTATGCTCCGGAGGTAGATGTCCAGCTTCCACGTAAATAGCATCCAATGGGCTTGTACGAAATGCGCCGATCGCAGCTCGTAGCCCCGCGTTGTACAGTCTGTCCAACTGGCGGAGCCACGACCTGCGAGCGGATCCATAGATTGCACTTCCATAGTCGATTCTGGATCTCATTAGTGCGTCGAATATTTGTAAAAGAACTGTTTTTTCAGCGCCCCACTTTATTCGAGACAAAGACTTAATAATTTTAAGAGGCGCCTCACACCTCTTAATAGTGTAATTGATGTGAGACCTCCACCTTAATTTTGAGTCCATAACAAGCCCAAGAAACTTATGCTCATCTCTTGATATGATTTCGGAGCCACACATCTCCAGCCTTGGAGGACTATGTGGCCTCCGGAGTCTGCAAAAGTGGACAGATACCGTCTTTTCGTGGGAGAATATAAAACCACGTGATTTTGCTACCTCACTTACGGTGTTGATCGCCTGTTGTAAACTCTGAACTTCGGTGTCTTCCGCCGGGTGATTAACGAACAAGGCCAGGTCATCAGCAAAAAGTGATCGACAAATATCATTCCCTACACCGTCAGCTATGCCATTTATTGCGACAAGAAACAGTGTTACGCTAAGGACGGACCCCTGAGGAATTCCGTTTTCTTGTACGCGCAAAGATGACAGGGCATCGCTAATACGAACTCTAAAAGTTCTTTTGTCTAAAAAGCTTTTCAGGAACAGGGGTAGTCTACCCCTTAGTCCCCATTCATGTAAACGTTGGAGTATGTCGTATCTCCATGCCCTGTCATATGCCTGCTTCATGTCGAAAAAAATGGCCGTAGCATGTTCCCGGGAGAAAAAAGCATTCTGGATGATGTTTTCTAAGTACCCAAGTTGATCTTGGGTAGAGTGTTTCTGCCGAAAACCGGCCTGGTATCTGCTAATCAACCCACGTTCTTCTAAGACATGCATTAATCGGAAGTTCACCATAGACTCCAGGAGCTTTCCCATACAACATAGCAGAGATATTGGTCTATAGCTACCTGGGTCATGTGGGTTTTTGCCTGCTTTTAAAATTGGAATAATTACAGCTTCCCTCCAATGAGTCGGGTATTTTGCTCTGGCCCACATTTGGTTAAATATTTCAAGCAACCTCATTTTTCCTTCGTCCGGCATATTCAATATCATTTCATATGGCACCCCATCATAGCCCGGGGATGATCCCTTGGATGCTGAATGGAGTGCCCTATGAAATTCTTCTATTTTAAAAGTTGCGTTATAATCGCAGGGGTTGTCCTCCTCTGAACCGAAGTCTATGGCGTTACTCTCAACAATGGCTTTTCTGGCCAGGAATTCGGCAGAATATCCTAATGAGCTGAATACTGCGCTGTAGTACTCACCAAAAATATTGGCGACTTCTTGTGGATTGCCAAAATGCTGTCCATCATGGAAAAGAATCGGAATTTGAGTTTTCAAATTCCTTCCACTAATGGATCTGATTTTCCTCCATACTTCAGATGTAGAGGTACTTCTTGTTATACTACTGACATAGTTGGTCCAAGATTCTCTCTTCTTTTTTAGTTTTAACCTTCTTTCGACAGCTCTAGCTTTCTTAAAAGCAATCAAATTCGCTTCAGTAGGATAGCGCTTAAATCGATTGAAGGCCTTCTTTTTTATTTTATTGGCATCCCTGCATTCCTCGTCCCACCAGGGAACCGGGGTTCTCCTTGTGTGACCAGAAGTGCGTGGGATAGACTTACTTGCTGCATCTACTATCGCTTCTCTGAACTTAGCCAATGATGTTTCAGGCGAGTCTGCCAGATCAGGTAGAACAAATGACTCTTGGTATTCATTCCATTTGGCACGTTTAATGCTCCACTTAATTGGGCCTTTGTACTCATTGTACCTTCCCGGACAGTTTATAATTATCGGGAAATGATCTGATCTATGGAGGTCATTAAGAACAGTCCATTCAAAGAAAGTAAATAATGTTGGGCTAATAATAGTTAAATCTATTGAGTCAAATTTCCCGGAAGATTCAGTAAAGTGTGTGGGTGCTCCTTCATTCAGGACTAGAAGACCCAGCTCCTCAAGCGCACTATATAGAAGGTGCCCTTGAGGAGTAGATCTCCTTGAGCCCCACGACACATGGTGAGTATTAAGATCGCCAAGCACTATTATCGGGGGTGGTAGTTGTCTTATTAGGTCTTTTACTTCCGTTATAGCGTATCCCCTACCGTCTGGAAGGTACAATGAGCAAATACTGGCCTTTACTGGGGTTTTCAGACGCACAGCAACGGCTTGGAGAGACGTGGTTAAATCAATTGAAGTGGCTCCAAGGTTATCCATGGTGTACAGAGCGACACCTCCGTGACTCCGGCCACCTGGCAACACTCTAGCCTCCTTGTGCTCACACCTGTAACCAGACAGAGGTCTGGGGGCCCCCTCCGGAAACTTGGTTTCCTGAAGAGCCACCACCAATGGGTTGTGTGTGTGGATCAGATACCGAAGCTCGTCACTGTGTTCCGAAAACCCTCGAATATTCCATTGAAGGAATGTGTTAGTTTGTGTCATTTTGGATTAGTATAGGTTTTGTCATTATTCCGATTCAGCAGGTGGTTTGGCGAGCTGAAGTTTCTTGCCTTTAGGACGGCCTTTTCTTCTTCTTATCTTTACTGGTGTAAAGGGGCCTGCACCCTCCGTCGGATCGTCAAGACCATCAGTCTCAGAAACCGACGAAGGAGGCAATGCCACTTGAGAATTACAAAAAGTTGGGGATTTTGTTTCCCCTTTTTCCGCATTTCCATCCGCCGAAGCGGATGGTAGAGGGAGGGGGGTAGGGGTTGGGAGAGTTGGGGGAAGAAGGGTTGGGACGGGAGGGATAATAGGACGGGGAAAGGGTGTAGTGGATGTAGAGGGAGTGGCAATAGGGATGTCAGTATGGGTAGGTACATTTTTCTTTACGCTTCTGTTTGTCGTCACTTGCTTGGCAGCATCTGAATACGTGCCTCTCCAGGCATACGATGTACTATTTACGAGTACTCTAGCTTGCCTGAAGGTTAAGTCTTTTATTTCCGTCCGCATTTTTTGGATTTCTCTTTCAATTTTGTACTCCATACAATCTCTGGAGCGCGCGTTATGAGGGCCATCACAGTTAGGACATTTGGGAGGTACAGGGCACGGGTCTGGGATGTGAGTTGGGTGCCCACACACACAAACCTCACGCTCTGATTTGCACCTCATAGCCGAATGACCGAATCGCTGGCATCTAAAGCACCTCAATGGAGCGGGAACATAAGGCCTCACTCTGAGCTTATAGAATGCAGCCTGGATGCTAGAAGGTATTTCAGGTCTATCGAATGTTAGCATAACGCTGCCTGTGAACTCCAAGGAATCGGTTGAGCTATTCGCAGGTCCCTTCTTGCGAAAAAACCTGCGAACGGCCACAACTCCTTGATCCTTCAGCCCTTCGAGTATTTCAGCGTCTGTAGAATGTTCCAGGTCGAAACATGTTACCACTCCTCTTGATGTGTTCAGCGTTTTATGTAATTCCACTTTAACACTAAACGCACCAAGAGTCCTGGCATTCAGTAATTTCTCACTTTGATCCATTGTCGCTGTTTCAATTAACAGAGATCCATTGGCCATCTTGTTTATTCCAGTAACATTTCCGATCTCTTGTGTTATGAGTTTATTGATCAGGAACGGAGAAACCTTAACAAAAGATTGATCCTCGGTCCTGCTCATCACTATAAACTTTGGAAACTTTTGGGCACGACAAGGTATTTCTTCCAAGGGCCTTTTTTTCCCTCTTTTTACTTTCTTTTTCTCGGGAGACTTTGTCACTATATAAGGTGCCAAAGTGTACCGAGAATCAGACGTATTTGTTGGATTATTTTCTGTTTTGAAGTCCTGGTTCTTAACACTGTTGGAATGTTCTGAACCCGGACTTTCTGTATTCGTCCCTAAAGCAACCTCGAGGGTTGCCTGGGGTGGAGATTGGTAAGACTTGTGGAGGTCAAGGTCCATGCATAGGTCGCTCAGTGGGTCCTGCTCACCCACTGAGTTGGTCATTAGGGGCAATCCGGCTATTTCCTTTTTAGTAGTTGTAGGATATAAATGTTTAGGTGACTCAGACCCCTACTCTTTGTCATCGAGTCTGCTGGTGGGGCTGCCACCTAGGCCGGCAGACCGACTCAGTTCCTCCCGAAGGAGAGGATCCACTCAGCAGGGGAGGTGTCCCTGCCTCATCGTGGATCCCCGCCTCTGCTTTTCGCCGCCCTTATGGTTTCACCAAAAGAACGTTGCCCAGGGGGTACCACGGGGAGGAAAAGCAGTAGGCGTTGACGGGAATCAGGTATACTAGGAGATGCTAAGCAGTGGAATAGGGCACTATAGCTTAGCAGAGCTCCCAAAAGAAGTCGGGCGGCTCCCATATCCGCACGTCCGCTCCAGCAACCCTTTAGCCCGCCCATTTACCCCCCAAATAATATAAATATTGTAATATTAACAAAAACGAATTCAAATTAATTTAATAAAATACTTATGACAACCCTATGCCTTCCTCTCTTACATCTTTAAGATGCAAGTTTGTGTATGCAACAACTTATTTGGTTTAATTTCCAGTATCACGAAATCGACGGTTATCTTCAGGCTTAGCTTCGCCTTATCAGCTAATGACTAATACCAATTTGACTATTTAAACGAATTGTCCATTTCGGTAAACAAAACGAACGAAAGTAGACTAAGCTATTATCCATGTTACACGTAATTAGAACGTGGAGTTTCTTTCGAAACAAAAACGTCCAAAATAGGTAGTAAATGTTATGTAATTTTAGCTTATTGGCGACACGGAAAGCCTAGCAGCCCGATACCTTCCAGAGATAAGACCGAAAGTGAACTCCTAAGAAAGTTGTCCGTCTGTTGAATAGGTTTTGTGGAATTTGAAAGTTATGCAGTCGGTAATGAACGAACATGGGTTTTTTTGCTATACTTTCTCCCCATAAAGTAAAACTATTACAGGAATCCCGTATGAAATCAAGATTAAAAATAATTATTATTATTTATTTTTACTACTGAACCGCAATGAAGGCGATTTGCGGAGATGGTAGGTTTATAACGAACCATCAGCAGTAAACTAAATTAGAAGAGTAATGAATAAATTATGATAATCATAAGAGACGAAAATAAATATAATTATAAATTTATAACATTCTGTCACGCATCCATTCCTGAATAATTTGCTTAAAATAACCTGTATAAATACATGACATGTTATAAAAGAAACATGAATAGTTTTGTTCATTTAAATAAGTAATAAGCAGCAGACTCAATTATTAATTTTTATTTAATTTGCTTCAGAGTAAATCTCAATTTTTAACTTATTATTTTTACAACACATGAGTGCATCCTCAATAACTACATTCTTTCGGAAAGCGCTAAAATACATTTAAACAAAAAAAGTGAAAACATTAAAAAAATTAAAAGATAAATTTAAAAAAAAGATAAGCTTCATATTGTTAATTTTTTTTTAAATTTATATGTGAACTGTTTAATTATCCTGCCCATATAGTAGCTACCGTCTGTCAAAAGTAATGAAAGGTCGACCTTAGCACTGTCTACTTTTTAGTACGCCTTCTTTAGTCTTTACTTGTTATTTAATTAGTCACTCAAAAATTATTAAATGTTCAGTTAATTTTTAAAGTCTTATAATGACAAAAGTGAAAAAAGAATAATTTTGGATCAGTCCAATGAAAGACTCACACTGAAACATGATAATCTGCAGTAGCCCAGAACATTTAGACATACCTTTTCACTTGATTGAATTTCTAACTGCACTGATACGCACGGACGATTGACGGACGAAAACTAATCATTTTGTTTTTGCCGTTTGTGCACGTACGATATGAAAACTAGAACCATGAAATTAATATCTCGAAGAACTAAGCAATGAATTTGTCTCGTGTTCGAAACCTCTCTAGGAAGCAACATTAAAGCCATACCACAATAGGGATTTTATTCGGAAAGAACCAAAATTTAATTTGGGCTGTTGTAGTAAGTGACTAAATAATATATGGAACTTCCCAAACTCTTCCCTTTCTTAATAATTTCGGCAGATAGAAGCTTTAGCGATGACTAAACTGAAAAACAAAAACAAAAACATGTTACAATAAAGCGTTGCAAAAGAGTGTCACAAAAAGTGTCCGCTGGCGTTCGCGCATGTGCGGTGGCCACGTACGAAACCGCCGTCGATCGAGCATGCGCGGTGGCCATGTACAAAATCGCTGGCGTGCGCGGTGGCCATGTACGAACATAAATATGCTTTAGCGATGACTAAACTGAAAAAAAAGTGTCCGCTGGCGTTCGCGCATGTGCGGTGGCAAAGGATATATTACAGACGTGGGGAAATTTTTCGAATAACGAAATTCCCATGGTTTTCAGGTAACTATTTAAAGGAATCCTGACGTTGCGGCTTAAAGCAAACCACGTCTACCGTTTTCGATTGATAGAACTGGAATTTCGGTTGCAGTTACTCTAAAACGACGGATTGATTTAAAACGTTTTTTGGGATCCATCCAAAGTATGGTAGCTAATGTGTGATTGCGTTTAGGGTTGTATCTGTATGTGGTTTTCGCTGTTTGGACAAATTGGAGCGCTGTCACCCGGGCCTTTTAAAATTATTTTAGGCCTCAATGGATCCACTCAACATTATATAGTGAAGTTACAAGCGTTCAACCAATCTCCTGTAATATTATAAAACACGCACTTAATTTAATGGACAAAGTTCTTGACGTGCCTGTGCACAAAGATATGTTATAACAAAAAATTAAGATATGCTTACTAAAATATGCACAAAGATGTGCTTTCAAAAGTTAAGACCCATGTGGAGAGATCAACAAGAGGACAATTTTACTGGTTCTTCCTACTCGCGAAAAACCTTTAAAGTACTTTAGGTTAGAGTTGCACTTGCTGAATTCACCAACAATAAGGAAGGAAATTAAAGCGTTCAAGTTCAAGTATCAAACGATTTTTATCGGAACTAGATATAAATAGTGCCACTTTGTCGAAAAAAGTGGCAAAAATGATTTGATGTCTATTCACAAACATCAGTCACGTCACAGTGAAGTAACTCGTCCGATTCCGTTGCCGGCAAAATCGTCAGTTAAAACAGAAAAATATCATTGAGTATACGTCATCTTTTGACGGTTCGGTGACTGTAGCAGAACTGACGGTTCGGAAACGTCATGAAAACATATTTTTTGTGATTGATACTAGACTGAGCTGACGGAATGGTGACGTGACGTAAATGTTGAGTGGGAATAGACTTTCAAAGAGTGTTGTACGTTCCTTACATTTGGTCAGGCGTCTGACATACCACATGATTCAAATTAAATTCTATGAACTTTTGAACTGTTTGTGATGCCTTCTTTGTCCTCTACACTTTTGGAGTTCGTTTCAATGCCTGGCTCTTAAAACCTGTTTGTTCTTTTAGAAACTTACTAAGACAGCAAGAAAATATAACCAATGCTTCTCGATCCTTCGCTCCTTTTCAATATGCCAAATTATTTTATATTCAATTATTAATTTTTTGTTTCTACAATTATTGCGTAACATTATTATTTATTAGCTAGCCTGTGTGTGACACATATTTATAATGTTTCCAAATAACGTTGTGTTGTTTGGCTGGTTAACGAACTGGACAAGTTATTTATGTGCACATAACTCATCAAAATCGTTCCATTCTTGTAGTTATTAGAGTCCGAACAGGCAAATATATAAAAATATATATTCTGCTTAAGGTTTTTTCCATTTTTTATATTTTTGTCATAATATTGTTATCTTCTCCAAGAGTTCTTTTTTTTTAAATTATATTTCGCCGGAAACCCGTCTTCATTGATTAGACTTTTGTACATGACTTTAATATTTTTGTAACGCATATATATATATGTGTGTGTGTATATGTATATATGGTATATAAACAGGGTGGCCCAGATAAGTGGGCCACAAGAGAAATAACTACTAAACGGTTTTTTTTTTGTTTTTTTTAAAGAAGAAAAACACATTTATTGGGTCGGCTTGATTGTAAGCCTTACACAAATTTAACAACAAAACATATAAACATTAAGTTAAAATACATGAACATTTGAAACAATATCTAGGCGCACGGTAGTGCGTCAGGCCAAGTTCCGGCCTGAGCATACTGTGTGTATATTACAGGCGGTCTTAGAACCGATTTTTACCCTCTCATAACTTTCAACCAGGTAAAGATAAAGTTATGAAATTTTACACAGGTATTATTCTACTAGATGTGAGTAAAACTGGAAATTTTCATAATTCTGCATCGAATAGTTTCTGAGATATAAGCGATCGAAAATCGGGATTTATAGGACTCACTCACTCACTCACTCATCAAAATTATTAGGCACTTCCCATGATGCTAGAGACTTGAAATTTTGCATGAAGATAGATATGAAGACGTTATTAAAGGGAAAAATCGAAAAATTGCGAAAATTTGTGTTTGACTCCGCTTCCGGGGCGGGGGCGTGCCAGTTGGGGTATCAAATGAATTGTCTCGGTATGAAGAACCTATATTTGATGTTTTAAGAAACAATTAGACGCATATAGGCTCGGTAAAAATCTTATACCAGCTGTCTGTCTGTATGTTTGTTCCTCTTACAAATCCGTACCGTTTGACCGATTTTGACCAAACTTAGGAGACAGATGGGTCTTGATACGGGGAGAATCATAGGCTAGGTTAAATTGTCTATCAGCTGTCTGCCTGTCTGTTTGTTCCTTATACAAATACACACAGTTTGACCGATTTTGACAAAATTTGACACACATGTCGGTCTTTCTCCGGGTAGTTTCATAGGCTAGTCAAACTCGTCTATCAGCTGTCTGTCTGCATGTTTGTTCCTTACAGAAATTCACTCCATTTGACCGATTTTGACCAAACTTGGCACACACGTAGGCCTTGGTCCGGGGAATGCACTAGGCTAGGTAAGAAAGGTCTTTCAGCTGTCTGTCTGTATGTTTGTTCCTTATACAAATTCACACCGTTTGGCCAATTTTGACCAAACTTGGCACGCAGGTAGGTCTTGATACGGGAGTGTCATATTACCTATGACGTTTTTTACTTTTTGTTCCATCGAAATGTTTAGATGAGATTTAAAAATGTCCCAGTTGATTTTTTCGTTTATTAATTTTTCCATGACTGGACGTGGTCTAAAATATTCTTAGGTGGACATTAAAACTGGGAGGTGATCTGAATCTAATTCAAAAAGCACTGTACTCAGAATTGGAAAATTTATGTCTTTGGCTATTGTAATGTCCAATATATCAGGCTGGTAACCTAACTGGGAGGGGTAGAAGGTCGGCTCGTAGGCTGATAAAACAACTCCTGCAATATTAGATACGTAATCCATGAGCCGCCTTCCACTCCTGTTGGTTATTCGACAGCCCCAGAGTGTATTCTTGGAGTTGAAGTCCCCCGTGAGGAGTGTTGGGTCGGAGTTAAAGACGATGTCCAGGTCTGATTCTTTGATTTGGTCTGTAGGCCTTAGGTAGCCCGCCAGAAGTTTCATAGAGTTGTTTTGCAGGTAAAGCCGAATCCCACAGCAGTCCAAGTCTGTAAAATCATCAAGGCGCAATTCGTCGTGTTTAACATCCTTCCTTACAACTATAGCAGCTCCTCCTCGAGCAAAGTTAGAGTCCCTATCTTTTCGGTAGACTTTATAATTGCTTATGGAAATGTTGTCCTTATAAGTCAGGTGGGTCTCACTAAGGGAAGCTATGGGAATTTGGAGAAGCTGCAGGAATTCCTTGAAACTCAGCAGTTTATTTTTCAGTCCATTGCAGTTCCAATTGACTATTTGAAGCCTATCAAGAGATAATGGTATGGGTTGGTTAGCCATGAGAAGCAGTGAAAAATTCTCCGAATAATTTAGTGATGAATGCCTTTATTTTAGGTATGAATGGTGTTATAATTTCCTTAACAACATCTATAATAAACTCGGTAACTGAGGAAGTATTATCTGTATTAGAGTCATTATTTTTTGAAGTTTCTTCTTGGTTTCTAGTCTTGGGTTTCCTATGAGGCCAGGTAGGTACAGGAGGAACAGGGCCATTAAATTGGGGTCGCAGAAATTCAGGATCTGGTGGAGGAAGGGGTGCAGGCTTATTTTCCTGGGCAGATTTCTTGGAAGACTTAATGGAAGCATAGCGCGCAAATGCAAAACAGTTTTTTGATGTCGCAGGATGTTCCTCGTCACAATTAGGACATTTGGGTGTTTTTGCATCGCATTGAGAAGAATGATGGCCACCTGAGCAATATGTACATTTGATAGAGAGCCTACAAGATGACTTGCCATGGCCCCAAATTTGACAATTTGTGCAGCGAACGTATTGCGATTTTTTACGTGGCTCTACTGACACCACAGTATCAAGAAGACGGGTGAGCTCAAAAATGTTTTTGCCAGCAGCATTTTTTTCAGCAACTACTGATACTAAAGGAATTGGTTGACCTGAACTATTTGTTAATCTAACAACTTTGACTATTGGGTAGTTTGGAGACAGCTCATCTTTAATTTCTTGCTCAGAAAAGCATTCTGCTACTCCTCGAATAACTACGTTCAGCTTACGGTCATCGGGATGTACGTAGATAAAGTATTGGAGCTTTCCTTTGTCAAAGAAGCGAGTAACAGATCGGAAATCATCGGTAGACTTGAGGGATATTTTAAGTTTTTTACTTACCAATTTAATATCTGGTGTGTCTTTAGTGAGTTGCTTGAGATCACGAGTAATTTCCTGAACATTAATTGCATCAAATAAAAATATCGGTGGTATCCACGTTTTCCCAGAATTATTATTTGTATTTGAATTTATAGAATGTACAGCTGAGTTATTAATAATAGGTTCATTATTGGGTAAAGGGTCAGAAAGAGGTTGAAATCTATTATGTAGTTGAATGGTGTTGATTTTATATCTCTTAGCAGCTGTTGAAGAATCGATATGGTTTCGACGCTTGTTCATATTCTCTAGGTTATCGATAACCATGTTTGAGAAGCTGAAGGCACGCTTTTCTTAGGAAACAGAAATTCATTTGAATTAACAGCTGTTTCATCAATTAAATTGTTATTTTCAATATAACCTGAATTTAAATGCTCCATGTTTTATGGTCTTATTATATAATTTTACTTTAAACGGATTGATTTTACTTACAGACGGTTCTGCTAAGTCCTTTTTGTTTAACACAAGATCCGGTTTGTAGCGCATACAGATGTGTCTTAGCCCAACACGAACTCTGGATTTTCACTTAAATTTTCACTTAAAGCGTCCAAAGGCGGCGCACTTTCACATCGTTCGCAACACTTGATACGTAAAAATTACAAAAATACATACATTATGAACAAAAAGATGATTTAAACTAGATAAAACTTGAAATTTTAGAGACAATAAAATTGAACACGTTTTATACTTAGCTTGATCCCTCTCTAAACGGTTTGAGATATCAACATTTTTCAAAGAAGCAAAGTTGTAGTTCTCGTCGAGATTTATAAAATTTGCCCTCGGAAATGACAAAATAACACTTCTAAGCTCAAATAGACCTTTAAAAGGAAGGTTTTTCTACTTTACCCATATTTTGCATTACATTTTTAAAATGTACTAACAAAACCAGGAAGAACCGTGCAAACGGGGTTTCGATGCGTCTAGTAGTTCTCTGTAAAAATAAGTTTTTATTTGCATGTATTCCTCATCTGAAATTCTAAAAAAAGGCACCTTAATTTATTTAAATAGTATTTTTGTTAAGGGAGGGGTAATTCAGCTCAGGAGACTCTTCCCTTCAAAGGTCTATTTAAGCCTGTAGAAATGTTATTTCCGAGGGCACAATTTTATAGATCTCGACGGGAACTACAACTTTGCTCCTTTGAAAAAGTTTGATATGTCAAACCGTTTAGTAGTTATTTCGCTTGTGGCCCGCTTACCTGGGCCACCCTGTATATATTCGTATACACACACATATATATATATATATATATATATATATATATATATGTATATATATACACAAAATAATAAATAAAAGTGGGATGGTTGTATGTAGAGCTAATGAAATTAAGTTGAATCCTTGTATGATGTGATTACTGGAATAAGGCTATTGGCCAATAGATAATTGGAGTAGTGTATTTTGTAAGAAGTGGGAAGAAGAGAAGACTGTTGTAGAAGGTAAGTCAGTTGTTGGCACAGAGCTCTTACACAAACTTAATACTTGCTCAACATTAGCCCCATACCTTTCGCTCACCTCTAGTAACAGCCTATATATGTCTTTATACCAATCAATAAATACAAATGGAGACCAAATAAAGAAATGACTTTTCCAAGGGGCATGTGTCTCGCTTTTGTTGAGCCGACAATGGGCCTTAATTCTGTGGACGTCTCGAGGAATGTACTTTCGGTAGATTATATCTTATTGGTATCATTCTACTTTCAGCCAAGTATTATTTATTGCGAAACAAGCACTTTATTGCAAAAGAGTTTCCATCAATTTTTTTGACTTGTTGACTGAGATACGACACAAATATATCTTGTATTGAACAATCCGTTAGAAAAAAATAGAGAAACTCTCTATATTGCGAAGGTGTTTGCTCAGTTATTTTTTAGCATAAATGAGAAATTGTATTCTTATTTGTGGACTCATTTCCCTAATGAATAATTTTGGGGATGACAGCATCAGGTTAAACCCATTTAAAATATAAAATTACTAGGTACTATTTGAAATAAAGTGAAATTACAGCAGCTTGAATAGAAACATGCCAAGGGGTTGAATTAAACTTGCATGTATAAAAAGTGGTGCAGGAGTCGCGATTTAAAGTTTCTGGGTTGCAAAGAGAAGGTTCTGGGGGACAAAGAGAGTTAATGAAATCCATAGTGAGGTAGAAAGGGAGACAAATGATTTTTGGAATAAACCTGTACGGTGGGAAGGACGTTTTTGAAGAACTTTGATTGGAACCATTAGGAATGCATATAAGCAGGTAAGATATTTTTTTCATCAAAAATGTACTACTCGTATGTCCTTTTGTCCGCATGCTGGGGTGCGTGCGTGGGTGGGTGTGTGCGTGCGTGGGTGCGTACGTGAGTTCGTGCGTGCGTGTGAGTGTACGTGTGTGTGCATATTTTTATATATGAATAAAATCGAATGATCTGCTTTTCACATCCACAATGGCTTATGAAACGTCTACAGGTCTTGAAAGCACTTCCGGATTGTGTCGCAGAGGATCTTTAGGGAGGCAGTTCATAAACTTTTAATTTAAAAACCAGGCGACTCAAGACTGGTCTATTCTGCGGAATATTCTACAGTTTCAGGGTGTTATTTTTAGATCGTACTTTAATACAAATTATATTGATTTTCTTCACAAATTAAACGTTCATAAAATATTAACAAGTATTATTCAAAAAACGTTCCCAAAAACATCATGGGAGGTAGAGAAGATAAATGATTTCATCCTGTTTTAGGCATGACGCCATTGCCTTTAATATGCAACTGTGATCTGACCTCGTAAATATTAAAGAGGCCTTGGAGAAATAAATGCAAGTATATTTATTGCAATAGCCCACGAGCCGAGCGATAAAGGAGCCATGTTTGCAAACAACTGGGACAAAGCAAATCGCAACCCCGTCCTTGCTGAACTGTGACTCCAGACGCGGGGGCTATTTCTATATCGTAGTGGCATCAGTTTGATTCATGACCAAGTTTTGTACATTATCACTAGATAAACATGTGCATCGCAAATTGTTAAAAAAATAATAATTTATTACAGTGGGATAATGAAGAATTGATAAGGATAAAGAATGGATGGGTTATTGGGTTTATGGAAAAAGAATATGATAGGATATTATGCTTCTCGTGCAAGTAACAGATATGGAATATTCCTGCAGTGCTTTGCACAAACAGGAGTTAGCTTAGGCGTCGAACGATGAGGGGATAAGCTGCTTGGAACGAATAGATATATAAAATAATAATACAAAAAAACAAAACATTAACTATGTACACCATAATGTAGTGTATATAGAAATTGTAAGGTATTTCCAAAATTAAGGAATCAAATTATTGGTGGCCTCATACAAAAAAATAAGTAATTGAAGCCTCATTCGTCTACTCTTCAGATTATTACTTTTTTTTATTATATACATTTTTTTTTTTTTTAAAACGCATGTTGTACTGACTGACAAGACTGAGAATATGACTCAGCATATAGGGATACTTAAAGAACAGAAACGACTGGCTCGATTAGGAAGTTTATCTTACACGAAAAAATGTACTTACTCAATGCAGACTGAGTAAATACATCATGACTTGCCCGACCGGCCTTCGTTGGGTATCCCATTCGTAACCACCTTACTATATCTAAAAACATTGGGGCGTCCTATAAATAATATGAATTTCCCCTTTTTTCCAAAATTCTTTAGAATTACATTGACGCTAGACGAGGAACTAGTTTACCAAACCATAATATTAGAACCTACACATATAATTAATTTATTGTAGCAAATGAAATCCTATGTCATTACAAAATAGTTATGATAAAAATATGACTTCGTGTATGACAGAATTGTTATTATGCATATATTATAACTAATACAGACATTATAAATCATGGGTTCTTAAACTTCTGTATTCCAGGAACCCCCTCTCCTGAATAAAATTATTTTATTGCGTACCTTCTCTCAACCCCAGACATTAGGTTAGTTCAGTGGTAGAGCGCAGGACTGATATGCTGGAGGACCTTAATTTAAAACCCGAGTGCACTAAAGATATTTATCTCATACTTTCTTCGTTCGTGTGTTGGAGTCGGCCTCCCTGACCGTCCCTAGGCCAACCCAGCCTTTAATTAATTTATTATTGGGTACCTGCGAAAGGGGAAAATCAGGCGGCCGAATAATACTGACCACACTATCTCGCCTGTGTGCCGTATGCTCGAAAATCAGATAAGTCTACAGTCCCTGCTGGGCCCTCGGTACGGGACTGATTTCTTTTTTAATAATGTTTCACTAGATATTTTAATAAATACTCTTGCACATTTTTAGAGAACATTTTTATTAGAACAATTCAAGACAAAATTGTTTCGCTCACGGACCCCCTTGAAATGCAACGTGGATCCCACTTTAAGAAACGCTGTTAATAAAAAACCTATTAAATAAAACAATGATATTAATAAATGTAGAATATAATCAGATAGATTTAAAATTAAATTCATTATCCCAAACATAGTCTAGTGGCTAACGCACTGGATTCACATGCGGGTGTTCGAGTCCCGCTTTCGGCCGGTTGCTTTCTTTCAGCGATGGGCTCGCTTAAAACATGTCCTGTTATACCACAAGTGTTTATAAATGGTGATCACCTGCTGATAGTCCGGCGATAACAGTCTAGAAGCAGATTTCCTTGAAAACTGGTATCTTTAAAAAAAAATAAAAAATAAAATAAAACTTTCACGGCTCACCTGCTTCTTGGGCATTAGCTCTGGGTTGTCTTCAGGTGCCACACTTTATAATCTATCGAGCTCTTCGTTGAAAAAATGTCAATCAGACAAAAAAACCACGCAACGGCACCTCAGACAAAATTACATTAATATTTTGTTACAAATTATTTAATGTTTATTTTATCTTTTTTTATTTTTATTTTATATATATATTTTTTTTTTTTTTTTTTTTTTTTTTTTTTTACTAGCAGCTCAATATCGCTGAGATGACCTCAGGCAAAAAAAATCTTGTAATGACTATCTTATAACATCTTCGATTTGGCCTTTCCATTTTTGAGATTCTCACATTGACTCTATGTGAGCTTGTGCTGAAACTGAACAGATAGGAGGAAAACAATTAGTTTCCAAATTCATTACGATACTCCAGAACAGGGCTGCGTAGATATAAAGAAGAAGACGAGACCCCCGAAGGCCAGACGAAGCCACTGATCACTAGATCAGCGTCCCTTCCTTTCGAAATGACTGTGTAGGCCGTCCGTCAATGGTTACGATTTGCGAATGACCTCCGGAAGGTATTGCACGGTGAGGTAAGGATGTGTCAAGCCCCGATCAACTTGACCCCAATCCGGGATATGGAACAGTTTACACAATAACGCTCCCTCCACGGGACCAAAACCCAATGTCACTCATTATCCTCGAAATAATACAACATTATCCTCGGAATAATACAACATAGAAACGAAAAGATATTCGGGAGCAGGCTAAAGACTAGGAATAGGGGAGGGGGATAACTAGATGTGGGGGCAGCAGGATTAAATCGACGAAACAGAATAAGAAATGACAAGATGAAGATAGTTGGGATTCGGTCTGGGCTTGGCTTCCAAACCTTCATCACGATTGATTGATGTAGTTAATTCCAAACGAATCTGTTCTTCCTTAGCTCATAGGCCGGATGGGGAGAGGAACATTAATTCATTTTAGCACGGGACAGGCTTTTATAATATGGGTAAACTAACAGAACGTGTCACAAAAATATGTTACATCGTATCTACATATTACACATCTCGCATTGGACCAAAGGGACTTCACCCGTTACCTTTTACATATGCCGTGCTCCAGTGATCTTAAACATTTTGCCAAATTGAATATGATGGCCTATAGGGTCTAATACCCGCATCTCTAATTTAATTTAATTTCATATAGGTACAAATTAAAATCGTCAAATTAGAAATGTCTTCATAGCCCTTCATGGAGCCCCCTTCGAAATCGGTAAAAATTTATCACAAAAACCTTGTTCTGAAAAAATCGTTTTTATTGGGAGTAATAGCGTTTTAATGGGGGTAACAATTTCAAGTTCTAGATTGTTAGTATTCCATACTCCCCAAATATTCTCAGCCCCCCAAATTCTTCCAGCCACTCCCAAAATTCTTTTCTATATACACCCAGGCTTCAGATTGGGCTAACAATAATTCCCCCCGAAGAATTTATGGATTGAAGAACATTAAATTCTGCGTCAAATGAGCTGGTCAAAGTCCAAATTCAGCGAGGTAAAAGTTCCGCAATCGCTAGCCTAAAAACAACAATGTTCCACAAAAACTGTGGTGAACCCACTTTTAAGGAGTTATAGTTCGGATTCATCAATTCGTTTGATACCCCCTCCCTAAAAGCTAAAGGGCATCAATGAATGAGTCGACAAAGCACAAAAACGTATAAATTTGACTAATTTTTAGTTCACTATTGATCCAACATAGTTCTTCGCAAAATTGGGAAACATAGTTGTTTTTGGCTTGCGATTGTTACAATTTTACCTTGCCGAATTTGGACATTGACCAGCTCATTTGACGCTCTTTAATCTCTATTTGAAGTTTTTTTTTCTAAACCAAAACTAACGGTTTATAAATTAATGAAGAAACACGTGCTATATTATTTCATTTGTTTTAACTATTTTATTTTTAGCACTTTCCTCCGAAGGAAAGTTGCTATTGAGGTTCCACTCATGACGGAATTTTTGAAAAATGTCTTCAAATCTTTATCGATCCTACCTAGTAGACACCGAAAATGACCCCCGTTAAAATTTATATATATATATATATATATATATATATATATATATATATATATATATATGTGTGTGTGTGTGTGTGTGTGTGTGTCTGTTAACACGATAGCGGCCAGAGTTTTTGTTTTTTTCTTCACGAAACATGGTCTATGGCGTTCAATTAGCAAACGATTGAACGAGTTCGTTAACCACCAAAATCGGTCCACCGGGAGAGGGGGTTTACCCCGGACCCAAAACACTAATTTGACCATGCCAGCCGTAGTTTTTGTTATATTTCAACGAAACTCGGCATTCGTTATGTTGATCTAAAGAGAGAAATACGTTGTAAAAATAAACTAAATCGGTTAATAAGGAGGGGGGGGGGGAGTCCGGACCCACATTACCAATTTGCCACTACGAGCCGTCATTTTTGTTATATTTCAACGAAACTCGGTGCTAATGGTGGTAATCAACAGAGAAAAATAGGTTGTAAAAATAAACTAAATCGGGTTATTTGGAGGGGGGTTTACTCCGGACCTAAAGTACTAATATACTCATACCGGTCGTAATTTCTGCTGTATTGTAACGAAACGCGGTATACGTCATGGGTAAATCATAAGAAAGAAGTGTTGTAAAAATGAGCTAAATCGGTCAATCGGAAAGGGGGGTTTACTTTGTAATATATTTCAATAGAATAGCCCGCCAGACGTTGGTTCGCAAGGCCGCCGCAAGGAGCGCTTTCTACCACTAGGGGGACTGTATCCTGTTCCTGCGTCAGATCAAAAGACGAAAATATGAAGTTTTTTTGTATTTATTAAGTAGTGTAGTAGGTACCATGTGTAAACATAACTCTGAAAGCAAATTAATTACAAAATTAATAATTGAACAGTTACTCATTACAAAATGTTTTTATTTTATTTATATAGGATATTTTAAGCAAATTATTCTGGAAAGCAGTCTACACTACCCAAATTTTGAGGAAAGTGCTTAGTTATGCAGCTCCTGCGTGACGGACATTCTAAAATCTCTTTTTACTTGTAGATCAACTTAGGACAATTGCTTTGCACGCCTTTGTTCATTTGATAAATTAGCAATACAATGAAATCTATAAAGAACACCATGAAGGTTTCTTAGCTTCCTGATTGTGCTGTTCACCACTTCCCTAGAGGACAGGAGGTTACTGGTTTGAATAGTTACCTAACAGAAATTGAAGATGATATCAAATAGAGGATATCCTCATAGAGTGTGAGTCCCCGGCTTCCCGCACCGCCCAAAACCAATCCTGGATTGTCAGGGCTATCTTTATATTCTGTTTGACATCTGAATAGAACCTTATTTCTTCTTCTTTGTCGAAACTCTCCGTAGCTTTGGCGATAAGAGCTTTACAACTGGTTACATTTTACTTACAAGGCGGAGTATACGGTGGTCGTGTCAAAAATAGTAGATATATGTCTGAGCATTTTCGTTTAATGGGCCTTAGAACTGAGAAATATAATTAATTAGGTTTAAAACGCATAATTTTATATCTGCAGTTCGGTTGGGGGCATGATTCTTCCCCAAATTCGTTTGTTATAGAGAGTAACGTAAAATTACAATTGTTAAACAATAATCTATATAAATAAATTTTAAAATATGTTTACATTTTCAAGAAAGCTCAAATTAAAATTGAGCGCCCCAAAGAAACGCGAATGTGATAAATATCATGGAAAACAAAAATAATAATTTTTTCAGCCCGGAAGAACCTGTATTGGAAAGCGAAAAATGTACTCTCCTTGTATTAAAATTTCGAAAGATACACAAATTCGCCTATGTTTTCGAACATTTATCCGATTCAAACCACATTTAGAGGTCTGATAGAAGCCACAAATTTACACATTTTCTTTCAAACGGGATTTTTCTAAGTGTTCTAGAATAAATGTTATAAGCAAAAACGTTTAAATTTTATTTTTATTTTGAGAACCATTTCTTACAATAACCTTCTGAAATAATTCAATAGTTGTCCAGAACGGCTAGAAAAAGAAAGCTCTCACTAATGGGTTGAATTCGGCCTCTCTGACCGTTCCTAGGCCAACTCAGCCTTTAATTAATTTATTATTGCAGTCCAAGCAGCAAGGGGAAAATCAGGCGGCCGGAGCATAGTACTGACCACACTATCTCCCTAGTGTGCCGTATGCTCACGAATCAGATACCTCTACAGTATCTGCCCCTCAGGGCCTTCGAGGCCTGTTACGGGACTGATTTTTCTTTTTTAAATTTATTTGGCGAAGACCGGTTGGACGAAACGATCGGACTTGTATCGACTATTTTTCGATGCAGAATCGCCAAAAATAAATGGGCCTGATCTTTAGGGTAGAAAAAAAGCAGACAAGAAAAATGGTAAAGACATCAGTTTTCCAATCAGTCTTTTAAAATTATTAGTTATTCAAGCAAGACTGGCAAAAGAAGGGAAATAATTGTTCTTTGTAGGTGAAGAATAGGTCATTTTTGAATTACTCACTTACACCTACTTGACTATAGAACACTTACTAACTGACTGCAGACTTACACAAAACTCTGACTAACGACGAGAGCCAATTTACAGAAAATACATTAGAATTTTCGAAAACAAATCATAGAAATGCGAGTAAAATTGGAAAGTTTCAAAATCCTACATTGAAAAGTTTCTGACATATAGACGATGAAAAATCGGATTTTCAGGATAATAGACAGGGTGCTTTTAAAAGCAAAAATCGAAAAATCCTGAAAAGTTGTTTGACACCATTCCCAGGGGAGGCGGGGGTGCTCTTTTTGTACATGTTGTTCCTTCGCGAACCCAACATGTGGAGAATGAAATGAAACCTCTTGGCAAGGAGAACCTAAAACTAAACGGAATCAGGACTTATCCACACGTCCTGAGCGTATTCAGGGTATACACGCAAAATACTCAACAAACAGCTTGAAGCATCGCATGTCCCTCCGCCAAACTTCTCAATCCAAACATCGACGGCGCCAACTCGAAATCCACTTACAAAAAGTATTGATATCCCCCAAGAAAGTAACGTTACAAAAAAGGATCCAAGTTTCAGGCCCCTACCATAAACAGTTTCCCTGTCATAGTATTGGGCCATGTTTTCGGTCCTTGATACCTTCCCAAGAAGCTCTAGGCACGGGGAGGGAGGAAGAGATAGATAAGAGAGAGAGATATATAGATTGAGGGGGGGGGAGAGAGAGAGAGTGATAGTGTGTGGGAGAAAGGGAGAGGTATAGTTGACGAAGGTTGATACTGCCCTTACACAATACTGGCCTTAGGAGCTCATTGCCATGTCAATTGCCTCATGGCTGTGTCAGCATAATTCAACTACCTCTGTCCTTCTAACGTTATTAGCTAATTTACCATATATATATATATATATATATATATATATATATATATATATTTATAATAGCCAAATATCAAAATTAATTGAAATATTAAAAAATTGTCAACAACTTTTTTAATATATTTCAAATATGTAATGCATTTCGTTGTTTGCAAGTTTGCAACAATATCAAAAATGGGGGTCTCTCGTGGTCTAATGGCTAGCGCCTTGGATTCAAAAGCGGGAGAGGGTGGGTTCGATTCCCAACCTCCGGCAGGAATTTTATCATCCCACGGCTCGCTGGTAAAATTCCTCGCTGCACCCTGGATTTCGGCGCTAATGACCTAGATGTAGATGCGCCGTAAAAAAAAAGAAAAAAGAAAAAAAATATATATATATATCAAGAATGTTATATTTTTAAATATTTCAGATAGCTCTATTTCATAATTATTATTTAAAAAATATAAGACCTATTTAAACGAACAATGGTGGGTTGTTTTATTATATACTCAACATTTTTTTCATGGAATATGAAGGTCTTAAACGCGTTTTAAGCAACCCAAAAAATGATATAAAAAAGTATTTTTTTGTTATTTGGGGGGTTCGATTCCCACTACGGGTGGCTTTTCTTTGGAAAAAAAAGAAAATACATCAGCCCTATCCTGGTTATAGTTATCTATAGTTTTAAAGACCTGCAATAAAATATCTCCTTCCATTTTTGAGATATTGGCTTTTTGCCTTTCTTGAAAAGTTGGATTTGATGGATGTGTTACCTTTTTTTCAGATGCTCCTAAATTAGTCCTCCTTTATCCTTCAAGTAGTAATGTTACTCAGGGGAAGCCTGTACAACTATTTTCCTTAAAAAGGTTATATACATAATTACAATTAATTAATAGGTAACCTATAGATAACCCGTCCTAAAATTCGTAGTTAATAATAAGTGGACGTTAAAATTTAAATATTGGAATTATAGGAAATTTTATTACAAAACTTTTGATGATTTGGGAATATCTCTCGCATCAATATGTTCGGATTTATGAACGAAATAGGTACGAAAAAGCTTTTTTTTTCTATATTAAAAATTAAAAAAAAAAAAAAGATCAGCGAATTTTCGATTGACGCATGGCTCAAGTTTAGTTATTTGAGTTGTTCGTTTTTTACAGACTCACCTTGGACTCTGGGGCGCCGCAGATGGCTTCGTTACAAGGAGTATAAGTCTGGGATTATTGAGTATATTTGATAATCACTAGATCAGCATCACAACATTACCAATGCTTTTTATATATTTTACTGAAATTGAGAGGAGTTTACGAAATTTTAAAGAATGAAGCTTTTGCTATCCAACTTCTGCTTACAACGACAGTAATCAGTTCCCACGCTGATGTACCAAATTCCATTGTACATTCTCTCAATCCTTTCTTGCTAAATCTTACACGCTGCTTTTTGCTATTGGACCCAATATTGTAGGACAAACAATCAATACAAATGTACACTTTGCACCTTTCAGCATCAGCGTTGTACACTAGTGTTGCAGAGAGTGGTTGACAGTACCCAAAAACTCGTCTCTGCATCCTTGAAAGAGCACAATATTTGCGAATCGCCATCGCTGCGGTCAAGCAATATAAATAACAATAATTTGCTAATCGTCTCCGTTACGATCAAGCAATAAATAAATAAATTAAAGAGCACGATGATTCTTTGTTTCTAATTACAAGGGATCGGATAACTCGGCGCAATCCATCTTTTGAATTTTTTTTAAAACTGGAGACACACACAAGATTTTCGACACAAAAATGGGATTCTGTTTCCCATTGTGACCACCAATTCCTGTTATCCTGGGCTTCCTATCAATTACTTATTGGTCTTTAAATATAATGAAAGGATAATATGAATCACCCTTGTGAGTTTTATGCTTACAAGATGATATCATACAAATGCTGCCGAAGAGCATGCCGCAGCTGTCAGAGCGACTGATATGGAACTGTTGCGTGTTGGGCTGATGCAATGCGTTCCTGGGACTGAACGCTTACTGCACATAGTGCTTCGTCTGACATTATAACACAGATTTAAGTTAGCATCTGGTTTAGGGCTGTTTTCGACATTCAATAGGTCAATGGAAGTATACACTCTGGAGATATTGAAAATTCATTTTAAAGATAGTAATCTTCATCGATGTTGAAAAAAAGCCCAATCGGAGGAACTGCGTCATCGTACTGCGTTTCTTTAACGTTCTTATCACTAGTGATATCAGGAAGGCTTGGCATAGATATAACAACTAATATTTTGAGAAAAATGTAAACACCTATTCATTCTAGTAGCGGAAATTACGCTCTCGGCCTCTTCGACTTCCGGTCGGAAAGCTCTATTACAAACAACATAAAATTGTTTCTTCTTGTACTAGTACTAGTCGTGAAATTAAAAAAAAAAAAAACTGAGTAAATAAAACAAAGAGAACCATTCAAAGCAACGAACCTAATACTTTCGAAGTTTTTAGCATTCATTTCTCCGATTGACATCGTTCCATCGAATATTACTTCAGAACATTTTTTGTAGACAATTTAGTAAGCTTTAGAATACGGGATGGCATACGCAGTTAAATAAGCTCCCACGCTGGAGGTTACTCCAACGTGGAAAACATGAAAAAAAAAAAAAAAAAAAACTTTAGAATGCTTTTTTCCTCTTACCGCGACTTCGAAACCGTTTTCAAGATATTTAAGAATATACACAAAGATCCCAAACGTTTTCATGTCTCTTAAAAAATATTTGTTTTCCGAATACTTCCTTAATGTATTCTTGTCCAAATGTAACAACAATTTAAATAACATAGTTTAGATAAACTCTGAACATGTAGAAAATATTTCAATTGATATTTTCATATTTTCTCCAAAAGGGGTTGAGATATCACCTTCAAAATGGTTTCATTTGTTTTCCTACGTTTGAGAGCCTTGAGAAAAAGATTTCGTGCAAGCTTATGAACTCGAAAAATTGAAAAAAAAATATCTCCAAAAACCGGACGGTACAAAATTAAGAGAAAATCAAAATACAATGCAGGTTGATAGGAATAACATTTATGTGGGTACCATCCCATTGCGGTGACATTCTCAACGAACTGGCTGACCGAGAATCCAGAAAATGATTTAATGAAACCACAAAAGAATACTTACAGAAACACGAGACAATTATGAAACGAGCCATGACTTGGAACTCAACGTACTCACATCATTAAAATCAAAAAGAACACAGACAATTGCACAACAGGACAACGACATCCCCGAAAGAAGAACCCGTTTTGACAAGACTAAGAATAGGACACACTGCATTGACATGCATCACATGCGACACAAAAAACTCAGTTGAACACATACAAATTTCCACAAAAACGATTTAGGAGATGACTAATAAAAAATCCAAAAACTGCTCACTTTCATTAGACAAATCAACATTTACTAATGCATATAAAAGACCGAGCTGCCAATGACCCAGTAGGGTAGAGGCAGGATAATTGAAAAAAATACGGTATAATACGTGTGTTTTATTGGACGAAATAAAATTGATTATTATGTAAATGAATTATGCTTTATATTTGTATTTAATTTTTATTAATTTACAAATGCTAAGTCCTTTAAATAATAAAATAAAATTAGGTGAAGAGATTTTTTGTTTCCAATCTTATGAGTTGAAACCCTTCGTTTACACCAGAAACTTTTTTTGTCTAATAGCTACTTGAGGGTTCGAAGCTTGTATGTGTACATGATATTTCCAGGAAGAGTAACCATTAGAACATTATCTGCAACACGCTCACCATTTCGCAATCCAGACTTTTCCTCGCCGCTTTAGTGCAAGGACGTAGCTTAGCCTATCAATTATTCTATGTACTTCTTGACATATGAGACGGTGACCCCAACACCAACTCCCACATTATAATCTCGAGCCTTCATTAAAAATACATGATGCCATGAGGAAATGTAGTCTTATCGTTCAAGGTTTTATCTTTTTTTTTTTTATTTGCACTACTTCATTTTTATTCATTTTCTTCTATTAGTAGTGTTCATTTTCATTTTTCTTATTTACCGTTCTTACGGTTACTTAGTGATGACGAAATCGTAACTTAATGCTGTTATTTATAGACTTGAGTCGTTCTGTCCTCTTGTCGAATGATGCAATGTAAACTGTATAAGGCATGTTTCATTCCAACATACTTGCAGTGAAGTAAGTGAATTTAAATCTTACAAAATGGCCTCATCTTTACGGTATATTGATTCCATAATATGTCAATGATTTCAAAACCCTTTGATTTCGCCTCGGTATCATAGTGAATCGTCCTTCTGTCTAAAAAGTATCTCGTCAGTGCGACGCACAGTGTTCCCAAACGCCCGATTTTGGGAAAAATATCCCTGCAGGTACTAGAATCTTTCTGATTTTGGTATCACATTTAAAGTATTTTTTTTTGCGCTGAGTCGAATGAGCCCACCACTTCGACAGAAAAATTATTTTGGATGATAAAAGGGCTTTAAATTAAGAAAAACCTGAATAAAAGTTGTTTTTTTTTTCTTTTTCATTTAAAAGTAGTTATATTTTCCTCAATAGGTGGCAAGATGTAAAATACCAAAAGTATTTCCAGCGCTGAGTCGAATAAATTAACAACCAGCTAACGGGCATAGCCACGTTGAATGCGCCAGTATCCACTGATCACCGAAGTTACGCAACGTCGGGCGTACCTGAATGGGTGACCGACCACGTGCTGTTAACATTATAAATGAGTGGGAGTCCCCTCGTAGATAGCCCAACTTTTGATACGCTGTTAAACCACACACACACGCACGCACGCACACACACACACACACACACACACACACTCATACACAAATCAACAACCAATTACTGTTAACTGTTTTCAATTTTTTTTTAATTCATTTATTTATGAGCACCCGCAACTAAGGTGATGTGCTCGAAACAATTATACAGATACATTTCTAGTTGTACATTGTAAATTCTTAAGAATAACAGATAAAATACATTGGAACAAGTCAGTTCATGTAGTTACAAATAAGGTCTGTTTACAATTTCTTCGTGAAAGAAGGTGTAAAATAAGAAGTTGTTTAGGACTGTTGTTGATACTGTGAATAAGGTATATACAAGATTTGATAATGAACAAAATTACTAAGCAACGTAAGAATCGGGAAAACGAGGAAGGCAGTAACTCTTGAGAGGGGAAAATTTATTAGTAACAGAAAAGGTGAATAAATAAGTAGAGAAGAAAAAAAAATAATAAAATAAAATAAATATATAAACGAATAAAAAATAATATTAAAAAAAATAAATAAAAAAATATAGCCAGAAGTCAGATAAAAAAAAGAAGCCTGTTGAGCGTTTGGGTATTAAAATTGATTCCGAGGTACGGCTATATTTGTAGTGTAAACACAAGAATATTATTGTGTATAGGTTAGAGATGAGGATCCTTTAAAGTAAGAATGTGTTATATTATATATATATATATATATATATATATATATATATATATATATATATATATATTTATATTATTACAGTATACTTATTAGATTTTATGGTATATGTTTATGTTATGAAAATGTTGTAATATGGTTTTTATATGTGGGCTGTCCTCCGTTAGCAGTTCTTGAATGTCATAAGGTATGCTTCACAAACTGAATGCATAAAGTTCATTTTGACAAAAAAAAAAAAAAAAAAAAAAAAAAAAAAAAAAAAAATAAATAAATAAATAAATAATAATTTAAAACCTACATATATACTTCAGACTTCCTGTGAAAAACCAATTTTTCGGGAATGAATGCGGTATAAAATAATGTTTTACCTTTCACTAAAAACTGTGATTTGTCTACACGGTGAGAACACGGTCAACAAAAAAATGTATTGGGATCAGAACTAGTAGAAAAAAAAATATATTAGAGCAGTATCCACAAGTAGTTATAGAGGGAGGAAACGCGCTAAAATAACTTTTATGTCACTCATTTTAATATATTTGCTTCAGAGACTTGACCTTGAATTAGAGTGTGAACGTACGCCAAATGACTGTCATAAACCTTTTCTCAAATTTGGGTTTTAACCGGTTTACCAGAATTATTATATAACCCACAATTTAGATTTTTTTTTTCGCTAACAAAGAACAGTTTTTACCAGCTGCGCTTTGCTTATCAATCTTGCGAAACGCTTTATCAGTAAGCGATAAAAAGTAACAATTCCGTGCATTTCAAACGCGCAGGCCAAAAAACTGTATATTTGGTTATGATAAGCAGATTGAACAAACTGGGCTATAATGTGCTGATTTCTTAATGAACTCTTGACAGTAGTGACATATTTTAATCATGAATACAACGAACATATCACCCGTCCGATTGTGAAAGTTAAGCAACGGCGCAAAGTGGGGCCAAACTACTTTTCGTGTTTCAAAAAAGGCTACAGACTTCTTTGAAATCTTAACCGATTTCAATGCCTTTTTTTAAAAAAAAAAAAAAAAAATGAAAGCTAATAAAATTTAGAACAAATTTTTGAAAAAAATCAAAATTTATTATCTAATCATTCAAAAATCATATTATTTCAATTAATCTCTTTGTTGAATTATGATAAATTTACGTTTTAAATATGTCAGCCTTATTTTTTCCAAGTCTAATCAGGTTTTGGATGTTTAATTTAAACGATATCAGTGCTGATATTAAGTTAGGTGAATAATATAATATTATTTTATGTTCGATTGTAAAGGTTTGGGAATTATTTACACTTCATTTAATAAACTGGAGAAACAAAAAACAAAAATATGGCCTGACAAAGTTGTTCTAAAATGTATTAGCTTTCATTTTCAAAAAATGCATTGAAATCGGCTAAGATTTGGAGGCTCTAGCTTGTAGTTTGGCCCCACTGTACGACGGGCGTAGAATAACCCGCACTACCTTAAACAGCTTTTATCTATTTTCGTAGAATGAACTTGGACAATGAAAAGGAGGAGGGTTGTTTTTCTTTAAACTTTCTTCTTTGAAAAGGGTTTATGGCTATATTTCATCTGGAAATTAAAATTATTTTTAATATATGACTTCGATTATCGGCCAGCTGGCCACTTTTCACCATATTAGATTCGTTAGGACGTGGCCCCGCTATTGGAAGGTTCTCCTCCTAAAGTAGAGGCCAAAGCTGTTGTATTTAAAGCGTATTTCCCTGAAGAGGCACCAAAACATGTACGGAAAAATTAAGTTTGATAAACTATTTATTGAAGTTTTTATTTTTTGTCCTTTCGCTTTTTTGGTAATTCGCCGGAATTGAGTAATCGCCCATTTAATGATTAATTAAAAAAAATCTCCAGCCGTAGTAATTTATTTGAAATAAAAGGTTTTTTGGAGAAGAAAATACCGGATGAAAGAGGAAATTATTCAATAATTATATATATATATATATATATATATATATATATATATATATATATATATATATATATATAGGGGCGAGGTTAGCTCAGTGGTGGAGCACTCGACTAATGAACTGGAGGACCAGGTTCAAAACCCGAGCGCGCACTAAAGATTTTTTCTTCTAGTGCTGCCGTTCGAGGGTTGGATTTGGGGTCCCAGATCGTCCCTGGGCTCACCCAGCCTTTAATTAATTTAATTAATAATGGATACCTTGGGTGCTAATGACTCTAGCAGTTGAAGCAGCCAAGGGGAAAATCAGGCGGCCGGAGCATAGTGTTGACCACACTATCTCCCTAGTGTGCCGTAAGGTCAAGAATCAGATACCTCTACAGTATCTGCCCCTCTGGGCCCTTGTGGCCTGTTACGGGACTGAATTTTTTTTATATATGTATATATATATATATGTATATATATATATATATATATATATATATATATATATATATATATACGTGATGATTACAGACATTATTTCCCCTACATTCTCAACAACACTTATCATTCACAACTTGAAGGAGCTAGAACTAAGGAATAGACCCCATAAATGAAGCGATCTCTCTGTGGTTCTTTACTGTCAATATTCGATGCCGACGTGAGAGATGGAAATGAGCTGTGTCTACTGGAAATGTCAAGGGTGGTATTTGTAGTGATCTATCGCAACATCCGCTCACTCTTGTGTCCTCATCCCCTTCTCTCGGCCCTGCTCATGGGATCAAACTATCTAGATGATATTATGAATAGGTCTTGGGGAAACTGGATACTTGGTGAAACCCAAAGCTTCGGGCATTATGATATTTAAATTTGTTGGCGCCAAAAGCAGAATTTACAGGAAATAAAGAAATATCTTCGACATATGTCCAGGAATGTATGAGGCGTTCCCGACCAGAAGGGCGAACTCGCCGAATGCAATTGGAGAACAAAAAATCCCAATCTAGGCCCTTTGGTCCGCGCAGATATCGCTTAAACCGAACTCCTTGGATTTTATTCTCGTATCGTATAAAGCCAAACTCAGCAACTGCAACTTCTACAATGCGCTGTTAACGAACGAGACGAACGGTATAAATAAGCGAAGCGGTCTCCCCGTGCTAGCGCCTTAGATTCATAAACGGGTGATGGTGGGTTCGATTCCCACCGGCTGCAGGAATTTTCTCATCTCACGTCTCGTTGAGAAAATTCCTCGCTGCCCCTTGGATGTTGGCCAAGATGTCGATGCGACGTAAAAAAAACAAAAAACAAACAAACAAGGGAAGTCGGCCTTCGGCCGGAAACGCCTCATACGTACATTTACCGACACATGCTTATTTTTTTTTTTGCGTTCCGCTACAAGGCGATGTGGCCTTACATTTTTTATGTACTACATTATTGTCTATATGTTTACTTTTATTATGTGTGTATTATTACATTATATTATTCTTCGTTATTGTCTATAAATTTATATCATGAATGTATTATTACATTATATTATATTACGTTATTGTCCATATAATTACATCCTGTAGGTATATATAACCAAGACCCAACACAATTATACAATAAATGTTCTATACATATTCATACATCATATACTCCTTGGTGTTCCTGCATCAAAAGCCTACAATATTTCCATAGTAACGTCTATAGAAGGCAGTTTGTTTTGTACATGGTCATTAAAAATCGGTAGGTAATTTTTTTTTTACAATAACATTGTCAATTAACACAAGAATTAAAAAAAATATAGAAAAAACAAAAAAATAATTTCGATGCCTTTTTCAAAAAAACATAATCATAAGTAATTTTTGTAACCAACTTTATTTTGTAGCAAAAGTGCTAAAGAACAGATATTGACAATCACTAGCTGCTAAAATGCTGCCATGATTAGCTTCAAAGTAAATAATCCAGTTTTAGAATTCCGAGCTTCAACTGGTATTAATAGAAATATGTTACATTACTGAAGAAGTTAAAATCATTAGAACCTTCAAAATTAAGAGTTTTTAAAAAGTGCTTAGTAAAATATTGTGTAGGCCTTTCACGGGAGCATCTTCCAATGAAGAAAGACATATTAGTGATATTTATAAAACCGGAGTCTACTCTTGGCGATACGGTTGGCACAATTAGGCTTTAAGAGTTTCGCCCTTTAATATAATTTGGACAAATTGTACCTTTAATGAGACTTTGCAGGTAGACCGTCTAAAAGCTTTGAAGACAGCTGTTGTTTGCTGGTAACCGTGAATTTTTCCAGAAGTCTTTGGGCAATGAATCTTTTATCTCGTGCTGCTGCAATGAAATAATATAATTTTTATTGATTCGTTAAATATAAATATTTTCGAATCACTTCTTGTTTATATTGTACTAGTAGTGGTCCGACTTAATTCGCTTCGGCCTCAGACTTCCGTCCAGATGTAACTTCGGCGATGGTCTCTTTTACTGGTTTAATAATTTAAAATTCAGTCGAAGTCTTAGAAAAAAAAAAAAATAAATCAATAAAAACTGCAATTCTGGAAGAACGTCTCAACAATAAAATTTGATTGTATGATACCAATCTGTATTAAAACCTAACTATACAAGGTTTGAATAGGTTTTAGTGAAATACAAGGAAGAGGGGAATGATTGGACTCTCATTAACGAAATCATTTCAAGAAACCCATAAAGATCTAAAAACCTTTAGAAAGTGTCCGACTCGCGGGAACTACGTCATCTTAGCGCGGTTCTGTTATAATGCCCAGTGTCATTTGGAAAGGTTGAAATAGAAAAAGTGATAATTTTGGTTAGACCTTCCAAGTAATATTTTATGGCCCCAATACGTCTCGGTTGTCAAGGTTCGCTCTAGGAAAATACTTTAACTATTTCATATTTTCTTGTCTTCTTTTATTATAATACCAATTTTACAGATAAATGTAATTTAAAACAAAACAACAACCAATTAAAAAGTGAGTTAAACAACGACGAAAACCCGTTCAAAAGAAAAACAACAAACACGTTTGAAGTTTAAGCACTTATTTCTCATATTGACAACGCCTAATTGAAAATTTCACCACTACCTTTTTTGTAGAGAATTTAGTAAGCTTTGGAAAGGGCGCGAGGTTAGCTCAGTGGTAGAGCACTGGAGTAATAAGTTGGAGGACCTGAGTTCGAATCCCGAGCAAGCACTAAAGATTTTTTCTTCTAGTGTTTTCGTTCATGAATTGAATTCGGCCTCCCTGACCGTCCCTAGGCCAACCCAGCCTTTAATTAATTTAATAATGGGTACCTTGGTGCTAATGACTCTAGCAGTCGAAGCAGCCAAGGAGAAAATCAGGTGGTCGGAGCATAGTACTGACCACACTATCTCCCTAGTGTGCCGTATGGTCATGAATCAGATACCTCTATAGTATCTGCCCCTCAGGGCCCTCGTGGCCTGTTACGGGACTGATTTTTTTTTTTTGTTGGAAAGGTCACCTTCCACTTACTTTCCCAACCGCTTTCGAGATATTAGGGAATGTATTCGACCCAAAACTTTTAATTTCTATTAATAATATATTTTATTCTGATCCTTCCTTAAATCCAAAGGTATCCAAAATTTAAATATCTTTGTTTATATGTATTCCATACATGCAAAAAACATTTTATCTGAACCCCATGATTTTAAGGACCCATACCAAAAACTTTATTCAACAAATTTCCCCAAATTTCTTCAAAACGGTTATAGCTATCGACTTAAAAGTGCTTTCATTCGGTTTCCTAGGCAAAGAAGCCTATAAAACGAGTACTTGGGAGCATACTGTTCCGGTGGACGGGTTCTGCTGGTTAACGAACTTGACTATTCAAACTAGACAAAAGATTTTTGTACCAAATTTCATCACAATCGGATCATTTTTGAGCGCGACCAGACATATATGTATATATATATATATATATATATATATATATATATATATATATATATATACTTAAACATATATATCGACACGTGGGCCTACCTAGCGACGACTTTAGGAAGCCCCTCAGCAGAACCCGGAGGCTGGTCATTGCGCAGATTCTCACGAGGCGAAGGTCATCGTACCGGAAACCCTGAGCTGAGCACATCGAACCTCACGCAGCGATGCCTTTACAGCAGGCGAGGGAAGCAACTCCTCAACTCCAAAATATACAATACTAGTAGCAGAAAAATAACTAGAAATATTCCTAAATTAAATATTAATAAAAATAATCAACTGTTTCGTAGTTATTTTATCATAACTTGTGATGGCCTATTATGTATTTACAATGAACAATTTTAAATCAATTAATTTATCTTCAGTAACTGCAAAAGCCATTAGAGAAACGTAGCACAGTGGATTAAGTACCATTTATAAAGGGGCCGGAGGTATTAGCTACTACAATCTATACTTAACATGCATGGAAATCCGACTTAACAAAAACATATAAAATTAAGAAGCTGGAAAGAGAAATTAATGGCTATAAAAATAATTAATGATTATGGAACTATCTCATAGAATAATTCATGTGTCAACACAGTCATGTGAAAATGTGGTACTCATTTCAATACTAGCTGAAGAATGCGCTAAACCAGGTGGGCGCGACATTTGACATGTTTTGGGCCAATTTTTAGTATGCATATACGTCCACGGGCCGTGTAGATGGTTCAACATAAAATAAGTCGGATTTTTAGGTAGTGTTCGTGATTTTTAGCAATAGATATGACACAGGAAATAATAAGAAATTGTTATTATTCTACCAAAATTAGAAAATTTTAAGCAAGACATCGGTTCTTCTCAATATTCTGTTTTTCTCTTAAAGTTTTAGAGCAGGCATGATTTCATGGGATATACAGACAGAAATTCTTTAGGATGAATTTGGTCTCTATGGTGCAAAAAACAGAAAAATTTCATGAAACGGGTAAGGTTGATTCTGTACAATTTTCAGACAAAACCTTTATTTCATATACATAGATTACATTAATAATAAATACATTATTATTAATGTGAAACATTCAATATGACAATGAACTGAGAACACATAATTATGCAAAGTATAAAGTTCGCTTCATCACATTCAAAGAACTCTACAGGAATCTCTACAAAATAATGAATCAACCTTTCAAAATTTGATTTCTAAAGGACACTAAAATATATAACGAAATATAAAACGTACATGTTATGCCAATGGCTCTTACAGGTAGAGGCAGAATAATTGAAATCAATTTAAAATGAAAACGATTTTTAAGTAAATGATTCAAGTAGATGATTTAAATGATGTAGGCGGTCTCGAGTGGGTACATTTTGAATAGGAGTATGTTGTAGCTCAAAGGGTTTGGTGCTTTGTAGGCCCTGAGGCGTTGAGCCGCATCAACGGGTCGGTGCTGAGCCCTGACCTCAATCAGGACTTCGGCCTCATCCGCCATTTCCCCCTGTGCAAAATCTAGGCCGGAAAAGTGTGGCATTGACCCATATGCTCGACACTTCTTTCTTCTTCCTCGTCATTTTCTTACATGGAAAATGCTTGGGAGTTCATCAAAAATAGAACATGGGAAAATTTCAATTTCTATCGTCTTCAACATTATTCCACATGAGTCAATCCATATCAAGTGGTCCAAAGTTGGTTGCTTGGCCATTTCAGAAAAAAAAAAAATGATATTTTTACCATCAATTACATATGGAATCAGTAGTTCAAAACAATTTTTAATTTTTTTTTTAGAATCAACCGTTTGAAAATGGCAGCTCATACCGGCCGTAATTTCTGTCGTATTTTAACAAAACTCGATATACGTCGTGGACATTTAAAGGCAAAGATGTGTTTTAAAAATAAACAAAATTGGTTCATTAAAAGTTTGGGTTTACTCCGAAAAAAGGCTCGGCTTTTGTTACTTTCACCACTAGGGGCGCTGAACATGGGCACTGTTCTCGTTAAAATATCATTTTCTTTATAGAAATTACATAATTTGTTTAAAACACAAATACTATACTACAAATAATGAAATTTAATAAAGTTGAGAGAATTCGGTTGAGTGTGTTCTGAATTTCCTGAAGAATTTCTTTGCATTAATTAGACTTTTATTGCCTTAGGAAATGTTAAACGATTCCTTAATGATCGGAGCAATAAAAAAAACTCATATAATTAATGAGTTGCAGCTTTTTTTCTTGTCCCCATTGCACAAGAGAGTGCAGATAAGCAAATATTGACTGTTTATTCCCCTGATAAAAGTTCGTTTGCCTTAGGCCTAGAAATGACTCAGCTTCGAATGGATATATTCAACTCCATTACATATTTCTATTGAGGTAAGTGAAACGGGACGATAAGCAAATACTGTCTGGAGAATGTTTCATGAGCTTTATGCCTGCTCCAAATCGCTGTAGGACGCACGTTATTCTTACGTATGTTCTCGGTTGTGGAGCAACACTTTTAGAGGAAAGGTACATACACTCTTGCAGAGTTTATTGTTTATTGAGTTATTGTTTCCATAAAATATTCATACAATAATGATGATGGAATACTAACAATCTAGAACTAAAACCCTATTACACCAAAAAAAAAAAAAAATATTTTTCTGAGCTAAGTGATCTTATTTAATTTATTTTTATGGTTTTTATGGTAAATTTTTACCGATTAAATCAAAATTTCGGAGGGCGAGGGGCAGCAGTCCACTTATATACTCCCATGCTCGATTCTCCTTGTTAACTTAGTAGTTATGAGCCAAAATTCGTTTTTGTTTGTAGATTTAGTTCCAGCAGGATTTGAATTTGTTTAACTGTATAAAGGGATTATAAATTAAAGATTCTGTAAAGATAGCAGGAAAACAATGAACGCAACAAGATTAAACTGTTCCTACGAGTCAAGCTTTTTTTGTTGTGTTATTATTTAGTGTTAGCTATCAGTTGAGTTCTCACAAGTGATGTGACGTCAAATCTGCACTGCTCTAATTTCTTATCAAACTCTTAATACTTGTTAAGGATCCCTGTGTATTTCAAAATATCACCGCCACAGGGAGTATATACCATTGTAGAGTATATAATCTTTTGAAATTTACATTTAAAGATTGTACGTAATTTGGTAGGAAGGAATGTTTCAAAAGTGTTGGCTTCCTTAATAATGGCAACATCTAGTTATGAATTTAATTACAAAATGCTTTGTTCCTAATTTATTTCAAATGCACTCTTATGGCAGTAATTAGATGGTCTCAGAAAATAGGTTGGGATGTTAAAAATCTTTCTTTATCAGAACTGCCCTGAAAAGTTGATTTTACTACTTTTCGAGATGCCAAGAAATCAACATACTAATAAGTCTCTTACAATCAAGGCTGGGAATGACTTCTTTACACTATTTATGAGTCTTCTAAGAGGCTCTTCGGTGCAATTTACTCTTTTCGCCCATTTTATCACTCGGCAACTTATTCCCCGTGACCATCGAATTGATTGCTGATGGAGAGTAGAGACCTAGAAAAGAAGATTTAGCGAGTGTAGGATTGTATCTTGAATAGGCGTGACCGTGAAGGGGAGTCCTCGACACAGAGCTGGACTGCTGGACCGAAGCAGACCTTGGCATCCTGACACCTTACAGTAGCTACTGGAGGTCTCAGCCCCCTCTTTACGGCTACCTTCTACTTCAAGGGTCTTTTATAGGGTTCCCAAGGAGTACATGGTTGGAATTACTTTGTTTGAAATTATTTTTTTTACTAGCATCCGCCACTGAGGCGATTCATTTAGTCCAATTAAACACACCCTCGCAACTTACTTGAAATGCAAAAAATGTTTTAAAAAAAGGAATTATAAGAATGACATATTATTATTATATACTAGCTGTTACCCGGCGTGCCAAGCTACAACTAGAAAAGCAAAAATAAATTAGAAACCAAATAAGTAATATTAACATCTAATAACGCAAATCTGTAACTGTTCGGGTTCACAGTTTCAAAGCCACTGACCTCCGAACGGTAAGTCCTAGACGATAATGACCTAGCCTATGACACTCCTCGGTTGAAGACCTAACAGTGTGCCAAGTTTGGTCAAAATCGGTCAAATGGTGTGGATTTGTATAAGGAACAAACATATAGACAGACAGCTGATAGACATTTTTTACCTAGCCGATGGCACTCATCGTATCAAGAACTACCTGTGTGCCACGTTTGTTCAAAATTGGTCAAGCCGTATGGATTTGTATAATGAACAATCATACAGATAGACAGCTAGTAGACGTTTTTGACCTAGCCTATGTGTTTAAGGAAGAAACATACAGACAGGCAGCTGGTAGAAGTTTTTGGCCTAGCCTACGAGACTTCCCGGATCAAGACCTACCAGTGTTCGAAGTTTGGTAAAATCGGTCAAACGGTGTGGATTTGTATAAGGAACAAACAGATAAACAGACAAACACGTGATTTTTATATACAGATGTACAAACGAAATTTGTCCATCAGGAGAGGGTTATATTCAGGACTCACATGATTGAAACGCACCTTACGGGCAGCATCGTTGTTCTATTGGAACAAAACAAGCTATATCATAACAGAAACTAATGACAGATGTCTTTAAACGAAGAAGTAAAATCTCAGGATGTGTTTCACTTTTTCTCAAGTAAAGTCCGAGAATTTTGGCTCCCAATTTGTAAAGATTCGTTGGGTATTAAAAAACTAACCACCTTCCAAAAGGTTGTAATCTTTGAAATCGGTATTTCCCTTAATGATGTAAGGTTTCCAGCTTTAAGCATGGAAGCGAACGTTAGGTGCAAAGCTTAATGCAAATACGAAGTAAACAGGTTTAGTAGAAATAGGTCTTAACATTAAATACTTCTCTCCCAAAGGGCAAAGCTTTTAGTGCTGCAGTACAATATGTCAGGAACTGAGGGCGGATACAAGGACGAACCACACTTCTATATCTAGGTCTTAACGTAACATTGTATAGTCCTTTTACATCCTTTACAGTGTCATATGTAGGATTCTGTAAGGAGAAGTTGTGGATAAAGGAACGATAAGGAACTTATAATTCAGAATTAGTCAAGTAATTATACAAAATGTTGAAAGAAAAATTTACTGGAAGAAACAGAAAGGACCACACGAAACAAAATAAAACATTTTTAAGAGGTATGAAGTGTGTTTCCTCAAAATCCTAGTAACGAACGGTGTTTAAAACCTTAAGTAAACAGCGTTTTTTCAACATGTAAATTTTGTTCATCGCTAATTACAATCCACACCTTATATATATATATATATATGCCTGTAAAAATAGATAGCAGCTATAATTTTGTTATTTTTACCAAGAAACATAATGTAGTAAACGATGAACGAGTTTGTTAACCAGCAATATAGGTCCGTAATGGCCGTAATTTTTAGCGCGGTTCCTCCCTCCCCCATAGGGAGGAACCCCGCTTATAAGGTTGATACAATGAAACAATCCGGAAGTGCCGACAAGAAAATTTCGCGTTTCAGAACCCCTAGAGACCGAAAATAACGGTGGTTCAAATTTGTATATATATATATATGTATATATTTATTTATATATATATATATATATATATATATATATATATATATATATATATTTGTCTGTTCGCTCATTTCTGGCTTCCCTGATGGTCCGATTTTGATGAAATTTGGTACAAAAATCTGTCGTCCAATTTGAAAGGTCAAGTTCGTTAACCAGCAAAATCCGTCCACTGGAAGATGGCGTTTGGGGCGAAATTCGCGCAAAAAAAATCGTAACGCTTACGTTTTTGAGTTCATAAGCTTGTAAGTACTCGTTTTATAGGCTTCTTGGGCTAGGAAAACGAATGAATCCATTTTCAAGGCGATAGCTTTAACCGTTTTCGAGAAAACTGAAAAAATAATTTTTGAATGCCGTTTTTGGTTTGGGTACTTAGAATCATGGGATTCAGTAGAAACATTTACTGCATCTTCTACTTTGATTAAAACTAATATGTTGAAATTTTGGTTGCGTTTGGAGATAAGGAAGGGTTAGAATAAAATATTTTATTAACAGACATAAAAAAGTTTTGGTAACTTTGTATACTTTCCTTAATATCTCGAAAAAGGTTAAGAATCTTGGGAAACCGAAGAATACCATTGGAAAGCTTACTAAATGCTCTACAAAAAAGGTTCTAATGAAAGTTTTGATTAGGCGATGTCAATCGGAGAAATAAGTGCTTAAAACTTTAAAGTAATTGATTTCGCTTATTCGAACTGTTCTTTTTGTCTTTGATTTTGATACTTAAAATTATGGGATTCAGTTGAAACATTTTCTGCATGTTTGAATTTCATCAACACTAATATGTTAAAATTTCGGTTACGTTTGGAGCTAAGGAAGGATTAGAATAAAATATTTTATTACACAGACATGAAATGTTTTGGGAACTTCGTATACATTCCCTGATATCTCGAAGACGGTTAGGAATATTGGTAAACGGAGGGTTACCATGCGAAAGCTTACTAAATTTTCTACAAAAAAGATTCTGAAACAATTTTTGATTAGGCTATGTCAATCGGAGAAATAAGTGCTTAAACTTTGAAGTAATTGATTTCGTTTATTCGAACGGTTCTTCTTGTTTCTTTTTATTCCTTGTTGTTTTTTCATTGGTTATAGTAGGATAATGTATTTGACAATAAAACAGATTAATTAAAATAAGAAAAGCAATTCATTGTTAAAAATATATCAGGCTGTACCGTATGAAATGTCAGTTTTGGATTTGTCGATTTCCTTCAAATGTCTTGAAACTGTCGAGGCTCCTATTCCGAGTTCTTTGGTATATTCCCTAGTGTTTTTAATTGCTTATAGTAGTCAAATGTATTTGTCAATAAAACAGGATACGTATAATTAGAATCAATATTTTGTTTGTTAGAATTCGAAGATGCCGTATGAATATCTAGATTACAGTACTGGTGTTGATTTCGTTCTTTAGAATTATTCTTGGTATTCCCTATTTTCATCTGTTACCCATAGTTTTTTATTGTTAGTAGGTTTTTCTTATTGATTATAGAATATAAATCTATTTGGCTATAAAACGGGATACGTAAAATTAGTGACAATATTTCGGAGATTTCTGAGCGAAATACTTTTAAGATTTTCTACCACCACGAACGGCTTTTTTCCTCTATTTTTATCCACTAGATAGGCTTTATTTTGCATATTATTCTATATAAGTTTTATTCAGCAGGGGATTCTGATGAAATGTCGTGTTTTTGCTGTGGATTTTAAATACGATGTATCTAAGATTGGATAACATTAGCGAGTCTACATAGTTAAGAACCGACGACGGAGGATTACTTCTTGCTATGATTTAGTCTACATATGTATATTAAGTCCTAAATCCAAAAAATAAACTTCACAACGGTTAGATACTATGAGCGAATATGGCGGTTCAATGCCCGTAGAAGCAGAAGGTCCGCAGGAAATTTACCTGCTAAGAGTTAATCCTCAAGAACTGTAAATATACCCCAGGTATCTGCCGACACAAATACAAAGCCTAGGCGGAGAGCACCCCAAAAACACAGATCCAAACATAGGTTATATACTAAATATTCATAAAGACTACTTAGTTGTAAACCGATTCATCAATTAGCAATCAATAGTTTTCAACAAAGGTTATATACTAAATATTGATAAAAAGTATTTAATTAGAAAAAAAACAATATTCCACAAGACTTGTTTTTGGTCCATTTGTGTCTACTCCATAGACTTAATTAGGTATATTATTCTATTGTAGTTGGGCAACTAAACTTTGTTTTATTTTGTTAAATAAAGTTTTTTTTCTTGACTTGTTATTCGTCAAGACTTTTATTTGTCCTTGTGTATTAACTAGATAGGTTTTATTCGGCATATTATTCTATATAGGCTATATTAGGCAGGGTATTCTACTCAATCTTGTGTACTTCTTCTTGATCCTTCTGTACATGGGCGTATATAAAAACAATTTCGGGGGGGGGCTGAGACCATTTTCAGGGTATGGAATACTAAATATTTAGAGCTTGGAATAGTTTTAGGCAACTAAAACGCTATTACACGTAAAATAAAATATGTTTTATGAACTAAGTGATCTTATTTAATTTATTTTTAAGGGTTTTACGAGAAGTTTTTATCATCAATTCAAAATTTCGGGAGGGGCTGCAGCCCCCTCAGCCCCCCCCCTCATATACGCCCATGCTTCTGTATCCTCTAGAAAGGCTTTATTAGGCATATTTTGTATTGATTTACAGAGCTTTGCTTTAGAATGAGAGCCAGATTCTGTAATTTCCGCTTCTGTGTAAAAGTTAGCTACTGTCGGTGTCCCTGACGCCTTAATATCACTTTTATTCGAGATGTTCGAGAGGATTTTGACAAATTTCACGAGATATATTAAAAAAAAAAAGTTTATTTCTTTTCTAAGCTTATCAAATGGCACTAGGGACATGAACGGAACCGCGCTAAGATGCTGCAGTTCCTGCGAGTCGGAATTTTGTTATATTTCAACGAAACTCTATATACGTCTTAAGTATCTAAAGAGACTCACTTGTATCTAACAATGAAAGTCGGTAGACGAGGTACACCACTAATGGGAAACGTGTGTACTCGAAAAAAATGTTGAATTAAAATCAATATTGAGGCAGCTTATAAAAATAAAAAACTATATAGGTTATTTGAAGCAAATTATACAGGAATAAGGAAACCCATTCGGAATGACTTTGATGGTCTCAAGCTGACTAGTCGTGTTTCGCTCTCAAAAGTTTATTATAAACATTTTAACCAGAAAGTATTTTTTTTATTTATGTGTGTTTAACGGCGTATCAACATTAGGGCTATTAAAGCCGTAACCAGAGAGTATTAAATTAAAAGGAGGGAAGGGTAAAATTCATACTGGCGTTATCTTTTTTGCAAATAACTATAAATAACAAATATCTGCGACCGAAAAGCTGTTTTTTTTTTGCTGCTTAACTTGGAACTTACTATGCTCTAATCGAAAAAAAAAAATCATTACGTTTTTTAGCGAAACTGTTTGACCACATGTAGCTTGTGTTGCTATTCAGCGTTAAACCTCAAATTCAGTAGTGGCTGCCAGGTTATTAATCTTATGAATTCATAGGGTTTTTCACTTTCATATTTATATCAACCTACCTGGGAATTATACCATTGAGAGAGGCAGATACAGACCATGTTGGTGTACGAAAACGTGGTCGTAGAACTATAAAATAAAAGAATATAAGGTTCCAAAAACAAACAGAATGAATTTTCTAAGCATTTTGTGTTGATCTGAAAACAATTTTTTTAAAATATATTTTCCTTAAAAAGTACGGAGGTGTTTTTATACATTTTTGTGTCTTATATGTGCCCGCCCTCGTTTTTTGCAAGAAATCTGTATGTGTTGGACAAAAATTGGTGCCATTTTTGGATTCAGCAAAAAACTATAAAATACAGCTAAAAGATTCCATGAAGCTACTCAAAAACCTTTTTTTGCTGACTTGTGTGATTTGGAAGGATTGGGATATAATCTTTATTTGTTCTTTAATAAAACGAAACCCAATGGAAATTCAAGCACCCTTTTCACCGACTGAAGTAGTCCAAACAAAATTTACACTTGAACATGTTTTGTAGGGAATTTACTAGACTACTGAATGATCTTATTCCATTTATCATAATTTCTCAAATAAACGAAAACTACAAAATATCTCATGTCTGGGAACATTATCTGTCATTTTATATTCTTCTCTTTCCAAACCTAAATTTACATATGTTAGCTTACGTAAATGTGAAACATGAGAAATAATGTATTCTCCTTCGTTATTTTTGAGAAAGCCAAGACTTCTGACTTCACTTTATACTGAAAATAATCTGTATTTTGTTACTTTAGGCGTGATATCTATCTACTTCTGCCACTAAGTAAAAAAATCATTCAATATGCTTATGGGAATAAATAAAAGCTATGTAATTAGTAATATAAGATTAATTACGTCTCGGGTTCAAGCTCAGGAGCCATGTAGGATTCTTGGCCACCACCCAGAGACTGGAATAACGGTACGTGGGTGACTGCAAATATTTGCGTAACAGTAATATAATAGATCTAACGCCATTGAACGGAGCAGGGATTATGAAATATCGTGTACACATTACAATACGTCCTTGCTCTTAAGAGAGGGAAGGCTGCAAGGCCAGAAAGCAAGATCTCTGCTCTCTTCCTAGTATTACACATACTCGAGGAGGGTGGGGTAAGGATGGGAGGGGCCCGGATCTGATGGGGGTGTTTTTGTCTGAACAGGTGGGCGGGATATTGTTCTCCAGTCTCCCTTAAGACAAAGAAAGTCTGGACTTTTTATGGAACAAAAGTATTTGGAAATAAAGCAACTGCGATCTTTTTGTACTCCATCATTTTAACACGTTTTCTAAAGCTGCTTCTTAATTAATTAATCGTACACTATATTACGTCCAATGATATGCTTACTAGTGCTAAGAAAGCTACTATGGAAAAGTGGCAGGCATCTTGGCACAGTAAGAGGCCAAAATAAATAAGGAAAAATTAAACAAACGGTCGCAGAATGGCCTTCGGGCCAATTAAAGTTCTTTCTTATGGACTCCAGGACATCCTAGCTAAGGAAACGGCTTCAATGGCTCTGCCTGTGAATACTTGCTCACATCCTCGAGACGTGAAACTCCAAATAAAAGAATTTATCTGGGAACACTGGCAAAGAAGCACAACCCACTTGAGCCCATTTTATCCAGAGTCCGCCCTACAATAGTCTACGATCACCTGCGCATTTCATACACACATTTAAAACATAGTCGTCACCTCATCGGTAGGCGTCGCCCAACATGTAAACATTGTGGCGATGTACTTATCGTCATCGGATCATATTTTGGCGAAATGCTTCCAATTGCAAGGAGTCAGAGATAGAGATAGAAATTTTGAATAAATCAGACAATTTCACAATATTATTGACTATCTTAAATTTAACAAAGCGTACATGCATATATAAAAATATATAGATATATATATATAAAAAAATTATATATATAAATGAATTCCGCAATTCGGAAGTCGGCACTTCCGGATTGCGTCGTGAGGTCAACCTCATAAGCGGGTTCTCCCTATGGAGGTAGGGAGGAACCGCGCTAAAATGTAACATCCCGTGATACAAAAATAGAGAGATTATTTAGATTAAAATCGACTAAACATTACAGTCCAATCAACGAACAGTTATAGATGGAAATTTTTGGAACACAATTTTTGACTTCGTAACTTTGTTTGGGTTGGATAGGAGTTGAACATATCAAAAGTCCTCGCCCGTAGCCTTTGTGCCGGGGGGGGGGGGGAGGGGGGTTTAGAAGGTCCCATTTTTCGGGTTTTCACTTAAATCTCAGAAACCCTGCGTCCTAGCGACATGACTATTCTATAACAAATGAAAGCTGATCAAATTTCCTACAAGTTATTCTATAAAGTTATTCGAGATATCTTTAGGTTTCGAAATATCCGCTCTTGAAAGTCGGTCATTTTGGGGAAAAACACTTTCGTGCCATATTTTTCCCCCTTTTTGACGGGATAACTCTTCAACGATGAACCCAAAAAATAAATAACGGTTATAGGGTTGTAGAGTATTGCATTCCCTTAAATAATATACATTACTTTGCTATTTTATGTATTTTCCTTCAAACTTAAAAATAATGTCAGTGTTCATCGTGAAATCTGAAATTTAGCGACTAATAGTCCAGGTAACTAAGATTTATAGATGGAAATGTTTGGAACACAATTTTTGACTTCATAACTTTGTTTCGGCTTGTTAGGAGATCAACGCATCAAAAGTCCTCGCCCGTAGCCTTTGTGCCGGGGGGAGGGGGGTTTAGAAGGCCCCATTTTTCGGGGTTTCACTTATATCTCGGAAACCGTGGGTCCTAGCGACATGACCATTCTATAACATTCCTACAAGTTCTATTCTATAAAGTTTTTCGAGATATCTTTAGTTTCCGAAATATGCGCTCTTGAAAGTCTGTGATTTTGGGAAAAAACACACATTTTTATATTCTCGACCGGATATCTCTTCAACGATGAACCCAAAAAATAAATGTCGGCTATAGGGTTGTAGAGCATTTCATTCGCTTCAATAATATATATTACTTTACTATTTTATGTATTTTCTTTCAAACGTTATATACGCACTCACATGGTCTTAGCAAAACCATGGACAAGATCTTATCTAATTGAGTTTGAATAACTGGTCAATGGGCCCAAAATTATATACTTTGTGCTATATTATATATATATATATATAGTGAGTACTGGACGTATGTACTCACTATATTTACATAATGGAGCATATTTTGGACTACACATTGACTGGAAATGGTGAGAAATTGAAAGGTTCATTGGTCAGTTGTCGCCAGATATCACGATAAACATTAAAACTGTTTTCACGTTTGAAGGAAAATACATAAAATAGTAAAGTTATTTATATTCTTGAAGAGAATATAATGCTCTACAGCCCTATAAACGGCATTTATTTTTTTGGTTTATTGTTAAAGAGTTATCCGGTCAAAAAGAGCAAAAACTGTGTTTTTTCCCAAAATGACAGACATTCAAGAGCGGATATTTCGAAAAACTAAAGATCTCTCGAAAAACTTTATTAACTAGAACCTGTAGCATATTTAATCAGCATTCATTTGTTATAGAATGGTCATGTCGCTAGGACTCACGGTTTCCGAGATATAAGTGAAAACCCCAAAAATGTGGCCTTCCAAACCCCCCTCCCCCCGGCACAAAGGCTACGGGCGAGGACTTTTGATGCGTTGATCTCCTAACAAGCCGAAACAAAGTTATGAAGTCAAAAATTGTGTTCCAAACATTTCCATCTATAAATCTTAGTTACCTGGACTATTAGTCGCTAAATTTCAGATTTCACGATGAACACTGACATTATTTTTAAGTTTGAAGGAAAATACATAAAATAGCAAAGTAATGTATATTATTTAAGGGAATGCAATACTCTACAACCCTATAACCGTTATTTATTTTTTGGGTTCATCGTTGAAGAGTTATCCCGTCAAAAAGGGGGAAAAATATGGCACGAAAGTGTTTTTCCCCAAAATGACCGACTTTCAAGAGCGGATATTTCGAAACCTAAAGATATCTCGAATAACTTTATAGAATAACTTGTAGGAAATTTAATCAGCTTTCATTTGTTATAGAATAGTCATGTAGCTAGGATGCAAGGTTTCCGAGATATAAGTGAAAACCCGAAAAATGGGACCTTCTAAACCCCCCTCCCCCGGCACAAAGGCTACGGGCGAGGACTTTTGATATGTTCAACTCCTATCCAGCCCAAACAAAGTTACGAACTCAAAAATTGTGTTCCAAAAATTTCCATCTATAACTGTTTTTAAGCATTCGTTGACTGGACTGTTAGTAAAGATTTTAAATTTCCAATAATAAATAATTTAATGTTTTCCGGCTAACTTAAAACAATAGGGGTTAGAGCTAATGATCATTTTATTCAATGCACAATAAATTAAAAAGAAATAGTAAGATGTTCCCCTGAAAGTGCTTACTTAAAATCATCTTTTACTAGCTCTAAAATTAGAGAAACATTGCGTCATTCGAAAAATATTACAATATTCTAAGACAATATATACCAGATTTCTAATAGATCTGCTGATAATAGTAACATATGTCTTTGGGGATTGCTTACTCCCTGAAGGGCGTTGAAAAAGGATCTTATCTAAACGCCTCTTCATAATCATACAGGTCTGCTATACGCATACTCCTTCTTACATTATAATTTAGGCCGATAGTAACAGAAAAAGTGGCAGCAATCTCGGCACATGACTGATAACTAACTTCGAAAGATATTTTCGTGTCCTTTTCTATCTGAATCCAATTGTTTTTGTTGTTGTTTTTTTTTTGTGATTTTGACAGCTAAATCTTCTGAAATACATTATTATTATTTATTTAATGAATAAATAAACTATTTCCTTATTTTTTTTATAATTAATTTTATTTAAGTAGATCATCCTTGTTGAGGAGTTCTTCATGCAAATAAATATTTAGTGCTTACATGATTTGTTCAAAAAGCAACACCTCCATGCTTGGTCTGACCAAAAGGCAGCATGTCCAAACTGAAAGTCCTAATAACTCGAATATCGGAGATTTAGGATTTGAACAAAGATATTCCAATTTTTTTCTAATTTTACAAGGAATATATTAAAACAAATTGCAATGAAATATCTCTTTGACTTATTGAGATGCTGGTTAACCTTTCCTGAAAAGTTGGATTTGGTGGATGTGTGGTCGTTTGTTCAGTTGCGCCTGAGTGATCTACTATTTACAACTTAATAAAGACATATAACAGAATCATGCAATTATAATTAATAATTTTACTTTTATCTACTTTACTTATATAACGTTTTTGTACCAAAATATTTAATAACATTGTTCTTAAAGCTAATGTTCGGGTTATAGTCGTTTTGTTTATAAACGTTTGAAACGTTTAAGAAGTTTTAAATTTTCTGTTTGTAGATAATATTATCGATCAAGACAGCCTTGTTAAATTTATCAACTTTTATTATAAAAATTTTAGGATTGTACTTTTATAACCGACATGTAAGAAGTTCGTGCCAATTAAATGTGTCACAAAATAATATACCTGTGTGATTGGCAACGTTTTTTTAAGCATATTTTGTTTTTAGTATTTAGAAAATTTACTCTTTATTATCTATGTTTTTGCTTGAATCAAAAATATATTTTTAAATTTATTTATTTACATACTTTTTTTTTAGGGTTTTGCCGCATAGAAATGGGTGAGTGCTTACTATTTATACGTATAAGTCCAACTATTTATAACTATAATACTACTATTTAACTGGTTAATATAAATTAATAATAACCACAAATAAGAATAATAGTATAGAATAATCAGTTATAGATATGATAGAAAACCTAATATAAAAGTATTATAATAATAGCATAAGCGTTTGCGTTTTCACAATTCCAGAGCAAAATCTGATGTTTAAGGATGTTGGCTTGATATTCATTCAGATCCTTGAGAACAATAAATATTTTGTAGGCAGGAATGTTTGTAATCTCTGGATGGTAGAATGACCTGTAGTAGGTTTTAGCGTGGTTCCTCCCTCCCTCAATAGAAACTCTCTATGGAACACAATGCCTGAATTTGGTTTCATCATAAAGATTTAATGAGCTACAATTTTTGTATTGACGTGTTTTTTTTTCGTAAAACGCTTCGTTTAAGGTTTTTTTGCTTTTTTCTCGAAAACGAAGCGAGAAATCGCCAAAGGACTTTTTGACTTAGTTTTTCGATTCCATATCGACACACGAAGTCTGTCGGTTTAAGACTGGGACACCCTGTATATGTATATATACATATATGTAAATATTTAAATTTATATATAAAGGATAGTGAGTGATCTATCTGGCTAGTTTTCTACACCGTTGCGAGAGACTGGAAAGAGGTGAACACCAGCCCATAGCTATGTTTATTTTGGAGGGTATGGTTGTTGCCTGGCGGATGCGAACAGCTGGAACGGGAGCAGTATCGACCTAGCTCTTCGCGCAGTCTCTACCCTCTCTCCCACCTTATACTAACTCCAATCTCAAAGAAAACACAAATTATCAGAACGTTTTGTATAATTTGAATTCAATTTAAATACAGGAGAAAGTCATTTGTCATGATTCTTTAGCGTCGAAAATAATATCTAAGTTAAAATTAACTAAAAAAGTCCGACTCACAGAAACTGCGTTATCTTAGCGTGGTTTTGTTATTATTCCTAATGCCAATAGTAAATGAAAAGACGGATTTATTGGTAGATTTTGATCTTTCGAGAAAAATATAAAATAAAATCTCAAACAGAAGGAAGATACAAGGCGTCAGAGCTGCTTGTATCCTATGCGGAAATTACTCCATCCCCCTTGGAAACACTATAAAACCGATTCTTATTTTCTTACCTTGTTTTACCAAAATACGCATTTTACTATTAAATGCAATTAACACATTAAAGGCGGGGATCTTGACGAAAGTATGCTAGGTGCCTTTAAGCTAGAGTCGAGATAAATCGTAGTACTGCGACTCCCGCCTTTAATGTGTTAAAAAGAAGCAGCAACCAATTAACATACGAAACCCCGTAGAAAACAACAGAACTAACAATTTCGAAGTTGTAAGCACATATTTCTCCGATTGACATCGACCCATCGAAAATTACACCAGAACGTTTTTTGTAGAGAATTTAGTAAGCTATCGAATAGTAAAACTAGACATTTTGTGCGAGGAAGTAAATGAACCTTATTAAAGAAATCCACCGAATTTTAATAAAGAGGAATACGCCGAGAACAGTTAACAGTATGACATTGGTTGTTACCTCATTCGATTCAGCACTGAACAATACATTTGGAGTTATACATCTCTTCAATTTAATGAAATATTACTTTTATTTCCTTTTTTTTTAACTGAATACTTGCTGTTTTTCAGGGTTTTTTTAATATAAAACCTGTTTATCTTCCAAAATAATTACTCTATCGAATTGTCGAGGTACGATGGCCGTGAGTGTTAAGGCGTGAGCACTTAACACTCTGTGCCTAAGGTCGTGGGTTCAATTCACACTAAGGGTGGTGCCTTTTCTTTAAAAAAAGAAAAAGCGTCACCCCTATCCTGGCTAGAAAAGGGCTGTAACCTATAGATAACCCGTCTTAAAATTCGTAGTTAATAATAAATGGACGTTAAAATTTAAATAAATCTATCGAATTGTTTGTGGTCTCATTCGACTAAGCATAAAAATATTCTTCATATAAAAATATATGAATTCGAAATCAATGATTCAAGTATCTACAGGTTTTAACCCAAAATACGACGTTTGGCACCACTGTGCGCCGGTTAAGAACGATCATGGCTCACCTATCCTCGCACATAGTCCAGAACCAGTAGGTGACTGAATATTTCTTAATTTGTCTTAACTTTTTTTATATGATATTTCAGCTCTTCTTGACTGATTTAGTTTCAGCTATCCAAGATGGTATTTTGACACCCTGGATGTGTTTTACCCTTCTACTTTAGAAGAGTGTGTACCTAGATGGTGCTAAAGTGCTTGCCATGTAGGTGTCACCTTGCCTACTCGGACAGGAACCTTGGACGTGCCACCCTGACCCCTATAGGCTGGTAGCAAGGTGATACCATTTCAGTCCTACTGACCTGCTTCTATCTACCTCCTTGTAAGCTATCTATCTACCTGCCAGCCTTCTGGAATCTAGAAACCTGTCGGCTTCTTGTTCGAATGCATTCTTACAAGCGAACCTAAGTACATCAACAGATAAAATTCCTTTCACAGGAACTGCTTAAACTAAATACACCCCTAACTGATCCTGTCACAACAATAAGTATGCATTTGGCTGGGTAGCAGGAATTTTGGCGTCAGTATTTCCAGAATAAATTTTGAGATCAAATATACGGATTTTGAAATTCATTGAGAGATCTTTGACCCTTACGATTGTGAAGGTGGATATTTCCGTGGTTAAGTCGGGGGGTATCTTAATAAAACTAAATTTCTTATGAGACACTAGCTGTGAGAGTATTTTCTGCATCTAGAAAAGGAAAAATAAATAACCAAATAAGTAATAATAAAATCTAAGAACCCAAATCTGTAACTGTTTGGGTTCACAGTTTTCAACCCGTGACCCCCGAAGTGTGAGTCCTCCCTAGATAAAAATCGGTCAAGCGGTTTTGTTTTTGATCTAGTAGATGGCACTCCCCGTATCAAGACCTACCTGTGTGCCAAGTTTGGTCAAAATCGGTCGAACGGTGTGGATTTGTATAAGGAACAAACAGACAGAGAAGCAGACAGACAAACACCTGATTTTTATCTGTATAAATTGTTGGCGAAGTTTCCGCTTGAACTTCATCGGGACGCAGCGAAAAGGCAACTATGCCTCACTGGTGTGGAATCATTTCTCAAAAATAATTGACGAATTTGTTCGAAAAATCGGGTTACTATTAAATAAGTTATTCAGGGAGAGTAAAAACAGCGAATCTGAAAAAATACATTTTTGGTTTCGGACGGATGATTAAAAATGGCATGTAATTCCTCTGTAAAAATGCTTTTTTGAAAAATTTTTTTACGGTGCGTGTGCTTTTAGGCCAATCTATTAATTAACACCCTTTCCAAACATACATGGTGCAGCAGGGATTTTTTTTTTTAACGGGCCTTGTTACGGGAGACCCTAGATAATAGAACTGTTAGAACCCTACTGTGTAGAACTGTAGGAAATGAAAATTTTTAAATTATAACCTTTTTTTGTTGTTTTCAAGGCAATTCAAGAATGCGGGTCTTCGTCGCCTTTTTAAATTTAATAATAAAGTGATTAATATTAAAACATAGAGTAAAACCGAAAGTAATAGAGAATAAAATTAAAATCGATCATTTAAAGGTATATTGAATGATATTTAAGCTCACACACACCCATACGAAAATGTACAGATGCACACACGAATCACAACAAAAGAAAACCGTCTACCCGCGGTAAAAAGGTATTGCGTACCCTAATTTCTAGACAAGAAGATGGGAGAGTTTGAGTCCCGCCTGGAGCAGGTTAAGTTTTTCCATACAAGGGTCCGTTGCAAACATTCCCTGCTCCAACATGGATGTTTAGGAACGGTAGAAAACAATAGTTTGCCTAGAGCCAATGACCTAGATGCACATTCGCCTTAAAAAATTCAGCTATTTGTGGCAAAACCATGAAACCTCGAATCCCGTGAAAACATTTAAAATGTTGGGTTACTCTTCCTTCTATGGGTTTAAGAAAGAAAATTAGGATTTCTTTTGTTCTCTAAAATCTTTAAAATATTCAGTGTATTTTCGAGTGAATGGAATACGAGTCGAAGTAGGGCTTCACTGGAATTTCTAGACATAAGCCACTTTATCGTTTCAAATTACTCAAGCCTTCATATCTTCGGATTTAAGAAATGCTCTGTTTTCATTTAAAACCTACGTTTTAGGACAATTATACTAAGAATATATTTGTCTTTTAAGACGATACACGCCAACTGGTTTAGAGTCTTCCCCCAGCAAACGATTGAACGAGTTCATTAATTAGCAAAATCCATCCATCTGGAGGGGGGTTTACCCGGATTCAAAGTAGTTATTTGCCAATACCAGCCGTAATTTTTGTTATATTTCAAAGAAACTCGGTATTCATTGCAGTCATCTAAATAGAAATTGTTTTGTAAAAATAAACTAAATCGGTTCATTAGGAGGAGAGGGGGGGGGTTCTCCAGATCAAAATTCCTAATTTGCTCATACCGGTCGAAATTTATGTTGTATTGTAACGAATGTATGCTGTATACATCGTGGATTCGAAAGAAGAGTTGTAAAAATAAAATTAATCGGTGTATTGGAAGGTGGCGGGGGTTACTTTGTACTATGTTTGAATAGAATTCTCCCGCCAAATGTTGGTTGGCAAAGCTCCCACTACGAGTGCTTCTGATATTATATGACTTTACATGGATTGTTGAGTTCTGACATCTACCACTAGGGGGCGAAGCATTACTGTATCACGTTCCTTTTATTATTCATCAAGATCAATAGACGAAAACGTGAAGTATTTTTGTATTTATTAAGTAGTGTAGTACCACGCATACACAAAACTCTGGAAGGAAATTAATTAAACAAGTAATAATTGCAAAAGTTGCTCATTACTAATGTAAATGAGCAGCTGTTCATGTTTTTATTTTATTTAAATAGGTTATTTTAAGCAAATTTTTCAGGAATACACTCGACACTACCCAAATTCTGAGGAAAGTGCTTAGTTATGTAGCTCATGCGTGACGGACTTTCATTTATCTAGGTTGGTAATTTTCCGAGTTATTATCCTGAAATTCAAATTCGTATGTTCTAAAATTAAACCTTAGCTAAGGAATGCTAAATTAAAGTAGTTGCACTTACTAATATTACTTATGTCTTATATCATTGGTAGAAATAGTTAATAACCTATTACCGGCTTATTCCTAGGAATAGTCATGGCCTATGATCAACGGGCTAAGAATTCCCTTAGAATATTTTTACTGACGGGGAGCTGTTTGTTAATCCGCATTGCTAGGTGAGCGTAAATACATTAACATGTTGCAACAGCTAAACCTTGAGATTCAGGCTTGTTTTTTTTAGCACTTTCAAGACCTTTATTGAATGATCAAAACTATGTGAGAAGTTCATAACATTACCAAAGATAAAAAAGTATTATATTTTTCTAGTTCAAGATTATTGAAACTGATCAATTACTGTTTCAAAAAATCTACAAGAAGGCAAATTCATTTACCGACGTAAAATTTATTAGTAGTTCGTTCAAGAAGAGAAATTACAGATTAAAATAGTATCAAATGTCGTTACATCTTTTCCTTATATGTAATCACCTGCATTTATACACACGTAAATATTTTCCAGACTCTTCGCTGTATTTTAGCGCATTTTCTCTTTATGGAGAGGAAACCCTCATATGACATCGACCCGGCAGACATAGATCACATAAATAACAGTGATTATACCTTTTCTCTGTGTCTATGTATACACACACACACATAAATTGTAACCACTGTTATTTTTCTGATCTGTGGGATCTTAAATGTGGATCTGCATTAGCCTTAAAACAAATTTAATGCAGATTTAAAAAAATTAATGAATCGTTGAAAAAAAAAATGTTTACAAGCAATGAGAATTGGAGTATTAAAAATAACACGGATTTTCCTGAAGAATCTTTAGAACAGCAAATGTCTTTAACGGAGTGCGCTAGAGATTTTGTCTAGTTTTACCCCTGAAGTATTGCCATTAACTTGCAATATATATATATATATATATATATATATATATATATATATATATATATATATAACTATCTACAGTTTCTACCCGTTTTTTATGGGAATAGCAAGTGGGTTTCCCATGGGACCAGCAAACTAAGACCAACCTCGCCAACAACACGTTGCTTAGACTTGAGAGATGGAAAGCGGAACGGTGTATACACCGCGATATGGTCGTTGGGTTGTAGTTTTAGAATGAACTACTCATCCTTTGAGACTGTTCTGTAAGATGACTCTGTGAAGCTGCGGTGTGCATTTCAGCAGAGCGGTATGCTCCGTTAGTAGATCTTTCTCGTGGGAAGTACCTTCCGTCGGGAGCTACACATTCAGGCGTAACCACATCTAGAGACCCGCAATACTCAGGTCTTTAAAGCTTAAACTCGTTTATCTTACTAACACAACGTCAAATCAGGTAGATTCTGATTTATTTATTTTATACTAGCTATTACCCGGCGTGCTGTGCTACACCTACTTTCTGCATATATAAAAGCAAAAATAAATTAGAAACCAAATAATTAATATTAAAATCTAATAACGGAAATCTGTAACTATTTGGGTTCATTGTTTCGAACTCGTCATCTCCGATTTTTGAGTCATAGACGATTTTAACATAGCCTATGACTCTCCCCGTGTCAAGACCTACCTGTGTGCCACGATTGGTCAAAATCGGTCAAACTGTGAGGATTTATATAAGGAACAAACATACAGACAGACAGCTGGTAGATGTTTTTGACCTAGCCTATGACACTCACGTATCACGACCAACCTGCGTGCCAAGTTTGGTCAAAAGCGGACGAAGGGTGTGGATTTGTATAAGGAACAAACAGACACGTGATTTTTATAAATAAAGATTTTAAATTTATTTTAAGACCTCCACGGTGATGGCAGGATTTTTAGTACATTAGAAAACTAAATACATCATAATATGATGAATTTAGGATATTTTTGAAGAGAAACGGCGAAATCCGGATGTAGGGAAATCGAAATCAAATTTCTAGAAGTGCTTAAAGATAGGAAAGGCGAATGTTTACTCTATAGAATGCTGATTCATTAACCAGGTTGAAAAAGCAGCCAAATTAAATTAAATTTTAATTTATACGAGTTATTTATGTGCCACAAAATGCTAGAGGGGAATTTCAGATCCGGGCTTTGCCCTTGAAATCGGACATTGAATTTATCTTAGCTCATGGTGCTATTCACATTAACTGGAAACTGTGAGAGAAGTAAAGGCGAACCAGAGAAACAAGACGAAACGTCGTGTTACATTAATTTTTCTGAGTCAGAAAATAAAATAAAAAAAAGTCAATTTTTCAGATTTGCTCTTTTTCTGCCAAGGTCCTGATTTGTCTGAGGAAAATATAAAACATAATGCATTTAACAAATATTTTTACAGAATTGAGAAATTTAAGCTGTGCTATTTACATCTTATATACTATATCTACATAACATAACAATATTGTTTATTTATTTATTGTAACATGGATGTCGCACAACATTACTGTATTCTTCCGTGAATATCCAAAATAAAAAATAAATTAATTAATAATAACTTATTTAAATTTTTAGCATTGTCAAATGCTTCCGATTGATAATCAAAATTTTCCCCAGAATCAAATGGTTGTGTGCAGATAAGGTTTTTTTTTATAATTGTTAATTTATTTTTAATGGGATGGCTTACCTCCGTCAGTAGTTCAGGTGCTACTAATAATTATATAATTGCTCTCATTCCACGGAAGAAGCTATATCTCATTTGAAACAGAGGTAAAAACAGGTATTTACTAGAAAAGAATTTGTTTAAGGATTTCTTTATTTTTTATTTTTATAGAAGTACGCACATTCTTAACTATGTGGAGTAAAATCTGCTGAGGAATGTGCCTAGTTATGTTGCTCTCGCGTGACAGACGTTTTTAAATGGCTCTTAAGTTGAATGGAAAAATAAGGCACCTGCCCGTTTTTTTTAGGTTAATTATAAAGTTTTAGGTAGCAGGCAATTACAATTTGGAACTTTTTTTCAGTTCAGTAGTTTGGTTCAGTACTTTGTTTCGTGCAATGTGAAAATGTCTTATCCTTTGAAAATACTTTTCAATCTTCTTTTACAGTTGTTTAGTAGAATCACTTTCACAATTTCCCCGTGTCTTGTCAGACCTACATCCCGCCCGAGTGTAGAAAGTGGAACAAGAGCTGGAAAACGCTTTTCCCCCTAAGAGTTCTTCTTGATGTCTTCGGGAAAGTACGGCTGTCTAATGCTTCCAGTTTCTAGGTCAATGCGTATTCTCTCTTCGGCGAGATCCTCCACTCGGCTTCGTGTTGGAAATCAGCTTAAGTCCTCGGGAGGGGGCTTTCACATTAATTAGCCCGTGGTTTAATTGATTAATTAGAACAATAACGGCCAATCGCGTTCTCATAATTTCACTGCTTACTGGAAGAGTAGACGTTCATGATACAAAGGTTCTGTACAATCACAAAATATTTGAATTTATTTAGCAATAAAATCGAGGACGGGGTTAGCTCAGTGGTAGAGCGCTGGACTAATATGCTGGAGGACCTGAGATCAAATCCCGAGCAAGCACTTACCCAGCGTTTAATTAATTTATTAATGAGTACCTGGAAAGGACAAAATCAGGCGGGCGGAGCATAGTAATGACAACACTATCTTCCTAATGTGCTGTATGGTCATGAATCAGATGGGTCTGTAGCACGCTCCTCAGGGCCCTGTCCTCGAGGCCTGTAACGGGATTGATTTTTGTTATCAATAAAATTAGTAATGAGTAATCAGTTTGTATCTAGCAAAAATACCAGGACACTTAAAATTGAAGTATTAAGAGTTTTGCTTTTCTAGCCAGGATAAGACTGATGAGTTTCTTTTCTTCTTCAAGTATTTGTTGGGATTCAGCTATATCCACGTTCCGGCTTCTGTCCCTAAATGTGTCTTGTAGTTTGGAGTAATATTTCGCCCAAGGGCGTATATAGGATATAATTTCGAGGGGGGGGGGCTGGTAGCATTTAGGGGTATAGAATATTAACAGTCTAGAACGTGGAATAGAAAGCCATCTAAAACGCTATTAAAACCACCAAAAATTATTTTTTTCTGAACTGAAAGTGATCTTATTTAATTCATTTTTAAGGGTGTTATATCATATTTTTACGGATTAAATCAAAACTTAAGGTGGAGGCTGCGGTCCCCTCAGCCTTCCCCTTAGACATGCCCATGATTTCGCTAGACTCCAATCCCTCTCCTATCTTTTACATCTTCCTTTTTTAATAGGACAGCCTCCACCTATAGCCTGGTCAGTTTGACAGAAAAGTTGAATTCCGCAGGTTGACGGTTCCACCATTTGCAAAATCCAATTTTATGGAACAACACGATACGTGAAACGTTTTAAAAAGTGATTATGTCTCGTTTATGACGAGGTAAGGCTTTGTAGGGACGTATATAGGAAATAATTTCTGGAGGGCTAGGGGAGGGCTGGTAGCATTTGGGGGTATGGAATACTAACAATCTCGAACTTGGAAATCTGAACGAAGTGATCTTATTTAATTTATTTTCAAGGTTCTTATCAAATGTTTTACCAATAAAATAAAAATTTCGGGGGAATGCAACCATCCTCTTATATACGCCATGAGTTTTCGAGAGGTCAGACAAAGGAAATAGTGTCTAATATTTATCAATACTTAGCCAAAGATACGACTAAAATCGATTAAAATCTCCTAGTGATAAGGTTATAACAGAGACAATTTTCATCGCCATTTTCTGGCACGGGGAATATAGGCCTAAACTAAACCATCTATTTGAACAGGCTAAAGCTTAAATTGTTTTTATCCTTACCTTTGGCTAAGTATTGACAAATATTAAACACTACCTCCCTCGCTTGACCTATCAAAGCCTTCCCAGGTCCTAAAAGAGACATAATCAGTTTTTATTTAGTTCAAAGTAGGGTTTTGTTCTTTGTAACGGAAATCCAAACGGCGGAACGTTCGGGAATATTTCCCTCACAATTTCGCGCATGCGGGATTAGAACAATTCCATCTAACTGAACGGGTTATAGTGAGGATCAAATCCTGGACCTCCGGTTGGGATTCATGGCCATCAGGCGTTTTATTGTAATCGTATTATACCTCCTAAAGTAGAATACATTGATGATAATCCTTGAGTGCCCCATGGTCAAAATGAAATTGATCATGAAAAATATCACGGCGTTGAAATTACTGGCGTTCAATTCTTGAACTATTCAATCGAAGTGTAATTCCAAATAACACCCCAAGAAAGTACATGCTCGATCACCAGGTATTAAAAAAAAAAATGACTTCGTGCTAGAGACTTTATCTATGCCCTATGTATATTGTGCGTTAGCTGACTCCGTTTCCTGGCGAGCCCCAAAGGACTAACACGATCTCTAACGGTACTTGAGTTCGTGAGTAGCGAGTCCAGGTAATGACTACCAAGGCTGGAACAAGCTTGTTCCAACGAGCAAATTATCTTCGCTTATAAACAAGAATAGCACTTACTCACTATTGTAATGGCCTTATAAGAGCTTGTTGATGGCCATATGTGCCAAGTTCCCCCTTGCGTGTAATACGTTCATTCTTTGTAGTACAAATGAAACAGTAATATCTCGTTGCTGTTATTGCAATGAGTCAGGTTTAAAAATCTATACACATAATAAAAATGTATCTGATCGCTTGGGGACATTATCAACTCAATAACACGCAAAGAAATGATTGCTAGAATTTTTGTCTGTTTGTCTGTGCATTTATACTGATATATGCGGTTTTCACTAATATATGGTAGTAAGCTTCACTTAACATTTAGTGTTTGCTTCATATCAACCTTTACATAAATAGAAAAGTTATGCCAATGTAAAGAATCACGTCGACGTTTGCTGGTTTTAGCCGAGAGCAACGCTGCTGCCTATAGCATTCAATTATTAGTGAACCAATGTTTCGCGATAACAATTAATGAAGCCCAAGATTAGACGCGTAATATTGTGGGCGTGGATCTAAGTATTAGATGTTTTTTGCAATACCCAAACGACGGTGCTTATAATCCAAAATAAACCAAACGATATATCCAGAAAATGCTGCCAAAAGTCAGAATTCCACGCGGACGAGGGCAAAGCTAGTGAATAAAGCGAAAAAAAAATTAAATAAGTTTTAATTAAATCTTCACGTAACAAAAAATCCATCGTGCAGAAGCTACATAAACTAAGAACAGTCCTCAATAAACTAACTGACACGAACAAAAAATATTAAACTTTGCACTGCTTTTTAATTTTCTTTAAACACGTCACTCAATACTAAAAAAAAAAAACTTACTCTCTGACTTTGTTTTTAATCTTCTACATTTATTTAGTGAATTATCGGAATAAGCGGAAGGTCAATAATACTTCGATATACATTTTACAATATTTACTTCACTTCCCTACACGTTTCGCACATTTTTGGTGACTCTTCAGTGAATTAAGTTTTAATAAAATAGCTTCAACCTCAATTTGAAGAACACAACCTTACATTAAATTTGAGCAAACGGTCAGGTAATGATAATTTAATTTTTTTGGTTTTTAATAAAATAATACTCGACTTACTCACGAATACCTTATGACAAAACGATATAAACCTATATGCAGTATATGTAACACAGAACTTACGATAAAACATTTACTGCCAGACTGACAGAAACGATCCAATTTTAACATCCCGAATGATATACGGGAGCTGTTAGAGAATGATAACCAGCACATAAACCTTATAATAACCTACCTCAAGAACACAGGACTATACAACCTTATTTGATGACGATAAGCACTGTTGACTATCATACTTCCATAGACACTAAGTACAATTTATCGGTAAACTCTTTACAGAAAGTCTTCCACAAACATAATTTTCTACCCAACTACATAGCTCATTTCCTAGATTGAGTGGTTCTGAGGATACCAGTCTTTGTGTTGATCGCTGATGAAGCGGAACACACCAATAATAATTATAATAATAGTAATAAAATAAGTTATAGGTCAATCAATATAATAAAAACAATTACTCCCAATTGGTTTCAAATCTACTGATGCCTCTTCAGGGGACTAGTAAAACTTAATTAAATTTCCTAAACCTAGGAAGATGAAACTAAAATCATGTGCATGGCTGAGCATCAGCTTAAACCAAATAAATCTATAAGTTTAATTCGATAAACAGAAAGATACATTAGCCCTATTAAACCAAATATGTTTTCGTGAAATCGTAACATTGTTTAAGTTTAGTCTAACAAATTAAAAATATATATTTTTGTTTATCAAATTCTTCTATTTTTAATGATCTTTTTTTATTTACCGTTTCGTAGTATTTTTTCTATCTGCAAATCCCCAAAATGTATATATTTGAATACATTTTTAATACATGTATCACGAAATACAGTACAGTACATAATTCTTCATTATTGTATAATTTGTATGTGCTATTTTATTAACGAGTGCTCGTCTACATAATAGACCGGTAGTAATTCTATGCTGTTAAGCGCAATTTGCATATATTATTTTGGAAAGAGAAGGTAGAGAAGGGGACTCAATATGGCTCCTTGTGGAACTCCGGCTTCCAGTCATCTTGCGGCTGAGAGTGGTCCCGTCACGGATTTGGCATGTTCGATCTTCTAGAAAGGACTTTATGGAAGAGAAGAGATTGGCTGGTGGCGAAGTCCTCTTCAGTTTATATAAATATCAAGAAAACTAACCGTACATAAGGCTCGAAACATCTGGAGCGTGACTCAAACCACAGGAGAGGAACCCGTAAATCCAAGAAATCAATGAGACCTCAATTATACGGAAGTGGATTACAGTTTGAGGGTAGTCTCAGACTAATACATTTTCTTCCATCCCCTTAGACTAAATATTAAAAATAGAATCTATTAATAAACGTCATGAATATTTTTTTTAATTTTCTTGTAATCTTTGCATCTTAGGCGATAACCTCATGAGAATTTAATCCGTCGGTCTATCAAAAAAATTTAATTTAATTACCTCAAGTGAAGGAAATAGCTATATATTAATGCATACATACCAATATATGTAAAAAAGAATAAATCATTTTATATTTCCTTTTACATGTTTAGTGTTTAAACATGTGTATTATCTCGATTTATGGACTACCTTAATGAATTATTGACTAAACATCATACCAACGTTTAGTCCAAATTTTTAATGAAGACACTTAGTTATTGAAAATAGAACCAAGAAATCTTTTACCAATAAATGAGATTGTCCATAATATGTTTACCGTGGATTCTTGGATAGAACGAAAATACACAATCAAGGGAATCATTTCTCAAAAAGAAAAATAATAAAGGAAATAGCCAATGGCCATAGCAATAACATTGGGTACATTGTAAACAACCAATGTCTAGTAACAATATATTTAAGCTTCGAAAAGTTGAATTGATTTAATTTAAAAAAAAATTACCTTCTTGGAGTGATATGAAAAATTACTATTTTCCTGTAACAAATACGATACAGACCGTTTGTATAATGTTTGGGAAAGTGAGAGAGGCAATATAGTAAACATTTAGCCTTGCCAAAATTCTTTCCCAAAAACATTGGCAGCTTGTTGGTACGATATGAGGGCTCCAGAAGTCAAGAGGTCTAAGTGGCATTTTTAAAACAAACTGAGTTAGATGCAGGAATGGGTTGGGAACTCCGTAATCTTGTAGGTGGTAAATAGATCGAAATGATTTTCTTGACAGTTGCTGCCACCTAGCTTGGGTTCTCTTGAGTATCGTCACTTTTGTAATATTGTAGACCTGAAGGAAATTAAGGGGTCTATGTTCGGACTCTCCAAATCTTTTGCATGTTAATCATAAACCGGATGATGAATTTATTATTTATTATCGATAATAAACAGCTAAGGACCTGAGGATTCGTCTAGTATGATCGGAACTGCAAAATTCTACTTCTTGCTATTACCACATATGTTCAACTTTGACTCCATTTTCCTCAAAACATTGAGTTTGTTACTTAGACCCCTTGACCTATGGTGTTATCATATACCTTCTCTAATAGCTATTGATTATACCTCCATTGCAGATACCTGATGCATCTTCAGCCCAATCGAATCCCTAACCACCAACATCCCAATAAGAGAGTGAGCTGTAGTCTAATCCTTAGAAAGCAGTGTTAATCAGCTTCCCACAGAGAGAGGGGAGAAATTCTCTGACCTCAGTTATAACTTGTCTTCATTTAATGAGCCCGCCACTTTCACCAGCAGATTTTATTTCTATTGAACAGTCTTACTTGCAGGCAGGTGATGAAGGATGGACTGTAAACAGCTTTTAGCGCTTTCCTGAGGGAAAGTAGATATTGAGGATGCACTTATGAAAGAATTTCTGAAAAGTCTCTTAAATCTTCATCAAACCTACCTACTAGGTACCGAAAATATAGATATACACAGAATGTATCGCAAGAACATGACAATACTCAAGGAGATGAAACTAAACCAAAATTGTTTAATGCTGCCTACCGCCGGTTATTCAGAAAAAACAAACTTGTTTTTTTGTTGACAAAACCCAATATTCTCTGCTTGTGCACATTATGTTTCAATGGTATACTCAGAACTAAGATTATCATTCAATTTAATATTGTAACTGGAAATTGAGGGGCAACAACAAGTAATAATAAAACTAATATCATGTTTATTTTTTATGTTATCAGCATTAAATGAAAATTATTCTTGATGAAACTGAGATTTAGGCGTAAGTAAGTCTTATACTAAATTTGAATAATAAAAGGAAAATAATTGCTTCAGAAATTATAAAGTTGATGCTACTACATATTTGGTCTATGTTGATAACATATATATATGATAACACGATAGTTTTTGTTTCATTCGCCACGAAACTTGCTATACCCTCCATATCAAAGTATTGAACGAGTTCGTTATCTAATATTATCCGTTCATCCGTCCATGGGTGGTTTACACCGGAAGAAAATTACTTGTATATAATTAAACAATTTAAATTATACCTATCATCTACTTGTACGATTAAGAATACTAGTAATTTTCTCTAATTATACAAAAAAAAGGTTATATGTACGAGTTTAAAGGAATTTGGATTCAAACATTTCATACTAAATGATATACATAGAATATTGTAGTTTTTTTTGTTTTGTTTTCTCTCTAAAGCAATATTTAAGTGTATTCAATACTTTTATTTTATAGTTTGTTGTATATATTCTTATTACGAAAAGGTTCTAATATTTTGTCCAAATGTGGGCTGCCTTCAGTCAGGAACTCATGCATGTCATGTGGAATGTAGCCCCAGTCCTTGCAAAGAATCTTACTTCTATTTTCTGGGATGATGCTGTATCTCTATGGACTATAGAAACCTTGAAGGAGAAGCCGAAATCACTGTTTGTGCCTACTGGCTGGCGTTGCTCAACCATCTCATTAATATTATTACGACTATGACTAAGGAACAATCTTAGCTTTAATTTAATCCTCAACAAGTCCTGTCGAGATTGAGCTGCATTCATTGCGCTTGAGAACTTTCTTGTCATTATTTTATCGCTTACATATAAAGATTTCAATAGTGAAACACTTAAAATATAAATAATTCTCGTCCATGTTAGGTAATGGTTGAAAGTCTTCTGGATATGTCCGTATAGAATTGGTAATAACCGATAATAATATTCTGCTCGGTCCCGGATTGGAGTCTGGAGCTGGACTTCAAACTACACCGTATTCTACACTTACGTACTATTATGACTATGATATTTAGCAGGGTGTTAAGCCTACTAAGTCGAATGCACTAAATTTAGAGGGAGTCAGGGTTGTCTAGGGGAACAAACAAGGGTGTATCTTAAAGCTAACTTAAAACCCACTTATTTATAGTCTATTTATGCTAAACCATCTAAAACGATCTAGTTACAAATTTTATTTAGAAAATACAGCTGCTCTCCAAGATCCATGATCGACAAATGGATATACTTATGCAGCCTCGTCTCCGAGAAAAGGGAGTTGTCACAGTACTGAAAGCGGTCATAGAACTTGATATGACGCCTCCGTATGAAGTCTTTATCGAGGGCAGCATCAGTTCATCGTGGAGGAATGAAGATAGGTTATTTTTCCCCATCCTCTCGAAAAACCTATTTTGTAAATAGAGAGCTTCAGGCCCAACGGATCGGAGCCTAGAGCTGGACTTATAAACTACTCCTTATCCTTCGCTTACGTATTCCGAATGTGACAGTTTACAAATAGGGGACTTAAGGCTACTTAGTCTATTGTACTAAATCTAGAGGGGAGGGGGTCTAATTTATACCTGATCGAGGTGGCCTTTCCAGACCTCTGTTTGGTCGATCCTTCCCGCTGCGGTTTTAGTAGCTAACCAAATCATCTGTCTTCCTGGGGATGACTTTTGTCCATTCTTTACTAAGTCTGTAGCCATATTCTCTGTCAATCCTGGAGATATTTTACAAGTTCGATAGCTTTTTGGGCAATCTTTTCCTTTGTGATAGATGCCTTTACTAGGAATTTAGTTTTATCAATCTCTATAGAGTGATTTGTGTTGAAGAAGTGTTCCACAATCGCTGATGTTTTTGTACCTAAAGTCTTGATACTTTTTATATGTTATATTGTATTATATGCCTGGCGTGGAGGTATCAGGAAAATATCAGCTCCAAATTGACCCATTTTGTAAATATTCATTTTTCAATGTTTTCTTGAAGGACCACGAACTATACCTGCTAAGGTTATATTATTTTTTTGGGGCATTGAGTTTTAAGGCAATAAAACACCATTAACTATCTTCCCAAAAAATTATATTATATTTTAGATACCTATATTTGTGATTCTTCTTATATATGGGCCAGTCATTGTTCGTTTTCTGCTTCATAATTCGACACGTGTTTTGAATGGTGTATATGTTACGCAGCAGGCTACACAGTGTATCAATCAACCCCATTTTTTTTCTATCCATTTCTATCATAGCTATATTCTTTATATTGTCGCTTAGTAGATAACAAAAATGACAGTGACAAGACATTTAGTAAGAATGTAAAAAGGAATCAGAAAGGCAGTTTTATTGCAACAGCTACGGAGACCATGACCCGAGCGTAAAAAACTCATGGCCCCTTTCGATTATGAAAATGCAGGAGACGCAACGGCACCATACCCTTGGCTGTGTTGGGCTAACCTTTCGGCGGTGTGGGGGTCTTACCGTCTGGGTCAAGGATCTTCCAGGGAAGATGAAGCTGTGACTCATTCTGGATAAGAGCATTTATATATCTAAAGTACAAACCCCTAATAATTAGACGACAAAGTCCACACGATTCAGGAAAACCTTCTAGCGGGACGATCAGCATGTTGATTTTAAGATTCAATTAAATTTAATTTATAGAGCTTTTATTAAATTTTAGAGTAAATGTTGTTTTTTCTTTAAACGTTGGAGTATGTTGTCGATGTATGGGTTTCCAGGTGAACATTCGTCAACTAAGTTGTATGTTATTTGCAAGTTCTACTATTATTCTAGGTTCTCTACTATTATAGAAGTATTCTCTGTCTACTGTCTATAAGTGAGTATTTCGCTATAATGTCTTCGTTGAAATGTGTTCATTTGTCCTTTGCTTGAGACATCCCTGAGTCAGTAAGCAGTGTCCAATTCTAAGCACGTCAAGGGGAATTTAATTATATATATATATATATATATATATATATATATATATATATATATATATATATATATATATTGCAACACTTTTCTCATAGTCAGCATATGATTAATATTCTTATATACAGATCTTAGTTACTTAAAATAAAACACCTACATTTTATATTTATATATGTATTTCATTTTAATGCTCATTTGTACAATTACAAATTAGAAATACTGCCTTTGTATATATTTGTATATGTGTGTGGATGTATGAGTCAATGCTTGTGGATTGTATATATGTATGAATGGGCGTAAATGTGTGTATATATGTATGCGTGTGTATGTATCTTTCGATATATATAGTATGATAATATGAAAGTGTGTAGTTATGAATATGTACGTTTCTAAAATATATATATAAAAAAATAATAATATTAAATAAATAAAAAATGTCATTGTGAATTTATTGTAATAGTATTCATATTTACTATAACTAAAGTACTAACCTCACTAATAATAATTATAACTTAATTAACATTTTATTATAAGTAAATTGCTGTAAAAAGAATTTTTTGTAAGCAATAAATAAATAATATATATATATATATATATATATATATATATATATATATATATATATATATATATATATTTCTCACTTGTATCGGAGGCTTGGGGTTTTTTTTGCTTTAAATTTTAAATTTTTGTTTTCCCGACATGTTTCGTGCCTTCTCGTGCCACTTCTGGAGCTCTCGTCTCTTACGTCTGGGGTTAATCTCTCTCCCTAACGATACCAGTCATCACAAGGCATTCCATTTGCTTAAATTTTATCTTCTGTTAACATTTGTTTTATGTATGCTTTAAATTTTTAAAAACAGTGTCTATATAATGTAAATAGCTTCTGTAATAAGTTCTACCATTCCGGTATTTGCTAGTAGATGTTTCAGTTCGTACCATTAAATAGGAGTATGTATCCGATTCTCAAACGATATAAGACCACTTTATCTAAGCTTATAGGTACTTCTCAATTCGCGCTGTATGGCTCTCGCTTGTTTTTGGGGTAAATGCACACCGTTCAAAAAAAAAAAAAAATAAATAAATAAATAAAATAAAATAAAAAAGAAATTATAGGCCATAAAGACAACATGAGTGACCATATAAAGTTAAAATATATTATTCGTGCCTAATACACAATTAACTTGCTATTAGCGCCACAAATAGACGTTGACACTTTATAGAAAGACCACAAAAAGAACTGGAGGGAGTTGCTAGAGCCTGGCTCCCCACGAGGCAGTTAAGGGGCAGATCCCCGTTAGTCTATTGAAGGTATACCGTTGCTTGCTGACCCGCTCCAGCTCACGGCCTTCCAGCCTTAGCCAAAGGATTAGACCGAAACGGAACAGAAACTCGCTGGAAAATACAATTACCTTGCAGGCTTATTTGTGTTAATTTGTTCATGGTCTGTGCATTTTATGTACAATCTTTACAATGTTCTTACCTTTTTAGCACTTTCCTCCGAAGGAAAGTAGCTATTGAGGTTGGACTCATTTTTTTTTTTTTTTTTTGTTTTGTTTAGGTGCATCTACTGCTAAGGTCATTAGCACCCTTCTGTTATATGTTTCCCTAATGTTGAATATAAAATGCAGTGCAAACTGCTGCCTCCTTTCAAAAGGAAGGTAACATCAGCTTGTTTGTAAACAGTAGCCTCTCCCTGTGAATTTAACCTAAACAACTTTATTTACATATTTACATTTACTCATTCATACAAGACGCACTCACGCTAGGATAATTGTTCATACACGCTACTATCGCATACACCCACAAACACACACACACACACACACATGCCATTTAAGTTGGTTGTATCCTTTTTAAAATATACCGGATCAACCTCTAAAGCTAAACTTAAACCTAGGAAGGATATATTTACATATTTACAATATTATATTCTATTAAAGTATAATCATTCATACAGTAATTAATAATATTCTATTCATATAATAAATAATCAAACACACACAGAATAAATAGTTACACTAATCTAGTACTCGTTTCTAATATATCACTAATAAATGTTCAAAATAATTAGGATATATTTTTTTTTTCTATATATGGAGATAAACCTCGATATCTTTTAAATACTCGATCAGTCTTTTCACAGATGGCTCAGTCCTACTCAACAGAACACTCAGCGTGTCTGGTAATTGGTGTCGCCGCCTAGCCTCCTGGAGCTCCGGGCATTCCTCCAGGATGTGCTTTACATCAAGGAGGGCACCACACCGCTCACAATTGGGTCGGCGTCGACCAACAAGATGGTACCCGTGAGTTATACGTGTGTGTCCTATTCTTAAACGGGTTAACACCACATCATCTCGTCTTTTCATATTGTTGATAGGGTAATTGACCACTACCGAGCTCTCGACACTTTTAATAAAGAGATCCTTGTTGTTAAACTCCTCTTGCCATTTGTTTTTGACTATGAGTTTCATGTGCCTCTTTGCGTCCTTGATGTGAATTGGTGAGGCAGGCTCAACTGCCTCTGCAGCTGCCTGCCTCGCCAATTCATCTGCTTTCTCATTTCCTTCGATTCCCTTATGTCCTGGTACCCAAAGAAACGATACAGTCGTTCCCCTGGAGTACAGAATAGCTATTACGTTGAGGACTTCAGACACATGTGAATCCTTCGTAAACTTATTTTTGAGTGCAAGAAGGGAGCTAAGTGAGTCCGTGCACACTACTATTCTAATGTCGAGAGCTCCGTAGTGCTCCAGGCCTATTTGTATAGCCTGTAATTCGGCACTGAAAACGCTGGTATGTGGGCTCAAAGGAACAGCAAGGTGTCTACTGTTATCGATGAACACACCGCATCCAGTTCCAGTGCCTGTTTTTGAGCCATCTGTGAAAATTACTAGGTTTTCTGAAAATTTCGCAACTCTTTCATTGAAAATTGCCTTATATATTGAGGGAACCGTTTCGTTTATACTAAATCGAGTCAGCGTGAGGTCTATGGACAGGTCCGGGAGAACCCATGGAGCTACGACTGGAGGCCGGATCTCCATTAGATTATCCCAGGAGCTGCCATACGACTCAATTAATTCGTTTGCCCTTACGACTAATGGTCTAGTTATTGTTCGTCTGCAGCAATACATGTTTAATTCTGCGTTGTCCGATATGATTTCGTTAAGAAAATGGTGCCTATTTCCTCTTAGAGAGTTCACATACGTGAGTGTCATGAGGGCTCGTCTATGTTCAGGAGGAAGATGTCCTGATTCTATGTAGATGGAATCCAACGGGCTGGTGCGGAATGCACCAATCGCAACCCGCAGCCCCGCGTTGTAGAGCCTGTCTAGCTGGCGGAGCCACGACTTGCGTGAAGACCCGTAGATTGCACATCCATAATCAACCCTGGACCTTATCAATGCGTCAAATATTTTCAATAGGATTTGTTTCTCAGCACCCCATTTAAATCTGGACAGTGTTTTTAAGACTTTAAGAGATGCCTCACATCTCTGAATGGTGTAGCTGATATGGTACCTCCACCTCAATTGCGCGTCCATTATTAACCCAAGAAATTTATGTCTATCTCTGAATGTGACCGCAGAACCATCCAGCAGCAATGGAGGATGATTATGCGGTCGCCGAAGCCTGCAGAAGTGAACGGCCACGGTTTTATCTGGAGAAAATATAAAACCTCTCTTTTTAGCTTCAATACAAACTGTGTCCATCGCCCCCTGCAGGCTCCGGGCTTCTTCGTCTTCCGGTAAATGGGTTGTGAATAAGGCCAAGTCGTCAGCAAAGAGTGATCTGCCTACTCCAAACTGCACATTATCAGCTATGCCGTTAATTGCGACAAGAAACAGGGTTACGCTGAGGACGGATCCCTGTGGTAGTCCGTTTTCCTGTACGCGTAGCGATGACGGAGCATCCCCGATTCTTACTCTAAACGTTCTATCCTTGAGAAAGCTCATAAGAAATAGGGGCAGGCGTCCCCTGAGTCCCCATTCATTGAGCCTACGGAGGATATCATATCTCCATGCTCTGTCATAAGCCTGCTTCATGTCGAAAAAAACGGCGGTGAGATGGTGTTGGGAGCAAAATGCCTTCTGTATGGAGTGCTCTAATATCGCCAATTGATCTTGGGTGGAGTGATTTTGCCTAAATCCTGCTTGGTACTGGCTAATTAAATTGTTCTTCTCAAGCTCGTGAACCAGCCGGTAATTCACCATAGCCTCCAAGAGCTTTCCCAGACAACACAACAGCGAAATGGGTCTGTAGCTTCCTGGTGACTGAGGATCCTTACCGGGTTTCATGATTGGGACAATTATTGATTCTTTCCAAGCAGCAGGGAATATCGCTTGGGTCCAGAGTTGATTATAAAAATCTAGAATCATTCTTTTTCCTGCTTCCGGGAGATTTCTTAAAACCTCGAAAGGTATCCCATCGCATCCAGGCGATGATTTCTTAGATGCCCCCTGAAGTGCCCTTTTAAGTTCTTCCAGGCTGAAGTGCACATTGTAATCACTCGTTGTGTCCTCGGTTTGTCCAAAATCCAGATGGATGGCCTCTTCCTTAGCTCTAGAAGCTCGGAAGTGGTCATCGTAGTCTACAAGGCTAAACGTAGAACCGAAGTGATCTGCGAATGTGTTCGCGATATTCAACGGATGATCAATGAACACTCCAGCGTTTTGTAGAACTGGGATCTGGGGTTTTGTGCTTCTTCCTCCTATCGCCCTTACTTTTCTCCACACATCATTAGGAGAGGCATTGCTTGTTATCGAGCTGACGTAGTTCACCCAAGAATCTCTTTTCTTTTGAAGTTTTATTCTTCTTTCCACCGCTCTCGCTTTCTTAAATGCAACGAGGTTGTCTTGAGATGGGTGTCGTTTAAAGCGGTTAAAGGCTCTTTTTTTTTCTTTGTTAGCATCCCAGCAGTCCTCATCCCACCAAGGAACCGGATTTCTCCGAGTGTGGGATGAGGTATGGGGGATAGACTTTTCACATGCATCGTCAATAGCCTTCATGATGCCCTGCAGGGTTTCGTCCGTTGATTCTGCTGAGTCAGGGGGAATGAATACATCTCTAAATCTGTCCCAATCAGCCCGTTTAAATGCCCATTTGCTCGTTTTTTTACATTCCCAATATCTGCTTGCGTGGGTAACAACTATCGGGAAGTGGTCAGATCTATGAGGATCTTCAAGAACTTCCCATTGAAGGTTTGATGATATGGCGTTGCTGGTAATTGTGAGGTCAATAGCATCTAACGTTCCTGAAGATTCGGAGAAGTGGGTTGGTGACCCGTCGTTGAGGATCAGTAGATCCAGCTCTTCTACGGAGTTGTACAATAAGCGACCCTGAGGGGTGCTTCTTCTTGATCCCCAGGAAACATTGTGCGTATTAAAATCACCGAATATTATGACTGGAGGGGGTAATTGTGAAATTACATTCATAACCTCTCTCACGTCATATCTTCTACCATCTGGGAGATATAAAGAACAGAGGGTGGCAGCTGTAGGGGTCTTCAGACGCACAGCGACGGCTTGTAACGGTGTGTCTAAGTTGATAGAGACCGCTCCGAGGTTCTCCATGGTGTAGATAGCCACGCCACCGTGGCTTCGACCACCCGGCAATACCTCGGGCTCTCTGTGCTCACACTTGTAGCCCGACAATGCTCTAGCGCAACCCTCAGGAAATTTAGTTTCCTGGAGAGCTACGACTAAAGGATTGTAGGTGCTGATCAAATAACGAAGTTCGTCGCTATGCTCTGAAAACCCCCGAATATTCCATTGTATAAATTTGTTGGACTGGGGCATCTTAAATCTAATAATTAGTATTCATTCCGACTCAGCAGGCAATTTCTTAGACCCACGTTTCTTACCCTTGGGCCAACCCTTTTTTCCAGGTAACACTGGTGTAAATGCGCCACCGTCATCATCCGCCACTTCCTCAACGGCATTTACGTTGAGGGTAGGCGGAGGAACGGACGGCAGAATTTCACCTTTCTCTACAATTTTAGGGGAAATTGTATTTCCCTTTTCTTTATTTTCATTCACCGGAGTGAATGAAGTAGATGGGGAGGGGAGGGGAACCGGTGAGGAAGGAAATTTTGGGGAGTCTGGGAGTTTGGGTAACGGGGGAATGGGGGAGGGGATATTTTTAAATTTATTCTTTTCTGCTTTTGTATTTGTTTCAGTCTCATTTCTGACTGCACTAGAGTACGTACCTCTGCATGCATAAGAGGTACTCTTTACTAATACGCGGGCTTCTTTGAATGTCAGATTTTTAATTTCAGATCTCATTTTTTGGATCTCTTTTTCAATTTTGAATTCCATGCATTCACGAGATCGGGCATTGTGGGGACCGTCACAATTTGGGCATTTCGGCGGAGACGGGCAAGCAGACGAGCCATGTGCTGCGTGACCACAAACACATATCTCTATCTCCGACCTGCATCTTACCGCGGAATGCCCAAACCTTTGGCACTTAAAACATCTCATCGGCGCGGGTACGTAAGGGCGGACTCTGAGCTTGTAGAATGCTGCTTGTACACAGGGAGGGAGCTCGGGTCGATCGAATGTGAGCATCACACTCCCTGTGAATTCTAGGGCTTCTTCATTGCTGTTCGTCATTCTCTTCTTTCGAAGGAATTTACGAACAGCAATGACGCCTTGATCCCTTAGTCCTTCTTTTATTTCCTCCTCCAATGAGTGCTCCAAATCGAAGCACGTAACCACCCCTCTGGAGGTATTCAATGTTTTGTGCAGTTCTGCCTTAACACTGAATGCCCCCAGGGTGTCTGTTAGCATGATTTTTTCTGCTTGCTGTTTGGTAACTGCTTCAATCAGCAAGGCCCCATTTGCCATCTTGCTTAGTCCTGCAACGTTTCCAAAATTCTGAGAAACCAGTTTGTTAATAAGAAACGGGGACACTTTTGTAAATAAATTTCCCTCCGTTCGGCTTATTACAATGAACTTTGAAAATTTAGCTTCACTATTTGCTGGAATTTCTAAAAGTTTTCTCTTCCATGATTTTCTTTGTCTCTTCTTCTCGGGACTCTTTGTAGGCGTTATAAACGGCTCCAAAGTGAACCGAGAAGCACTGTTACGAATTTCGCCGTATTCGTTGTTTAACACTTGGATTTGAGAACTACCGGTCGTTTCACGTCCAAGTGTTAGATCTACACTGTTCCCATTAACACCATTTGGAGTGTTCTGGGTTGAATTTTTATTAGATAGGGATTGGTCCAAGTCCATGCAGAGGTCGCCCAGAGGGTCCTGCTTACCCCCTGGGTTGTCCGTAATGAGGAGTCCGGCTGTCTCGTTAGTTGACGTAGGGAAGGTTAGTTTAGGTGACTTAGACTCCTAATCCTCGCCACCGAGTCTGCTGGTGGGGCTGCCACCTTGGCCGGCAGACCGGCGCTCATTCCCTCTCTAATAGAGGAGGATCCACTCAGTAGGGAAGGTGGCCCTACTTCATAGTGGACCCCCGCCTCTGCTTTTCGCCGTTCATGTACTGTTCAAGAACGTTACCAGGGGGTACCACGGGGAGGAAAAGCAGTAGGCGTTGACGGGAATCAGGTATACTAGGAGATGCTAAGCAGTGGAATAGGGCACTATAGCTTAGCAGAGCTCCCAAAAGAAGTCGGACGGCTCCCATATCTGCACGTCCGCTCCAGCAACCCTTTAGCCCGCCCATTTACCCCCCAGGTTGGACTCATGACGGAATTTTTGAAAAATGTCTTCATATCTTTATCGATCCTACCTAGTAGACACCGAAAATGACCCCCGTTAAAATTTATATATATATATATATATATATATATATATATATATGTGTGTGTGTCTGTTAACACGATAGCGGCCAGAGTTTTTGTTTTTTCGTCACGAAACTTGGTATATAGCATTCAATTAGCAAACGATTGAACGAGTTCGTTAACCACCAAAGTCGGTCCACCGGAAGGGGGGGTTTACCCCGAACCCAAAACACTAATTTGACTATGTCAGCCGTAATATTTGTTATATTTCAACGAAACTTGGTATTCGTAGTGGTAATATAGACAGAAAAGTGAGATATAAAAATGAACTAAATCAGTTCATTAGAAGGGGGGGTTTACTCCGGACCCACAATACCAATTCGCCACTACCAGCCGTGATTTTTGGTATATTTCGACGAAACTCGGTATTCGTAGTGGTAATCCACAGGTGAATATGTGTTGTAAAAATAAACTAAATCGGTTCATTAGGAGGGGGGGTTTACTCCGGACCCACAATACCAATTCGCCACTACCAGTTGTGATTTTTTGTATATTTCGACGAAACTCGGTATTCGTAGTGGTAATCTACAGTTAAATATGTGTTGTAAAAATAAACTAAATCGGTTCATTAGAAGGGGGGGGGTTTACTCCGGACTAGACATGCGCGCCGCGCCGGCGCCGCTACGCCACGCCGGTTTTTAATGACGCCGCCGCCGCCGAGCCTATTCAGGCGGCGCGCCGAGGGGAGGAAATCTACTAGTGTACTGCATGGTGACCGGCCTGCGCCATTTTGTGCTTACCTTCTGATCGATTAAACGCTTGTGTGTTATGATCGTTGATTGGAAAATGACAAAGCTTGTATAAGAAAAGCCTAAAATAAAAGAATTTTATATAAACATACTCGACGATATAAAACTCTCAGGAATTGTGTCATCATAGCGCAGTTCCGTTCTTAGCCCTAGTGCTATTTGTAAAAGAATAAATACAGTTTATGGATAGGGTTTGATCTCCTGATCCATTCGGAAATAGGGTCAATTTTCAGGCTGAAGATGTAAGGATTTCGAAATAAGTAATTGAGAATAAAGAAGATAAAGACGACAGAAGGAGATAGTGATGGACGCGAAGGAATTTCCAAATCTCAAACAAAAGGAAGCCGTGGGATGAGAACATTCCTGCCGCCGCGGCGGCAACGGTGGGAATCGAACCCACGATGTACCCAAACCGAAAATGAGTTACATAAACATTTGTTCCACTTATATCAAAAACTGTTACAGATATCTCTTTAAAAACGGTTTCATTTGTTTTTGTATGTTAAGGAATATATATATATATATATATATATATATATATATATATATATAAACCGGAAGACGTAAGCGTTACGATTTTTTTCGCGGGAAGTTCTCGCCAACACCACTCGGAGGACGGATTCTACTGGTTAAAGAACTTGACGTTTCAAATTAGACGATTTTTGTACCAAAGATTTTCAAACTCTGACCATTCTTGAGCCTGTGCAATAGCGGACAAATATATATATATATATATATATATATATATATATATATATATATATACTGTATATATATATATACTGTATATTAAAATTTTAACATCTCCCTTGGGGGTTAAATAAAAATAGCCCACGCCGCGCGCGCCGCCGCCGCCGGCCATTTTAGTCCAGCGCGCCGCCGCCGGAAAATTCAGCCTCGGCGCGCATGTCTACTCCGGACCCAAATTCCTAATATACTCATACAGGTCGTAATTTCTGCTGTATTGTAACGAAACGCGGTATACGTCGTGGGTAACTCATGAGAAAGAAGTGTTGTAAAAATGAGCTGAATCGGTCAATCTTAAAGCGGGGGTTTAATTTGTAATATATTTCAATAGAAAAGCCCGCCAAACGTAGGTTCACAAAGCCGCCGCAAGGAGCGCTTTCTACCACTAGAGTGACTGTATCCTGTTCCGGCGTTAGATCAAAATACGATAATATGAGTTTTTTTGTATTTATTACGTAGTGTAGTAGGTACCATGTGTAAACATAACTCTGGAAGCAAATTAATAATTGATCAGTTACTCATTACAAATTTAAAAGAGAACTATTCATGTTTTTATTTTATTTATGTAGGATATTTTAAGCAAATTGTTCTGGAAAGCAGTCTACACTACCCAAATTCTGAGGAAAGTGCTTAGTTATGCAGCTCCTGCGTGACGGACTTTTTATTGGTGGAAAATGCAATCGGCATCCTTACTCACCAAATGGTGCTCGAACAAAAAACACAAAATGACAGACTAGCAAAGACATTGCAATATAAATATTCTCCGAGTATTACTCAAATTACTCTCTTGTAAACTATATTTCGAAATATTACCATAATATATTCGGCGCTAATAGCCAAGATTTGTTGATGCGCCGTAAAAAAAAAAAAAAAAAAAAAAATAAAAAAAAAAAAAAAAAATTACCATAATATAATATTTTATAATTGTTGAATGTGATAAGAAGTCAAGGAATTCTTGGAAATCGCTTAAGAGAAAACGCCAAATTTTTAGAAAAATCTATATTTCGAACTTTTCGGTATGATCTTGAGCAAGGTGATAGAGGAAGACTAAGATAAGCTTTAGCTGACCATGGAGACGTGTCGGCCTAATAATAAGCTACAGTTATCCATGGTCACCTAAAATACAGTCGTGGTCTCCCTCCATCATCTAAACAATAATTACTGAAGAAGGCTGCCAAAGAGCGTACCGAAAAGTCGAGAATATAGATTCTTATGAAAATCTAGCTTTGTCTCTTAACCGAATTCCAACCATCCTATGATTTCTCTTATATAAAATTAATTGTCATATATTCATATAATATATATACAGGATGATTCAGGTCTAACTAGCCAAATTCTAGGAGGAGATTATGGACACAATTTCCAACAAAAAAGTTCATTTGAAGTATGGTCGATTCCGAAGTGAAAAGGAGTTATGTCCAATTTGCTGTTTTTTTTTTTTTAACGTAGACATATTTTTTTATAGAATAAAAAAAGATTGCTCAACAAATGCTCAAGATAACTAAATTCTAATTATGCCATCATAAAATATACAACATCCTTTAAGAAAACAGTTATTTAATTCACTAAACCCACTGATAAAAGATTCCTTTTAGACGCCCAATAACGCATCCGATTTTTTTCCTCAGACCCCTATTGGATTACAGATTCGCTACCTACTGGAAAACTTCTACAAATAGTATGCATTAAATCTCTTCAAATAAAGTGGAATTTTATTGAGGGATAGGTTGAACGATTGACTCCATATGGTCTAAACATATAAAATGGAGGTTTGCTACTTTCAAATACCTCATGTTTTGACTAGACATTTTGGGAGAGTATTCAAAAATATTTCAAGATATTTGAATAATTGTAATCAAAACTTCACAAATAATTTGAAATGTTTTCAAATACCTAACTCTAAAAAAAAATTCAAACATTGCGGGACGATGAATGTTAATCCTCAGTTCGGCCGCAAAGTTTAGTGGACACACAAGGCCACATTCAAAACTAATAATTAATTAATATGGGCGATTATAAAATAAAGTAGTACCAAAAAAACAATTAAAATAAGTACTATTTTAATGTCCTACACCACATATATCCAATCATACCTTGGCAATAACAGCTGATAATAACGATATCTTCTGAAAGAATTAGATATTCTTTTATATTTTTTTATTCAATAAAAGAAAAATACAATAACACGTGTTATTTATTGTTGTTATTGATTTAACACTGCAGTGATTAAAATTAAGGTTAACAATTATTTATAAGGGAAAAATGTCAGAAAAACCCTGACTTATATTACTAACTACGTACTAAGACTTATCCTAATAATGATAATAAAAGACTTATAAAAGAGATTGGTTTAATAAGAAGGTTATTTATTATGAGATTATACATAGGAGATTATACGATATAAATGTTGTTTTGTGCTTTACGATTGATTTGTTTGTTTCTAAAGACAAACTATTGATAGCTATTGTATTGATATTGACTATTGATAACTATTGTAAAGGAGAGAAGGAATCATTCCGAATGTCAACAGGTTATTGCGACATGACACATCTACAATATAATATACAGTTAGGCATATCTTATGTATCTACTACTGTATGTCTTATCTTATTTACTCTATGACTTTCTCAACTATTTTTATAGGGATAGTGACACAATTTATAGGATGTAGGATATTTTATAACTGTATTAATTAATGATTTTCAGTCATTTCTTTTAAAATCTGAGTTTTGAGGGCACCACAAATTTGATGTGAATCTACTCAAAATATACTCAAATTTATGCCAAGCCAAAGTAATTAAAAAAAAATACTATTCATAAAAATCAACACCACATCCCGCTTAAATTGACCCAATCTAACTAAATTCAATAAATAAATAAAAAAAGGTTCTGAAGTCACTTTCGATGGGACGATGTGAATGGGAGAAGGGGTGCTTCAAATTTCGAATTTATTAGTTCGAAGTTGCTTAGATCGGGGTTTGTGTTTGATTTTCTCAGTGTTTTATTGCTTGTGGTTTTTTGGTTGTTGATTTTATCAGTAATATTAATTTGCCAGTATCAGGAGATAAGTAAAATGAGAAACAATGTTGGATTGTTTGTCATACAGGTCTTTCCAAGTCTAGGATTCTGGGTATGCAATTTTCGTTACTGTTAGTTAATGGCACTTAAAATCTACATAAAAAACTTATCTTCAGGATTCCCAGCATTTCAAATGGCACTAGGAAAAAGAAGGTTATGGATATGCGCTAAGATGGCGCAGTTCCTGTGATTCGGACTTTTTATTGTTTAACTATTATAAGGTCCGGGACAAAAAGATAGCTCACCCAATATTTTTTCTCTTAATCAATTTCAACCATTGATATAATTTTTTTAAATTAATATCTAGGGTATTCTACTCAAATTTGAACCGATGTTCAGGTTTAGGAGTTGAAAATAATTAATTTGTAAGAATTAGTAAATAATACTTGATTTGGGGTGAGACAAAAAGATAGCACAGTGAACAATAATAATAAAATTCTTTATTAAAACACAATTAAAATAATACAAATTAAAATTTAATATCCTGTATACGCACCACCTTTTTCTAATGCAGCAATCATACGATTTGAAAGTGAGTTAAAATGACGCCGAATCAATTCTTGAGGGAGATTTGCCCACTCCTCCTGAATTGTTTGTTTTAATTCTTCAACGGACTCAAATTGTCGGCTACCACTGTAAACACTTCTCGCAAGATGCCCCCAAACATTTTCGATGATATTAAAGTCCGGGGATCTTGCCGGCCAATCTATAGTTCTAATATTTTCTATATACATAATGCTGACTGTTCATTCGACCAGAAATAAACACTAAATTAGTTTTGTGATCATATCCAATGCCTCCCCATATCATGACGCTGCCTCCTCCCATTTGCCTCTTGGAAAACACTTTTTCCTCCTTCCGTAGGTCATGGTAATAGTGAGCCCAGCCATCAGGACCGTCAAGATTAAATTTTTTTTCGTCTGTGAACAAGACTGTTTTCCACTCGTCTTTCCATTGGACATGTTCACGGGCAAACTCCTTTCTTCTTTCTTTATGTGCCGAGGTTAAAGGTGGAATACCTTTCATTTTCTTCCTTTTGATGTGAGAAGCTGCACGAATGACCCTTTGGACGTTTTTCACATTCGTCACTACACCAGCTTTCGCCGCAATTTGACGGGCCGTTAAAGTTGAGTTGGACGCTACCCTTAGAATTGCCCGTTTTTCACGTGTTGATAAAGCTGGCGGTCTCCCAGGTGATTTATTCGTCCCATAGCTTTCTGGAGACTTCAAAAAATTTAAAATTATCTTCCTACTCCTACCGGTATTTTTTGAAATACCGGAAATACAAAACCCTCGATTTTTCATTCGCTGAATGATATTTTTTTCACTTGGTGTCAGTGATTTTGCTCGTCCCATGGCACTAATTTAATGTTAACAGCATGAAAGCAGAAACAGAACTGGATTAGCATTGTCTACTCAGAGGGATTTGGCTTTGTTTGTAAATAAACAACAAGTGTGCTATCATTTTGTCTCATCCCAAATCAAATAATAACATGAATTCTCTCAAACTATTTTTTTTCCTGCTTTCTAACGGATCAAATCAGACCACATTTGAGCTGAATACACTACAGATTAATTCGAAAAAATTATATCAATGATTACAATTGATTATGATGAAAAATATTGGGTGGGCTATCTTTTTGTCCCGGACCTTATATGATAACATGGTGGATATGTAATATTCATCTTTAATCGCATATTGACATAAAGAGTAAATCACCTCGTTGTGAGCTCTTACCAATAAATAATGAAATAAAATAGGAGATAGCCATGTAGGTAGGCTTGCCATATTTTTGGTGAGTGAAACCGGGACACATTAATATGGGCTGGGCTTTTCGGATGGGGGGAGGGTATTGAATAGCACTCCCCCCGAAAATTAAAAAAAAATATAAATCTAAATGGTGAGTCTAACCAACCTTTAAAAATAGAAAAAGGAATTTTTGTTACTTAATTTTCTTGGAAAAAATCGCCCAGAAAAATAATAGAGGAGCTGGCTGCTGTGCAAGTAATTCCAGTGTTTGCTCAGAGATAACAGTTAAAATACTACTGATTTCGTTGAAATTGTGCGCGACATTCAAAAATGTTGATTGTAGAAAAATAACAGATTCATAAAAAAAAAAAAAAAAAAAATCTAAACAACATAAATTCATTATTTTTTAATCTTACAGCCGTTTCCGGGACATCGATAAAACCGGGTGGGACAGCGAGGCGAGAGCAAAATACCTGGACTGTCCCGGTCAAACCGGCACGTATGGCAAGCCTATGTATAGGTCCTGTTTGACATAATGTTTACACCCAACCCTTTACCCTTGACGGTTTCATGTGGGGAAAGATGTTTTGTGTTTACGCTCTTAAACTATATTATGTGAGGGGGGACTCTTCGATCCCCTCAACGTTTCAACGCTATGATCCACCATTCCTACACCAGCATATAAACATTAATATATTAACAAACTATAGAAGGGTATATAATTAGTGAGAATCGTCATGTCGCCCTTCAAAATGTTATTTACACCGATACAGCCATATTGTTTGTCGCTTTCCATCAGAGCTAAAATTAAACTTGTTTTCTATCCTTATCTAATCCTTTTAGATAATCAATTTTTCTCCTGAGTAATACGTCCTTGGAACTTTAATAATTCTTTGCCATGAATATATTTGAAAATTCCTGCTTGTTTAAAATAATAAATTTAACATAAAGTGGTAGCTATGACGTTCCACTTGAAGTGGATTCGCGTACCTAACATTCAGGATTATTTATTTTTTATGCTCCTAAAAAGCATCGGAGAGTACGAAACATGTAGGCCCATTTCAATAAATCGAGGATTATTTAAATTTTGGGCTTCTATTCGTTGGCCTTCTGCCTAAAATACAATAATCTCCAAGTTCAGAATAATTATGACGTTTAGCGTGTCTATTCCTCAAAATAGAATCAAATGATATTATCTTTATTCAGGCCATATGGCTAAACGATTTTTTTATTGGGATTCTTTTTTTGGAACATGATTGTAGATGTGTTTGACAAATGTGTTTAAGAGTGAGCCAATATGGCAGACGTGTTGCAACACTAATCCGTGCTCCAGAAACAGCATCATAGATAGGGATCATCTTCAAACACAAGATTGTTTTTATCTTCTATTCACATTTTCTTTACACAATATTATTTTTTTTTAATTTATATTACTTTTTTTAGTCTTAAGTTATCAGTAATATAAAAATACTAAAAAATTATTATTATTATTTGTGTTTCTTGGCGTTTTAACAACTGGGGTATTAGCGCAGGTCTTCCTACAGGTTGCCACCCGCTTTTGACTTCGGTCAGTTGTCACAATCCGGAGATGCTTAAGACTACTGCTCCTCAGAACGACTAGAAAAATAGTATAAAGCAAAATTTGAATTTAATAGTTATTGCTGGGAAATACAACGCTAATAAGGTCGATCTTATAACGCAATCCGTCAATACCTACGAGAAATGTCTACGTTTGAGAACCCGCAGTTAACGAAAATACCATGCGAATAAATGCGCATGTTCTGGGGAAAATTTGCCCTCTGATGAAAAATGATTCGATTTTGAGTAAATTCGGGATAGAATTACTTTCAAACAAAAGAAAGGTCAAGATTGTTTCCAGCAGAATTTTCCTTAGAGGGATGTATGTAAGTAGGTGAAATCTGTGGTTCAGTTTTTAATGTGTTTGATGCGATCCTTTGGTTTTCTGTGTATGTTTAATACACGCTTTGGCGATAAGAGATTTACTTCTGGTAAAATTTTACATTGATAGATGATAGAGCATTTTACCTAGATAGACGGTAAAAATAATTTTACATACATAGTCATAGAGCTTTAAAACTCATATAGTTTTTCCAGAGAGTTATAATCCATATTTATAATTTTAACTTCTACAATTTATGTATTTACAATGTTAAACTAAACAAATTTTAATTAAAGTAACAAACTAATAAAAAAAGGAGGAACATAATTCAATTTTTTTTGCTTAGACAATTTACTTAATTACAATGACGTTAAACATTAAACTGACAAACTAATTTAGAAAAATGAAAGGAAAGTGTTTTTAAAACCACAAATTTTCTCCGGCATTACAGCTGGCTTCCTCGGGTGGCTTGTTCGTTATCAGAAAGCAAAATTTCTAAGCAGTCCATTAAAATTATTAATTTTATTTGGGGACTCAATTAAGGATTTAATTGAGTCTAACGAGTGCCATATAGCTTGGTTTGTTTGAAAGATTCTAATGTGTTTTCTATATATTGGCTCTCGTCTCTGAGTTACTCAAGTTATACGGCACTGCAATAGAATGCGTAGACTGCGGCACTGCAATAGAATGAGTAGACTTCAAGCAGTCATTTCCACTGTGTATTGTGGCGCCTAAAATCTTCCTGCCCTTTGATGTCTATTTTTTAGTATTAGTTTAATTGCCCAAAAAATATCAAAACAAATAGAAACTGTTCCTATTCCAAGGTTTCCAAGTGTACTAGGGATAACAATGGAAACGCGCTTAGATGACGCAGTCGATCGTATTTAAGCATCCTGTAAAGAGAATGAAATCAAATTTGAACAAATGCTGTTTACCTCACAAGGCAGACAATATTTGACTGGTTTTCGCAACAGTAAACATTACAGTACTCCTGTACCAAATGTTTCTTTGTAAATATCTCTACTCCTCGGCAGGTATGTTCGTTCACAGGGAAGGTGTGACCTTGGGATATGAGAAGCTTGCACACGACATGCGTCAGTACTGTGAGATGTGTATGTGTCGTAACCAGTAGTTACGCAAGCACAACTTCCTCTGTGACAATGAGACACCGTCCCATCTCACCATACTAAAATGAAAATTATATTAAAAAAATATATGTACAAAAAATTCCGCCCTCAAAAGTAAACAAATTCCTCAAACAGGCAATCGCTAAATAAGAATAAATTTTAAGTATACGAAATAATTAAGAATTAGATTGGAAAATTTAAAACAAATGTTAAGAATTCATCTTCAAACCTTTTCAAGTAACACCAGATATAAGCTTTTTGTGGAAATACGGTAAGATTCCGTTAAAATTTAGCTATAAGGGTTGCACTCGCATATCATGATTTGAAAAATTTCTTCAAATCTTTATAAATCTTATCTGCTAGTGCCCAAATACGAGAACCTGTTCGCATTAAAATTATTCGATCAACTTCAAGAAAATATTAGTGGTTTAAGATTTTTTCAAGAAAGAACTAAAATTCTATGACAAAAGCAATAGTGTTTCCAAAATCTCATTAAAGGACAAGAAGAAATTTTTATTTATAAAAGTGAATATACAATATATACATTTAGCTTTTCATGTTATTCTATAGCTTACTGGTGAAATTACTTACACAATGAACATAAATATTGTTGAAAGTATGGACAATTTTTGTTTTTAAAAAAAAACAAGCAAAATACAACTACAGTACAATTAAATAATTATTATCTTGCTAACATGAGGTCAGCTGTCCAGGAGATGGTCAGAGAATAAAAATCCAAATCAACTTAATCGTAAATTTATTAAAATAACTCTATATATTTCGCATCTTCGGATGCCTCTTCAGAATTCTAAAAACTAGATACAGCCTAATGGATCGTAGGCGAACCTTCCACTATAAGGGCCACGCCATAACTAAAGATTATCAACATAACAATAATCAGTTGGTTTGGAAAATCGGATGTACAAATGAAGATTTGTCACTGAATGATAAAATATCCTAATTTTATAATTTGAAGAAAGATTTTATTCGATGCCCAATAAATTAAATACATCATTTAAATATTTTATTTAGGTTTTCTTATTAATCACCTTTGAGTCAGAGTTGGGCAAACGTTAGCGCGCGCTAATATCTAATACCTTCCCGCTAATTTAGCGGAACTGATAAGAGCCTGCGCTAACGGTTAGCGCATAGCGACGGCAGTGCGCTAATCGCTAATTCACCTATAATGTTTAAATATCTTTGTAGCTAACTAGGAGGAATATTGAAGGTGGAATAAAAAAAGGATATTGGAAGTGTTATTACAAAGGACATTGAAGGTCGTATTTGGAAGTATATAGGAAGTGGTATTAGGAAGGATATACAAGGTGGTATTAGGAAGGATATTAAAGGTGGTATTAGGAAGGATATAGAAGGTCGTTTTAGGCAGGATATACAAGGTGACATTAGGAAGGATATAGAAGGTGGTATTAGGAAGGGTATAGAAGGTGGTATTAGAAAGAATATTAAAGGCGGTATTTGGAAGGATATTGGAGGTGGTATTAGGAGGGATATAGAAGGTGTTATTAGGAAGGGTATTGGAGGTGGTATTAGGAAGAATATTAAAGACGGTATTAGGAAGGATATTAAAGGGGGTATTAGGAAGGAAATAGAAGGCGGTATTAGGGAGTATACGGAAGGTGGCAATAGGAAGGATATTGAAGGTCGTAATAGGAAGGATATAGAAGGTGATATTAAGAAGGATAATGAAGGTCGTATTAGGAAGGTTATAGAAGGTGGTATTAGGAAGGTTATTGGAGGTGGTATTAAGAAGGATATTAATGGCGGTATTAGAGAGGATATTGGAGGTGGGATTAGGAAGGATATAGAAGGCGGTATTAGGGAGGATATAGAAGGTGCTATTAGGAAGGATATCGAAGGTCGTATTAGGAAGGATATAGAAGGTGGCATTAGGACGGATATTGGAAGTAGTATTAGGAAGAATATAAAAGCTGATATTAGGCAGGATATGGAAGGTGGTATTAGGAAGGATATTAAAGGTGGTAGTAGGAAGGATATAGAAGGTGGTATTACGAAGAATATAGAAGGTGGTATTAGGAAGGGTATGTAAGGTAGTATTAAAAAGGATATTAATGGCGGTATTAGAGAGGATATTGGAGGTGGTATTAGGAAGGATATAGAAGGTGGCATTAGGAAGGGTATTGGAGGTGGTATTAGGAAGGATATTAAAGGCGGTATTAGGAAGGATATTGGAGGTGGTATTAGGAAGGATATTGGCGTTGGTATTAGGAAGGGTATTGGAGGTTGAATTAGGAAGGATATTAAAGGCGGTATTAAAGAGGATATAGGAGGATATTGGAGTTTGAATAACTGTGTAGCACATAATAGAGGAATGCCCTAAATACCGGCACCAATTTGCTGCGGAAGGTATCAACAGAAAACTTGCAGTGTGCCTTGGAAACAATACCTCAGAAATTGACAGACAGTTAAATACCTTCCTAATACTTTCTTGAATATCCATCCCTTTGCCACCTTCAATATCCCTCCTAATACCCCATAAACCTTCTTCCTAATGCCACCTCCAATATACTTCCTAATCCCAACTTCAATATCCTTCCCTATACCACCTTCTTTATCCTTCCTAATACTACCTTCTAAATTCTTCCCTAATACCCCCTTTAATATCCTTCCTAATACCACTTCCAATACCCTTCCTAATACCACCTTCTATATCCTTCCAAATACCGCCTTTAATATCCTTCCTAATACCACCTCCTATATACCTCCAAATACCACCTTCTATATCCTTCCTATTACGACCTTCAATATCCTTCCTAATACCACCTTCTATATCCTCCCTAATATCAGCTTTTATATTCTTCCTAATATAAGCTTTTATATCCTCCCTAATACCGCCTTCTATACCCTTCATAATACTACTTCCAATATCCTTCCTAATACGACCTTCAATATCCTTCTTAATATCACCTTCTTTATACTTCCTATTACGACCTTCAATATCCTTCCTATTGCCACCTTCTATGTACTCCCTAATACCGCCTTCTATTCCCTTCTTAATACCACCTTCTATATCCTTCCTAATGCCACCTTCTATAACCTTCCTAATACCACCTCCTATATACCTCCAAATACCACCTTCTATATCCTTCCTATTACGACCTTCAATATCCTTCCTAATACCACCTTCCATATCCTGCCTAATATCAGCTTTTATATTCTTCCTAATACTACTTCCAATATCCGTCCTTATGCCACCTTCTATATCCTTCCTAATACGACCTTCGATATCCTTCCTAATAGCACCTTCTATATCCTCCCTAATACTGCCTTCTATATCCTTCCTAATCTCACCTCCAATATCCTCTCTAATACCGCCATTAATATCCTTCCTAATACCACCTCCAATAACCTTCCTAATACCACCTACTATAACCTTCCTAATACGACCTTCATTATCCTTCTTAATATCACCTTCTATATCCTTCCTATTACGACTTTCAATATCCTTCCTATTGCCACCTTCTGTATACTCCCTAATACCCCCTTTAATATCCTTCCTAATACCACCTCCAATACCTTTCCTAATACCACCATCTATATCCTTCCAAATACCGCCTTTAATATTCTTCCTAATACCACCTCCAAAATGCTTCCAAATACCGCCTTTAATATTCTTTCTAATACCACCTTCTATGCCCTTCCTAATACCACCTTGTATATCCTTCCTAATGCCACCTTCTATATCCTTCCTAATACCACCTTGTATATCCTTCCTAATACCACCTTCTATATCCTTCCTAATCCCACCTCCAATATCCTCTCTAATACCGCCATTAATATCCTTCCTAATACCACCTCCAATAACCTTCCTAATACCACCTACTATAACCTTCCTAATACGACCTTCATTATCCTTCTTAATATCACCTTCTATATCCTTCCTATTACGACTTTCAATATCCTTCCTATTGCCACCTTCTGTATACTCCCTAATACCCCCTTTAATATCCTTCCTAATACCACCTCCAATACCCTTCCTAATACCACCATCTATATCCTTCCAAATACCGCCTTTAATATTCTTCCTAATACCACCTCCAAAATGCTTCCAAATACCGCCATTAATATTCTTTCTAATACCACCTTCTATGCCCTTCCTAATACCACCTTGTATATCCTTCCTAATGTCACCTTGTATATCCTGCCTAAAACGACCTTCTATATCCTTCCTAATACCACCTTTAATATCCTTCCTAATACCACCTTCTATATCCTTCCTAATGCCACCTTCTATATCCTTCCTAATGCCACCTTGTATATCCTTCCTAAAACGACCTTCTATATCCTTCCTAATACCACCTTGTATATCCTTCCTAATACCACCTCCTATATACTTCCAAATACGACCTTCAATGTCCTTTGTAATAACACTTCCAATATCCTTTTTTTATTCCACCTTCAATATTCCTCCTAGTTAGCTACAAAGATATTTAAACATTATAGGTGAATTAGCGATTAGCGCACTGCCGTCGCTATGCGCTTACCGTTAGCGCAGGCTCTTATCAGTTCCGCTAAATTAGCGGGAAGGTATTAGATATTAGCGCGCGCTAACGTTTGCCCAACTCTGCTTTGAGTCTCATATCGAATTATAATGACGAGATATTAAGTAAGGTTAGTTCTGTTCATTTTCTGAAACTGCTTTAAACTAAGATCATAAGCAAATTCAGCTGTAATTGATATAATAATCAAATAAATTTGAGAGTAAAATCGTGACCGCAAGTAAATGATTTCTGGATATCGCAATGTGTGGTTTCTTGAACTATTCTGAGAGAGGAAAACCACAATTTTAAACTTGCTGAAGGAACAAATTGAACGAATTACCGTGTAAAAAAAAAAATATATTCTACTAATAATCAAGGTTATCTAGATTTAATTTAGATAATATTAGTTTCCACAAAAAGCAGTTAAAGAAACAAGGAATAAAGAAATTATATAATATTCTGAGGAAAAAAGCAGAGGAAATGATTTTTTTAAAGCAGCAGCACATTCCGAAGGAATCCAACTATTTAAGTAACACTGAATAAAGAATTTAATTATTTTAATAACTCTCTCAGAGAGCCATGTATTTCAAAGCGATTAAAAAGTGTTCAATTTTTATAGGAGAATGGAAATTCATACTATTGGAAATGATTGAGAACAGTAATATGGTGTTTGTTGAGAGGTCAATTATTTATCACAATAATATTTAACTTAATGATATTATGTAAAATTAATAATATTTAACTTAAATATACTTATAAAAAATTCTTAAATATTCTTTAAAATACTATACATATACTTAAAACATAATAATATTAAATTTAAAATAATATATATTTTCAACCTCTACTTCCCAACTTGTCTCTATAATATATTCTCGATTTCCCAGCTCATCCCTATAATATATTCTCTACTTCCCCAACTTATCCCACTATGTACTACCTCTACTTCCCAACTCATCCCTATAATATATTCTCTACTTCCCCAACTTATCCCACTATATACTACCTCTACTTCCGAACTCATCCCTATAATATATTCTCTACTTCCACAACTTATCCCAATAAATACAACCTCTACTTCCCCAACTTATCCCACTATATAGTACCTCTACTTCCCAACTCATCCCTATAATATATTCTCTACTTCCCCGACTTATCCCAATAAATACAACCTCTACTTCCCCAACTTATCCCATTATATACTACCTCCACTTCCCAACTTGTCTCTATAATGTATTCTCTACTTCCCCGACTTATCTCACAATATACTCTTACTAACTCTACTTCCTAAATTACCCCTTAATAAATTCACTACGGCGCTAACGACCTAGATGCAGATGCGCCATTATATAAAAAATAAATAAAATAACTACTTCCCCAACTTATCCCAATATATAATACCTCTACATCCTATTTTATCCCTCTACTTCTCCAACTTATCCGAACACATACAACCTCTATTTCCCAACTTATCCAAAAAATAATACCTTCACTCCTTCTCCAACTTATGCCGATCCTTCCCTACTTCTGAGTAGCTATAATCCCCAACTATTCCCTGGCTGTATCCTAATATATAATACCTCTACTTCCCCAATTTATCCCTATAATATATTCTCTACTTCTCCAACTTATCCCGACACATACAACCTTTATTTCCCAACTTATCCAAAAAATAATACCTTCACTCCTTCGCCAACTTATCCCGATCCTTCCCCACTTCTGAGTAGCTATAATCCCCAACTATTCCCTGGCTGTATCCTAATATATAATACCTCTACTTCCCCAATTTATCCCTATAATATATTCTCTACTTCTCCAACTTATCCCAACACATACAACCTCTATTTCCTAACTTATCCAAAAAATAATACCTTCACTCCTTCGCCAACTTATCCCGATCCTTCCCTACTTCTGAGTAGCTATAATCCCCAACTATTACCCAGCAACTACCCAGCCGCTGCCTAGAAATAGGTCCCCGCCAACAGAACCCTCTCCTCCTGTTGTTTACATCCGCCCTTGAAGACGGCCAGCCCTATCGACATCCTGGCGCCAGCCTCCTCTGCTTATTTGCTCAGCTTTCACCCTTAATTACTGGTCATTTATGTTATTTACGGCTTTTTGTTTCTCCGCTTTACCATAATTTCTCGAAAGAGAACTACCATTTTTTAGTAGTGTTTTCTTCTTGAATACTAAAAGCTATTCAAAAATTCAAGCAGTATTCATTTAACTTAATTATTTTCCAGGACTATTCGTTGCGTACTCGAGGTGTGTAATAACATTCAATAATTAACCCTCAGTAACTCTGATGTATGGGCGTTCTTTGAACTAATTGTCCACGAATCTCGTGTTCCTTGTATTTTATAATAATGATTAATATTAATACATCAAAAGATTCCAGAATTCTTAGTTCTTGAAATAATGCGAAACTATCAGAAAAAAAAACAAATTTAAGGTCAAAAGTTTAAATATAATAAAAATAAATTTAATATTCGACTCATTGTTACTTGGAAGCAGAACTCCAGCGAATCTTTCTCGTATTTTTGATATCGTGCCGTAGATGAGGATCCAACACTACCTCGATCACCTATATCTATTTCATGGAATACAATTCCATAGAGAAAGAAAGGACGAGATTCGTATTTAGAAAAACTGTTTCAAGCCCCCAAAAAATGTACCCACAGCGGTGTGTGTTTGTGGCAAAGAAACTAGTCACACAAAAATTAGTGTGAAAGGTACAAAACTTTGAAAGGTATTCCTCTGAAAACTTCTTGTTTTTTTTTCTTCTTTCTTTTTAATAAATTGATGTAGCTAATACTGTGTAAAAAGAGCATATTATTTATTCTACAGTATTTTATGTTTGTATAAAAATGCTTGATCAAGTAAGATGTGTAAACAGCAGATTGAAACGGCATTGTTAATTTACTTTTTACCAAATAGACCAATAACACCCGCCTTTTTGGTTCTTGCTTTATTTTCCAAATATAATAAGCACAATTCCATTGAAATTTAAGTATTTGTTTACTTAATCAAATGGACTGTTCTTGTTCTATGTGAAGGTTTTTGTATATATCAGAAAGTTGAGATATCCCTTTTCCATAAAAGAAATGGTGGGTTAGTATTTCTGAATTGAAGGCGCGCGTAACAATCCATTCCTACAAATTGCTCATGCTCCTACTGGTTTTGTGAATATTAAACAACAGAAAAATATCAACAATAAGAGAAAAAAATAGAGGATATTCTAATATTTAGTTTTATATTAGAACCTATTTAGTTTATAATAATTTAGTTTTATAATAGAACCTATTTAGTTTATAATAATTTAGTTCTATAAAGAACCTATTTCGTTTTATAATAACTTTAAGAAAAAACTAGAGGACATTCTGATATTTAGTTTTATGATAGCGCTTTTGTAGAGACTCGTCTAGGAAAAATAATAATGATCTTTTCTCCAGTAAACTGATTTACTTAGAACGAAGGAAATAAAATTCCAAATTTTGCAAATACTACATCTTCCAGATAAGGATTAGACATATTTATTGATATGTCGTCTCGATAGAACCCTTTTCTTCAATATTTTAGACGACCTATTCAAAAAATTCAATTCCTGTAACTACCCTAAAGTATTCCAGCATTCTTAGTTAAAAGGACACTCCAATAATGTAATTCATAATGCGAAAAATTCTGGCTTTATGTAAATAAAGAATTAGTGTAAAAATGAAATGAAACACTATAATAAATTCTGTCTCTCATATAAATATGATGTTTGTAAGGAAGTATTGATATTTAAATATCTTCCAACACAGGCATTTATATATATTAATATTGGTAATCATTGAGTATATATCCATTTTTCATCGTGTAAAGGCGTAATTCCAAGATTGTAATCAGGAAAAATTGATGCCAGGGAACACGGCGGGGGTTAACGTTTTTTATTCATTTATTTGTTTTTTGTGTGTTTTGAAATGTTAAGAAGTTCCAACCTTAAGGTCATTGACGCTTTGAAATTAGACTTGGTTGGTGGCATATTTTGTTTGATAACACAGCCACACTCACAAAAAAAAAGTCAGACCCTGAGAGCACACCATTAATGAAATTTATTTCAGGACGTTTATTTAATTTACTTCAATTGATACAATGCTCGAATCAAACAAAGCGAGATTTTTTAAAGGTCGCATTTTGGGATTTTAAGGATTGCATCAGTTCAGGAATCACCTGGGAAGGCCTTGGGTCAATTTTCGTATAATTTAGTCGTTTATTGTTTAGGACTTGAATAAAATGAATAAACAATTTTTTTTTATTAAATTGACTTAACTTTACATTCCTAATGTGAATTTTTCGCTCCATATAATATTATAGTCCAATATTATATTATGTCATGTTACGAAGATTTGACAGTGAAAAATAAAATCATGCCCATTTTCATAAGAGGTAAAAAACGCCATGTGGAGGGCTTGGTTTTGTTTGACTATGATCAATGCTTCCAATTACCTATCAATCCCAACAGCATTGAGAAAAAATTTGTTTAAACTGTTTCTATAAGTACCGAAGAAACAAATGTTAATAGTTCAAATCTATGAAAAATTTGCTTTTCTCAACAGTTAAAAATATGTGAGATGGTGTTCTTTACCTCCGCGGTACAGATATAGTAAACATGGTCTCTGGGTCTGAATTTTTATTTTTGTGTGCCTGTGTAATTCCTAAGCATTTGGCAGCTTATGTGATTATTTTAGACGTTATTGACTTATTATGACTATTGTTTATTTTTTTATAATCTTGTTATCTTGTTAACACCACAAGGACATGTAAGTGTTTCGATGTCATACTGCCAAGACAGGGATTGCCTAGACTACACGCTAGGAAGAGACGGGACACCATAAGCTAGGAAACAGGAAGAAAGGCCTTGATAGCCTGACATTGGCCGCTCCTTGGCACCCTTAGCTTCCTAACTAGGACACCATAGGCTCATGGCTCTTCCATCCCTCCCCTTCAAATAGTGACCTTCTAAGGCAAAACTGTTGTTCATTCACAATGACAAGGTTACACAGTGTGTATGAATGAATTCATCATGCAGTTGTGAACAATGTGTGTTTGTGTATAGAATATTTATTTTATGCAGAGAAAATAATTCGGAGATACCTATTCCAGAGCCTCATAAGACAAAAATTCTTGCGTTATACGAATCACAGGGACAGTCGTGAAGGAATAAAAAATGTAATTCATGGGTGTCTTGTGCACCCCAAAAATGTTCTTTTACCACCTTCGCACTTAATTTATTTATATTGAATACAGAGCTTGCGACAGTAGCGATTCGCTCTTTTTTAGAAGTTGGCGGTAGAAACCACTAGCAAAAGAATTATAAAAGGTTGCCAAAAATCCAGAAGATTTTAGTGATTGAAAATTATTTTAAAATGGAAAGTGATTAAATGTGTGTGTATATATATATATATATATATATATATATATATATATATATATATATATATATATACATATATATATATATATATATATAGATAGATAGATAGATAAACATAAACAATTAGGTACATTTTTCTAGGGGGAAAAAAAAGAAAAAAAAAAAAAAAAAAAAAAAAACTTAAAAAACTCGCACTTAAAATTGGGCTTAATAGAGCAATGTGTGAAAGCTTTGAATAAGAATGGCATCTGCCATTAATATGTATGCAAGATGTTCCCTGAAAACTTAAAGAGGTTGTATTTGTTGGTCCATAAATTAGAAAGTCGATTTCTGATACCTTATTAGAAGAAACGATGACAAATATGGAATTGGTTTAAAGCGTGTCATCAAAATTTGAATTATTTAAGAAAGTATTTAATACTTTCTGGGAAATTAAAAAAATATTGTACAAATATGCTTTCGAAAGCTGGGCTGCAATATGAGCGTGAAAGTACATTTTCTGCACTTTCATTTGGACTTCTTTGCAGAAAATATCTACTGTGTCAGTGAGGAGCATGATGAAAGAGTTAAGGAAAATGGAATATAAATATGATACCTGATTATTGCTGGTAGCTGAAAAGAGATGTATCAAATTCTTTTCATAGTAGGAGCTCTAAAAAACGTTCATTTCAAAGCAGTATGTAAAAAAACTGGCCAAATGTTCAAATTTAAGTGATGATGTGAAACATTAATTAATTTTGAAGAGTGTCGTGTTGACAGTTATGGATTTATTAACTTATATTTAATAATATAACATAAATTCAAAAGAGGCTAGTATAAAAATGTATATTTTACTATTTCTTGTTTTGTGAAAAATTGGTACATGATGGAGAACAACTAAATCCATATTCTAATTCAGCACACTTAAATTAGGGATAATAAGTTATATTTTTGTAGAAAAGTGTTATCGATATTCATATTCTACGCCTTTAAACGGAAAAGAACCAAGTGCCACCAATACAATCCTTTTGAAATGAGGTCCACATTGTGGTTCAGGGTATCACATAGTGGTCTAGTAGTGAGTCTTTGCGAATCTTATGCATGCTTTTAATGCGCACTAACTTATTAATTGACCTCATATGAAATCTGTAATAAGACTGCTTGATGTCCTATAAGGAATCGATTGTAGTCCCTGAAGATATGCCTATCTCTATGACTAATACCTCCTTGGATTATACCTTGACACTAGCCGTGGGTACATCCTTCGTATTGCAGATAGCTAACTGAGGACGAACACACACAATGCACACTTTCCTTCACACAGTCTCTTGCAACATCATCATCCTTTCCAATTTCTTAACAACTTATAGCATTTTTTTCTCTAAATAGTTATTATTCATTTATTTATTTTTATAAGTGCCATAAACCCCACAAATTCCACAACACATTTCTTTCAGGAAGTTTACCTCATAAATATATTGGGTTGGTGTAAAAATAATTGATGTTCATTTTGTTTATGCAAATGCTTGGCAAGTAAACAAAGATAATCTCAAGTCTAGTTAATGAATCATAAACAATAGTTGTTATTGTTGTTTTTCCTCAAAGATTAGTTTATTTTGTGTAGCATTTCCCATGATTAAGGAGCTCTGAAATGCACCATGTCAATACAAGATTTTCATCGTGGTCGAATCGCGATTCAAACTGTGCGTAACATCAATGTTGTTTGGGATGAACGAATGAGTGAAGACACAGTACAGCCATGGTTCCAAAAAGTTCTCTTGGAGATTTTCTATCCTAGACGCGATAAGCCTGCATTATTTTTGCGCCAACACTATAATGTGCTATGTCATACCGTGTAACTACTGAAAATATTGGAGAAAATAAATTAATTAAAAAAGTACTTAGGTACAAAATAAATAAATAAAGAAAGAAAACAGAAATTTGAGGTTAATATAATAGTGTGTTATACTTTTATTTATTATTTGTTAATTGGAGCACCACAAAAAGCGTTACATGCTCTTACATTTTTTAAACATACAATACAATGCGACACGTACATTTGAGTAGATATTTTAATTTAGTCAATAATACAATTGATTAATTAATTTTAATTGATTTAACCACAAAATGGATTCAACCTTTCACTAATACCAAAGATAAGAACAATATGGAAACTCGCAAAGATGACGCAGTTTCTGAGTTTGGCTTTTGACAAATGAATTCTATCACTCAAATTAGGGATAATGACATATTAAAATAAAACCCCCTGACAAAAAGTTATATTTTGCAGACCAGTGTAATGGTAAGATTAATGTTTAATGTATTTTTTCTTCCATGCTCATTAATTGAACATACTAGTGAATTGATATTATCTCTGAAATAAGGAATTGTCTGTCATCTGGGTTAGGATGCCAAGGCTCTATTGGATTGGCTTTATGAAGGTCAGGGCTGGATAAACTGATAACTAGATCAGAAAAGGTGCTCTCCTTAAGCACTGCAAAGTAGGAGATTTTAAATGTTAATGCATATTAAGAAAAAAAGTTCAATAATTACAAAATACAAAATTATTATAAGCTTTGTTTTTCATAATTATATTTATTTGGTTATCATTTCTATCTGGATATAGTTTTCAAAATGTTGTACTATGCCAGGAATGTTAAAAGAAATATATCACTTGATCCAACCGTAGTTATTTTTCTCAACACGTTTTTGGAGATCATAATCCATCACTCAGATTAAAGGGCAATACTACCTAGTGCTATCAAAATCAAATCAATTTTCTTGAACTTATAAATAACAAATAAATCAATATTTTTCAATTCTTTATATTTAACGTTTTATATGGGATGATAAAGTATCCATAAAAAAATAAGTTTCAATTCTTCGAAAAAAAAAAATGGCGGCGCTGTGTCTGACGAACGATACTCCTTTTTTTCACGGGCGATAGTCTAAAGGCGGTAATTTTTAATCTAGATCGAAAAACTAATAAACTATTTCGAAAGAAGAATGCTAAATCTAGTAAAGTACCTAGGATTTTTAAGAAATATTAATTTTTTTGTAAATGATGAATAATTATTCATTTTCTATGAATATATCCGTCGAAAATCAAGTTGAAGTTGACCGGGCCAAAATTGAAGACGCCAGAGTATCGCTCGATTTGAAAAACATAGTTTTGAGAAAACAACTTTAAAGTTTAATTTTCTGAAATTTTCATTTTTTTCCTATTTATTTTTTTCATACTTTATTGTAATAAAGATAAAAAAAAATGGGTTTTAATTTTGAAATGTATTGAAGGATGACCAAAAAAAACAAAAAAAAAAATGTAACAATTAAAAAGGGACCAATCAATGCTCACTCATTGAAATTATCTTCAAATCAGCATCTCGTACAATCGGCATCCTGACTATACTCGCAAAATCGCATTTTTGCCCATATAACAATTTTTTCCCCGCATAAACACTCTTGGATATCATTTCTGATTAGTTAAGGAAGAGTTTTAGCCCATAAAAAATGGATGAAAAAGCTACACGGTAGCATTACCCCTTAACACAACATAAGAACTCTTAGCCAGAAAATTTTAAAAATAAAAAATTGTATATATATATATATATATATATATATATATATATATATATATATATATATCATTCATGAATAATGTATTTCTATTAATATATGTCTAACTTGTTACTGTAAAGTCTAGCCTTGAAGTTATATAAATTCATTATTAATGCGTTATAATATTTTATTGTGAGGAGGGAAATGGGAATTTCCCAAACACTGACGTACAATAATTATTTAAAGTCCTTGCTTCATTAGATAATTTCGTGTAAACGATATCGTAGAGATAACAGACGGATCTGTTTCGTTAATGCTGCTCCTGCTGGTGTTTTGTCTGAGAAGATTAAGGGTATAAATTATAAACATTTATAAAGGAATATAAATATAAAAAATAATGCGAATGCGTGTGTTTATATTGTGTATTTCTCCTTGGGAGTAAAAAAAATGATAAAGAAATTTGTGTATTTATAAGTTAGACCGTTGACGCTAATCTGTTTACTAAAAAAGTATATTTTATGGAATGTATGTACTAAAATACTGTACAGTATGTATTTTAAACCTCACATTTTTTGCCCCAGATTAAAACGAGTCATGTCTTTATGGTCAAATGACGCTAAGAATAAAAGTTGACTCAGTAAAATCCCTCTGGAAGTGAGAGCATGTAGGGAGGAAACAGTTAGGGCAGTATATATAGATCTACCTTCTACTGAATCATTCCGCTCCAAATATAAGCAGTTTCGGGCGTCATTTCCTCGAGGGGTTTACGCAAATTGCAGACGTTTAAACAGTCCTTCGAGATTTTAAAACACAAGTTAAATTAGAAATAGCAAAAGAATTGAGGAGCTCTCTCCGTCGAGTAATGGAAGAACTTTATTCCAAAATTACATCGTTTTAAACTCTTGGAATACTTTTAGCACTTTCCTCCGAAGGAAAGTAGCTATTGAGGTTGGACTCATGACGGAATTTTTGAAAAATTTCTTCAAATCTTTATCGATCCTACCTAGTAGACACCGAAAATGACCCCCGTTAAAAATTATATATATATATATATATATATATATATATATATATATATATATATGCATATATATATATATATATATATATATATGCATATATATATATATATATATATATATATATATATATATATACATATATGTGTGTCTGTTAACACGATAGCGGCCAGAGTTTTGGTTTTTTCGTCACGAAACTTGGTATATAGCATTCAATTAGCAAACGATGGAACGAGTTCATTAACCACCAAAGTCGGTCCACCGGAAGGGGGGGTTTACCCCGAACCCAAAACACTAATTTGACCATGTCAGCCGTAATCTTTGTTATATTTCAACGAAACTTGGTATTCGTAGTGGTAATATAGAGAGAAAAGTGAAAAATGAACTAAAGCGGTTCATTAGGAGGGGGGGGGGGTTTACTCCGGACCCACAATACCAATTCGCCACTACCAGCCGTGATTTTTGGTATATTTCGACGAAACTCGGTATTCGTAGTGGTAATCTAAATCGGTTCATTAGAAGGGGGGTTTACTCCGGACCCAAATTCCTAATATACTCATACCGGTCGTAATTTCTGCTGTACTGTAACGAAACGCGGTATACGTCGTGGGTAACTCATGAGAAAGAAGTGTTGTAAAAATGAGCTGAATCGGTCAATCGGAAAGCGGGGGTTTACTTTGTAATATATTTCAATAGAAAAGCCCGCCAGCCGTAGGTTCACAATGCCGCCGCAAGGAGCTTTTTCTACCACTGGAGGGACTGTATCCTGTTCCTGCGTTTTATTACGTAGTGTAGTAGGTACCATGTGTAAACATAACTCTGGAAGCAAATTAATAATTGATCTGTTACTCATTACAAGTTTAAAAGAGAACTATTCATGTTTTTATTTTATTTATGTAGGATATTTTAAGCAAATTGTTCTGGAAAGCAGTCTACACTACCCAAATTCTGAGGAAAGTGCTTAGTTATGCAGCTTCTGCGTTTTCCCATAAGGGCAAACTCCAAAAAAGTATATCCAAAACATTTTTTCGTTGTGAGATGTATCATTGCTCAAATTGGCCAGGGATTAGTGTGAAATTCACTTTCAACGAAAAGAGCATTTTATTTATATCATCATCCAGTGGAGTTTTTTATTCGCCTTCCTGTGGCAGTTTCCAGTCAGCTTGTTTTCATTCTCTGTGTATTTCGAGAAGGAAAGAAAAGCGTAGTCAACATGAAAGATAAACCCGTAGATTCTCTGAAGCGTCCGGATTAGGATGGTGGGAAAACAAATTTGACCAGATGTTGATTTCGCTCTTCGTATCCGCAAAGCTTCATATACAGACCAAAAATTCATCAACAACTAATGGTCCGATATTAATATTGATGGGGTCCACCGTAGTCTAGTGGCTAAAGCCTTGTTGATTCACACGCGGATGATCAGGGTTCCAGTTCCGCTTGCAACAGGGGTTTTTCTCATTTCAGGGCACGGTGAAGAAATTCCCTGCTAACCATTGGATGGCGCTGCGCTGTAAAAAAAGCAATTAAACCTTTATATTATATTTGATTCATAATCTATTTAAAAAATTTCCACATATAGTTGGTAAAGGACAATCAACATAGAGTTGGTAAAGGACAATGACCATGAAATATAATTATTTACAATATCAATAGTAAAAATGAATATGTCTCGGGTATAGATGTTTCGAATTTTCCTGGAGTTAACTCGAGTGCTGAACGTTTTACGGATATAAACTGCCTCACCCATAATATTTTCAATTTAGCTCTTATTAATTACGAACCATTAACCGGCGTGCCATGCTATGCCCACATTCCGCATCTAGAAAAGCAGAACAAAAAAAAAAAAAAAAAAAAAAAAAAAAAAAAATTAGAAACCAAATCAGTAACTCTACAATCTAATAGCGCAAACCTGTATCTGTTCGGGTTAACAGTTTTGAACCTATGACCTTCGAACTGTGAGTCCTAGACAATTTTGACCTAGCCTATGACACTCCTCGTATTGAAACTTGATTGTGTCCTAAGTTTGTTCACGGACATTCCCCGGAAACACCATGTGGGGTATCCGTGCTTGTTTCCGTTGGGAAGTAAAAAAAAAAAAAAAAAAAAAAAAAATACAACAGCCACTTAAAAAGTTAGATAAACAGAGACAAATACACGTTGAAAAGAATAAATCTAACCACTTTGAAGTTTTAAGCACTTATCTCTTCGATTGACATCGCCCCACCGAACATTACAACAGAATCTTTTTTGTAAAGAATTTCGTAACCTTTCGAAAAGCCGCCTCCCACTTACTACGATTTCCCAACCGTTTTCGAGATATTTTAGAAAATATACTGAGATCCGAAAAATTTGTATCACCATTAATACATTTTTATCCATAAACTTCTTACCTCCAAACCATACCAAAGTTTAAATATCTTAGATTAGATGAATGTCAAATACCTGGTACAAGTTTCAAGTAAACCGATCATTGTTTCTGAATACCCAAACAGGTAATTAGTTTGGAAAAGTATGTCTATCAATTTTTCTTGGAAACGGTTACAGAAATCGCTTTAAAAATGGTTTCATTCGCTTCCCTATGTTATGGGACCTATATAACGAGTACCTGCAAGCATATGGACTCGAAAACGTAAGCGTTCCGATTTTTTCGCGCAAATTTTGCTCCAAAAACCATGTATTCAGCTGGTTAATGAACTTGACTTTTCTAATGAGAAGAATGATTTTTGTACCAAATGTCATCAAAATCGGACCATTTTTGAGCCGATGAGGAATTTCTTAATAATTCAAACCCCCCTGAAAGTACTTAAATATTTGAATATAAAAAAAAAAAAAAAAAACTTTCTTAGGGAGTTTAACTCTTAGGCTTCCACGGTCCGAGTCATTACAAATATTATAGTATTCTGGTATTGACCGTGTCACAAACTTCTTTGCCGACGTTTCGCTAGTCATACTGCCAGCTTCCTCAGGGCTTAGTCTGAGAATGAGGATGTTCTTCTAGTTGTTCAGTATAAATACTCGTCTTTGTATTCATCCGCGGGCGTAATCTGCTCTTCCATGTATCTGATTGGTTGGTCCCTGTCTTGCTTGAACCTGGTTGGTGGGTTCCATCTGGACCGTTGACTGGTTGAATTTCGTTTCTTCTTTTTTTCTTCGGCTTTTAACAAAGAAGAAGGGTATAGGCTCAGCAAATTATGGCATCCGGTGATTAAGCCGAGGAAAAAAGAAGAAACGAAATTCAACCAGTCAACGGTCCAGATGGAACCCACCAACCAGGTTCAAGCAAGACAGGGACCAACCAATCAGATACATGGAAAAGCAGATTACGCCCGCGGATGAATACAAAGACGAGTATTTATACTGAAAAACTAGAAGAACATCCTCATTCTCAGACTAAGCCCTGAGGAAGCTGGCAGTATGACTAGCGAAACGTCGGCAAAGAAGTTTGTGACACGGTCAATACCAGAAGACTATAATATTTGTTTCTTAGGGAGTGTCTACGTTCTATAGAGAGTGTCCATGCAAAATTTCAAATTTTTCTGTCGAGTGGTTTGGGCTGGGCAATGATAGGTCAGTGAGTGGTATTTGACAAATATATAGTAGACTAGCCGAATACCCGTGCTTCGCCACGGCAGATAAGTAGTTATTTTATTGTGTTAAATAATGTATCCACAAAATTAACGCTACTACATAATTTTTTTCAGTTTATTATAGCATGGTCCCCGTCATACTATATGTTATAATCAATTGATAAGTAATCAAAGTATAATGTTTCATGACACTGGGGGGCCCCGGACCAGTGTCAAGAAACAGATAATCTACAGATAACCCGTTATCTATAGGTTACCAGCATGGGCGTATATAAGGGGAGACTGAGGGGTCTGTAGCCTCTACCCCTGAAATTTTGATATAATGGTAAAAATGTGTCTTAAAACCCTGAAAAGTAAATTAAATAAGATAATTTCATTTTAGTTGTAATAGCGTTTTATTTGCCTAAATCTATTCCAAGTTCTAAATTGTTTTCCATACCCCGGAAATGGTTCCACCCCTCCCCCCGAAATTATTTCGTATATACGCCCATTGTTACCAGTAACAGCAGCGTAACCAATACAGGCTAAATTTTGTTGTCAATAATAAATGTACGTTCCAATTTAAAAATTTATGTTTCTCACATCTCATTTGGAAACACCCATTATATTTGCGAGCATGACCAAGAGGTGTTCTGACTGGGGATGCTGATGGGTGCGGAGGCTGTGTGGTTCGGGTTATTATTACCTCGGATGGACCATAACCAGGTATAGCGAAAGCTCTATGGGAGACAAGTTGAAATGAACCGCAATTAAAATGGCGATTTTGTTCTTCATAGCGTAAACTCTATGAGAGACAGTTTATTTTTAGGACTGCCATCATAGTTGAAATTTACCTCAATTAAAAATAATATTATGAAATAGATACAGTACGGTAACCGCAGTTCTTTTGTCATCCTAGCAACGCATGCTGCCTAGGCTTGCCTGTTCTAACCAACTAAAACTTTAAACCCCTCTAAAAATACTTTAAAATGTTAATATCAAAATATCCTTTCTTAGCGAGAGTCGAGTGGTTTGGGCTGGGGGATGATAGGTCAGTGAGTGAGTAGTATTTGACAAATATATAATAGATATAGGATGTCCCGAATTTGAATGGCAAAACGTCAGGAGCGTGTAGGGGTCCGAAAAACTAAGCCAAAACGTCCTTTAGAGATTTGCTCGCTTTTGGTTCGTTTAGGAGAAAATCGCTAAACAACAACGAAACAAATTTTCATTTTTCTACTTACTTATTTAAATTCTCAATAGGAAAAAATTTCTTTGTGAATTATTTCAAGAAAACAATTATTAAAATTAAATCTTTTGATACTGATATAGTTTTCCTGTACGTTATCTGCAGCGTTAATGCTTTCGAAGCGGTGCGAGGGTATGCGCGCCGATTCGCAAATAGAAGAGTGTTTAATCGACGAGTCTTTATGTTAACATTTAATAGACAACGAGAGACTGGTCATTTTATTTATTTACATATTTTTTTTATGTTATCATTTTTTCCTCATATCTTCCATGTTCAGACAGCAATCCGTTTGAATTTTAATATTTGTATAAATAGATTGGCTGGTAGTGGCAAGTTGGTAATTTGGGTCTAGAGTAATCCCCCCCCCCTAATGAACCGATTTAGTTTATTTTTACAAAATATCTTTCTATTAATATTTGCAACAACGAATATCGAGTTTCGTTGCAATACAACAATAATTTCGGCCGGTATGGGTGAATAAGTACTTTAGGTCCGGAGTAAACCTCCCCACCTCCAGATTAACCAAAGGAACTCGTTCAATCATTTGCTAGGGGAATACTATATGCAAAGTTTCGTGACGGAAAAACAAAAAACTCGGGTGTGTATCGTGTTAGTGAAATGTTCGACGTGATCCTTTACATTGGCATAACATTTTTATTTATGAACCAATTGACATGAAAACTATTGACATAACATTTTAAGTGAAGCGTAATACAATATATTAGTGAAAACCGCAACTCAATAAGATCAGCCGATTCTGAGATTAGCGCGCACAGATAAACAGAAAAAAAATCATGGTTTTGGGTACTATTGCGTTGATTAAGGGGCCGAATAGTATTTTTTCCCTAATATCTTCCATGTAGAGACAGCGATCCTCCATACTTTTAATATATATATATATATATATATATATATATATATATATATATATATATATAAAAAGATACATATATATTTATATGCATATTTATTCATTTATATATAAAAACTTATAGATGTATTGAATATTTAATTAGGGTCAGTTTAGCTCGTAAATTAAGATTCAATTGGAGAAGCCGTAAAAATATTTTATGTTTTTTCTTTTGTGACGCCAGCCATCAATTATCTTGTTAGTAACTGGACTCGTTTGCATAGTACTAATGATATACCCTATGCAACTAGATTACGCCATAGTTTTTCTCTGGAATGCCTTCTGGTTATTTCATTTATATTGATTTTTAATGGCGATTTGCTTCAAAACCAACACTGCTAAAAAGTTATAAACGCGTTCTTCACGAGTGAGAAATACTACGACCATTTCTGTCACATTACGCTAATTTATAACCTTACAGCTGGATGCTGGTATTATAAGATGTCAGTAAAAAAATTTACTTAACCGGCAAAGTTGCTTAAATGATTCCTTAATGATAGGAAACATCAGACGTAAGTTGCCATCGTGGGCTATATAAGGGTTTATTTATTTTCTAACTAAGATAGCTTACAGAGATTACAGAGACATGGGCGTATATAAGGGGGGGCTGAGGGGGCTGTAGCCCTCCCCCCCGAAATTTTAATTTGATCGGTAAAAATTTCATAAAACCCTTAAAAATAATTTTTTTTTGTTATATATCTTTATTTGAAAATTATACAATGCAATAACGTATTTTTCATAATTCTTTTGTTCTTGAAATAGAGTCATGATGTATCAGTAGGAAGAAAAAAATCCCAGTGGCCAAAACCTATTAGCTAGAAATTTACAGGGATATTTACATTTGGTTTTAGTATGGCTATTTACAATATTTACATTTGTAATGTTTACATTTTACAAGCTTAGTTTACATTGGTCTCTAGGCCATTTGCGCTTAAGGCGACAATGAGGGTTACCGGGAATGGTGGATGAGGATAACCTGTTGATTAGGGGATTGTCGTGACCAGGCAAACGGGAGTGGAAGTTAAGGTATAAGGTTTGAGACACAGAATGGAGCATTGACTATTTTACGGAGTATTTTGGATTGAAGGGATTGGATTATGTGGATATTGGATCGCTTGGCACACCCCCAAACTTCCTAGCCATACGTCCAGGTGGGTTGAAGTATAGTAGTGTATATCCGTCTCTTGTTCTGTAGAGATAATTTTGAGTGAGTGTCTAGTAGTCTGTTTAGTAGTCGAAAACGTCTGTTTGTTTCTTGTCTTTTCTTTTGTATGTGTTGGCTCCAGGTAAGTCGTTTGTCAAGGGTAAGTCCTAGGTAGGTAACTTGGGTTTTTTTCACAGATTTCGCTTTGGTAAAGATTGACGGAAGGGAATTTGGATCGTCGAAGAGTGAATGTTATGTGGGAGGATTTTTCAGGGTTGACTTTAATCCGCCATTTTATGAACCATAGTTCAAGCTGTTGGAGATGGGATTAAAGGTGTTTGGAAGCAAGTATGGGATCTGAATTGGACGAGAGGATGGCTGTATCGTCAGCAAAAGTGAAGAGGCTTGTGGAATCATGGGTGGGCATGTCAGCAGAGTACACAAGGAATAAGATAGGACTTAGGATGCCGCCTTGTGGAACACCAGCAAGCTGGGGAAAGAAGGAAGACAGAGATGATCCGAACGAAACGTTGAATGATCTGCCAGAAAGGTAGGAATTTATATTAGGTAATAGGTCGAGGGGAGGATTTTTTTGAGTTTGAAAAGCAAACCCTGGTGCCACACCCGATCAAATGCTTGAGCGATATCAAGGAATACACCAGAGCAATACTTCTTTTGCTCAAAGGAAGAGGAGATAGAGTCAACTATTCTATGACATTGGTGAATCGTGGAATGGGATATTCGAAAACCAAATTGGTGGGAAGGGAGGCAGGGTTCAAGAATTGGTATTAGACGTTTAAGGAGGAGCTTTTCAAGGATTTTTCCTATGATGGGAAGGAGGGAGATCGGGCGATAGGACGAAGGATAATTTGCAGGTTTATTGGGTTTGTGGATCATTTTAATGGTTGATAATTTCCAGGAGTTGGGAACGTAGGTTGTTCTGAGGACTGCGTTATATATATAGGTAAGGAATAGGATAGCTTTTTTGGGTAGGCGTTTAAGGATTAAGGGGGTGATAAGATCGGGTCCTGGTGCCTTACAGTTTTTTAGTTTGTGGACAGCTAAGGAAACTTCTCGAGGATGAAAGGAAGAAGGAGGAGGAGAAAGCGGTAGGGCTGAGTCTAAGAATTCTTCTACATTTGAAGAATGGATGGGGTTTTGGATGGATTCGTGGGGACGGAATACTTGGGAAAGTTGGGATGCAAAAGTTTCGGAAATTTCGGTATCTGTTTTAGCCCAGCTGTTATCATCTCGACGGAGAGGATGTAATGGATTAGGGTGGGATAGAATTCGTTTGGTGGCTGTCCATAGAGATTTGTCGTCGGGAGTAAGTTTGTGGGTGTATTCTGCGAATTTGTCATTAAAGTGTTTGTGTAGTTCGTATTGTAGCTGTCTAGTCAGTTGGTTGAGGCGTGTCTTGTCAGATGGATAGCGAGTGGTTTGCCATATTCTTCTGGCTCTGTTTTTTTCGGTTCGAAGGAATTGTAAAAATAAATTAAATAAGATCATTTAGTTCATAAAACATATTCTATTTTGTGTGTAATAGCGTTTAAGTTGGCTAAAACTCTTCCAAGATCTAAATTGTTAGTGTTCCATACACCGGAAATTGTCTCAGCCCCCCCCCCCCCCGAAATTTTCCCAGCCCCTCCGAAATTATTTTCTATATACGCCCATGTACAGAGTGGAAGTATTGATCCGTATAAAGCCCCTTTTACAGAGCTTTTTATATGCTCAAACAATTAAAAACTGTTTTGAAAACCTACTACCTGTGTTCGTGCCTACTAAACACATATGGTATTTTTGAGTCCCAATTACACAGAATAAGCTTATATTGGGCTTATTCCAAAAACGGGGAATGAAATCCTAATAATTAAAACATAAAAGCTTTTCGGGAAATATTAAACTCAAGAAGAACACATTCTGTAAAAATCATTTTAAAGAGTTGACGATTTTTACAATACCAGCCCAACAAACATCTCACATTGTATAAAAAACATGTGGATATTCACTCTTATGTCACGAGGTAATGCCATACAATAGCACTGGGCACAGTCCATTTTTGAAAAACGGTCTTGAATAATTATGGGCAGTTTTATACAATCAATGACCAATGGAATTAAAGGAGGAGGATGATAAGAAGTTGTTTTCCAAAAAAAAAAAATGCAAGAATTACTTGGCAGAACTTCCTTTTTAAACAGTTAAAGAATTATTTTCCACCAAATAACTCCTAGCGCACTAAATGTTCTAATCACCACCATAATGTTTATTACTTTTTAATGTAATAATAATTATTATATTATGTTATATAAATATAGTGTATATTGACATTTGCTATATTGTGTATTTATTTTGTTGAAATATTTTATTTATTGTCAAAATCTTTAAATGATAATCATTGATGTCTTGACGTTCCTATTTCCACTCTTATATTTACGGACTTCTGAACCTGTTTTTCCGTTCCTCATAGCCTTGACGAAGGCTTGAAACACTATACAGGGTGTCATAACTTTAGGGGGTTATTCTGCATTTCATTTGTAGTTAAATGGCGCAAAAATGAGCGTTCTATTTGAACATGTAGCAGAGTTACTCAAACTTTTGTGTATTTTCAAAACTCACGGTTTTTTTTAATGAAAAAATGTGTTTTCCGGATTTGTGGTTAATGTATCGTAAATAACGACCAAATTTTGAGAATTTACATTTAATTTACGATAAGAAACACCCATCATTGGAATATGACCATGTAAATTAAGAGCTTTACTTAATGTCATATAGATGTGAACTATTAAGTATTAGTGTTTTCTTAAATTATTCAATATTTTCTTTATCAGCTATTTGTAGACTTAGAGGTTTGCCTACACTTCAAAAGTTGCACCATTTAATAAGCTTTAAAATGGTTCCTCGTTGTTTTAGAAAACAAATTATTTGCCAATAAATGTGCTTTAGCGCGAGGGAGCCATTCTAAACACTTTTTTTGCATCATTTAACTACAAATTGCGTATAGAATAAACCCCTAAAGTTATGACATCTCAATGCAGGACACCCTGTATACTAGTTGAATCGATCCATGGAAAAAGAACTTCAGACCATTTTTTCCCAATACGAGTTTGGATAATATTTTCGCTAGTATGAGTGCTGATTTCTTTGTATCTAAAGGCAACTTCACATTTCTATGATAAAAGGACTTCAATCCAATACATAGTTGTCATAGAAACACAGTCATAATTTTATTATTCCATGTAGAAAGGGCTTCAGTCTAGTTTTCTCAAAACTACTGATTTTGGACTGAAGCTCTTTTTGCATGGATCGATTCAGTTATGATATAGTTTTATCAAGTATCATTACCCATATATATATATGAATGATTCATGAATGACACTGCCATTCGTTTTTCTATTCCTGTTTCGTCACACGCCCCTTCATATTTGTGAGTAACATTAGTGGGTAGGGCTGGTATTTATTGCGGAGTGAGCCTCATATGGTTACTAGCGTATAAATAGGAACAAAGCACTCGGCGGTCCCCTTTAAATATAGCAACCCTTAACGGACCGAAATAACTGCCTTGAGGAACGCCGATTCTGACGCATACCCTCGTGGTTCATTCACTTAGTGCTTTTTCTCGATTCATTCGGGAACTTTTAGAAATTTACATGGATCCTCTGATTGGTGCGAAATCTTCCTTACATAATGTATGGTAGCTCCCAAGCTATCAAGTTCCTTATACGCCTATAGTGTAGATTTGGAGAAGGAGGGCGCTGAATTCTGAAGATGTTAGATAATGTGGCTTTGGAATGCAAACTTCCTCAGACAGTCAGGTGGCGATGAGTGAGGTTGCAACTACATCGGACCCGTAGCTCTCCCGATCCGATATCGTTTCACCGACAACGGCCGACGTGAGTGCTCGTCAGTAATGAACTCCTAGTGAAGTGAAAATTAGTGCTTAATTTCAGAAATACCACCTAATAAGCATAGAAACCTTCGATTACCTTGTTGGAGGTTTAAAGGAGGAGTTGAGAGGCCAATCAATCTTTCGGAAGTATTTTAGTCCCGAAAAAAAAAATCGTAGTGTAACAGTCAATTTTTAACATTTTTTGAACTACGATAAGAGAAGCAGTAGTATTCATATTTTAAAATAATTTATAAGAAAGGTAGTTAGAAGGCTATAAACATTGGAAGGTTATAAACATGTTCCCATGTAATTGAATAAACAGAGGAAACAAAAAACAAAAATGCGGCTAGACAAAATTGTTCGAAATTGTATTAGCTTTCATTTAAAAAAATGTACTGAATTCGGTTGAGATGTAGAGGCTGTAGACGTTTTTGAAACAAAATATCCCGTTTTGCGCCACTTTGCGTCGGTCTTCCGATGTCTAGAAACAAACAAGTTTGAAGGCCGAGAATCGGGACTAATCAGATCGGGTTGGGTCGGGAACAATTTAGTCACCTCCATTGAGATGCTTGTGCTTGTTATCCTTCCGACAGTCGGTGACAGTCGGATCGGATCGGATCAAGACCAATCCGTGCACCCTTAGGCAGTACCCATATTGCGAAATCGTACACACGTCTTACTGAGATTGAAAAAATGCTGATTGATTTGTCAGATTTGAGAAATACGTATCATGTATTTCTCAAATACGTATCATGTATGTAAAGGAAAAACAGACATTCAAGCTGCGAAATAATTGAGCTAAAAAAACGCGAGGAACTGCAAAATCTTAGCGCGTTTCCGTTTTTATCCCTGTGTCATTTGGAAAACTATGAATAGAAACAGTTAATGTTTTGTTTTGATCTTTCGTCAAAAATATAAAACGTCTAAAAATGTATAGTAAAATCTCAAAAAGATGCCTATCACTTTTTGGCAGGAAACTGATAGTATTCTATAGGAAAGTTATTGCTTCTGCCTTCTGAACTTTCGTTGTTCGTAAACACTATAACAAATATATTTCTCATCTTAGTACTTCTTTTTACTGAGATACTCCTTTTATTGTTAAATGCAATTGGATCATGTTAATTAGAAAGGAACCAAGCGCCTTATTTAGAAAAGAAAGAAGAAAGTTTTATCTTATTTCAGCTATTTTGTTGTCAGAAATGTTATTGTAAATAGAAACAGAATGAAAATCGTTGGCAAAATATTCTATAGTTTGGCGATAAAATACTTGAAAAAGAATAATTAAGTGAATCTCCGGGGGTCTCTCGTGGTCTAGTGTCTAGCGCGCTAGATTCATAAGCGGGAGATGGTGGGTTCGATCCCCACCGGCGGCAGAAATTTTCTCATCTCAGGGCTCGCTGAGAAACTTTCTGGCGGCACCCTGGATGTCGGCGCTAATGGCCAAGATTTTTCGATGCGCATAAAAAAAAAAAAAAAAAAAAAAAAAAAAAAAAAAAAAAAAAAAAAAAAAAAAAAAAAAAAAAAAAAAAATTAAGTGAATCTCTAAGATATCGCGACTTATAGAGCAATTTTCTCAGAATGTTCATACTGTCGCTTGGTTCCTTTCTGATTAACATTGACCAATTAATTATTTAGAAATTATTAATGATTAGCAGAAAGAAACAGAGACAAAAATCGTTAATAGTTATATATACTTTTCTCGACAGTTATAGATACGGCATTGAAAATTGTTTCATTTAATTCCCCACGCGTATTTACCTATAACGCTTAAATGGAAGCGGATAAATAGTAATTTGGATTTGTTCTTTTCGTGATCTATAGGTTCTGCTAGGTAATGTCTAGTGGCCACTTCCAGATGTCGACGTCATAAGCGAGTCCCCCCCCCCAATGGAAGCGCGCTAAGAAGGAAATCGTCCGGATAGAAATAGGATTGTAATAGGAATATGGGCAGGCCTCCTTCTAGACATTGGCTAAGACTATTGCTACAAGCCTTCCTCATAGATATGTCTGGAGTTGCGCCAAATTCTATCCTAGCCACTGTCCTATGCAACTAGACAAGGCTGAAAACACCACGGCCTAGAACTGCACGCGACACCAGCTCATTCACTTTAGCAGATTTGCTTTAGAATATCTGTCGATGATATAATCACTAATACCAAAGGGGATTCTCCCTGTACTCTTGCATAGCTTTTGTCTTCTTTTAAGCCCTTAGATGCATAGGAGTGGCAAGAGTAGCTTCAAATTGAGCGTTTTTTCTCCCTCCGTCCATATATATATATATTTGACAAAATTTCAGGACTATCAGTGGTCGCAGCCCACCCCCTGAAATTATTTCCTACATATGCTCCTGATACACATGATATATATATATATATATATATATATATATATATATATATATATGTATGTAGTATGAGATATCTTCTCTTTACCGGATTCCTAAGGCTCCTATTCAGTCCATGGTAGTAAATTATATATATATATATATATATATATATATATATATATATATATATATATATATATATCACTAAACTACTCGTCCTAGATGCGAAACCCTTAGAATAAATATATTTAATCACTATGTAACACTAAGTACGGATTACACCCTACACTAACGGTATACGCTCAGTGTCTTCATCTTTTCAATTTTTTTAATAATACTTTTATAATGTAAATTAAGAGCTACATTAAAAGCCGAAGGAATTTAAACTATTGATATTAGTGTTTTCTTAAATTATTTACACTTTCCTTAATCAGCTATTTCTAGATTTAGAGATTTGCATCCGCCTCAATAGATGGTTCATTTAATAAGCTTTGAAATATTTTTTTCTGATGTATATGTCAGAACCAATAAATTTGCTTTAGCGTGAAGGAGCCATTCTCAACACATTCTTTAATTTCACACGATAATGCTGATGTCTCATCCTTCTCACACTAGGTACACACTTTTTGCTCTGATTAAGGTTAGGGGGATTTTTGTGGGAATTTTGATTTACGTTCCGGAATAAATATGTATATTTTAGTTGGAGTAGTTTTTATTTCCTGCGTTTGTGGTAGACTTATAGAGTTCTCAAGACAGTACATCCCTTCATAAAGAACTATAAATTACATTAGAATACACCAACTAATGAATTCTGTGGTAAAGGCGATAATGAATGTTTTTAATGTTCATTTAAATAGGAAATGCGTTAAATAATAAATTAGTCAACAAAAACGTTAATATCTGTAATGATCGGTATTGACGCAAGAACGAATCAATTCATTATATACAGGTGACGTGCGGAAAAGGTTGATTGAGAAGCATAATGACTTATAAATGAAATCCCTGCATAGATGTAGAATTGATAATGTTGATATTCGCCTATGATATTTCATTTCTTGGGCCGATAATGAAGTCAAAACTAACCAGTAAATTCTAGAAATATTCTTATTCATTAATTTGTTCAAATTCTAAAAATAAGTATGTAGAAATGTGAAGTCATATTGTCTGTGGTTCTATGCAGGATATAGATTCAGATTTTAGAAAAAGAAAAAAAAATCTATTTTTGTGTAATCTTTTTTTGTTCAGCCAAAACAGTAGCTCCTCCGTGCTATGCTCTACTCACTGAGATTTTTTGGCCCTTCAGAAAATTCTGTATTGTAAAACAATGCTTTCTGTTCATATAAGTAAAAAAAATATAATATAATATAAAAATATAAAGTATTTAAAATATATAAAATTAACACAGGTATGAAGAAAACAAATTAATTTGCAAATCATCTCTATTAAACATTTAAAAAAATAACAAAATAAATAACAGAACTGTAATATTAATAAAAAATAGTATAAGCAATTATTTGTTATAAGATAAAAATCATTTATGACTTTTGATCTAGGAGATTTAATGTGAGCAATTTTTTCTTCTGAAGCCGCTTCTTCCTACAACCACACAGACCACCTCTCACATGCACATACGCATACTCACGCGCGCATACAGATATTGTCCAAAAAAATATATTTGGTTGCTACGCACACATCATGAGAATTTCTAACTCTGACCTATCTGCGTTATAGGAATAATGCTTTTAAGGCACAAGTTGGAGAGACTATTCAATGCTTTGACTTGTACACTCTGATCGATGTGTTAACGTATAATATTTTCGAGCTACTGACAAGTTGCTCGGAGTGTAAAGTGTTTTAACTTGTACACTCTGACCAATGTGTTACCGAATAACGTTCTCGAGCGTCTGACAAGTTGGTTGAAAAATATTTTCAACCGGGCAGTTGGTCAGATTGTATTTTTTTTTTACTTTTACAACCTGACCGATCTGTTAATTAATAATATTTTGAAGGGACAAGTAGGTCAGAGTGTACAAAGTTTCTTTATTGGCCATCAACGACGGATACATCAGTTATTTTCTCAAAAAAACTACACTAAAAAAAATAATTACGGAGTTAACACCCTTTACACATAACAGCTTATTGTAGTTGTCGGAACATGAGTATCTAAGATGTAACTGGTTTCTAAGTTAAATCTATTATAAATTTCAAGCATACGCATAAAAAGTCCTAGAAAAAAATGTACAGGCGTCAGTCAAGGTGTCTCAAAGTGTGTTGGTTCGTTCTCTTCTAAGAAATCAATAGCACAATATACATATGAATTATATTGAAGTACGCCAAGATAATAGGTACAGTTAAGAGTTAACAAACTTAACTACTGGTACATTGGAATGGTAATGCATTTAACATAATGGACAGCTGATTATAGAATTAAGGACATGAGTTAGTAAGATAAAACTGGTTTCTAACTTTAACCTATCGGTGACATAGTGAAGTATCTAACGTCAATGGAGTAGCAACACCTTCTAGGCATTTAGAGCACGCTCTGTTGGGGATTTGTTTAAGTGCTGTTATAAAATTGTATCCGTGTCAGGGCTGATGGTTGCAACATTTCCCTCTCAGCTCTAATTACTACACACTCGACCCATCTCTGGGTCTTGTCCTTCGGATCCATCGGGGGCATTTCAAGGGCAGTCATTCGATACAAAGATGGAGTTTGGGCGCGTTTTTTAGGTGTTCAGAATGCATTTCATTACATTCTTTATCTTTAATAGGGCGATTTTACATCGGTGAGGTGGCTAATTTTGAACTTTTTTTATTTGGCATTAAAAAATACGTAAAACCCTCTATTTTTCCCTTTTTACCACCAGTCCCCATTTTTTATTATATCAATATTACTACTTTAATTATTTCAACCCTTGTTGGTCGATAACTGATCAATTATCACTCGATCAGTTATTCCTGTCAGGCGTCTACCGGTGCCACTTCTCACCCACTAAACGTTTCTTTATTTTCAAAAATATTGTTTTTTGTTTTTAAATTAAAAACCGTGTTTTCGGAACTTTTTTTTACTAATTTATCGTGAATAACGACCACATTTTTATAATCTAAATTACATAAAAGTTTCAATAGCTCTGCTACATGTACAGATAGAATGCTTAATTCTGCGACACTGAACTGTGACACCCTGTATACACTTCTCTCTTTTTAGAGTCCTTGAGTGAGTCAGTAATGAGACAGAATAGGTACATGTTTTTGTTGACAAATTTATTTTTCTTATGACCCTACATATTTCATCGGGGGCTGTTCTTGTGATGAAGTCCGTTCTCCACCAAGGGCTTACTATAGTGCGCCCACAAACAAAAGAACCAGAAGGGGCGTGGCCGGAGGGGTGCTAAGCCTTACCACTCATGGGCTGGAGGCGGCGCGTTCGCACTACCTGGTAGGGCTATAGAACGGCTGAAATTACTTGGAAATACGCTACGAGGTGCTGCGTCATCTCATCAAAACAGAATAGTTCTTATCATTTTATTACAGATATGTTGAAATAAATACACTTAATATTTTTATTGTTGATATTTTGAGAAAAATGTAAACACCTACTCCGATCTCACGTCTTGAAGAAAAGGCCAGAAATTACAGAAAACTGGCAATAGCCAGCTAAAATCGGAAATTACTCACTCCTCGTCAACGTACACTTATTCGAAAGGAAATCTGTATTACAACCAACAATTAATATAAACATGCATAGTTTCTTTGGAAATAATTATTATAATTCTTCGTGAAATTAAAAAAATAATTAAAAAAAAAACTGACACTGTCGACATTTAAGGACTAATTTCGCTTTTTAAAAAATAACAACAACCATTTTTGTAGGAAATTTAGAACGCATTTAAATGGATGGCTTACACTTACCCTCGATGTTCCAATCGTATTCCAGATATTTAAGAAAATATACGAAAATTTAAAAACTGATCATGTATGTTAACACATTTTTTCCCTATTTATTAAGTCCAAATGTAATGAAATCATTGTTTAGACGAAAGTCAAACCTAATTAAATATGTTCAACTCATTTCGCAAATATGTTATTGCATTCCTCCAAATATGTTAGTGAATCTGATCAATGGCGCTAAGGATGTTTCTTAGTGCAAGCCTACAAATCTTCATCCATTCTTTATTCGTCAAACTTAATTTAAGACTCCAAAGCGATTATAATACGGCGAAAAGATTCTCCAAACAGAATTGCGGTTTGTCTGATGAACAGCAGGTCATAAAGTACGTTAATGACAGAGGTGGCTATAAAGGTACGTTCTAAGAAGGGTAACGTAGAACACGTTACACGGTTAAAAGGATAATGGGAATAAAACGGTCTCGCGGACAGGGAGACTATTTTTTTCTATTGTCTGCTTAAGGGCTGGTTGTAATATGATTTTTCAGGGGACTTAAGACTGGTTTGTGGGCTGGATTCTCTCACATCTTAGTGTCCTCTTCATTAATTAATCCATGGCAAATCTGATTGTGATAAGCTTAATTGAGGATTTTTTTCTTTAAAAAAGAAATGTAAGAATTAGTTTAACTAATAAATTTAATTTATTCATTAAAACAAGAAATCAATTTTTTTTTTTTAAAAAAAAAGGCCTTTCTTCAATGATTTTTTATATGTAAAATGGACAGAAAGGCAATCTATGAAATACATATATTGTTGTAATTTATTATAAGAGCTCCGCAACGATTGTGATTTATTCTTTTTTAATCCACAAACGAAAACAAATTTATTTGTCCTCAATTAACAGTAAGTAAAAACAACAAAGAGAACATAAATAAAATTTTGCAATAGCAAAATTGTATACAGAATTACGTTCAATACATTATTTGCAACAGTGATATTTACACAATTATTTATTGGGCCCTTGAGTGTGGTCTTGTACCCAAGTAACGTAAATTCACATTAGGATTAAAAAAAAAGAAAAAAAAAACTTTTCATAGCAGGTATTATTATTAATTGAAATCAGATTATTATTATACCATAGAAATAATATTTCTACAGGCTTCCGACTAAGAATCTAAATGTTTTCCTGAAATCAAATGTTTTTTTTGTAGGTTGAGGTGTTTTAAATATCTTAATATATCGTTAATGAAGGGGCTACCCTCTGTCAGTAGTTCCTATAAGTTGTAAGGTAATTGTTAATGTTTCACTGTCATTGAAACGTTACACTGTCTGAAAATGGTTTGTTCTTTCTTTGTCATTAAATATGAAATATAAACACAACTAAGCAATCAGCGAATAGTTGGGATTCGGCTAAGAAAACATCAATACCTGGATGTAGAGATAGAACCAAGTTCTAGAAAATGACTATTGTTAACTTACCTGTTGATTAACAACATAATTGTTCTCATAATTTAGCAAGAAATTGTGGAAAGTGGAATCATTTAGTTATCAGTATATGATTTTTGCGTTATTTATAGGTTTCAATATATTATCACCTAAAATATTTTTTTCTCTTATTATAAACCAATTCTTGGTAGATGGAATTATTTTTCATGAGTTAATGGCGTGATTATTAAGGAATAGTATTATTGTATTTTTATTTGGTTATTTAAGTTGAATTACGCCTGTTTGATAGGTTCATTAAATCATTAATCATTGATATGCTTATATTTTATCTTATTTCAAATACTGGTGATATGGAATTTGTAAAAAAAAATAACGTTGATCCTTTCGCATACGCATTTAACAGGTTCCAGAAGTATTTGAACAGGTTCTGGAGCAGTTTTTTTTGTGGGGTTCGGCGAGACGGCAAGTGCACCGCCTCCGCGAGAACCCACCAGACGGACACGAAAAACAAGCCACAAAGAAACACCAACAACAAGACGAGCCGAAACCCTCATAAAAACCCCAGTCTGGGAGGAGTCAACGGTCGTAGGAGCGAGGGGTTTCGTCACGAAGAAGACGAGCAGGAGGATGAATGGGATGTCGTTGGGGTCTGGTTCGACCCCAGTACGGACCCTTTAAACCATTTAAATAGAGGAGGGAGGATAACTCACCCCATCGCCTCAACGGATTTGCTACTCTTGTGAAACAGATATTGTTACGAGGCGCATCACATAATCCTCTCAGAGGAATCACAACTCGGATTTGAGATGCAAAAACGCCCGTCTAACAATCTTGTATCATAGCCTAGCAAGACAATTCGTCCAAAATTATAATGTGTAAAAACAACATTATTTATTTATTTATTTTGATAATGCTCCACCTCCATGGCTAATAGCATATATTCCTCACTGTGAGTCGATGTAGGCGCTGTACCAATCGATGCCACTCCAAAAAAATTATCCATGTGAGTAGGTATGTTAAGTCAGATAGATATAAAAATAAATAGATTAAAAATAAATTAGTAATACAAGAAATAATTATGTATATCAGTAAAAAAAAAATTAAAAAAAATTATTGTTATAAAAAGAATATTGTAATAAAATGTAAAACATAAATCATTATGTGTCGCTGTGAGTTTATTGTAAGAAGAAATGAATTGTAATTCTCATGATTATGTGACCATTTGCCCGAGGTTGTATGTGAAGTCTATATTATTAAGGAAATAGCAGCGAGGTTAGGGCTTTCAAAACCAAGTGTTTTGAGGATCATCAAAGAAAATTTGCATATGAACAAGCTTAGTGCAAGATAGATTCCAAAAATTCTTTCAGCTGCTCAAAAACAGGAACGAGTTCACTGCTGCAATGAATTTTTACGCGAGTATAATGCCGACCCAAGGAATTTTTTGGACTCAATTGTAACTGGGGATGAGACAATGGTTCTATATTATGACCCACTCAGCAAAAGAGAGTCCATGGAATGGAGAAGACCAGGAGAAGCGCCTCCTTTAAAGGCAAAAGTCACGCAGTCAACAAAAAAGGCAATGGCCACAATTTTTTGGGACTGTAAAGGAATACTACTGATAGATTTTAAAGAAAGGAATACCACAATGAATGGTGAGTATTATGCAGCCCTACTTCAAGGGTTACGAGACGCCATTAAAGAGAAGAGGCGAGGGAAGTTAAGCAGAGGTGTCCGCCTCCTTCACGACAATGCCTCTGTCCACACAGCATTGATTTCCAAGGCCGCTGTGAAGGATTGTGGATTCCAAGAAATCTCTCATCCACCCTACTGCCCAGACTTGGCCCCTAGCGATTTCTACCTTTTCTCAAAGTTAAAATCTGGCCTTCGTGGAAGGCGATTTAACACCGACGAAGAGCTCCAAGCAGCAGTGGAAGAACATTTTTTAACAAAGAAGAAAATTATTTTTTTCATGGTATAGAAATGCCAAAGCGTTGTATTAAGTGTGTTGAACTTAGAGGAGAATATATTGAAAAACAGTAAAACCAGTTTTTTTCTTTCACCTTTCCTTCTATCCCAGGCCGGAAACTTATGGACCTTACTACGTATGTCATGGTGAAATAAAGCAAATTATTGGTGTGTCTGTTCTTCTGTCACAAGTCTAGCATGTTTATCAGCAGTTGTGTTTTGACCGAGGTCCTTATTTCCAGGCAGCCAAGATAGTGTTATATGTTTCTGTCGAGTCTGTAAGTCTGTAAGTGTTGTGTACAGGTTCTGGAAAAACGTTAAAGAAATAAGTCTTTATTTTTCTTGAAAAAATCACTCATCAGACAATACGCTTGGGTACATGGATAAAAAAAAATTCGATCAGCTGCATGGAATCTTTTAACTGAAATGTATGTTTGTTTTTTTTTTTGGTGTGGTGAATCAAGAAATGATTGAAAATTTTTCCATCTCGAACAGGTGTCTTTTAAAATATCAGGGGCGGACTCCTAAAATACACAAAAAATGTAAATGATCATTTCTCTTATGCTTAATTGAAGGCTATATTGTATCCGCTGTATTTATTTCAAGCCAGACAACATTGTAGTCATATACGGCTCAAAGTAGAATTTAAGTTTATTAACCCATTCGAGACGACGATTTTATTCGAACACGGTCCCCAGGAGCTAAAAGTTTTTTTGTAATTTTTTATTTCGTTACTTAGTAATAAAAAAGAACAAAAAAAAAAAAAATGCTTACTATGGAAATTACCCAAATCGTAAGTGAATTCACATAGATAAGACCATTGTTCACCGCGTGTGCACCTCGCTCTTCGGAAATGTTTTATTGCGTGGAGCGGATTTTTCCTGTAATTTAAAGATTTCATTAAGAAAAATCATATTTCGACGAACAGTTCACTCAGAATAACTGCTACTTGCTCATTGCACGGTGTGCATCCTCGGGAATCAATTGCACACACGGTGTGCAATCGTTCTCGAATGGGATAAACAACTCTAGTGGGATGGGGTATCCCGGACCCAAACTTCTAATTTGCCAAGTGATATTTAAACTACTAACAGGCCATAACCTAGCACATTTAATTCGCACTATAAATTCTTGCCAGTATGTAATATAAACCCAACACAAGTAAAGGGGGGGTCAATGGAAGTAAGCAGCACAGCAAAACGTATATATTTATAGTTGCGGTTGCCTTTTTGAGTAATATGTTCAGTTTTCCCAACAACTACAAACTTACTAAGGATCGCCATGATCTGTTGATGTATCAAACCTTGCTAAAATAAAGCTAATTACGCACTGGCAAGTAAATTATGAAATCCATTCAAGTTCCTCTCAAATCAAATATGTTTACATTGAGATGTAGTTTTCCTTCTTTTTGTTCTCTCTCTAAATTTTATTATAGATCTTATCAGAGAGTCACACCATAAAATATATGCGAAAATAATGGTTTTTATTTCTTGTTGCGTGGGCGTATTACAGGCATCTTAACAAAAAGAACCTTGATAACCTGTATCTTATCTATTCAGCTCATGAACCCCGAGGGACTTCCTTATCACATGTTTTGCAGACAGCAATAACGAAATAGTATCGATAATATAGTCTATTACTACATTCTTCGCACTAATTTGTTTGCACCTAAATACCAAGAAAAGATAAATGATTGCATATTTAAATAGTGCCCGCGACTTCGTCCACGTGGATAGTGACTTAGGGCAGCATTTTCGGGATATATCTTTTGGTTAATTTTGGATTATAAACACTGTCGTATGGGTATTTTTAAAAAAAATCTACTTCACAGAAATGCTTCTCTATACACAAGCATACAGACTACTAGGATTGCTAAAACGTGACAGAGCCACTAAGCTGGTCCTTTAGGGATTGTTAAACCCTAGTGTGTATAGAGTATATGACAAACGGCAGACATACAGAAAATTTTTAAAAACCATTGTTTTGGGTACTATTGCTTTGATAAAAGCCCCCAATAGTTTTTTTTTCATATATCTTCTATGCACAGACAGCGACCCGTTAGAATTTTATGATATGTATTAGATAGATTACGGCTGGGAGTGGCAAGTTGGTAATTTGGGTCCAGAGTAACCCCCCCCCCCCTCCTAATGAACCGATTTAGTTTATTTTTACAACATATTTTTCTATTAATATGTCCACAACTAATACCGAGTTTCATTGTAATACAACAATAATTGCGGCTGGTATGGGCGAATAACTACTTTGGGTCTGGAGTAAACCCCCCTGCCCTCCAGATGAGCCAATTTTTCTGGTTAACGAACTCGTTTAATCATTTGCTAGGGGAATACTATATACCAAGTTCCGAAACGAAAAAACAAAGAACTCTGGTTTCATTCATTGTTTTGGGTACTCTTGCGTTAAAAAGGGCCCCAATAGTATTTTTTCCCAAATATCTTCCTTGTACAGGCAACGATCTGTCAGAAACAAACGTCTGGAAGAAAAGGCTTTTGAAGAGATGCCAAATAAAGACAATAAAACTGGACCAAAATTACCAACTTGCCACTACCGGCCGTAATCTATCTACACATATAATAAAATTCTAACGGATCGCTGTCTGTACATGGAAGATTTATGGAAAAAAAATACTGTCAACGCAATGGTACCCAAAACAATGATTTTAGAATTTTTGTCTGTTTGTTAATAGTGTGCGACACTTGAAGAGCTAGTTTGAATTGACTTCTAATTTAATTCTTCTTTAATTCTGTTTTTATATGAATAAATATTTAGAGTATTAAAAGATATATCATAATGATTTTTGTTGGCATAAAAAATACTAGTACTAATTTTTGTATTGTAAAGAACCAATGAAAATAATGATAGAAACCTATTTCTTTAGTATAATTTTCATAGTGTATTGAAATACATGTAAGTTGTTATATAAAGATGATTCTTTTCTATTTCCTCATTTCTGAGAGATGGTCCCACTTCATTATTTTGCAAGTTTATGAGATACAAGTTGAGCAATGGCCAATGAATCAAGCTGTTACAACAGAATATATTATCCACTTTGAACGTCACAGGCAATGATAGCACTATCTATTAGACCTACACATGTAATAACTATTTTTCCAATCATATTCTTCCAAGAATGGGAGTAGACATATTTCGACGTTATTTAATCTTCTTTATTAGTGATAAAAAAAAAAAAAAAAAACCTTATTGTATGCTGACAGAATGGCTTAGAAAAACGTCCGTACTGCAAACGTGAGCAAATACTCGTAAAGCCGACCACTAAAATAATTACAACACGTTTTGCTGTTTTAGCGTGTTTTATCTCTTATAATACAAAGCAAAATCTAGACGACACCAAACAGAAGTACTGACGAGAAATGTTCATGTTTCATTAACATAGGTTAAGGGAACAAACTGTGATCAAAGTTCACATTTTTGTGTAAGTCTTTACAAATGTGTCTATTTGCGAAAAAATGTTTTGCATTGTACGACATATATGTGAACCAGCAGAATCCGTCATTTCGCTAGCTAAAGTGAATACCACAAAAAGGGGGTCACAGTACAGTATGGTGTGACCAAATGTGGTGATCAAAGTCAGTTTTGGACTTGTCATATATTTTTTATTTGGAACTATCAGCTGAAATGGTTAGGGACAACAAGAATAAGTAGCATACAGAGCTTGTAGTAATATTTGCAACATAGAACGATAGTCCCACATAATATCCTACATATAGGAACTAGAGTTAAGTTTTGTTTAAAATGTTGCTTGGCACTATTTTGCCCCTACCTCTTCAATTGTTGATTGTATATTACTTTTGGAAAACATGGACGTACTAATGTTGAGCTTTAAGCACAAACTTAGTTTATTGTTAAGTTACGACTTTGGCCATATAAAACCTTTATCATACTTGACTTTATGTCTTTGGCTTTGCTTTAATCGTCGCTAGAACCGTTAAGGGCGTGTAATTGATTCTAGTTTGCACACAAGATCCCTATATCTCAAGTAGGATAGCTTGGCAGAGATCCCTGTGACTTCCCGCTGTTCCTCTTCCCCCACAGGAAGTACATTCCCTCCTAGTTCGGGGTACGTTGAACTTCAATTGCACTCCAGTAGTAACGACTTTCCTTTCACTCCGGCTGCGGGCTCTTTGTCCTAGCCATTGCTTTTATTTAGCTCTCACCGCGGGCTTCCCAAATGGCAGTTGGACTCAAAAGATCCTGGTAACGATCAACGGGAATTGTGTTGTTGGCACATACTGGACTCATTAATAGAAAAGTGTGAGTTGACACTGATGGTAAAGCGTGAATTTTTAATTTAAAGAATTGAATAAGTTCTAAATTGATGTTAACGTATCTTAATTAAATAATATTTGCGATTTTGTGAAATATACATGTAAATAACTCCTTTATAAAAAATAAAAGAAAAAAACTTAAAGGAAGATTAATTTATTTTTTAAATTAAAATATTAAGATGATGAAAATGCCATTTGGAAAGTAAATAAAACCAGATATTCATTCCTTGCAATAAGTTGTACATTTATTGCAAGTACACATTAATTTACATTACTCTTTGCAGTAGTAATTCTCATTAAAGGTGCCACCCAACAATTTCTGTCTCAATCCGAATGTGTCGTTACACTAATGGGAACCCGTGGCACACAATATGGATTTAGGCAATTCCCGTTAAAAAAAAAGTCAGACTCGCAGACTGCGTCACCAAAGCATGTTTCCAAATAATGTTTTTCTTTTTCTTTTATTTAAAGCGTATAAACCTTTGTAAATGCACCCTTGTAAATTAGTGTTAATGCGATGCCTTAATGAGATATCTTATTGTCTTTAAGTTAAATATTTACACATTTTATATAATAGAATGTTGAAGTTTTTAATGGTGTTACTTGATTTGTGTATAATATTTAAAACTACATTTAAAAATGATTCCAGATTGTTGCGCATAACCAGGGTTTTGTTTACTTTAATCCCGGGCCATCTGCCACAACAATGATAGTTTATTTAGTTGTTGCGTTTATTTTAAAAAATTAAATAAATTTATGAACTTATTAGGGCTGTTACTCATATCGTTCCTACCATGTCAAACTATCGATATGGACATCGGAGCAAAAAAGCAAGCGAACATATTCGATCCATTGACGAAGTAATATATTGAAAAATGGTCTTATTCGACACTTTATTTAAGGCATTGACGGCCTTCTAAAGGGGTTAGGGTTCTGACAATTTGCGACAAGCCGTACCGTCTACAAACCAAGAGCAAAGTATCAAATCTGAAAAACGAGATTTTTCATATTCGATAGATTGACATGGTAGGGACGATATCTTCACTCAAACAACCAATAAGGTCAATTAGAGACTCTTACGTCATTAATTACGTCACAACAACCTTGTCAATCTTGTGTGGCCTACCCTGGGCCGATCAAGGACTACCTCTGCATACCCCATATAATGTTTATAACTAGTAGGAAGGAATAAAACCATCAGTCCGAATTTTCAAGCATCGCTTTCTTGCACCTGGTTGGTTCTATGGAAATTTACGCCTGTACCTATTTAGTAGGTTCAAATTGATTAGTTGTTCACATGATTACCTTCCTCTTACTGAAATTTCGCCACCGTTCTCGAGTTATTTAAAATAAATATACGAATATATATATATATATATATATATATATATATATATATATTCAATACATCCTCAACTCAAACCAAAATGTTTTTTCTCCAAAATATAATTTTGTAAGAATTTTAAATCGTTACAATAAAACACCTGAAATATTCATACAAATTAAAACTACACATATTTTCTTGAGGTATGGGTCATGAAAAGTCGACATTTCACGTCGAAACTGGATTGCACCGTAGGGTCGACGTAGTAAGTAGATGTAGTGTCCTCTATATAGGGACAAATCAGGCCTCGTAGGACTTAACCATTCTTTTGAAACGATTCAAAACATAGCTCACATTTCCTTGTATTACTCCAAATATTAGATGAAATAAATAGCTTAACTTAAAAAAAAAGAAGTTTTATTTATCTCTTCAATATAAAACGTATTTCTTGTTACATTAGTATTTATTTGCTAACTGCCTATACCAAGTTGAATACGCCGGTTCTCCTTCAATGTTACGGAACGTGGGGAGTGCCCGGTACTTGCCATTGTAAAACGATGAATGAATGAACAAAGTAAGTATATTTTTCTTCTAAGATAAATAAATTACATAAAATGCTGTAAGAAAAAATATTTCAAATTTACAAAAACGCTTGACCAGGACCCATCAGCTGGCGTGGTAATTTGCGTACACCGAGTGACAGAGTAGTAAATGAGAAGCATACAAAAAATAACAAAAGGAGCCCTCCTCCATAATCTATGAAAATAAATGGTTAAGAAATAATAGAATTAAAATAATAACTCTGGCTCATCTAATTAGAAAATATATACAATGATATAACTGAAAACTTAAAATAATCATACTAATAAATAAAATCCTGGATTAACAATAATAAACCAATGGCACCCTATAGACAGGAGCTAACAGCTCAACAATTTATACTTCCTAAAAAAATGTATAAGAAATTTTTGATGAAAATCGGCCTTGCACAATCGTCCCCTTTCTTTCGAAATGTCCTAGTCAGAAATTAAGTATATGCCCATCTTATTTTCTAATTTTATAAACTTATTGAATTATATAATTATCTTCAAGTTTAATGATAGCAGTAATTCTAGCTGGTCACAAATTATTGTGGAAAAAATATAATTTGTCCAAGTGATGCAACGTTTCAACTTTTTTTTTTTTTAATATTAATTTTATTATTACATCTGCAATTTATTTGAATTGTTTAACACATTAAAGCAATTACATTGATTTCTCGATTCCGGTTTAGCTAAGGAAAATATCTCTCTTTTTCTATTTTTTATTTCAATGAGGAATATTAATAAATACATCACTTCCTCTTAAAAAAAAAAAAAAAAAAAAATTACATTTGCTAGGATTATTCAGAGTTTAAAATAAGACAAATTGGACAGATAAGGATATTAACTAGGTATTCTAGTTTTCCTTAATGTTTAATAAGGCTACTGAAACAATATGACATTCTTGAAAGAGTCTAAATAATAAAAGGAATATGCTCATATTTTATAATTTCGATATCGACTCCGCTTATGACGTTTACCGAAATGATGATGATGACCCGAAAGTACTGAAGAAAAATGTCAACTTTGCATTACCAAAAAAGCGAACAAAAAAAAAAAACGGTCCTTTCAAAATTTGGCTCACACGAAATATATATGTATATATAGACACACACAAAGAAGTATGCCTAAATAAGAAAACAATGTTGAGATTTTATGTCACTATTTGTATTCGAAAAAATAAAATAGAATAATAGAATTATGAACAAATAAATTAATAAAACCTTCAACAGTTGCTGGTTTGCTATGATTGTGGGCAAACCTTTTCGCTATTCCGATTTTGAAATTTGTCGGTGTAAATGTACGTTTACCTCCGGTTGTTTAAAAACATTTTAATGCATTCGTTTTTCCCCATCAAATGGATATTTCATGCTTATTATTATAAGAAATCAACCCGGAAAAATGTAAGCAGGTTACATTCACTCTCAACCGGAGATCATGCCCTTCTGTACATCTCAAAAACACTCCACTACCAGTATCCAGCGAGGTTCGATATCTAGGATTATACCTTGACAGCCGACTGACATGGAACCCTCACACGAGACTGAAAAGACAAGAACTGAACAAAAGATACGGACTACTTAGACGACTCCTTGGACCCTCATCTAAATTATCAATACAGAACAAACTAACGATATACAAAACAATCATTCGACCTATATGGACATACGGACTTGAACTCTGGGGATCTGCAAAGCCATCCAACATCAACAGAATACAGGCATTCCAGTCAAAAGTGCTCCGTAAAATTGTGAATGCCCCTTTCTACGTCTCAAACAAAACCCTTCACAATGACCTCAACATTCCATTTGTCCTTGAGAACCCGTTTCCAAATGTTCCACTCCAAATTGTCCTACCATCCTAATCCCGAAGGTCAATCCTTATCATCCCAATCCCATCCAGACAATCCTCCCAGGCGGCTCAAGAGACAGTGGCCCCGAGACAATTTACTTACCTGATGTTATCGTTACCATCAAAATATTTACTGCGTCATCTGTGGAAGTGCCAACAGTGGCTGTTTCCTTCCATATTTTGTATGTTTTTTATTTTATTTTACTTTTACCGTTTTTGTCAACTTGTACATAATATCTGCATCATCAAACTTGATCATTGTTTATAATTTGTACAGATTTCAAATAAATAAATAAATTATTATAAGAAACATTTTTGTTTGTAGAATAATACTTATTACGTATTCTACTCATAAAATACTAAAATGAAATAAAAAATAAGAAACTAAAAATTAAATACAATTAAAAAGGGGGGAAATGCGTCTATTAAAAAAAACTACCTGTAGTGGTAAGTACCTACATAGGAATCGATAGGTATCCATTTTATGTCAATATTATGAGTTAGAGTTACATAAAAAGAAAAATAATAATAAAATACTTGCACTTTTAAGATTTTACAAGGAGGTATTAATCAATAATGTGGACTATATGATAAACATCTTAAGTAAAAAAGCAGTATTTTTTAATCTTTCTAGTCTTTAGTGAAAGGAAAACGAATTGAGTTTATATTTGCCCTTTCAGGAAAAGCATAGATCCGCTCGGTTAATTATAGAAAAATGTTTATGAAAAGAAATTTCATCAGGCAAACATATTGTTAAGCAAATGCCCGAAGGTCGCCCCGAGGACAAATCTCTTTTATTTTTTCATCGCCAGCCTTTTCATGATATATGTTTTCGCCATCGGAAGTGGATATGTTGACACTGCTTTGCTGCGGATAACTTACCGACGAGACAATGGGTTTTGAATAACGCCTTCATTGTCCGGCTCTCTGAAACCTTACCTCATGGAATTGGATAGCGCCGTTTCAAATAGTGCATCGCTTTGCAATAATCAACTCGTCGGTTCTTACAATATTACAACGATGATATCTTGAAGCAGTTCTAGCGTTTTTCTCGGAGTTCAGTCTTACTACTTCAACCACACCCGACGTTGCTTAACTATTGAGGGTCTTGAAGGCGGTATGACCGCTAACGATTTGAATTTGTTGATAAGTTGGCAATGTTGCGCAATAAATTCCTTGTTTGAATCTGATAAACAGATATTCGATCCGGATTTAGTAGACTGTGTGAATCAATTGTTGTATAAATAACTCATTGAAAACAATTGCTTCATAGCTAGCCCTATTTGGTTATGTTCCCATTGTGTACTCTAATCAAAAATCTAATTACATCTATGGCATAGATAACGATAACATTGAAGATAAATGCGATATCTACATATTTTATAGAGAATATTTTTATTTTACGGCGCATCGACATCTATGTCATTAGCACCTCCATTCATAGTTCTCAACCCTTTCTAAACATCTATAGTGGAACAAGACATTTTTCAATGGATCTAAAGATGTGAAGCAACCTTCTGCAAGCGGGATGTGAACCCACATTAATTTAGGTAGGAATTCGCCCTACCCAATGGGAGGTCTACTGCTGTTATTTTTTCTTCACTAATATCATGTGAAGATAATATTGTATTTTATTTTAAATAATTAAAAAAATAATTAAAGGTGGGTAGCGAACCTTCCGAATTACTATTTTACTATTAACTACTTATTTGGCTATTAGCTCCGGGCTATCTACACGTTGCCACCCTTATATAATACCAGCAGCACGTAGTCGGTCACTCATTCAACCCAATTCTTATCCAATTTAAGGCATGGTTTCGGACTTTATTGTCCTTCTTCAGGCATAATACTTCAAGCAATTATAGGTAAATGAAAGTTTGGATTGGGCTTCAGGGCAACCAACTTCATTGTTATCGTTGCCCGAATTTCTGTTGCTTATTTTCATCTTACATAGTACAATATTTTGTGATAATTGATAGCACTTTTGTTTTATTTTTTTTTTTGGAGGATATCTATTTACATTCATAGTATGTACAATTCATTTTATACACAGTTCTATATACTAACTAGATGCATCCGTGCCATTTACATAAAATTATATTTAGAGTTTTGCATTCAAGCAACCTACGACCTTGCTCTCTATAAAATACTTCATTTCATTTTTTTTGGGGGGGGGGAGGGGAGGTTTAAATCAAGGCCCATGCTTTATGACAAATAATAATAATGTCAATAGTATCCCAACCTTCATCCATAAATTACATGGAGTATTTCTATAATGTGATAAATTTGTTTCAGCTAGAATTGCTGTATGAATTTATTGGTGAAGGTAAGAATTATTTGGCATACATCATGGTCGTTGATTTTCCTATAATTGCTTAAATTATTATGCCTGAAGAAGGACAATGACGTCCGAAACGTTTAATCTCATATGAATAGGAAATTATTATACCTATGTGAGACATTATTATTAGAATATATAACACATACAATAATAATTGGTGTTATTTCGTTCAAATGTAATAATACAACATTTACTTTTAAACGGTAAATGCTTCCGTAGTTTGAAAGGAATTTCTCCAAGAGAAGCTCCGATATTCTATGAAATGAAGAAATTAATGATTACATTTTGTAAGTGATTAACAAATACTTGAAGAGTGAAGATACAAAAAAAAAAAAAAATGTAAGAGGATCTGAATACTGAAAGCCGAAACACAATGGGCCGAGGTATTGCATAAAGGAGTCCTTGAGACATCAATGTCAAGATCAGGCCAAACTCCTTACTCATTCTAGGCGACTCAAATACAATTTGTACCAGATAGGAAACAGTTGTACCCTATAATGTGGCATAATGTTGTGCTTAAAGTATTGCACCAGGTTCCATTGAGAGTACAAGATCAGGCCAAACTCCTTACTCATTCTAGGCGACTCAAATACAATTTGTACCAGATAGGAAACAGTTGTACCCTATAATGTGGCAAAATGCTGTGCTCAAAGTATTGCACCAGGTTCCATTGAGAGTACAAGATCAGGCCAAACTCCTTACTCATTCTAGGCGACTCAAATACAACTTTTAGCAGAGACGAAACAGATGCACGTTATAATGTGGCATAATGTTGTACTCATTGTATTACACCAGGTTCCATTGCGAGTACCTTCCTAAAAAGATATGTAGGTGCGATGAAAACACAAAACATGTCGGGGATAAAATATAAAATAATATAGTATAAAAACGGAAGCCTTACTGCTATATCGACCTTATGCCTTCGAAATATTTATTGGCTCTTTCTCCAGAATAATTCATATTTTTCTTGAAGAAGCTGGCAGGAGTTGCTCCCCAAAATTCTTGTAATCACTAACGACGTTAGCGACGTTTCGAACCTGTTCAGGTCCATTATCAGGCATCTTCTGTTAAGTTGTTTAAAGGTCTATTGTGAAAAGATCACGAAAATAACGGAGGTGGATTTTTTTTTAATAAAAAAAAGTCATTATTTTTAAAAATATTATATACATATTAATATACGTTTTCCCCTTATTCCCATTATGTTAGTATCCTAACACTTAGAAAGCCATGTCCGAAAAATCGGCATTTCTTTCCACGACGCGCCGGTGGGAAACGAACCAGCCATCTCCCGCATTAGAATCTATCCACTAGACCACGGGGAGAACCTCTTGTTAATAAAATACTTATAGAATTAAATGAAGTCGTTTTCAAGGCCACATTTTTAATTATTTTCAAGAAAAAATAAAACAAAATTAAAATTGCTGGTACTCCAACTCGACGAATTGAGTTGACACCATTTAACACGTTATTCAACTTCAGTCGCATTCCAAAATTATAGAAGGATAAATGTTGCTTTTCAAGTAGGATTTTACTGGTATTTAAGAAAGTTTTTATATTCTAAGCAAGAGTTGAAAATGGGCTAAGATGATGAGACGGACATGATTTTTTTCATAGACAGCAATGTATTAAAGATCACGGAACGCAATATTTCGCGTCCAATAGCGTCATAGGGAAAATAGCTCTAACATCCTGTAATTATCTGTAATTCCATGTTCTCTACAGACCACCTCTTTTCCAGAGTACGAGTGTTCTTTGAATGTGAGCCAAATAGATATTCCCCTACTCTTGGGAATTCCGATTCCTACTCCTGGCGGTAGGAGTTCCGGCAGGAGTGACTGACCGGGAGTAACCGGTGACAGGGCTTGAAGAACTGTGATTACATACTGTTATCGGAAGTTCAGGCTGAGCCAGGATTTCCTCGAAGAGGCCAGCCATTGTAGAGACCGCAATCACCTGCTATTCGGAACAGTTTTCACCACAGATATCAATTCCGTCTTCCTATAGCTATTTATCTCAATAAAAGACGCAATAATTTATTTTTCATTATACTGCATCAAAAAACATGTGTTTTTTTGATACATGCGTATTTTGAAAATACTCGGTTTGAGTCCGTAAAATAGTACTTTTCGGGCCTAGGCCCGAAAAATCTTTTTGGTGCGCTAACCTTACCTGCTACTAATAAACATGTGTTTGAAGGAGGTTACTTTTAGATACTGTGATTCATTCTAATATTTGTTTACTTATAATAAGTAGTGTGTTTTAGAGATGAGCCAGAACTGGAAAATAATTCCTTTAATCAAAAGTTATCAGTATTCCAAAAGGCAATGCCAAACAAAGGTTTTAATATAATGAATAATCAGAATTGTACTATAAATATTAATGTAAATGTATAAGTACTTTTCTTCTATTATAGGTTAATAAACAGATTTTTTTTTCAAATAAAAAAAAGGTGTCAATTTAATTTCTTTTAGGGTAAATGACCCGATCGTTGACACTGCTCCTTAAGTTGACACTTCAAATTTAAATTTGAAAAATAACAATTAGGTTCAAGAGAATTCAATAAGTTTGTATCCAATAGAAAGAACAGTTGTTGAAGAATAATGTTGACTGACCCGATCAACTATGCAACTCCGTTAATAACATCTGCCGCCATTTTAGTATGAAAAATCCTCGAGTCAATTCCTGCTGCTCTCTTCACTTAGTGAATTTGATAAGAGATTAAGAATATTTCTTAAGAATTTTGTTTTGTAATGCGTGCATTACATTGTTTTTTTTTTTTGTGATCTCTGTGAACTCTATGATACTAAAATTATGGACTGCAAAAGATTTGACTCAAGTTAAATAAAAAAATCTTGAGATTATGGTAGTGTCAACATTGGGAACACAATAAACGACCATGGCTCCTTTTCTTGACACTAATGTCAACTTTAGGAAAACGGTTGGCTGTGATGCTTCCTAGCACATTTAGTTGAGATTTTCATTAGAAATTCATGTATCCTGATTTTATTAATTTCTTATTACTGGAACCTTAAGTCGACAACATGTTTTCATAAATTTGACATTCTGTTCCTAATGTTGACACACAACGTTTTATAATAGTTTTCTGCAATTCGAAATGGTCACACAACTTCTTAATGTATTAGTGGTGCAATGGTTATAACTGGCGGTACCTCCAAATGCTTCTCACATTATCCAATCTATGGATGTATCAGGGTTTCGAACATTTAAAGAAGGTTGGAAGCTAAAAGTTCATGAATGGACCGTCAACCATATGGAAAATCCTGCATTAAAAAAAAAACACAGCTGAAATCACCAAGAAAGAAAGAGCCAAGCCTAGATTGAACAAAAAAGAAGAAAAATCCCTTACAAGAAATAACTTTTAAATACTTCTCGTCTGAAAAATAAGGCGAGAAACTCCATGACTGAGGAAGATGGTGACTCCACCGACTAACATGAGCTTTGTAGAAACAACAGGTGTAACTAAACCATCATCGATGTCAACAATTGAGGCAAGTCAAGTAGATAAAACCACAAATAACGAATATAAGAAGAATGCAGAAAGTTGAAGGAAAAACAGCATGTGAAATATGTTTGACAAGTGGTGAGGTGGATTTCCGCCAATGCAGTTGTCCCTTGTTGCTAGGAATAGAATAAAAACTGTTTTTTCCGCTAATGGCATGATTTTCCAATATCTACTAGCCAAAAACTTGTAAACTTACCAATCCTCTAGTATTTGGATAAAATACATTAATTTCCAGAACCACTGACTCTACATGGAAAAATTCGGAGGCATATTGTTATTCTTCCTAGTTATGATTTTCAGTTAAAAATAATTGTTGTACGTACTAATTGTTTGTTTTTCGAAAAGGATCTCTTTCGAATTCATTACATTTTTCATTGTTCCAGCAGTTGTCAATCCAATTTGGTTGTTTATTTAAAGAATAAAGTTGTCTTATTTTCATTTTCCCTCACTGTCATCCTTAGGAACAGAAAAGTCAAACTTAGGCACCGACTTACTGCAGACGTGTCAACATTAGGGCCAAAGTAAGACAGCCTTTATTGATTTATTTTACTTGAAATACTTAATGTATCTAAAATTTGTTTATGTGAATTTCATAGAGAATGAGCTCACGAATAATTTGATATATTCAAAATTTATTATCTTCAAAAACTAAGCGAAGAATTATTTTAAGTAAAATAACCCCTCCTTAAAGTGTCAACTATTGGGTCACTTACCCTACTGTATGTGTAAGTTGTTTGTGAAATATAAAAGGGTTTTAATGTACTCAAGTATGAGCAGTATAATGAAAAGTATTGTTCATAACACGTACCAAAAGTGTGTTTTCGGTGCTTGGTCTAATTTCCGCGCTCGGCTACGCCTCGCGCGTTAAACTCGGCCGCGCACCGAAAACAACTACTTTTGGTACTAGTGATGAAAATAACTATTTATAAATTATGCGACATTTATAGGAGCCTCAATAAACTGACAGCCTTATAGACTTATTTGTTACAAATAATATATACATATATATATATATATATATATATATATATATATATATATATATATATAAACGTTTAATACAAATGGTGAAATTCAAGTTAGCTGGCTGGCGAAGACCGGTCATAAAACCTCCATTGTATATATTCTCTTGGAAGAGTACTTTTGAAGTCTCAACTTCATCTTCAGTGTCTTCCTATAGCTCAGCGAAGTTTACTTAATGACTTCTTCCAACTCTACTGGTCCCTAGTGAACCTTGCTGAGCTTTTAGGAGGGCACTGAGGATGGTGTTGTTAAATCTCGAAAGTACTTTGACAATAAATTATATACATACATTGGGTCTTAACCAACTCTCCTTCATCAAAAGTCAGAAGTTTAAAACATACCAATGACTGTGCCTCTCTGGTAGGTTGATTATTTTCAGAAATGAGCTCCTTAAACATATTCCCTGTTCTTGTATGAATATTTTAGATATTATGTCAACATGTATCTAGCCCAGCGCTTAATGATCATAAAAGCAGATGGGTGAACCGTACTACGTAAAAAAAAAATAAATAAAAAAGGATATGACCTAGTAGCTCGCAAAGGCCTAGGGGCAAGCTCTGTATAAAATTTATAATTTTGGTTACGGTAAGAAGTTCGAAAAGATATATATATATATATATATATATATATATATATATATGTCTGTGTTTGTGTGTGCCCATTAAAAATAAGAAAGGTGGATCCAGTGAGTTTTTTTAAGCAATTAACAAAGGAAATCATTTCATTAGAAGTATCCAGGAATATTTCTCCCCGGCATATCTCTTTTCTGAGCTTTTCAAATCAAATTTCTCATGAGCAAATTATGGAAACGAGCGAAGACGACTAAATTCCTGCTAGTTGGGACATTTTTTCGCCAATCGCTAAATTAAAAGTAAAACATGACTAATTTGCTAGTAAAATATAGTATTTCTTTTAGCAGGAACTCCTAGATTATATAAGTATATGTCGAAGATGGTCAGCATTGGTCATGGTGGTTTTTAGCAGGAAGCAATTCGCCACCTAACTACTTTACATATACATCTGCTGAGTCAGGAATGAATTTTTTTTTCGATTTTGACGACTCAAATGGCATTGAGATTTTAGTAATGCATGATAGACAAGAATGAAAGATCCATAAGACGTAGATAACTATAAGATAAATAAGATAACTTTAAAACATATATGCAGGCCATATCAGGGACGTATTTTTTACTTGTTTGTCTTGTTTATTACAAATAAAATGGATACCAACATGACTTCTTGTAAATACGCCATCTTACAGCCGCCTACTTTTAAATCCAGCAAAAAAATATTGTGTTAACAACTGATACTTAGCTAATAGTTGATACAAAGAAAATAGTTAAATACCTCACATAAAAAAAAAAAAGAAAAAAAAAAAAAAAAAAAAAAAAAAAAAAAAAAAAAAAAAAAAAAAACGGAGCTTATGTAGGGGTCCTCTCTCCCCTACATATGCTACGAAAACCTGAGGACATATCAAATTGTTCAATAAAACATGAAAAATACATTGTATAATTGTCTTGAATAAAGACTACGACCAGGTGCACCTTCAAACAGAAGTCAGGCCAACTCATGCCTGCTTGATTTTATCCCTAAACCAGTCCTGGGACTGTAGGATGAACCTCTCCCAACAGGAATCCAAGTAGGGTCTTTCAGATTTTAGTCTTTTTACTCTTTTACATTCCCTATGTCGTTTTTTTAGATCCACGGCCAGGACCGGTTTGTATCCTCCCAGTCCACGCACTCCCTCTCGCTAGGAAGCCGATTGAGTCATTGCTAGGCAAAAGATCCTTTGTTTATAATTATTTCAACTACACCTTAAAAATCGAAAAGAAAAGCTGTTAGTCTTATCAGCAAAAAATATCTCAAGAAAACTACTTAATAGCTATTTTGCTTATAAGAACATCATAGCGTTCACCAGAGAACATGGAAACATTCAGCTAAAATATTAAGCCGACTTCTTATCGGGATCGTTCTTATTGAGAAATGATGGCGCATCTGTGAGGCATAGTTCTCAATCTTCTCATCGCCTTGATGAAGGCTGGAATTTCAAGCCGAAACGTCGGCAACAATAAAACCATTTTCACTCGTAAAATGTTGTTTTATTAAGAAGTAATGACCGAACCCCGACAATTCCTACCTTCGCAGTTTTTTCTTATTTTTCGAATTCTCATCATGGACGGGGATATTGAAAAACTAAAAAAAAAAAAAAAAAAAAAAAAAAAAAATACACGTATCAGATTTCCTTTTGTCCTATGCGTGTCTGTAATTTGGCGTGGGTATTTATAGAAAGATCCCGAAATTAGCTGCGTGAACCTACGTGCTTCGGCGGTAGAGGTGAACGAACTCGGTAAATGACTAACAGACATGCCTAGACTAGACATTGTTTTCATTTGACAAAACAGGGTGTATTATAGTAACAACTTTATTAAAAATATTTAAATTCGATAAAATGTGAGTGACTCATCAATACCTTTATTGTGGTCATAAGACTGGTAAGTGTGCACAATTTCAGGTTTCTAAGTCAACATCAAAAGTTTTTGAGTTTTGAGCGCTTTTTGACAATTTTTGACCAGTGTGCGTCGTGCCATTAGCTGAAAATTATAAATCCCCCCAAAAAACATAAATTTGAAATAGAGGCCAAGTTCCTGCCCCACAAAGAAACACTCCCTTCCTCAAAAATATCCCCTCCTAAAACCCCCCAAAAACGCCTTACCATTCTACACTCCAAAAAAGTAGTATGAGTTGGTGTATTAATTCAACCAAAAATATTTGCCAATACAAGAGATGATAGAAGAAAGATATGTCCAAGTTCATTACTTGGAAGACCTCATAGTTACTTACTAAGAACAGTAAAGACACTTCAACTGACTTTTAAAAACAACAATAAAAATACTTATATCCAGTTACTAAAATATCACTTTCCTCAACCAGGTATAATCTTATACTTGGCAATGTTTAGTTTTTCTCTAAAGATAACTTCGGCACAAAAAAAGCATTGCCAAGTTTAAGAATATACCTGGTTGAGGAAAGTGATATTTTAGTATCTGGATATAAGTATTTTTATTGTTGTTTTTAAAGGTCAGTTGAATTGTCTTTACTGTTCTTAGTAAGTAACTATGAGGTCTTCCAAGTAATGAAGTTGGACATTTCTTTCTTGTATCATCTCTTGTATTGGCAAATATTTTTGGTTGAATTAATACACCAACTCATACTACTTTTTCGGAGTGTAGAATGGTAAGGCGTTTTTGGGGGGTTTTAGGAGGGGATATTTTTGAGGAAGGGAGTGTTTCTTTGTGGGGCAGGAACTTGGCCTCTATTTCACGTTTATGTTTTTTTTTGGATCTCATTACTTTTTTCTAAGTATTAAATAGAATTTAGTTGCCGCATACCTACTGGCTTTTGTACTTCATATAAAACCAGGGTCTTTAGATTCTGCATAAGGTTCTCCTTACTGCTTGATATTTGATACCAATTATCAACCTACATACATCTAATCACTAGACTAGAAAAGTTAGAAGCTCTTCCAGATGACATTACTCTAGAGGACAAATTGATTGCTCTCTTAACTAAACTATTACACTGTAAAACACAGGAACCTTATCCCGAGGATAAAGATCACAATAGGGAAAGTGCAGAAGGCCTTCAAGAAAAATATAAGAAACAAAGACGATACATTTTGGGTTTGTAATCCTAAACTTTGTAATTTAGATGGCTCGACTTTGAAAAACTTAGTATCTGCTTTGAAGTATATTATGCAGTGAACCCCTACGACTTTATTTACTACATTTAAGAAAGAAGTCACAACTGTTTTTGTTAAGATATGTCGAAATGTTTTTTAAAACATCAAATATAGGTTCTCCTTACCAAGACGATTCATTTGATACCCCACATGATGGGTTTCAGAAGGAATGATGGCATTTCGATGGAACAAAAAGTAAAAAACGTCATAGGTAATATGACACTCCCGTATCAAGACCTACCTGCGTGCCAAGTTTGGTCAAAATAGGCCAAACGGTGTGAATTTGTATAAGGAACGAACATACATACAGACAGACAGCTGAAAGACCTTTTTTACCTAGCCTAGTGCATTCCCCGGACCAAGGCCTACCTGTGTGCCAAGTTTGGTCAAAATCGGTCAAATGGAGTGAATTTGTGTAAGGAACAAACATGCAGACAGACATCTGATAGACGATTTTGACAAGCCTATGAAACTACCCGGAGAAAGACCGACATGTGTGTCAAATTTTGTCAAAATCGGTCAAACGGTGTGTATTTGTATAAGGAACAAACAGACAGACAGACAACTGATATACAATTCAACCTAGCCTATGATTCTCCCCGTATCACACCCATCTGTGTCCCAAGTTTGGTAAAAATCGGTCAAACAGTACGGATTTGTAAGAGGAACAAACATACAGACAGACAGCTGGTATAAGATTTTTACCGAGCCTATATGCGTCTAATTGTTTCTTAAAACAGCAAATATAGGTTCTTCATACCGAGACAATTCATTTGATACTCCACATCATGGGTTTCGGACGGAATGATGGGTTTCCGAAGGAAGTACAAAACTGGCACGCCCCCGCCCCGGAAGCGGAGTCAAACACAACTTTTCGCGATTTTTCGATTGTTCCTTTAATAACGTCTTCATATTTATCTTCATGCAAAATTTCAAGTCTCTAGCATCATGGGAAGTGCCTAATAATTTTGATGAGTGAGTGAGTGAGTGAGTCCTATAAATCCCGATTTTCGATCGCTTATATCTCAGAAACTATTCGATGTAGAATTATGAAAATTTCCAGTTTTACTCACATCTAGTAGTATAATACCTGTGTAAAATTTCATAACTTTATCTTTACCTGGTTGAAAGTTATGAGAGGGTAAAAATCGGCTCTAAGACCGCCTGTAATTTACACACAGTATGCTTAGGCCGGAACTTGGCCTGGCGCACTACCGTGCGCCTAGATTCTCCTGGTTGCACCGAACCTCTTGAAAGTCTTGAAAGTTCTCTTTGTAGGTCTTTATACATTTCGTGTATTTAAATTTTATTGTTAAAATGAGATATAGTTTGGATTTTCTAGCTGCTCTCACCTTTATCACTTTGCTTATCTTAGCTGTCCTTTGTCCTATATTTACGATAAACTTCCTCCATTATTCTCACAGAGTTGTTAGGATTTCCCTGCTATCGTGCAGCCTGCGACTTCCCTTATTTCTGCACGCGAACTCTTCTTCCAGCAGGACATAGCTACTCACTATGACTCACAACTATTCTTCGCATTGCAGTTTCTTTGGCTCTTAGTGCAATTCTTCAATTTTTTTTTATTTATCCACAATAATTTATTTAATTTATATTTATATTAGCGCGTTCCACACCTCTCTCCATTAGGAGGAAACCCGCTTATGAGGTTGGCCTTATGAAGCAATCCGCAAGTGCCGACTAGAAAACTCCACGTTTAGGAACCCACAGATGAATGAAACTATTTATTTTAAGCTTGAATATTAGAGATAATGGTTAAATATTTATTTCTTTTTAGAAGAGATTTAATACGATTATCCAAGTTTAAGCCCCTATAAAAAAGTTACATGAAAACAAATTAATTGAAGACCGTAAGCCCTATTATACTCCTCGTTGGAACCGAACTCATAAGTTCATATTAATCAAAATATATAATTGTTAAGTTTCATCAAAATCGGACAATTTTCGTAGCCTGCGCAGCTCGGGATGAATAATATACAAATGTGACCTGATGATTGTGAAACGTCAGCACTTTCATACATGCTATTTTGCTTACATGATGTTCTTATGTGGAAAAATATTTTATTTGTATATTAGATAGGCAAATATTACATATTTTTGAAAGTGGCAACATTATTATTATTCTTTATTTCCGTAGTTCAAATGGAGGTTAGGCCCGCCTCGAGAACACGACCAGAACACGTCTGAAGACTTCGTGCTGTTCTGTTTCGTGAAGGAGCTATCTTCTTTTCCACGAGTCATTCCGATCATCAAAGAGCGGAGATTTACAATTTTCAAGGACTAGGTTTATAACTTGTAACATTATCGGCACGTTCCAACGCCAAATAATATCTGTTCTCACGAACTGTGTCGTCCATGTGCATTTCCGTAACGAGTTAAAATGCATTCTGTGTATTTCCAAGAAAAATATTAAATTCCTTTCAAACAGGATAATTTTGTTTATAAGACAAACGTTCTTATAATACATATATTACGAGACGTATGACAACTTTGACAAAAAAAAGCAATACGAAGTCAAGGGATTGTTGGGATTCGGCTAAGAGAAAAAACGACAGATCGTCATGCAGGAATCTATATTACACGTTTTGGCTGTTCTTTGCCATCCTACATCTGGTAAAAAATGAATATACAATATTACAAATGAGAATAATCAAACAGCAAGAAATCTTTTAAATATCATGACAGAAAATTCAGAACCAATCTTTTATTTATTTTTTTATTTTTAAAGGGAAAAAGACTGCCAAAGAGTAGCGGAAACGTCCAATACAGATTTTTGCTTAACGATCTAAATCAGAACCATCAATTGACTTCGCATGACCTCAACGGCTAACTAACTATCTATAAGAAACCTTTTATAAAAAAAAGTCCCTCTCACAGGAACTGCATCATCTTAGCGCGGTTCCGTTCATATCCCTAGTCTAATTTGGAAAGATTAAAATAGAAGCAGTTATTATTATGGTTCCACCAGTCTTTTTTTTTTTAATTAATTATTATAATGGCGTGTCAAACCTTAAGGCCACTAACGCCATTCCTGTGTGTAGTAAAGTCTTGAAAGATCGTGATTTACGATCTTACCTGGAAGGGTCGGCTAACACTAGGTCCCGCTAGTTACAAGGTCTTGGAATCTTGGAAATCTATATTTCTAACAATAAATTGTTTTTGTTATTTTACTTAACCAGTTTTATTGTCAAATACATTATCCAACTATAAGCAATTAAAAAATAACAAGGAGTAAAACAGACAAAAAGAACCGTTCGAATAAACGAAATCAATTAATTTAAAGTTTTAAGCACTTATTTCTCCGATTGACATCGCCTAGTTAAAACTTTCTTCAGAAACTTTTTTGTAGAGCATTTAGTAAGCTTTCGAATAGTAATCATGCGCTTCACAAGATTGTCAACGGTTTTCGAGATACTAACGAAAGTATACAAAGTTACCAAAACTTTTTTTGTCTGTTAATAAAATATTTTATTCTAACCCTTCCTTTACTCTAAACGTAACAAAAATTTTAACATATTAGTGTTGATGAAATTCGAACATGCAGAAAATGTTTCAACTGTATCCCATAATTCTAAGTACCAAAACCAAAAACGATACCAAAGACAAACAACCCTTTCCAGTTGAAAAACTATATCTTGGAAATCCATATCTCTAACATTAAATTGTTTTTAGCGCGGTTACTCCCTATCTCCATAGGGAGAACCCGCTTATGAGGTTGACCTCATGACGCGATCCGGACGTGCCGACCAGAAACTTTCTCGTTTCAGACCCCATGGATCACGAAAATATAGGTGGTTCAAATTTGTGTATATATATATATATATATATATATATATATATATATATATATATATATATGTATTTATATATATGCTTGTCTGTTCGCGCTCCTGACGGCTCAAAAATGGTCCGATTTTGATGAAATTTGGTACAAAAATCTGTCTTCTAATTTGAAAGGTCAAGTTCGTTAACCAGCAGAATCCGCCCACTGGAAGATAGTTTTTGGGGCAAAATTCGTGCAAAAAAAAATCGTAACGCTTACGTTTTTGAGTTCATATGCTTGCAGGTACTTGTTTTATATGTTTCTTAACATAGGAAAACGAATGAAACAATTTTCAAGGCGATATCTCTAACCGTTCCTGAGAAAAGTTGAATCAATGTTTTTGTAAATCATTATTTTTTTGAGGGTACTTAGAATCGCGGGATTCAATTGAAATATTTTCTACTTCTTGGAAATTAATCCCAACTCATATGTTTAAATGTTGGTTTATATTTGGAGTTAAGGAAGTATGCAAAAAAAAAAATATTTTATTAATAGACATGAAAAGTTTTCGGATCTTCTTACATTTTTCGTAAATATCTCTATAACGGTTGGGAATTCGTGGTACGTGGAAGGTAACCATTCGAATGCTTACTAAATTTTCTACAAAAAAGGTTCTGAAACAATATTCGATGGGGCAACGTCAATCAGAGATATAAGCGCTTAAAACTTAAAAAGTGTTTGTTTTGTTGTTTTGAAAGGTTTTTTTTCTTTGTTTATCTCACTTTTTAGTTGGTTGTTACTTGTTTTAAATTGCATTTATCAGTAAAATTAGTATAGTAGTAAAATAAGCTAAAAACGGTGAAAGGTATGGGTAATAATAAGTTTGGAGTGGCTGTGGTACTCAAGATGGCAGTGGCTAATCATGATGACGTAGTTTGTTTTGAATTCTCCTGTCTATATACCCTTCCTCATAGCCTCTGACTGAAGTTATCCTTATTTCATATTTTATAGAAAGATTTAACCCACGACAGAATGAAATTTTATTTGCCATGAAGCACATATTTACAGTTGATTATAACAGTAAAACGAATTTGCTAGTAAAACAAGAAACTTAAAATGACAACGAATTTTCGGTTGTTTGGAATAGAGCCTTCTGAGCAGTAGTCAAAGAGTAAGTAAGTTTTCAGTACATAATTTTATTGACTTATTTAGCCTTTAGAATGAGGATTAAGAATTATCCGCTTCTGTAAGTTGGCTACTTTCAGTTTCCTGTTATTGGTGATGCTAACAAATACATTTCTTCGAGATGTACGGAACCGCGCTAAGATGACGCAGTTCCTGCTAGTCGGACTTTTTAAAATATGTTTGTCAAAGAAATTTGATCGTGTAATACCGCCTTCATATGATGGGTTGAGAAGCCAAGGGATACAAGTGACGTTATAGTCATTTTGAGATATCACTGTTTAAAGTTAAATCGTTTTTGTAAATTCCCGGATAAGTGTAAGTCTGTATAATGTTTTAATTATGTTTCTACAATGCATCAATGGCAATTTCAGTTATATAGTTTAAGAAAAAAACTAATTGTTAATGTTAATTTTTTGCGAGGGGAATGGTCAATATGGTAAGTATTTTATGTCAGCAGAACTAAATGATACAAGACGAGGGTAAAGAGAAAGAGGTTCATCTAAGAAGCTCAATATTTGGAGCACTTTCCTCCGAAGGAAACTAGCTATTGAGGTTGCACTCATGCCAGAATTTTTGAAAAATTTCTTCAAATCTTTATCGATCTTAACGAGTAGAAACCGAAAATGACCCCCGTTAAAATTTATATATATATATATATATATATATATATATATATATGTGTGTCTGTTAACACGATAGCGGCCAGAGTTTTGGTTTATTCGACCAAACTTGGTATACAGCGTTCAATTAACAAACGATTGAACGAGTTCGTAAACCACCAAAATCGGTCCAACGGAAGGGGGGGGTTTTACCCTGGACCCAAAACACTAATTTGACCATGCGAGCCTTAAGTTCTGATGTATTTTAGCGAAACTTGGTATTCGTAGCGGTAATCTTCAGAGAAAGATTTGTTGTAAAAATAAACTAAATCGGTCCATTAGAAGGGGGGATTTACTCCGGACCCACATTACCAATTTGTCACTACCAGCCGTAATTGTTGTTATACTTCGACGAAACTCGGTATTCGTAGTGGTAATCAACAGAGAAAAGTGGGTTGTAAAAATAAACTAAATCGCATCATTAGAAGGGGGGGTTTACTTTGGTCCTAAATTACTAATATACTCATACCGGTTGTAATTTCTGCTTTATTGTAACTTAACGCGGTATACGTCGGGGGTAACTCATGAGAAAGAATTGTTGTAAAAATATACTAAATCAGTCTATCGGAAAGGGGGGTTTACTATACTTCAATAGAATAAGCCCCCCAGACGTAGGTTCACAAAGCCGCCGCGAGTAGCGCTTTCTACCACTAGGGGGACTGTATCCTGTTCCTGCGTCAGATCTAAACACGGAATATTAAATTTTTGTGATTTATTTAGTAGTGTAGTACCATGTATAAACATAACTCTGGAAGCAAATTATTTACAAAATTAATAACTGAACAGTTCTCATTACAAATTTAAATGAGCAGGACTATTATAGTTTTTATTTTATTAATATAGGTTATTTACCGCAAATTATTCAGTAATGCAGTCTACACTACCCAAAGTCTGTGGAAAGTGCTTAGTTATGCAGCTCCTTGTTTTTAGCAAAGATATTCCCCTTTCCTCTTCACTTCGGGTAGGTCTCGGATTGCCTATGTTCCTGTAGAATGTAATTTGAAAATCATGAAAATGAGTATTGAATCCTTCGAACAAATATTTCAAAGAATAAAAACATTCATTTTATTTTTTTCTTGATCATAAATTGTATTTCTTTGTAACAGTAAACTCGAATATGGTAACTAACGTTAGCCCAAGGTTGGCTAGCCTGATTTAATCCTTTGTACTGTTAAGATAACAAACAACTTAGTTTACTATGCACTACTATCCTCAGTGAAAATCAAAGTCTGCTTTATGTAAATTATTTACATTGTAAAATTATGTATTATTGTTTCAGTGTTTTAATAAGTAAGTTCAGTATTAATTAACGAATAACGGTTAATTAATGCTGAGTATTATTCATTAAGGGGGCGAGGTTAGCTCAGTGGTAGAGCACTGGACTATTAAGCTGGAGGCCTGAGTTCAAATCCCGAGCAAGCACTAAAGATTTTTTCTTCTAGTGTCTTCGTTCATGGGTTGAATTCGGCCTCCCTGACCGTCTCTAGGCCAACCCAGTCTTTAATAAATTTAATAACGGGTACCTTGGGTGCTAATGACTCCAGCAGTCGAAGCAGCCAAGGGGAAAATCAGGCGGCCGGAGCAAAGTACTGACCAGACTATCTCCCTAGTGTGCCGTATGGTCATGGATCAGATACCTCTATAGTATCTCCCCCTCAGGGCCCTCGCGGCCTGTTACGGTACTGATTTTTTTTTTTTTTTTTTTTTTTTTTATTATTCATTAAATCATTGCAAAGATATTAATACAACATTTTCCATTTATATTAATAAAAAAATACCTGCTCACTCCCATAATCAAATAGGCTAAAATTGTTATAAAAAATACACACACATATATATATATATATATATATATATATATATATATATATATATATATATATATATATATATATATCCTCTAATAGATAGATTTAAGTCGTAAAAATCAACAAAAGCTCTGCATTCGAATAAACAATGTATAAAGCAAACTTAAGAAGAACGATATCTGGAAGCTGGATTTTGTATATGAAGGGGAGAAACAGAACCACATTTACCTGACAGTAATATTTAAAACAACAGAATATAATTATATAATGGAGGCCCGGTGGCCGTGAGTTTTAAGGCGATTCCGACTAGGGGTGGTGACCTTTCTTTGGAAAAAAGAAAAGGCATCAGCCTTATCCTGGCTAGAAAAGGGTTGTGTCATATAGATCACTCGTCCTAAAATTCTGAGTTATTTATAATGGACTTTAAAATTTGAATTATAATTATATAATAGAAGATTAAGAATGGAAGCAAGATATATATAATTCATACTAGCTGAATACCCGTGCTTCACCACGGCCGATAAGTATTTTTTATATTGAGTTAAATAATATATGATCAAAATTAACGCTACTACATAATTTTGTACAGCTTATTATTGCACGGACTTTAAAGTTACCCAGGAAACACCATGTGGAGGTAACCGTGCTTGTTTCCGTTGGAGAGTAAAAAAACAAACAAAAAAAAATACAACAACCGCTTAAAAAGTTAGTTAAAAAGAGACAAATACATCGCGCCACCGAACATTATAATAGAATCTTATTGTAGAGAATTTAGTAACCTTTCAAATAGCCGCCTTCCACTTACTACGAGTTCTCAACCGTTTTCGAGATATTTTAGAAAATATACTGAAATCCGAAAACTTTGTATCACCATTCATACATTTTTTGTTTTTCATTTACTTCGTTTCTGAATACCCAAACAGAAAATTAGTTTTGAAAAGTATTTCTATCAATTTTTCTGGTAAATGGCTACAGAACTCGCTTAAAAAATTGTTTCATTCGTTTTCCTACGTTAAGGAATCTCTCGCATAAATTTCGCTCCAAAAACCATGTTCCAGTAAACGGATTCAACTGGTTAATGAACTTGACCTTTTAAATGAGAAGAAAGATTTTTGTACCAAATGTTATCAAAATCGAACCATTTTTGAGGCGATGAGGAACTTCTTAATAATTCAAACCCCCCTAAAAGTATTTAAACATTTGAATATCAAAAAAACCTTTCTTAGCGAGTGTTTTCACTATAAACGTATTGTCCGTGCAAAATTTCAAATTTTTGTGTCAAGTGGTTCGGGATATTATTACCTCGGATGGGCCATCACCACTCCTACATGGGCCAAACTCTATGAGGGACAAAATCACATTTTATTTCTAGTAATTCAAGGACTGCCATCATAGTGGAAATTAACCTCAATTAAAAATAATAATATGAAATAGATAATGTACGGTAACAGCTGGTCTGTTATCGTCCTAGCAACGCATGCTGCCTAGGCTTGCCTGCTCTAACCAACTAAAACTTTAAACCCCCCTAAAAATACTTAAAAATTCGAATATCAAAAAATCCTTTCTTAGAGAGTGCCTACGTTATATAGGGAGTGTCCATGCAAAATTTCAAAATTTTCTGTCGAGTGGTTTGGGCTGGGGGATGATAGGTCAGTGAGTGAGTGAGTGGTATTTGACAAATATATAGTAGATCAGTAGAAATCACAATGAGAATTACAATTTCAGATTTCTTATTATAATAACTACTTATTATATTTCATTTTATTTTTACTTACCTATTCTAGATTAAGTTTCATTTTTATTATAGTACTTTATGGTACACGATATTTTTTGTTTGATTAACCTGGCGAGTAAACATACAGAGCAGATGGTTTTCCAACACGGGAACAGGTAAAAAACAATTGACTCCGCGAGAAAAATGGGTTTTCTAGATTAATACCACAAACACTTAATGACTGCCCCTGGGATTTGATTGCAGTCAAAATGAGTTCATAGGTCCAATAGCAACACAGTTGTAGGCACTATAATCAATTGACAGCTGCTCGATACAAACTTGCACCATTATTAGTCGAATGTCCCGCTTCACGGGTCTGTCTTAACCGAATTCTTTCACGTTCATTGCGATAATTCTTTCACGATTACATTGATAATTATTTTGATTCTTTGCATTTTAGGTTCTTTTGCCTAAATTTGTAAGTCACAAACACACAACAATTTTGTAATTTTATAGAAATTTGTGGCTATCACCTAGCGATTACATGTTCTTATTTATTTAAATTTTAACGTCCATCATTATTAACTAAGAATTTTAAGACGGGTTATCTATAGGTTACCACCCTTTTCTAGCCAGGATAGGGCTGACGACTTTTCTTTTTTCTAAAGAAAAGCCACCACCCCATAGTGGGAATCGAATCACCGACCCTTAGCACGAAGCTTTAAGTTCTCAAGCCTTAACTCTCATGGCCACCTCATGTAAAAATAAACTAAACCGGTTCATTAGGGGGGGGGGGGTTACTCCGGACCCACAATATCAATTCGCCACTACCAGCCGTGATTTTTGGTATATTTCGACGAAACTCTGTATTCGTAGTGGTAATCTACAGGTAAATATGTGTTGTAAAAATAAACTAAACCGGTTCATTAGAAGGGGGGGTTTACTCTTGACCCAAATTCTTAATATACTCATACCGGTCGTAATTTCTGCTGTATTGTAACGAAACGCGGTATACGTCGTGGGTAACTCATGAGAAAGAAGTGTTGTAAAAATGAGCTGAATCGGTCAATCGGAAAGCGGGGGTTTAATTTGTAATATATTTCAATAGAAAAGCCCGTCAGACGTAGGTTCACAAAGCCGCCGCAAGGAGCGCTTTCTACCACTAGAGTGACTGTATCCTGTTCCTGCGTTAGATCAAAATACGATAATATGAGGTTTTTTGTATTTATTACGTAGTGTAATAGGTACCATGTGTAAACATAACTCTGGAAGCAAATTATTAATTGATCAGTTACTCATTACAAATTTAAAAGAGAACTATTCATGTTTTTATTTTATTTATGTAGGATATTTTAAGCAAATTGTTCTGGAAAGCAATCTACACTACCCAAATTCTGAGGAAAGTGCTTAGTTATGCAGCTCCTGCGTGACGGACTTTTATATAATAGACTAGCTGACCCGGCGAACTTCGTACCGCCTAACAGTCGATTCTTTATTTATTATTTGTTTTAATACTTATTCTGCTATTTGGGACACTGGGTCAGCTAGTAAGATTAAAAAGAAAAGAAAAAAGAAACTTAATAAGTCAACAATTACATTATGTCAACAAATAAAAATTATAAAACACTTAAAATTATTTTAATAGTCACTAAAAATAACAATGAAAATTACAATATCAGATTTCTTATTATGATTCCTACTTATTATATTTTATTTTATATTTACTTATTCTTAATTAAGTATCATTTTTAATGTAGTACTTAATGGTACACGATTTTTTTTGTTTCATTGCCTGTCGCGTAAACAAACAGAGCTGATGGTTTTCCAACACGAGAACAGGCAACATACTATTGACCATGCGAGAAAAATGGGTTTTCTACATTAATACCACAAACAGTTAATGACTGCCCCTGGGATTTGTTTATAGTCAAACTGAGTTCATAGGTCCAATAGCAACACAGTTGTAGGCACTGTAATCCATTGACAGCTGTTCGATTCAAATTTGCACCATTATTAGTCGAATGTCGCGCTTCACGGGTCTGTCTTAACCGAATTCTTTCACCTTCATTGCGATCTTCATGTTCCTGGGCAGTACAATTAGATTGATAATTAATCTGATTCTTTGCATTTGTCTGGGTTCTTCTGCCTAAATTTGTACGCAGCCTGATAGGAGGCATATTTAGTAAGTCACAAACACACAACACTTTTTTTTTTTTTATAGAAATTTGTGGCTTTTAGATTCAGTAATATTATAGATACACAGCGAAGAGATGTTTAAATTTCAAATAATATTTTACCACAGATCATTTACATTTCACCATAGACAATTTGTTTTTGAGTAATGTTACTATCGTATAAAATTTGACAAATATTGACATTAATATTTACACGATACTAATGTCACTCAATTGTTTTTGCTTCCCAGAACCCCTCCACTAACACTTAAACTTTATGGTATGGCATTAAAGTTCTAATTGACCTTTAAGTATTATTACGAATCTTTTGTATGGGGAATATAGAAAAGTGGTGTCTTTTTTACTTCGTTAACGCAAATATAAATTAATTTAAATTGCATTATTAACATGTGATTCTATTGTCACCTCGTGATTACTTGTTCTTATTTTTTTAATTTTTTTTTTTTGCTTATACACAAAAAACCTAATACGTTAACTGTTAAAAATATTATAATTGAGAACATATGTTTTTATTTAAAAATGAATTTGCCTTAAGGAGGTGAAAAAGACCCGAAAAGTGTTGTTTTTAGACTTTTTCGGGCAATTTTTTTAAATTTTTCTCTCCGTAAGAACCATCCTCGTAGTTCAAGGAATATTATAAAAAAAGAATTAGCGAAATCGGTTCAGTTGTTCTCGAGATTTGCGCTTACCAACACATTTAGCGATTCATTTTTTTATAATAGATATTTATGTGCAAATGGTTGGGGCTCAGTCGAATTGCTGATCAGAAACTCATGTTTTATTTTCTATTCCTTTACTAGCTGTTACCCGGCGTGCCATACCAATGAAAACTGTAGTAGCTAACAGTAACATTAATTAAATTTACAAAAAAATAAGACAATACATACCAATGGAAATGCCGGGAGGCAGAGGAAGACCAAGGTTGACAGTTAAGTAACCATTGTGGATAATATTTTCCCCGGCCTTTGTTCAAAGGGTTTTATGGCTTTACCTGCTCGGGTCCGCCAGAACCCTAGAATCCTCTTCTACCGATACTTCATTTCATACGTTTCAAGGAATTGGAAAATATCAAAATTTTTCACATATTCCTGTGTTCTTTTACTATAGTAATAATTCTACAAATAAAATCAATTGAAAAATAAAATAAAAAAAAACCAACAGCATGAAGGCAATTGAAAATATTCAAAAGACGTCATCGAATCTCTTTCTCTTGGCAAGCTATATTTCTAACAATGAATTGTTTTTCTAATTTTACCTAATCTGTTTTATTGTCAAATACATTACCCAACTATAAGCAGTTAAAAAATAACAAGGAATAAAAACAGACAAAAAGAACTGTTCGAATAAACGAAATCACTTACTTCAAAGTTTAAGCACTTATTTCTCCAATTTATCAACTAATCAAAAATCAATCCCCTAATCAAAAATTGTTTCAGAGTCTTTTTTGTAGAGAATTTATAAAGCTTTCAGATAATTTCTATCCACTTACCACGATTTCCCAACCGTGTTCGAGATATTAAAGAAATTATACGAAGTTCCCAAAACTTTTCATGTCTGTTCATAAAATATTTTATTCTAACCCTTCCTTAACTCCAAACGTAACCAAAAGTTTAACATGATAGTTTTGATGAAATTTAAACATGCAAAAAATGTTTTAACTGAATCCTATGATTCTAAGTACCCAAACAAAAAAGTCCGACTCGCAGGAACTGCGTCATCTTAGCGCGGTTCCAGTTCTTTTTTTTTTTTTTTTTTTTTTTTTTTTTTTACGGCTCATCTACATCTAGGTCATTAGCGCCGACATCTAGGGTTTAGCGAGGAATTTTACCAGCGAGCCGTGGGATGATAAAATTCCTGCCGGAGGTTGGGAATCGAACCACCCATCTCCCGCTTATGAATCCAAGGCGCTAGCCATTAGACCAGGGGAGACCCCGGTTCTTGTTCATATCCCTATTCTCATTTGAAAAGCATAGAATAGAAACAGATAATATTTTCCTCGGCCTTTGTTCAAAGGGTTTTATGGCTATACCTGGGGTTAGGGTCGGGTCCGCAAGACCCTAGAAACCTCTTCTAGCGATACTTCATTTCATACGTTTCAGTGAATTGGAAAATATCAAAAATTTTCACATGTTCCTGTGTTCTTTTACTATAGTAATAATTCTACAGATAATATCAATTAAAAAATAAAATAAAAAACCCAACAGCATAAAGGCAATTGAAAATATTCAAAAGACGTCATCGAATCTTTTTCTCTTGGCAAGCTATATTTCTAACAATGAATTGTTTTTCTTATTTTGCCTAATCTGTTTTATTGTCAAATACATTATCCAAATATAAGCAATTAAAAAATAACAAGGAATAAAAACAGACAAAAAGAACAGTTCGAATAAGCAAAATCCATTACTTTAATGTTTTAAGCACTTATTTCTCCGATTGACATCGCCTAATCAAAACTTTCATCAGAACCTTTTTTGTAGAGCATTTAGTAAGCTTTCTAATGGTATTCTTTCGTTTGCCAAGATTCTCAACCTTTTTCGAGATATTAAGGAAAATATACAGAGTTACCAAAACTTTTTATGTCTGTTATTAAAATATTTTATTCTAACCCTTCCTTAACTCCAAACGTAACCAAAATTTCAACATATTAGTTTTAATGATAGTAAAACATGCAGAAAATGTTTCAACTGAATCCCATGATTCTAAGTACCCAAACCAAAAACGGTATTCAAAAACTATTTTTCCAATTTTCTCAAAAACGGTTAAAGCTATCGCCTTGAAAATGGTTTCATTCGTTTGTCTTGGCCAAGAAGCCTATAAAACGAGTACTTACAAGCATATGAACTCAAAAACGTAAGCGTTACGATTTTTTTGCGCGAATTTCGCCCCAAACTCGTAGAGAACCCCAATACCAGGACATCCTTCGTAGCCCGATTTCCACGCTTATTGACAAGTCAATCAGAGTGACCAGTCAGGAAGCACGCAAAAATCCACCATGGCCAAAGCTGGTTAGTGAGTCACAACTCGCTGGTAGGTATGTGCCTTCTCCCAGCATGACAGTTCGGAATGAAGTGGTTCCCATCCCCTAGTCTGCATACTAATATCACCAGGTGAAGGCACAGCGCTGTCTGGGATCTGCACGTGCTTATCCTGTATGCACAGGCTGCCTTAGCGTACATGCCCTTTAGACTTGAAAGCTATTAGATCTCACTGTACATTGCTCTTTTCTTAGTCCTCTTTCTAAATATTTATATTATAAATTCGTTGGTATCCGTTGGAATGAAGCTATTGGAAGTTGCATTATTTTATTTTTTTTTTATTCATTATTGGTGCGCCGACTGCCAGGGTCATTAGCACCTTGGTTGCATTATTAAAACATGTTTTGAAACATTTCAACCAATCTTTATCCAAACAACATTCTAGGTACCCACCAAAAATTCATGTATAAATATATGTGTTTTGACATTTCTCGGTTGAACATCTTATAGAATACATCGATATTCAGAAAAATCGTCTATTGAAATATCACGAATCAAAGAAGACTGAAAGGCTGAACTTTATATATATATATATATATATATATATATATATATATATATATATATATATATATATATATATAATTCCCATAGCAGACGATAGAACGAGTTCGTTAACTAGCAAAAACGGTCCATCTGGGGGGGGGGGGGGGGTGATCCGGACTCAAGAGTAGTTTTTTGCCCATACTCCCAGCAAAGAAAATCTGTATTTGTTTGGCCATCTTAATAGAAACATTTTTTGTAAAAATAAACTAAATCGGTTCATTAGGAGCTGGAGGTTTACTCCGGACCCAAATTACCAATTTCCTCGTACCGGTCTGTAACGAAATTCGGTTTACTGGGCATCTAATGACAAAGAATTGTTGTAAAAATGAACTAAATCGGTTCATTAGTAGTTGGGGTTACTCTTTATTATGTTGAAATTGAACCAGCATTGGTTGTAACTTCTATCACTAGGAGCACTCAACATGGACGCTGTATCCGGATTCTGAGGTACATTGACTCAGCTGTTCAATACAAATATAAAAAAGTCCGACTCGCAGGAACTGCGTCATCTTAGCGCGGTTCCAGTTTTTTTTTTTTTTTTTTTTTTTTTTTTTTTTTTTTTTTTTACGGCACATCTACATCTAGGTCATTAGCGCCGACATCCAGGGTGTAGCGAGGAATTTCACTAGCGAGCCGTGGGAAAATTCCTGCCGGAGGTTGGGAATCGAACCCACCATCTCCCGCTTATGAATCCAAGGCGCTAGCCATTAGACCACGGGAGACCCCGTTTCCTGTTCTTATCCCTATTCTCATTTGAATAGCATAGAATAGAAACAGATAATATTTTCCTCGGCCTTTGTTCAAAGGGTTTTATGGCTGGCTATACCTGGGGTCAGGTCCGCAAGACCCTAGAATCCTCTTCTACCGATACTTCATTTCATACGTTTCAATGAATTGGAAAATATCAAATATTGTCACACATTCCTGTGTTCTTTTACTATAGTAATAATTCTACAGATAAAATCAATTAAAAAATAAAATAAAAAAAACAACAGCATAAAGGCAATTGAAAATATTCAAAAGACGTCAACGAATCTTTTTCTCTTGGCAAGCTATATTTCTAACAATGAATTGTTTTTCTTATTTTGCCTAATCTCTTTTATTGTAAAATACATTATCCAACTATAAGCAATTAAAAAATAATAAGGAATAAAAACAGACAAAAAGAACAGTTCGAATAAGCGAAATCAATTACTTTAATGTTTTAAGCACTTATTTCTCCGATTGACATCGCCTAATCAAAACTTTCATCAGAACCTTTTTTGTAGAGCATTTAGTAAGCTTTCTAATGGTATTCTTTCGTTTACCAAGATTCTCAACCTTTTTCGAGATATTAAGGAAAATATACAAAGTTACCAAAACTTTTTAAGTTTGTTAATAAAATATTTTATTCTAACCCTTCCTTAACTCCAAACGTAACCAAAATTTCAACATATTAGTTTTGATGAAAGTAGAACATGCAGAAAATGTTTCAACTGAATCCCATGATTCTAAGTACCCAAACCAAAAACGGTATTCGAAAAATATTTTTCCAATTTTCTCGAAAACAGTTAAAGCTATCGCCTTGAAAATGGTTGCATTCGTTTTCCTAGCCCAGGAATCATATAAAACGAGTACTTAGAAGCTTATGAACTCAAAAACGTAAGCGTTACGATTTTTTTTGCGCGAATTTCGCCCCAAACGCCATCTTCCAGTAGGCGGATTTTGCTGGTTAACGAACTTGACCTTTCAAATTGGACGAAGGATTTTTGTACCAAATTTCATCAAAATCGGACCATTCGTCTTCTAGCTAGAGAGCGAACAGACAAATATATATATATATATATAAATATATACATATATATATATATATATATATATATATATATATATATATATATACAAATTTGAACCACCGTTATTTTCGGTCTCTAGGGGTTCTGAAACGCGAAATTTTCTAGTCGGCACTTCCGGATTGTTTCATTGTATCAACCCTATAAGCGGGGTTCCTCCCTATGGGGGAGGGAGGAACCGCGCTAAAAGCCAAAACTATTGTTATTGTTTCTTTGTATTTATATAGGTTATTTTAAACCAATTATTCACGAAAGCAGCGTACAATACCTACCTTCAAAGGAATGCGCTTAGTGACGCAGCTCCTGTGTGGCTGAAATATTATTAGACTTTATCGCTACATAGCTTACAGCTTGAGCTATCCGTCAATAGAGCTGAGATAAATATCCTTAACTTCCATTTATTGGAAAAAGATACTTCTTGTACAAATGAGCACCTCATAACAATAACCTTTCCTTGAGGTCAGACTTTATCCCAAGAAATCACTGAGAGCATTCCCCTGTAAATGTAAACCTCTATAGATATTATACGTATGATATAAGATATGCACGACTCAAACAGTTCTACCAAAATGACGAAATATATAGGAAGAATATTCAGCAAGTTTAGGTCGATACAATAGTTCGCTTTATATAAGACACTCACCTTTCAGGCTCCCGGTTGATTTCGTACCGTTTTCATAATGCATTTATGCAATGGTCTATTTCAGTAACCCCTTACTCCCATGAGGAGATATTGCAAGTGGGAAAAGTATGCAAACACTTGCCAGATGCAATCAATAGTACTTTCTTAATGGACGTTCATTGCAACTAAATAACAAGTTGACTTTGCCCCTTGCAACTAATTCACAGATTCCTCTAATATTTTTTCACTATGGGCAATGAAAACGTTGACGATTTTTGCCCTTAAACACAAAAAATGCAAAGAAATAAATATATCCTACAGAATTAAATATGTACTTGCTTTAAGCTCTAATCAGCCCGTTAATAGGCTAATTATTTCCTAAAACAGAGTTTTAGAGAGTTTGCTGTTTTCCTCCAGAGGAAGGAAACCCGCTTATGACGTCGACAATCCGTAATAGTTTTTGAGCAAAGTGGATAAAAGTATTTTTCCTTACTTTGTATGGTATGGGTACATGTATTCAGTTAAAAGTTGTTCCAGATGTTAATTAAACTAAAATGGGCATGAAAACCCGGTCGTTGGACTAGTAGTTTATACCTACATCATATTATTATTAATTTTTTTTTTAATGATTAAATTGAAGTGCTTATGGTGTGTTAATAAGCTTTGAGATAAGTTTTATACTGAAACTTGACGGGATAATCTAATTAGACTAAATTGTTTTAATGTTTATTTTTTACAAATATATATATATATATATATATATATATATATATATATATATATAGAGAGAGAGAGAGAGAGAGAGAGAGAGAGACATATGTAGCTAGATAGGTAGATGTTTATACAAATTTTAAACAGGGTAGTTTTCGATATAAAATATTTAGGATCAAAGAAGGCTTAAAGAAATTTAAAAAAAAAATCTTTTATGAGAGCAACCCCAAAAGTTTCATTATTTCGGAAAACGCGCATAAAGAAATAGATAAGTCTAATATCTCTCTAGGTGTAACATGAATTTTACATATAATTCTTAGAGAAAAGAAATAGGTAAATATCATGGAATTTTTTCTGTAGCAAGCTTGCGAGAAATAGAAAGAAGATTATGAAAAATATACTAATACTATTCGATAGTTTTTATTTTACAAATTGATTTACATCAAATAGATGCGCAGAAGGCTAGATGTTTTGTTACATAAGCATGAATTGGAGTTCTCTGCCCTTCGGAGGATTGCAACACACTAGCTAGGAAATGTGTTCCTCAAGATCATCGGTTTAGCAATACACATTCAGGATATAACACTTAAACTCAAGATAATAAATCCTATAAAACCCATTTTGTAGCAACTTATAGTAATTAATAAATTTAATAAATAGATATCCTTGGTTTTTATTAAAAAGTAATACTACAGTCATGTATATTAATTTATTATTATTTAGACCTTTTTAGAGTTAGAACAAATGGCAGAATTGCAGGACAAAATTGTCACGAATAAAACCTTACCCTTGTAAACGTTATATATATATATATATATATATATATATATATATATATATATATTTTGTTTACGATGCATCGACTACTTTGCCATTAGTGCCTAGCTGCGTAAAGGCTTCTACACTTCCTAAACATATATGGTGTAGCAGAAAATGTTTTCAGAGAGCTCATCCCTGAAAAAAAAAATCAACCGAGCAAAGGCGGGACAAAGAACCCGCATCTCCGGCATGAGACTTCAGCGAGCTAGCCACTAGTCCGCTGGGAGACCCGGCAACAGATATATATTGAGAGCACCATCACCAGGCTGCTCTCTTTAATTGTAATTTAATAATCGCTACTTTCGCAAGCTCTATATTCAATATAAATAAATAAATAATTGTAATTGAGATTGTTTTAGCATAAATATGCTTTAGCGATGCCTAAACTGAACAAAAAAGCGTTACAAAAAAGTGTCCGCTGGCGTTCGCGCATGCGCGTTGGCCTTGTACGAAAACGAAAACTGTATGTTACAGTACATTACAAAAGTTTGTCGCGTTGACCTAAAGCATATTTATGTTCCTGAATTTGAGCTGCAGGCTTTAAACGATCTTTTTTTATTTTTTTATTTATTTATTTATTTTTTTTTTTTATTTTTTATTTTTTTTTTATTTTTTTTTTTTTTACAAAAGTATTTAACCTTTGATTTACATCAGTTTTAATAGAACTGGGGTTTACCAGTGACTGGCGAATTGGGATACTTTTAACTCATGGAAAATGGCAAAATACACTGGGTACAATTATGGTAATCTTTCCGAAAGAAAGGTTATGAGGTGTAGAAATGCATAGAGAAATTATAAAAATCATTTGATTCTGAAACTAGAACGGCCTCCCTCTAGTAGGGCAATGTATAGAATAATCTTATTTGTGCAGGCACGACCCTTTAACAATAAAGCTAAAATGATGTTTATATATGAGGACCCCAGACCTCAGGGGTCTATGTAGCAAACTCAAAGTTTTGAGGAAAATGGAGTCAAAGTTGAACATATTGGTAACAGCAAAAACTAGATTTTTACAGTTCCGCTCATAATAGACGACTCCTCAGGTCCTTAACTGTTTCTTATCGATGATACATAAAAGGTACATCATCCGGTTTATGATTAACATGCAAATGAATTGGAGAATCTGCACATTGACCTCTTAATTTCCTTCTGGACTTACAAATGTAGATATTACATAATTAACAATACTCAAGAGATAACAAGCTCGGTGTCAGCAACTGTCAAGAAAATCACTTGGATCTCTTTACCACCAACATTACGGTGTTCACAACCCACACCTATCTAAAAAATGTTTTTCAAAAATATCACTTAGACCCCTTGACTTCTGAGGCCCTCATATATAATTTTTCTTAAAGAGGCTTCTTTTGACGTGAAACACCCGCCTAATATCCTAATAAAGCACATTATTAGTAAATTAACTTGATTCATTTATAAAATAAATTAATGATAAAAAGGTATGACCTTTATAGACTATAAATTCTTTAATATAGAAATTATATAGAAATTCTTAAATCAAAATTTCTTTAATTACCAACAAACACGATAATAATCTCAGTAGTTAATGACCTGTAATTAAAAAAATACACTAATAGCATTTGTAGATAGTTCACTTAGAATAGTAGCATGCGTTGCGTCACGCGTTCACTATTTGCTCAACATTGCACAGCCCAATGAGCCAATGCACTAATGTCAAAAACAAGTTCTCACTGACTTTTTAAGGCCTGCTTGCCCAATTTTGCGCCTTTCAGTTTCTAATTTCTCAAGAACGTTTCCAAATTGGTTATTTATTGCGTTGCAACATATCAATTGATGTCATTATTAATTCTGAGGTATTTACAGAAATAGCACTACTTCATGATGAGTTGGTAAAACATATAGCCAAATTTATGCGTGAAAAGTATAGAGGGATTGATTTGCGAAGGACTTCATCATTAAACTACTTCAAAACTATTATTATTTTAAGTCATTCCTAACTATTAATTAGAAAAAACTTCATAGGCACAACTCTATGACTTTTCCTCTACTGCTATTGGGCAACAATAAGTTTATTCTAGTGCTAAAATTATAAGTTAATTAATATGAGAATCTAAATCATATGATTAAAACATAATAGTCAAAAAATGTAACTTATTATTATTAAATTATAACGTCCATTTATTATTATCAACTACGAATTTTAGGACGGGTTATCTATAGGTTACCACCCTTTTCTAGCCAGGATAGGGCTGATGCCTTTTCTTTTTTCTAAAGAAAAGCCACCACCCCTAGTGGGGATCGAACCCACGACCCTAAAAAAAAAGTAACTTATGAGCAATGTATTTCAATAAAGAATATGTACTTTTAAGTCGTAACTCTCTACTTTTAAGTCGTAACTCTCTAGAATTATTAGTATTAATGAATGAAAACAACAATATTTTCATTTGTGGAATTAATAGAATGTAGAATATAAACCAGTCCTTATGTGTCAAAAAAATTATAATATTTATGGGTGTGTACTGTTTGTTGCGACATTGGTAATTTTTTAGCTCTAATTATATTTACATATTTTCATATTATTGTTGTATCACGGTTAACTTATGGTCCTGAAAATAGTTACATTATATTCCTCACGTTCAATTATTGAAAATCATCTTAACGCGGTTCCGTTCACATCCCCAGTAGGAAAGGAATAGAAGCAGTTAGAATTAGTTATTAGGCTTAGAATTAGATTACTAGTAATTAGTAGGTTTTGATCTTTCGTGAAAAAAATGTAAAATTAAATCTTAAAAACAAGATTTAAGGCGCCACAACAGGAAACTGACATTATCCTAAGCGAAAATTACTCCCATCCTCTGTCTCAACGTTCGCTCTTGGAAAAACTATAACACTTTTTCTCATTTTCTTACCTTTTTTACTAAAATACTCATTTTTCAATTAAATGAAATTAAAACGAAAACAACAAACAATTAAAAAATCAGGTAAACAGAGACAAAACCCCATTCAAAAGAACAAAACTAACGAATTCGAAGTATAAATAATACTTACTACTATCTGAAATCCTATCAATGTAAAAATAAGTGCAAATTTCTCCGAAATAATATGTACTTCAGAAGCCGGATTCTTTTATCTTCAGCGATAGTTTTTGTGACTTAACCAGTAACAAATACACCTTCATATGAACACTTATTTTATAAAAAGTCGCATTAGAAAATACACCCATAAAAGGAGTTAATTAACGAGTAAAGCTAGGGACGCCGCCCACATATGCGGGAATGTCGCAATCATAATAATAATGTCAAATTAAGACGACTACAAGAAAAGTTGAGTAACTTACTTGGTAGAGATTAAATAATTTATAAGATAATTTATTCGATAATCCTTGCATGTTATATGAAGTCCATAAGGACGAATCTATTAGAAGCTGCCGCCACAAGTATTTTGCTTCCTATTCATAATACGCCATTTGGCGTCCGGCTCCTTTCGCAACTATTATTTCGAAATTAGCCTTGAACTTCGTCATATCATTCCCAGAATCGGTAGCCATTAGTATAAGCAGAAAATACATTAGTTCTCTAATGGTCGGTTGTGAAGTCACATACAAAATGACGTAGTGGTATAAGAAAAGCTTCAGTTTTCTTCTAATAATGCCAGTAATTATTATATTTTCGAATAAAATCCTAGTTATGACGTGGCCCTTGTAGGAGAACATTCTTCGACATCATAGTTTCAATAGTTCTGGATCCTGAAGATGCGTCCTCTGGGCGTTAAACTTGTTTAGCAATGAATTTGTAAATTAATAAAATGAACAGACATTTGCTAACCGTTCTTGGCTTAGTATCATTCAACGAAGTACCATTGAACGATCTCACTCGGCGTCTACTTCAGGAGAGAAAAAGATGGCTTAGGTTGTCCTGGCGTCCTCAGGATCGGCCGCGGGATTAACTCAGTTTTTATATGATAATAAGGTAAAGTGCACCGTTGTACCAAGCAAGTGGCGTTACTATTATCGTTAAATATATTTTCGGAGTCCCGATGGCCGTGAGTGTTAAGGCATGAGCATTTAATACTCCGTGCTAAATGCAGTTATTTCTACTAGGGGTGGTGACTTTTCTTAGGAAAAAAAAAATAATAATAAACCCTATCCTGGCTAGAAAAGGGTTGTGACCTGTACATAACCCGTCTTATAATTCTGAGTTAATTTTTTTTTAATATTTTGGTGCATCTACTACCGAGGTCATTAGCACCTCTGAGTTAATTAAAATAAACTTTAAAACTTTAAAATAAATATATAAATATATTTTTACTAAACGCTATCGTTCAAGCAGGGGAGTGCTCTATTTGGAAGAAGCGAAGTGTGGCAATCCAGCTAAAATAGAAATATATAGAGCTTTTACAATATATAAAAAATCTAAGTTAACTGAATGGCGTCCGATGGTATAGAAAAAAAAAATAAATAAACCTGATCGTGTGCAAACAACAGATTAAATAATGTTCATTAAATGCTGCTAAGAATAATTATTTTTTTAAAATCATATATAAGGAACAAAATGTCAGTAATATAAAATAATAAGTTCATAAAGTACGTGGCAAACTAATGGACAATAATACTTAAATAAGGAAAGAAATATCTACAAACATTTGCTAGCAAAAATAGCCATGTCCAACATGCCTGAAGGTTTAACTCTTGTATCGCACGTCAATTTCTAATAAATAGAAAATATATGGAAAATAACTATTTTCACATTTACTTGCATTAGAAGCTGAATATTTCTGAAAGATTGAAAACTTTGGTTACATAACAGAGGATTATATAAGGCTATCTTTGTTATGATTCGTCCCAGAAGATACCTTTCAATATAAATCTCATTTTACCCAGATGAATTCAAAAATTACTTCCCTATTAGTTTAGACAAAAATATGTACATTGTACGTAAACCTTTAATATTTTATCTTCAGGACTTTAAATGATTCTTTTTTTATCGCGTTTCCTCCCTCCCTCCGATCCCTCCAAAGGGAGGAATCCCGCTTATGAGGCAATCCAGGATATATATATATATATATATATATATATATATATATATATATATATATATATATATACATTATTTGTCTGTCGCTCTCTTACTGACTCAAAAATTTTAATGAAATTTGGCAAAAATATCTTTCTAATTTTTGGTTTGTTTAAAAATATTTGTCTAATTTTAGAGGTACAGTTCATTAACCAGCAGAATCCGTCCACCGGAACATGGTTTCTGGAGCGAAAAAATCGTAACGCTTACGCTTTCAAGTTCATATGTTTGCAGATAATCGTTTCATAGGTTGTCTAACGTAGGAAAACGACTGAAATAATTTTTAAAACGATATCTGTCGCCTTTTACCTTTTTTAAAAATTGATACAATTACTTTTCCCAACTAATAATCAATTTGGGAATTCAGAAACGATTTATTCAGTTGAAACTTGTTCCGGACGTTTGAAATTCATGTAATCTGAGAAATTTAAATTTTTGTTACGGTTGGCGTTAAGGAAGATATCTTGAAAACGGTTAGCAAATCGTGGAAAGTTTCATAAAACCTCTACAAACATTTCGAAAAATAATTTTGTCAATCGGAAAAATAAGTTCTTAAATGTTCGAAATTGTTAACTTTGTTCTTTTGTATTGCATTTAACAGTGAAATGAGTATCTTAGTAAAGCAAAGCATGAATATGAGAAACGTATTGGTTATAGTGTTTCTAAGAGCTTACTTTGAGAAACGCACTCAGATCACATACGACCATCGAGCCTCTAAATTTTATTTGATACAAACCACCTGCTCTTAGTTATGCAGCTCCTGCGTGACTGAATTCTTTTTTCTTGAGTTTTCTTTTTCTAAATATGGGGGCGAGGTTAGCTCAGTGGTAGAGCACTGGACTAATAAGCTGGAGGCCTGAGTTCAAATCCCGAGCAAGCACTAAAGATTTTTTCTTCTAGTGTCTTCGTTCACCGGTTGAATTCGGCCTCCCTGACCGTCCCTAGGCCAACCCAGCCTTTAATTAATTTAATAATGGGTACCTTGGTTAGTGCTAATGACTCTAGCAGTCGAAGCAGCCAAGGGGAAAATCAGGCGGCCGGAGCATAGTACTGACCACACTATCTCCCTAGTGTGCCGTATGGTCATGAATCAGATACCTCTATAGTATCTGCCCCTCAGGGCCCTCGTGGCCTGTTACGGGACTGATTTTTTTTTTTTTTTTTTTTTTTTTTTTTTCTAAATATAAACATATCAATATTATTCTTGAATTAAATTAATCGGAATAAAATGTTGCTATTAATTTAGATGACTGATCGTTCGAAATGCGGCTTTTGAGTAAGATAGATAAAAAACGGAAACATAATGCGACAAGAAGATTCAGCGATAGATTGGGTCTCTAGTGGACACAGAGAGAGAGAGATATAGGGAGAGAGAAGTATTGTGAAATCTATTTCACAACTTGTGTATCTATGTAAAGCATGGATAACATGGCCACTGGCTGTTGCTATCTCTATCTAGCCACCCACTATCTTCTTTACTATTTGTTAGAGATAGCTTCCTCTTGTAAATATGACGATTTCTTATCATCAATCATAAGTAATCAATTTTTACACAACATTTTCCTACCTATTTTCTTATATTTTACTGTAAAGAATCAATGAAATGTCGTCGACACAATTTAATTCTTTAATCACTTTATTAAATTTATTTTGCTCTGCATGTTAGGTAACATGGTTGATTTTCCACCTCCTCAATGTAAGGCCAATCACAATAATATGTATTACTATAGTTATCACGTATTAGTATTAGAATTATATCAACTGTTTTATCAAAAAGTTTAATGTTCGTCAAAATAAACAATTCTTCAGTATTTTATTATAGGAAATAACGTTTCAATCATTGAGGGAAACAATTTAATACAAAATAAAAATAAAATCAACAGATTAAAAAATACAAATAAATAAAATGAAATCTTGGTTTGTCTGCCATAAATTAAAATGCAGGTGGTTCACACATAGACTCAACCCCGTTTGACGGGGTGAACCGCAAGCAGTAAAGATCTAATACACTGAGGATGAAGCTGAAGACTACGAAAGCGTTTTGTAAATTGTATAAATTAATTGTGGTGGAGTTTTTGGTTTGCCTTTTGGATGCAGTACCACCACCGCCCAGCCAAATAAATTTCCATATATATATATATATAAATGTTATCATGGATCATTTTGGGCAACTTGCATAAATGATAATTTGAAGAAGTTTGAAGAAATGTCTCGGCGTTCGAATTTGAGTATGTTTAACTTCTCAAAAATCATTTAAAAATTAAGTCATTGATAGCATTTATCGCCCCGAGTACCTGAGTACAGTGATTTAACACTAGATTTACCACACCTGGTACAGGTATAAATGTCAATAACGAAAAATATATTTGTTACTAATATATATAAAGTAACATTAAGCCCGTTAAATGTATTCTCTACTTATAACAACAAAAGTCATAACATCATTTAGGAAAGCAAATTTTATATGCACTAGGAATTTTGAATTGAAATTGCACGACTGGTCTGGTAAATCTAGTGTTAATAAATGGCACAAATGAATTCATAATCTACTATATATTTGTCAAATACCACTCACTCACTCACTGACTGACCTATCATCGCCCAGCCCAAACCACTCGACCGAAAAACTTGAAATTTTGCATGGGCACTCCCTATAGAACGTAGACACTTGCTAAGAAAGGATTTTTTGATATTCGCATTTTTAAGTATTTTTAGAGGGGTTTAAAGTTTTAGTTTGCTAGAGCAGGCAAGCCTAGGCAGCATGCGTCGCTAGGACGATAAAAGAACAGCTGTTACCGTACTTCATCTATTTCATAGTATTATTTTTAATTGAGGTTAATTTCAACTATGATGGAAGTCCTTGAATTACCAGAAATAAACTGTACCGCATAGAGTTTACGCGGGACAAAATCACCATTTTAATTGCGGTTCATTTCAACTTGTCCCCCATAGAGTTTACGCTATACCTAGTCATGGTCCATCCGAGGTAATAATATCCTGAACCCTTGCACAGCCTCCTCACCCATCAACATCCCCAGGCAGGACACCTCTTGGTCGCGCTCGCGAATATAATGGGTGTTTCCAAATGGCATGTGAGAAACAAAAATTTTTAAATTTTAAGGTAACCGTGGGCGTATATAGGAAATAATTTCAGGGGGCTGGGAAAATTTCGGGGTATGGAATGCTAACAATTTAGAAATTGGAATAGTTTTAGGCAAATAAGACGCTATTACAACTAAAATGAAATATTTTTTATGAACTAAGAGATCTTATTTAATGTATTTTTAAGGGTTTTAAGACACATTGTTCCATCAAATCAAAATTTCGGGGGGGGGGCTGCAGACTCCTCCCCCCATATATAAGCCCATGCTGGTGACCTATAGATAACAGGTTATCTCTAGGTTATCTGTTTCTTCATACTAGTCCGTAGCGCCCCAGTGTCAAGAAACATTAAACTTAACTGATTACTTATTAATTGATGTATAACATATAGTATGGCGGGGACCATGCTATAATAAAATGCAAAAAATTATGTAGTAGCGTTAATTTTGCTGATACATTATTTAACGCAATAAAATAACTACTTACACTGCCGTGACGAAGCACGGGTATTCGGCTAGTTAAAATATATTGGAAATAATTTGCTCCATATTAATCTTTTAACAGTAGAACATCCATTAAATGTTGATGCAACGTTGCACAACCATAACTACCATTGCCTTGCAGACGTAGATTACAGTATTTACTTTTCCCTTCCGCTTCTATACTGACTTTTCGTAGTATTAATTCCCAGGCTTAGGAGTATTTCCCCATGGCTTACCTTGAT